>OZ005655.1:205514046-206149046 GCA_963930645.1 Salticus scenicus | reverse complement strand
ATTTAATGTGTCAAATATTAAACAAAACATGTTTTCAAAATATTTTACATCTCAATCCATTTAATCCTATCAAAAATGTTTCTGCTTCCAGCAGTTTTTTACTTTAATTAACAATTACAACATATTTCACGGAAAATATTCGCTGTCAGGGCAATGACAATAGAATTCTTGAAATATTTTAATTAATTTCAAAGTTTTTATGTATGTTTTGACAACTAAAATGTCAAAATTATTTCTATTCACTATTAATAAAATATAAAGGAAATTTTTTTTGTTTTCTGAAGTAATCAAAGAAAATTTTTAATGTTAAATTTTCTGACAGAGTTTTTTAAGTGAATATATTTAAATTGGAAAAGAAAAATTACTTTATAGATAATTAGTAATAAAAATAACATAAATGATTATGTAGATTGTGTTTTTTATTGAAAAAAAAAAAGAAAAAAGAAAAAAGAAACAAACAAAATTGGGGTTCAGAACGTTAACTTATAGCTACATTGTTTTTTAAGTTAATGTATCAGTATATAATTCTTTTTTTTTAATACCTTCTTATCTGAGTAACATTTATAATTTTAATTAAAACTTTAATTTTATTTATAAATTTCAATTTGATCTTTTCATTATTTCATAGAAGAGTGTTGATATGTAGGAAAGTAAAGTTAAGGCACTTAAGTTTATATTAACATTTTATTTAAAATTTAATGATCCATAATAGCACAAAAAAAAAGACAGAGAAAAAGAAAATTTGGTTAAAGTTATTGTGATTTAAATGATGCCAAATATTTAGCGGTTTACAAAGACAGTCATTAAAACGAAAGCAATATGTGTTCATTTTTAATGCAAACAGTGTCTTTAAATGGCTTTTACTCAAAAAGCAGCTTTTCTACATGATTTCTTCAAAACGATTTGATGTATTGCTTTAAAATTTCCCCTTATACCCAAACGTTGATATGATCCTTAAAACGAAGTTGAAACATATAGCTTTGTCCAATATATACTTTACAGACTCCTTTAAATAATGCGTATTTTTAAATTTGGCGTGGATTTCTTTACTAGTCTAGTTGCTAAAGAACAAGCTTAATACAATAATCAGATTCGCTAGATCCATATATAAATTATTAGATACCTTTTTACTGCATAATCTAACCAGTATCATTTTTCACCATTCTGAGCTGTGATAGTGATGATTGATCGTGTATATTTTCATAGAAATTTTGAATTATATTTCTGAACTTTTAACATAATTAACATTTAGAATATTAAAGTATATATGAACATCCTGTATTTTTTTATACATATTAATAGCTACAACTTAAACTGATTGTATTTAACAATTAAAAATATATAATTTCCATAATATAAAAGCATGGATGGTTAATATTTGTTATAATATTATTTATGTATTTATAGAAAACTGTTTCTAATATAGTATAGAGTTTCACCTGGAAAAAAATAATCGTAAAATTTCACTGCAATTTCTGTTTACGTGTTAAAAAATGGATTTATAATTTAATTACTTATACTGATGTATGTTCTTTTTAATTAAAATACAAAAACAAAAAGAAACTTTTAATATTATTGCTATATACGATTGATTTTTAATTTTTAAGTGAAAGTGAGCAATCTTATATGAATCTCATGGAATTTTAACACTTGAAATTACAACCGAGTACATTTTTACACATTATGTTAGTAATATGATATCGCAAAAACCTTACTTACTTTCTACCTGTATAATACTCGAAACAGCTTTGATCTCCATTTTTATAAATTATTTTATACAGATTACTGTATGTACAACAAAATTACCCCAGACATTATGTAACTTAAATAAATAAATAAATAAATAAATAGCCTCGACTAGTGAGTAACGTCTTAATAGTTTATTTTATCATTGCTTATTTGAATCTTTTGTTTCGAGATCAATCAGTAAAAATTAATTGTTTCAACAATTTTAGCATCAGTCTTCAATGCAATTTTATTTTGTTAAAAAATAATTCTTATTGGTCTATGTGTTTTCAGTGATCTTGTAGCTATTGCTAGGCTTTCACTATGTTTTAAATTATTATTAATATATATATATATATTGTAATCCTGATCACGGCACCATTTTGTAAAGACATATTCTTAAAATAGTTTGCTAATTAGAATATGTCTGGACCAGAGAAATCCATATACATTGAAGCATATCCATATACATTGAAATAACAACACTCAGCAAAAATGAAGAAGAAGCAGGAGGTGGTACTTTTGAATAAAATTTTCTTTTTTTTTTTTCTTTTTTTTTATGGATGACAGTTCATGAAAATCAATGTAAAAATAGAATATATACATTTGGCAAGATAAAGAAAAGGCAATAATAAGTTGTTCATCAGATATCCACAACGTTTATTCATTGTTGAGGAAACATAAAATCCATTAAATTTAAGAATCTTAAATCCAGTTTAAGACGAATTGGTTGAGTTCATTTTAAAGGTAAACGTTCTATATTTTCCAAGATATGCTAAACATTATTTATCTTAATTAACATCAAGTTCTTTCGAGAGTAATATATATATATCAAAACTTTTTACATATCGAACAACATAAAAACTTGCAACTGACATTACTTTTTTTTTTTTTTCTTTTTGCATAAAATTAATAAAGCGAAAAACCGCTGGGATGACTTTTTCGTGAAAAAGAGTTACAGATAGGCCGGAAATCGTCCACATTGCGATTTGAAAATAATATTATAATTGAAATCATATATCTTATTTATATTGAAGATTGACTAAACTATTTATTAATAATGAGAGTATTTCAAAATATAAAGGGTTGTTTAATAAAAGAAGTCCTTGGAAAAATGATGATTTTTGTTGTTTGACTGCACCATCTACGAACGTCCGTTGGTAATAAACAAGTAAAGAATTATTATTATTATTATTATTTTTTTTTTTTTTAACAGAGTAAAGGATTATATTATTTTTTTAATTACAGAAAATGGGTTATATTTAATATAATGGATTAGAATTTGATGGTATATTTACATTATTATTATATTTATTTACTTATTTTTTTAACAAAAGAGAAAATTAAATATTAATATTTGTTATGGAATGCAGAATTTTGCCTATATTTTAATTCTGCATTACATACTTATATATATATATATATATGCATAGTATTTGAAAATCTAGATATATAAATCAGAAGAAGTTTCTTTTTACTTTCTGCTCTACATATAACAAGAATGTACTGGATTCATGGAAATTTTTGACCTTCTGTTTTGATAGATTTGCACAGTTTCAGATTTACTAATGATGGCTTTCAGAAAATGTCAGTCGTTCTGGGTTTCCAAAATTTTACTAAAATGTTACAAAAATTAAATAGATGCTTTAAATAACGAACCAACGGACGTAATTTAACCATTTTTAATATTTGTTATGAACAGACAAAATATTGACGATATGCTTTTAGGGCATATCAACCAAAGTATGGAACTGCATTTCTGCAATTTATTCCATCGAATAAGAGGTAATATCATAGCTTCTATGATATATAAATGAAATGAAGTTAATACAACAGATGGATATTATGTAAAACTATATTCATTCAATTTGAGTGCATATAAGTCGATAGATGGCACTGTTATGCTGTATTGTTTTCCTTTTATAGGAAGACTGTATATGACAGGCCATGTTATATAAATGCACCAAAATTATATCATTAACTTCAATTTAGTTGCAATCAATCAGCGCATAGCACTGATACTATTTTTTGCCATTTTCCACATGACCATACCTCAGCATCCGTTAGTGAAAATTGCACCAAATTCTATATATAAAATTTTATATGCAAAGCTAAAATAATTAAATTTTTGTGCATGTTAAGCAGTAAGTGGATCAGAAATATAGACGAAAGTTTTCATATAGCCATAGCATACCAGTTTCCTAACCAATATAAAACGTATTTTTTATAGGTTATTAAGTTTTAAGTCTGGTTTGTGTTACCTTTTTGGCAAGATATAAAAAAGACGATTTCAGTTAGTTTTTAATTTTGTTTAAAATATGATTTATTATATTTTTTGTATGAGTATTTTTCTTGAATGATAAAATTTCATTACGCATAATAAGATATGAAATTATCATTTAATATGTATATCACAGTAACGAATTTTACATTTAATTTGTTGTACTGTTATTGAAATAAATTCTATCTTACTCTACATTGAGTATGCATTATTCTTCAATTTTCGTCTTAATGATACTCTTAAATAAATACCTGTTACTTTTTTATATCACAATATTAACTCATATTTTATCACAATCTCATTTTATTTATTTTTTTACCATAATATATAGTATACAGTTTTTTATTAAGCTATGAATTAAAAAATAAAAATTTTAAGTTATGACTATCTTAAGCTATCTTAAGCTATCTTAAGTTAACACATTTTCCATTTTTATTTTTTATAAATACTCGTTAATGAATGAGGATATTTCGAGATGAAACACTCGACTAAACACTTGAACAGACGTATTAAGCAACTTTAAACTTTCATAAATCTCTTTATATCTTGAACAAAACTTCTTACAGTATGTCCCTAAGGAAAATATTCCTTCACTTGGAAAATATGCAAGCTAGTATTTATTCCAAGTGAAACTTACACATGTTTATAGCAAAATTTGAAATTTTGAAATCGAAATATTTTCTCGATTTTAACGACGCATAAGTAGTATTAAGTAAGTTAGAATGCATATTCATGTACAAACTTTATGAGTGTCAGATTAATTAGGTATCATGGGAATTTTAAAGGAGTTAAATATAAATATTTGTGAAACTTTGCATGAATAACGATATTGAAATTAATATTTTAGATAAATCATACATGTTAAATACTAATATAATTTTAACTATGCAAAATTAATAATGAAAAAAATTTCGTTTTGAAAACATTTCCAATTTATATAGTTATAATGGAATGTATAATACTGAAAATATACATGTAAAAACTAAAATGTAACACTTAAAATAATTGTTGAATAAAGTGTTTCATGGTCTTTTACCTAACATTTTGGAAGGAAATGATATCAAATTCATATTTAGAGTTTTGAATTAAAACATTTAAAAGAAAGAAAAAAAAAATGCGTGCAGTCTTCCTCAATTGCAGATTAAAAAAAGAAAAAAATCATAACATTCATTTTTATATTGTTCGGTGATAGTAGTTTTCATAAAACATTCGGATTTCAGTTTATTGTTAAAGCAATACACACACACACACACACACACACACACACACACATGCATATATATATATATATATATATATATATATATGTATATGTATGTATTGTATTGTATCACACTTTGTGATGCGTCATATACATGGTGGGTAAAAAGTCAGTAAAAACTTTAAAAATCCATAAAACCCGAAAAAATAACCGAAAAAAAATGGTTTGCAGGTTTTGCATTGATAGGTCACGGGATTGGTTTTAAGATAAGAAAAAAATAATAATAATTTAAAAAACATCCGACAGATGGCGTTGGTACGAACGAATTAGCTGGAAATATGTAAATGGCAATTATAAATACTTACGCTCTTAATCCAGAACCAGATCTCTGTTGAATCCCATGTAAGTGAATAAGGATTTCGTCCATAGAATTTGTCGGAATTGAAAGATGCAACCTGCCAACAGCTGTCATGTATACAGCCGGATATGCCGCACTCTAACGTTGCTGGATTTGTGACACGCCTGTAATGTGTTATCACCTGTGATAGTAGATAAGTGGAACACATATTGCTATAATAAATGATTTGGTAACATTATTTTTGTTATTTTCGTGTTTTTTCCTTTCACATATTATATTATCTATCTGTATGATCATCACAGCAGCTGTATTTCATTATATTTAGATAAATCATACATAGTATAATTTTAGTATAATTCTAGTATAACTTTAATCATTTAAAACCAACCCAAGCAGCACAGAAACGTTCTCTGAACGTTCATAAATTGTTCTGCAAACACGTTCTAAGAACGTTCACTTTGAACGTGTTATAGACGTCTATTTGTCCATCTTGAAGACGGACAATAGTACGGTTCAGAGAACGTTCAATGAACTTGTAGCAATCACCATCGGTGTTATAGAAACGTTCTGAGAACGTTCTACGTATACGGTCTCAGAACGTTCTAAACGTTTTTAGAACGTTTTCAAATCGTTATACACATTTTCAGAACGTTCTAGAAAACGTACTGTAAACGTTCTAAAATAGTGTAGTAAAAAAAAAAAAAAGTGACGTCATTATAAAAAATCACCTCAGTACGGGCGTTTAGAAGTAAAATGTACATAGCTGATGACGAATAATGATACAACACGTGAACAGGGATATGAATTGCTTTTTTTTTTTTTCAATTCAAATAATGTTTGAGAAATTTTAACATACTTGGTATTCCTTTAATTTTAACGTATATGCATGAAAATTTCTATATTCTATGACAGTTTTCCCCAAAAAGTGTCATAACGTCTTTTTATCCCTTAAAAAATTTCTTAAATCTTTGCATTTTTTAAAAATTTCTTTTTTCCCCCTAATCTGAAGATAATGAAGTTATAGTATCAATTAAAAAACTTTGAATAAACACAATGAAATGCAAGAACTCGCACCAACTGTTTCGCATCAAAAGAAGACACAACCCTTCATCAGGCTAACAATGTAGGCGCGAGAACTGCAAACTAGCACGTTGAGTGTGTTGAATGCGTTGCCGCTTTGTTTATAGCAGCCGTGCTTTGTTTGTAGCAGTCGCGAGTTCTTGCATTTTATGGTGTTTATTCAAAGTTTCGTAATTAATACTATAACGTCATTATCTTTAGATTAGGGAAAAAAAGAAATTTTTTAAAAATGCAAAAATTTAAGGAATTTTTTAAGGGATATAGAGACGTTATGACACTTTTTGGGAATTACTGTCATAAAGTATGGAATTTTTCATACATATACGTTGAAATTAAAGGAATAGTAAGTATGTTAAATTTTCTCAAACATTATTTGAATAAAAATAAAAAAGTAATTTATATCCCCGTTGCTGTGTTGTATCATTATTCTTCATCTGCTATGTACAACTAAACTCTTGAATTATTTTGGGATTCCGAATGCGTCATCCTATGATTAATGTTTGTTTTTCATGGTTGTTTTCTGTTGGATTCTCTGATTTCTTGAACTAAATAATTTATTCCAATTTAATCTTCATTTTTAACTTCAATTAATTTCTTGTACGATAGGGTGCCCGCTAGCAGTTTGCTATTATAGCTGCTAACGAACGAAATCGTACATTGGTGCTCAACGACGAAAAAGGTCACCCCTGACGAGTTTTTTTTTTTTTTTTTTTTTTTCTACCGTTCTAAGCTTTTCCTTAAAAAAAAAAATGTTCAAAATGATGTCTTAATTTTTTATTTTCTCGTTGCTTGTTTATATCTTTTGATTTGAGTTTCATGTGGTTTTTACGCACCGGCAAAATTATTAAAATTGCAACTTACAATATAGGAATAAATTTATGATTAGACTGAAGTTAAGTAAAATTAAATTAAATAAATAAAAAATAAATGCTTCAATAAATCACAATCAGTATCCCCAGGTTATTTAAATTTCTTGTAATTTCTTTCTCATTGTTCTATGTGGTTTCAGTGATCTTATATCTGCTGCTTGGCTTCAACTAAGATTAAAAATTCATTTATACAATTTTTTTTTTAATACAGGGTGCAAAGCATAGTCACGAGAATACCTTTATCTCCGCAACTATTGGTCGCAAATATATAGTTTCAGTTACAAAATGTTTTAAAAAATCTTACTTTTTGCTTACTTTTTTTTTTTTTTTTGTAAATACATTTTCTTATTGGAGGACATCTGAAACCAATTGTTGCGCAAATAAAGGCCTGCTCTCGACTTTGCACCCTGTATAGTCTAAACATTTCTGGGTACTACTTTGTAAGTCCATGGATAGTTTATAAATATGTTTGAATGCTGAAGTTCATAGAAAGTTTTAATATTCCAACATAAAAAATAATTTCGAAAATGAATGTACCAATACACCGCTAAAATAATATATAATTGAGTTTAGAATATATTGTTAATTTATAATAATAAGAAATTGAAACGAAAAATTAAAAATTAGTTAGAAGGAAGAAATTTAAAAAATTTCCAAATACTTAAATATATAAATATTTTTTTAATCAAAATATTTTTCTAAAATATTTAACATACTTCATATTTTTAAATTTCAGTGCAAGTGTGTATACATATTTTCAGTTTACAGCAGCAGTTTACAAAAATTATGTTTGCAGGTATTTAAATTTATTTCACATGGCAATGTAATTGGTATTCTTTAAATGTTTAAATTTCTTTAAATTGAGTCAACGCAATTTTTACTCATTTGATGTAATTATGCTATCATGGCATATTAAATAATTAATAAATGTAAATATTATTATTATTAATAAATAATATAGTAAGTATATTATTTATAATTAATATATTATTTCTTAGTATATCATTTATTTACTTATTAATATCATCTTTTTTTGTTTTTGTTTTAAAAGCAGAATATGTTTTTTTTATAAAGATGTGGAATAAAATTGAATTGAATCTTTGTTTTATTATGCAGTTAAACAAGTTGATATATTTTATTTAATAGATTACAGTAAAGAGATATTTAAAATTATAAGTCGGTGAAACTTAGGATATTATTTTAAAAATATGCAATTTGCATAACCTAGATTATATATATGATCATATAAACATTAAATAAATACTTCAGAATTAAAAAAGAAAAAAAAAAATGAATTACAAACCTTCTTAATTTTCTTCATTAACCTGACAAACCTTTCTTCAAACTTTCTTAATTTTCTTTCAAGAAAACACCCTTGCAACTAGCATTTTAAAATACACAATGACCAGTCTGCAAGGGCATTCACTTAAAATTTACTCTCATCTTTTAAACTCTTTATGTTACTTCATTCAGACACATAATAACGAAAAATAGTCATTTTAACAATTTCCATCTCAGAAGACTAAATTAATAAAATGAATCCATAACTTCTAAGCGGTTTTCTGTAACTGGAGCAGTTTTTTCTGCGATAAAACTCTGCTTACAAATATCAAAAGTTAGTCTTAAGAACTTACGCAGATATGAAAATGATTGTTTAATTGATATTAAAATAAGACCTTAATAAATAGAACATAGAGAATATTACAAGTTAAAAATGTTACATTTTTACCTTTTCTAAAGCTTATCCAAGTCATTATAACGCGAAAACTGAACAAAACAGATTACATGTTTTAAAATTACCGCTTCACATAACGACACGACATTCCCAAGGGCTGGCGCTGGCGTTTGTTTGACTTTGCACGGTCAGCGGGAATTAAATAAATGCAATCCACAGATGTCAATTTCATCTGCTCTTCCCTTCTTACATCCGGAATAATCATGTTTCAAAGTTCAACATTTGAAACAGAAATTTATTAAGCATTTATAGCTGTAGAAAACATATAGTTTTTTTTTTTTTTTTTTTTTAGGAAAAATGGGGCTGAGTTAAACAATTATTTAAATTTTTATAAAGTATTTGAAAAACTTATGAGATCACTTTATTTTTCCACTTTAAAATCTCGAATTAAACGGAAAAGCATATTTTGTTTTAGTGTATATTTCAGTATTGAACAAAATATTCAGTGAAAGGATCAGAAATGGCATACACTTTATTTTTTCTGTATACATAAAAAGAACGCAATGGATGCATGGGAATTTTCGGGGTTTTAACACTCCTTGAGACGTTCTCAATAGGATTCGACAATTTTTAGAACTTGTTTGAGCATCTTAATAAAATTTTATGGAAATTGCATCTGAAGAATCAGTGGACAGAATTTAACCTAACTTGATATTTAGTCGAACTTTTATTTAAACTAGCCCTGATTAATTTTTGGAATATATGACCTAATAGGTGCTCAGCTATTATGTAATGCCCCCCCCCCTCCATGTAATGGAGGGTAGTATCTCAGTTTCTATTGAATAAAACTGCACCAAACTTGATATGTGGGATAGATATTATGTTAAACTATGGTGATCTAATTTGAGCATATATTGACTGAGAGGTGGCACTAATGTGCTGTAACTTAATCCCGTTTAAAGGAAAGCAATATCTCAGATTATTATTATTATTATTATTATTATTATTATTATTATTATTAAAAATTCACTAAAATGAGTATGTGAAATATATATTATGAAAAACTATGATAATTCAGTTTGAGTATATATCGGCCGATATAGTGCTCTTTATTATGCAATTTTTCCAGATAGTGTGTTAGTGAAGTGTGTTAGTGAAATCTGCAACAAATTTAATATGTAAAATTTTAATTTTGAGATACAGTGTTTATTAAATTTTTGTTCATGTTAACTGGTTAAGTGGCGCTGTTATATTGAATGTTACAGAATAAAGTAGTGCGATGGGTAGAAGATTTCTTTTAAACATCTTAATTAAAAGAGAATGGCTACGTAAAATGTTCATCTATTAAGAAAATAATTTTTGAAATATATATTAAATAATTTTCTTTTATTAAAATTTATTAAATAAAATTTGGATAAAAAAAAATAAGAACAATCAAAGAGAGTAATGATTTAAAAACATTATCAATATTGATAATTTACCAGTAACATTCAAACTTAAATAGAATCATAAATAAAATATAATAAAAGTTTAAAATTATGCTTAAAGAAAGAAAAAAAAAACTCATTTCTGTAACTTCCCGATGAATATTAGTGACCGCGAGGTTCTACTCTCGAACCTTACAGACGGGAAGTGTTGGTTTCGATTCCTGGTCGCGCTCGTCGACTTAGGTTTTCGGAGTTTTCCGTGATTTTATTTGAAACTCGCATAAATAAGGGTTAGGCATTCTTAGGATGATTTCCACGGAGGACACACCATCCAGACCTAGAACCCTCGTGTAGTTAGTTTGTTTTAATCCTAACACCAACATTCAATGAATATTACGAAATCAAAACTGAATCTGGGCATTTTGTCCTATTCGTAATAATCTCACTGAGACAGAACGTTTTATGACGGTGTTACATTTAAACGTTTTGTATAGAACTGAAATTGTACGTTTTATGGAAGGTACAATGCACACTTTTTTTGAACGTTCTAAATAATACAATTTTTGAACGTCTAATGGAACGTTCTTTTGACACGAAACACGGTGTTTGAACTATTGTAACCGTTATTAGACGTACAAAGAACGTTCCGGTGCTACTTGGGAATATATATAAATGAGAAAATTTTATGTTTGAAAACACATATAATATGCAAAGTTATAATAGAATTTATAATATAAAATCATGTGTGAAAACAAAAATGCAAAACTTAAAATAATTGTTTATTTAAACATTTCTTTATATTTTATCTAAAACTTAAAAATAAGTGATTTCAAATTAAAATATTGCGCACAATCTACCTAATCTACAATTCTTTTGAGACAAAAAATGACAAAATTTACTCTGGCATCATTTCGTGATTTGTAAATTTTCAACAAATATTGACATTTTAATATAATTTAAATGTATAAATTTTATTTTATTTTTAATAAAATGTATCAGACATCATTAAAATAAATAAATAAATGGTTGGTTGGTTGGTGTCGTGTCCAATTGAAGTCAAATTCAAATCATTCCATGTGCCAAAATCACGGCCTTGGCAATGTCCACAATTTTGTCGCTATAGAGATTTCCCTGAAAGGGAAATTCGTCAAAGGCCTGTAAGCTTCTTATGATGGCCGGGCAGTTGAAAATGTGTTCTGGAGTGAGTTCCTTCTCCAGGCAGTTCCTACATGATTTGTAAGTTCTGGTGCCATCTGTATTTATTGTCATTCCACCAAAGTGTTGGGTTCTGAGTCTGGAGATAGTCTTGGTAATCATCCTGTCTGCATTGATAACACATAGTTGATGTTCCTTTTTGATGTGTTTTTCTTTCAGTCTGTATCTAGCAATTGCATTAGCGTCACCTAAAGTTACGGTGCTGCAGATTTCCAAGTTTAGGTCCCTCGCTTCCTTCGCCAGCTTATCTGCTTCCTCGTTCTCTTCATTCCAACATGTGCGGGTGTCCACTGGAAAGTACAGCTTTTCCCAAGCTGGCAAATTTCCTCTAAGTAGTGATGGATATCTTGTGCAAGCCTGGAGTCTCCATTCTCTATCGCTTCCAGGGCAGCCCTTGAATCACAGAAAATGACGAGTCCATTAGCTTTATCAGTATCATTTAGAGAAATATACATTTGTAGGGCCTCAAGAATTGCTTTTAGTTCGCAAGTAAAATTAGAAGCAATGTTTCCTGCTCCTATACTTTTTTGCATTTTCATGTCATTAGTCAGAGTGATTGATATGCCTGCTCCTCCATTCAAAATAGTCTCATCTGAAGATCCATCAGTATACATCTGCACTAGGTCGCGCCCCAAATAAGTTTCGATAGTTTTAATTCCTTTGGCTTTAACTATGGCAACCGGTTCTTTTTTCAAGCAGTGGTCTAGTAGGTTCAAATTGATAACAGTATTTGGGGGAAGGCAGGATGATAGGACAGGTTCCTGAAGCAACATAAATCTTTGATTCAATTCAAGACTTTCTCGTATTTCTTTATCAAGCTTCATGGTAGAGGATCTTTTGAGTCTTGACTTGCAATTCCAGTTAGTTGTTGCTCTGCGAGAGATATGATTTACATCTAGACTATTAGCCTTGTTAATAAATTTAACTGTTTGGTACCTTCTTCGATTATCAAGTGTCTGTAGGCCGCACTCTTGCTCTGCCTTGGTGTTATTAGTAGATGAGACAGCTCCAATAATTATCTTGGCTGCTCGGGCCTGAATCTTATCAAGTTTCTCGAGTGCAGACACAGAGGCATGTGCCCAAATTGGTGCTGCATATTCCAGATTGGGTCTTACTAGTGAAGCATAGGTAGTTCTGAGAGTTTTGGGGTTAGCTCCCCAGTCAGTACCACAGAGACTTCTCAGGATGTTTAAAATATGTTTATTAAATAAGTATCACATAAATTAATATATTTTAAATAATATATAAATTTATGTGCCACAGTAAATAGTTGAAAATAAGCTTTTTTTTTTATTATTTTGTAGATATTTAGGCAGATATTTCTAGAAACCTGTTAATTAAATTTAAAGAAGAAGATTAAAGGTTTCAATAATAATAATAAAATACGAAGCGTAGAATTAAGTTTTATTAAAACCTTATAATTAGCTATGATTACAGTAACTGTTCTTTTTCTTACGAAATCTTAAGAAGCAAATGTAAAGAAAACTCAGAAATTGATATTTTATCTAAATTAACACAAACAACTTTTTAAAAGAAGCAATAATTTTAGAAAAGAATTTGTGATACGTGAAACTGTATTGTTTTATTGTGTTCTTAATCGTAGTTCAGGAAAAGACTTGTAAACAAGAAAACTTCTTCTAACTGTGAACACTTTCTGAAAGTTTTCTAAACGTTTCGTTTAATACAATTTTTTTCTTTTATTTTTATGATACCACTGATAATTTAATTAAAAACACAGACATAAAAAAAAAATAATAATAGTTCCTTTTTTTAAATTTTTTAATATGTTTAAGATAGCTTCAGTTAAATATATTGAAAAGTATACATTAATAAAACAAAAAAGCAATAGATACAGTATCATTTATATATATATTATTTAAGCAGATTTAGGATTTTTGAAATAATAGCTTTAAAATACCCATTTGAATTATATTACCATTACGCGAACACCAAAAGTAATGGAGATATTGTATTCGGTTAAAAAATTTCGATTACGAGATCGACATTTTAAACTTGACTTACGTATTTTAATATATCCTGAGTCCAAAACAGTATTATTTATTTATTTATTTATTTATTAGCAATGGCTAGTCTGCGTATGTATGTCTGTATGTCTGTATGCATCTATGTATGTGAGTGCATAATATTTTGACAATCAAATCTCCAAAACGAATGAAGGTAGAACGACTAAACTTAAGAGTTGAGACAACTCAAAGTACACAGGATGTTTCGACAGTAACTGGAAAATCAGAAGTGGGATCATGTGTCTTTTTCTCAAAAAGGGCTCTAACCATTTTCATAAAAGTTACTATACATCCTATTACTGTAACAAGATTTCATTCACTTGTATTAGTTGGTTTCTTCAGGAAAATTGACGGACGTTCCGTACAAGTAGGTTAATATGAAGTCCTGCATGGTCGTTCCTTTAAAAAGGCTCTAAAAACTTTCTTCAAACTTGGCATGTTAACTCCCTTCTGGTTACCCTTTAGTATGTAACTGTTGGTTTCTCGTTATAAGATAAATTTACTAAGATTTAGTGAAAATCGGTACTGAGAGCGAAATTCGGTGCTTCCAAGATGGTTTTCTTAAAGTTTGCTGCATAAACGACATTTTTGATGCCCTTTTGCAAGCATTTACCCACAGTGCTCTACTAGTGCGATATTAAACCCAACCAACGATTTGCAAGTATTACTTGGCTACTACAGGAAAGGTGACAGTCAACCTGATTAAGTAGATCATTTTTAAAAAAAGCTCTCACTTCACTGATTTTTTTTTAAAATTGATTTCGTAAACTCTTTATACATAAATGTATATTTTTTTATGATGGATGTGATAGATTGCATTTAGAAGAAATTTTTTAGTCTGATTTGTTAAATCTTCTTTTCTGACACAGTACTATCTCGAAAAAGAGCATATGATAGTGGATAATAGAAGTTATGTGGTTGTTAAAAACCAGATGTGTTTATAATTTAGAATGTAATGAAAATATGTAATATTTTGTAGTAAAATTTTAAAGTAAAGTTTTTTTCAAAATTTTAAAAAATTATCAGTCAGAAATAGTACTATATATTGTTAAAACTAATTTATAGTGTTCAGATTAAATTAGGTTGACCTAATTAAAAAAAAATCGTTAATTAATTTTATTGGTATTGTATTTCACTTTGAATTTTAACTATAAAAATGCCTAATTCTGTGAACGCTCTTTTCTCGCTAATTAAAATTACTCTTTGTTAATTTCGATATTATTAAACACTTAAAATTCTATTCCCGATTAACAGTGATTTTAGAAATAATTTCGCCGCTATTAACAGTCCCATTTCAATATAATTTGAACATAAAAAAAGTTTATTATTATGACGCACTTTTCCAAATAATAATCAAGTGCGTCATCCATCAGTAGCTGAGAGGTGTAATCTAATAAGTTTTCGCTACCCACCCACCGCGAAGTCTTACTTTTACATATAACTGCCCACAGCAACAAAACAAACATTTAATAGTTACGGCAAAGCTGTGCCATACTGTTGCCCCAAGGATAATAATTTCGAAATCTTTCAGCGTATAAGGCACAAACAATGCAGTCATGTAGTAAACAGCTTCTTCTTAAGTCTAAAATTTCCTCTGTTAATCTTCAGAAAATTCATGTTAGTTCTGCGGACCGGTTCATTTTATCGTATGATACTCATTGTTGTTTTTGGTGCCCCAATAAAATAGACTTGCCGACATAGAATACAAATACTTTTAAATCAAACAAAATTATTTAAAGTTGGAATAATAATCCATACTCCGGGGATGAAAATAAAATAAGGGTACAATTTCTTGAAAGTTTGATCATCAGTTTTTATACCCAAGGATCTACTTTGCAGAACCTTCTAGATGAAGAATAACTAGTTTAAAATTGTTGCAAATATCTGCAAACAATAATTGAATTTTAATTTAGGAATCTTATAGCAGTTTTTCATGCAAATTTCACCTCTAGATTATTGTAACGAATTTGCTATCCCAGATGTTTATTTAACTAACTGTACCTCACACCTTACTTTCAAGGTGTAATTATACGTTTCTCAGAGCTGACACATTATCATACTTCATTTCGTAACATAAATTTTTTTTTAAACTGACTGTTTTTTAAATATATATAAATATGTGTATATATATATATATGCTATGTATATTTAAGTTTATTTTTAGAAAACAGCAAATATGTGGTATTAAAAATAGTAAGAATAACGTTTCTGTACAATGATTGTTTAAAAGAAAAACTAAAGTATATGCTTTTGTTATTTATATTATTATTATTATTATTATTATTAATATTACAGCATCTGAGTTTTTTATATATTTTGAACAAATTAAAAATTTCTCGGGTTTCTGAAAATATAGGCTATCACTAGGATATTTTTCCTTTTTTCTTTTATTTTTTTGGACAAGTATGAAAATGTACGTCTAAATTTTCAAATTATAGATAAATTCATCATATTTAATATAATTCCCTGCAAAGATTTCATGATTCAATATAATCATGCATGAAACATATTTTTAACAGAATGTAATAATGTTTTTTTTTTTTTTTTTTTTTTTTTTTTTTTTGTTTTAAAGTAAAAAGAAACACGAGGAGCAAACATTTAAATCGTCTTTTCTCCTTTGAATACAATTTTTCAAAAAACACAAAAAACTGATAAATTAAATAATAACCTTTCTTAGACCCTAATTATCATTTGTTTAGACGTATTACTGGTTACTAGAAAGACCTGTAGGCATAATTTACGTAATAAACTTAAAAAGTTATTTTAAAAAATGCAATTGAAATTTGGAGAAAGCATGTTTTGACCGAAACACAAAAGGAGAAAACATGTTTTCAATGGTTTTAATGTGGATAAAACATTTTTTGAATGAAAAAGTATGTAACTTGCATATTGATGAAATAACATTTTTAATGAAATAAAGCTAATCAACAGAAGTGAATTTTTTATGTAATTATAAAATTAAATTAAATATTTACGTGTGAAAAATCCTTCTGCAAACTGTAGGGAAGAACTAAAAATTTTAAGCCAATCTGAAATTTAAATTTTTAAACCAATAACATCAAATAAGCAGTTTCATGCTTCCTTTGTTTCTTCATATTCTACATGAAAGTTATTAGTAATAATATTTTAATACCATTTAAAATCAGGCTGATTTTTATACTCTCCACCATACATAAATTTAAAAATTTGTCTACATCATTTTTCTTTTCAAGTGATATTCCATGACTCAGGGGGAGACATTGTAAGACAATATTTCGTATAATAGCATTATTAATCCCCTTCCTAAAAAGTTTTGCTGAAGATTGTTCTTTTATATCTTCGAATTTATATTTTTTGAATCGTTTGACCATCACACTTTCTCTATTTTTTTCTAAAAATATTCTTTTCAGTTCTGATATGCATGGTAAATTTTTTAAATAAGCATTAAGGGATTTCGTATTATAAAGTTTCCAACCAATCACCAATATTTTTACATCACGAACTTTCTGATACAGTTCATAGTATTGTTCCTTTGATGTTATTGTTACCTTTTTTCTGAGGATCTTCTCAACACGACTGAATATATGATCTGCTGAAAGGAAACTGTGTCCTTTGAAAGGAAAGTACAACAGTATATTTTCAATGCTTGACGTTGTAGTGTACAAAAAGTGCAATAGCATTTGATAAATTATGTTATTATTTTTTTGGGCAATGCACCCATCACTAAAGAGCCGCAAAGTTTTTTTTTTACCTTCACGGTCCATTTTCTTTAGGTGGCAATATAAATCCGACGATATTTCAGTGTTCCCTTGTCCTGCTAATTCCTCAGACCAAGTATAAAATGTTGAATTTTGACCACCCAAAGTCATTATGCATAAGCTGTAAAAGTTGAATTGCCTTAAGTAATAGGCATCTTGAATATTTGTTTTTGGCAGTTGTTAAATCTGTTGTAAATCAAAACATAAACTAACGACTGATTCATCTGTGTTTTCTTTCGTAATGAAATAAAATGCTTTGGTTCTTAGTAATATGAATTTTTTTGTCAGTCATGTGATCTGCTTTTTCTGTAGACCCTGCAGGACAGGACTTTATTTTTTGGTCAAGTAAAGAACACATGCTGTAAACATCACTAGAAGGAGACTTAAAGCCTATATTAAATTCATTTATGAATATTCTCCTGAATATAGCGAAATTAACATTGTCCAGGTCGCCGTTGCAGGCTTTGTTGTAAACTTCATAGAACTTCCTTATATACAGGGTGATTAAAAAAAACGTGGACAAAATGATATGGCAGATCAGTCATACAAGAAGGATCAAAAATCGAATAGGGACAGGGGGTCGCAAACGCCTGTAGAGGGCTCTAGAGCCACGAGAGGTCTTTGCGATACAAACACGAGCTGAGCAAACGGAGATTGGCTTCATTCGAGCCGTGGATCCGTTAGGCGTAACATGGCTAGTTACACGCACCGCGTAATGGCTGACATTAATTTACGCTGACTTTAATTTACGCCATGGCCAACTGCAATGGACGAGAAGCCTTGTGAATGTATCGTGAGAAATATCCTGGTAGAAAGGTGCCTAGCCGCTCATTCTTTGCCACTGTGCATCGAAGATTGTGTGAAACCGACTCGTTCGACATGCACAAGCCGAATGCTGGTCACGAACGAATAACTCGAACAGTGGATGCTTAAGAAAGAGTTGTCCAAAAACTCCAGCGTAATCCTTCAACGAGTACACAAGTTGTATTCCGAAAGACCCATATCCCCCAAGCTACCGTCTGGCGAATTGTACACGACGAAGGACTATATCCTTATCATTTACAACACGTCCAGGCACTCGAATCAGGAGACTACAACAATCGTATGGATTTTGCGTGGTGATTTTTGCAAGAAAGTGCTGCGGATAGAAACTTTGCAACAAGTGTTCTCTTCACGGACGAGGCTGTGTATGCATCAGAGGGTGTGATGAACTTTCACAACTTACATACGTGGGCGAATGGAAACCCGCATGCTACACGTCCGGACGGCGCACAACGAAAAATTTCTGTTCACGTGCCGGCTGACATTGTAGGAGACTGTTTACTTGGTCCGTACATTCTCCCAGAAAGACTTAACGGTCCCATTTATCTAACATTCTTGCAAGAGGTTCTACCAGAAATTCTGAATGATGTTCCGATGCCTATTCGTCAACACATTCAATTTCAACACGACAGAACTCCTGTACATTTCATCACAGACGTCAGAGCACATCTGCAGGCTACTTTTCCTGGCGGCTGGATTGGCCGTGCTCGTGGTGGACCAATCGCACGGCCAACACGATCCCCAGACCTGTTTCCCTTGGACTTTTTCTTATGGGGATATTTAAAAGGACTTGTGTATAAAACACCTGTTGCAACGCCGTAAGACTTGGTAGGAAGAATCGTTGTGGCAGCAGGATGTTTTCGGGATACACCTGGTATCTTTGAGAAGGTGCGGCGTTCTATGCAACGTAGATGCCAGGCGTGTCTCGATGCATCTGGCAAAAACTTTGAGTATCTCCTAATAGCTCAACATTTGGCTTGCGTTAGTCGCAGGTGAGTGAGTAATTATCAATAAAATTAGCTCAAATGGTTTTGTTTCTTCTCTTTGTGTTATGTATTATTTTAGACACCTTGAAGCGGCTCCGGATCGCTGTTGCGACCCTATGTTCCTATGCGATTTTTGATCCTTGTTGTATGACTGATCTACCATGCCATTTTGTCAACGTTTTTTTGTATCACCCTGTATAATGTACAGTGCAAGTACAAACGCTTCGATTTTTGTCTTCCATAATGACTTTATGATGCCTTTAATTTTGAGATAAATTCTCTTACTTTTTTTATTATTTTTTTAATGCTTATGTGGCTTTTTCTACCCCCTCCTCTCTTTTCCTCAATAGGTTCTCGAGCATGTACTTTAGTAACAATATTGGCTAGCCTTGTACGACCAATTTTAGATATAGCGATGAAATTGTTTTTACACACATGGATTCTCTTACCACCGCTACTAAGCAGAAAATGCATGCTGTGAGCCAGATGACTGCGATTTATTTTGGTTTGGTTTATTAGGTCAACGTCGAGTTACATTTTTTGTAACAACCAATGAGGCTATAATAGAATCTTGCCGCTGTTTGTCCGAAATTTCGTAAAGTCTATCCCGAAACTTCTTAACGTCATTAGGTCTAGCATCAGTGTATGAAAAGGTATTACTAGAATGTTTGCAAGCAGAATAAACGTTGTTATCTGAAGATGCTGAATATTGTTTTTTTTTTCGCTTCTTTTCTTTTCCTACCAGTTCTCTGTCTTTTTCTAGTTCCATAATTAAAAGTGCTTACTATCACACCATCTATTAATTCTTCCATTTAAAATAAAAAAAAAAGGAAAAAGGAAAGAAAAGGCACACTTCCCTAAAATGATGAAAACAAAATAGAACTAATGAAATAAACAAACACAAATAACTGGTACATGTGTTGCAATTGATAATTAATCATTAGCAAAAAGATAGAGGTAATTTAATTAAAATATATTTTTCTTTTAAATTTCATATCGTTTGAAGAAAATGAAAAATGTATAAAGAAAAATCGTTTTTCTATGCAAAAGGAAATTAATTTTATCTTTTAAAAATAATTTTATTTACTATTTTACTAAGCTATGATTATCATATTTAATGTCACGGTTCTCACCGTTGTCATCAAGGAGAAAATATATTTAAAAGAAAAAAGTATTTTCTTTTAATAATTAATGATATAATGCTAACACTTTGAAAGATTTAATGTTTTCACAATCCCATAAAAAGTGTTTTTTTTTTTTTTTTTTTTTTTTTTTTTTTTTTTTTTTTTAAAGCTTAAAATCATATTTTTATATATGTTTTAATTCCCCTAACAACATATATTTCTTTATAAACTGAATAAGATAACTTAAAGTTAATTATTGTAAGTCAAACGATCTTTGAAGATATTTTAAAAAAGAATTTTTCTATGTAAATTAAAGATTATTTTATGTTATCATGTAAACTTTCATTAAGACTAGCGGATTTTTTTTTCTTTGGGCCTTTTGTTTTTTTTATATTTCCCTTTATCTAGTTTTCTAATTTTTTCCAGACATTTATGAATATTTACGTCTCTCTCACTTTACACATACATAGAGACTGTACAACAGCCATTCTTAAAATGCCATACTGGTATCTAAATAAAAAAAAAAAATATATATATATATATATAATATTTTTTTTGGCAATTGTTTCAAAAGATAAAGTAGGAATATAAAGCACAAGCAGGCTTTCCGCTTCACTGGTCACTCTATTTAAATAAAGAAGAGAGAAAAAGAGAGAGAGAGAGAGAGAGAGAGAGAGATTCAATGCTTTTACTTTATATACAAAAAGAAGCATTAGGTGTAATAAAAAGTTCTGTCTTTTTTCAACACGTGCACTTTAATGCGTTGCCGGTTATCGACTAAAACAGGTAATCGACTGAAGCAGCTTTAAACAGTTAGGTTATAGTATGATTGATGATTTACACACATTTTTTCGTATTTTAGTCGGTTTTTGCAAACTTGTAGAACTGTCACAATGGATGAAGAAAAAGTGCACTTAAGACATAGTATGTTGTACGAGTTCTAAAAGTGGAATAATGCGATGGAGGCAACAAAAAACTTGTGTGACGTGTTTGGAGAAGACGTAGTAACAGCTCGAATATGAAATTTCATTTGGGTGATTTTTCTTTGAAAGATGAACCCAGATCAGGATGGTCATTCGGTGTGAATGACGAAGTGCTACAGTATGATCAGGACGGTCATTCGGTGTCAATGACGAAGTGCTAGAGTATGATCAGGAGAAAACCCACGTTAACTTCCACAGAAGTGGGCTTCAAGCTTGGAATTTATCAGACTACTGCTTTGGATCACATTAAAAGGTTTGGTTTCGTATCCAAACTCTCTGTTTGGGTACCACACAACGACAGAATTTTCCCTTAAACTTAATATTTAAAATTTCTCAAAAGTATATATCAGGTTTCTGCTGCCTTCAACAAGGTATTCCTCTATTACAGTAGGTCTGTGTTCCTCTTGCCTGAGACAACCTTTGAACTTCAATCTGGAAAACTCAACTACACTGTACAACAATATACAAAGTATTCACTATCATGTTATTTCCTATATTTCATTTGATTTATCCGATCTACTATACAAATGACAACAAATGCACTCAAAATATAGTACTACAATGTGTTATAAAGTTTAATTTGATGTCTAAAATTAAAGACAAAAATTGTATCCATTAGCAAACACATGATTGGAATTTTAAAAAAAGGTCACTGTTTAGCTTTTATAGTGCAAAGAATGAAAAAAATATCAGAACGTTCGGTTTTTCCTCTCGGAGGATGAAAAGGAGCGTGTGATGAATGCAATGAACATTGTCTTGAAACTTTTAAAAACATGATTAAAGAAATCTTTTTTATTCCTATCCTAATATGAAATGTTTGAACAAAGGTTCATGTAATCATAACTCTTGTACATAATATTTTAAAGGCGGATTCTCGTAATGACAGAATAGAAGAACGATTCTCAAGATTTTTCCTATTGTTTTAAAATTATTATCTGGAACCGACCCGATGTGTGTTTTCACCAAATGTGTTCTGAACTTTTATTTTTATTTATTTATTTATTTTTAATAGCTTAAATAAAATAAATAAATAAAATAAAATAAAACAAAGTATGCTTTTAATTATTTTAATCAGTAAAAGGCCATTACAAAAACTGAATCTATTTGAAAACTCACAAAAGACTTGCACTTAATTTGCAAAAATCGTAAAGCTTAAAAATATACTCAAGCTGAGATAACACGGAAGCATTTTGTATACACTTGACGGAAGCATTTTGTATACACTTGACAGAAGCATTTTGTATAGACAATTTTTCTTTACTCACTGAGTTACTCTTTCTTTCTTTCTTTTTTTTTATTACATAAATGTGAACTAAATTTAGGTTTTAATTTTAATTGCAGCAAATATTGCAAAACGTAATTTATAACAGAGTCATATTTTTCTTATCAACAATATATGGGTACTTTCCTCAGTATGCATCTATTTATTTATCGTTAAATCTTTTATATCTCTAAATAGCCTTTAAAAATCCCCCCCCCCCCAAAAAAAAAAAAAAAAAAAATCTTGCCTGGACACTAAAAAGATCACGTAACAAAACTCTCGAGATAGTAACATTAAAAGACTCGTGAAGCATCTCTATAGATTTTATTTTCTCATACAATGATAACTAACTGACAAAGTTATTACTTTCTCTCTATTATTTTTATAATATTACAAAAAAAAAACTATGTATGTATAGATATATATATATATATTATTTATTTTTATTTTATTATTTATTCATTTTATTTTATTTTATTTATTTATTATTTATTATTTATTATTTAATTTTTCCATCATTTTCATAACATTACTGTAGATGGCAGTACTATTCATGTTACAATAAAATATGAATCCTATTTTACTTTGTTCCATGCTTCCTGGCCATTTTGTACAGACTTTATATGTATTTTATTTCTTTTTCTTTTATTATTTATTCATTTTCTTTTCTTTTATTTACTTTTTATTTATTTTTTCCATTATTTTCATAACATTACTGTAGATGGCAGCACTATTCATGTTACAATAAAATATGAATCCTAATTTACTATCTGAAATCCTAATCCTAATCCTAATCTGAAATCCGAATCCTCTATCCTAATTTACTATCTGAATCCTAATTTACGTTAAGATTCAACCTGAATAGCTTTGTGAATTCTTTATTTTACTCCAGGTTCACTGCTATTATGAACTGACTAACTGTGCTTTTAACCTATATATGCTTGTTAAATTTTTACATGTGTTTCGTTTTTCATAACTTTGAGTTACCTCTCTTTCAATTATAATTCTTTAAGTAATTTTGGATTATTATTTGTAGCTGTGAGTTTATTTTGATCTACATTTTTAAATGGTTATTGGATTATCATTTTTAGTGAGGTGTTTTATTTAGATCTTCGTTTTTTCTGGTATTACTGGGGTGTTTCGGGCCTGTGAACAAAGAAATTCTTAGCTTTTGCTTTCTTTGTGACAGAAAAACATCAAGTTTTCAGCATATTTCCATTCTACCAGGACCTTGAAAACGTTAGAATGATAATAATGCTATTTTCTCATTCCAATTTGCTGTAATTCATTTAGATTTTATTTTATTTCTTTTTTGGTTTGATTTGGGTGATCTTCGTTTCTGATCAGAATAATTGTTTGAATACTGAAATCATCTTTAAATTTCAAATTTTTGCACTATTATTATATTACTATATAACTTATATATACTTTATATACTTTATATTATATATATATATATATACTTTAATACATAATACTTTAATAATACTTTACCACATATACTTATTTTTGGTATACTTTATCCCTGATATTGAATAGATTTTCATACTCTATGCAGAATAGATTTTTGTTCTTTTATTATCATTGAAGTATTGTTACAATTTATTAAAATTACAAAAGTCTTAAAGAGTTTTATACATTACTTAACATAGAGGAGGGTGTAGAAAAACATAAATTCAGAGAAGCTTTTTCAGTGATTTTTATTTTAAAGATAGAGTTAAGGGAAAATGTTTGCTCTTGTAACCGAAGATCAAAAGGACAACATTCATCTTTTTTTTTTTTTTTTTTTTTTCTTTTTTTTAAGAATCCTACTTTGCATTTACGAGAGCTTTGGAGAAAATAGCAGAAAAATCCAAAATAGCCAGCCCACGTGTGCAATACGGATTTGGGCTTGCACATCACGTCTATCAACTTAGAGTAGATTGCTTGGATTTCGAACAAAGAAGTGAAAAAAAAAAAATCTAACTCATAAATTTTTATCATAAACAAAGAGAAAAAAATTCAAATATAGGAAGTTGATACCACATGGTGCAATAACTAGATAAAATGTTTGTCCTTGGAGAAAAAAAAGATTGTTTTTTTTTTTTTTTTTCTTTTTCTGCTAAAATGAATAATTAAGACTTTTGGGCGAAAAATTTAGCCTGAATGATTTCCATTGTGTGGAATTTTATTTAAACCTCTCCCTTAATTAAGTAAAAAAATATGGTTTATAAATGTAATAGTAAATACCAAAACAAAATGGTATCTGTACTTAGGAAGCTTTTCTGAGAAGTTGTTATTTTTAGAAGAAGGATTTATTAAGTAATATCCTATAAAGATAAAATATTACGTGAAAAAAACGAATTTAGTTATTTTTATAAAAGCCAAAGATGAAATGTTTTTAAAAACGGAAAAATGATTTGAAAAAAATTCTCCTTAAGATAATTATGTATGTTCAATTTCCTAAAAATCTGTTCAAATAAAATCTGTTTAATGAATAATGAAATTAAATCTAAATACGCGATGTAATAAATAAGCAATAAGGTTAATGATAAAATGTTATATAATGATAAAATATTAATGATAAAAATCATGTAACGTAGATAAGTAAACACATTTAATACAATTCTGTTGAAACTTAATTCTCATCGATACACACAGAATAGTATTATTAGAAATTTTGCTTGTTGTTTTTTCCCCCTTAAAATTTCTTTTAAAAAAAAAGTTTTAAAAGAATACATTAAATACAAAAATATTTTTACTTGGTAACTTAGATTTTGAAATAAAGTCAAAATATCAGCCAGGATTATACATTTTACGAACTCTAACGTTATAATGCAAATAATAAGATAATAATTTATGATAAACATTTAACTATAATATAAAGCACTTATTTTCTTTTCAATATAAAACTTTCATAGAAGAAATGTTCCGTAAGATGGATTTAGTAGAATAGTATAAAAAAAAAAAAAAAAAAAAATAAATAAACTTAAAACCAAGTAAGAACTATTCAAATATTTAAATAGACGGAAACAATAAAAATAAACGTAAATATTTTAGAAGTTTATTGCAAGTAACGTCATAAAATTTATATACTTTCTCTGAGATTGAGAAGAAACAATTGAAAGTAAAATACAAAAGAATATTTTAAAACGTAAATTATAATAAGAAAAAGCTTTATAAACATAAGAGGTTTTTTAAATAAGGTTATTGTAATGTTAGAGATTTCAATAATTAATAAATATTATGAAATTACGCAAACTACGTGAAAAAATGCAAATAATTGGTTTATTATTAATGCAAAATTACAGATAGTTTTAATTAATAGTTTAAATAACGATATATTTTAAGAAAACATTGAAAAAGTTTGAATAATTTTAACATGAAAGGACGATGATTGAAAAAAATATATTCTCCTAAGAACATGATGCTTACTTATAAGGAATGAATGAAATTACTTATAAGGTTTGATGTAAATTAACAGTTAAAAAAATCAACTTTGAAGACACATTTATCTTTATTATCATCAAACAAGATTTGCATAGGTTTTCGTGCATAGATCATCAATTCCTTTTATAAACAGAAATTAGTACCTATAATAAAAACATGAATTATTGACCAATGTCTATGATAATTATGATAAAATAATTCCATAGTACTGCTTATAATTTAGAAACATATTATTTTTTTCCCCTAAAATATACTAGTGTTAGTATTAAATTAATGTTAATAATTAATTTATTTTAAACGAAAAAAAAATTATTTAAAATCATATACCATATACATGATGAATTTTTAATTAAATATTTTCCGCTTTTAGTACATTACACAGGAAATTTCCCAAATCATGTGTTTAAAATATCACACAAAAATGATTTCATTTTTAATGCATGATTAAATCAATGATGAGTTGATAATGATCTTTTCCCACTATTTTTATTATTAACTAACTACCATTCACATTAAAATCTACTCTTAAAAAAAATGGTTGCGTCCAATAATAACAACTAAAATATTTATTGAAACATTTTTGCGCAGCCTAATTTTATTAAAGAGCATGAAATCAGTGTATTAAGCTCCCTTAAATGTAGAAAGAAAACTTAAATTTACTAAACTTCAGTTTTATTATTATTATTATTATTATTATTATTATTAATTTTTTTAAAGAGTTTTACGTAGTCTTTTAAGCAAAATGGCGTTTACACTTTATGGAAACCACATTTGTAGTAGAGATTTACGTATAAATGTCATATTTTTTGTGTCGATATACTTCTATCTCATAGCCATGGTCCTTCACAATAGCTCTATCTCAGAATTTTCGTGAAAGTTAACTTTTTTCAGTAATATTATGTCAGTTTTATCTCCTCTTGTATAGTTTTTTAAAGACCATTTAATGGTCTTGGATGCTATTTTATTAAGGCTTCTTTTACCAAAATCGCTCCTTTTACCAAGTCAATTGGAGAAACGTCAGGTGCGTTTACAGGAATTTCATTAAATGGGATACATTTTATTCCTGTATCTGTTTCTTTCTTTTGTTAATAAACAACAGTTGATTTAGATGTGTGGCTATAGAGGTTTTGTTCATATAAAGCTTAAATTCATCAATAACCATTCCATATAAGTCTGGAATTTCTCCTTCAAAAATTGGTTAAAAAATATTCTGCTCATAGTAGTTTGAATTAATTTTGGCTTCACTTGAGCCTTTTTTTGTTTTTTAATTTACCATTGAAACAAAATCTGCAACTATCATGAATTCCTTTGGGGACGTCGTTTCTGCCAACTTAGGAAGCTATTTCACATGACCATTCCCGTCAACTCAGAAAGAGAAAATTCACATTTGTAAATTACAGTCAATTAAAGAAGCCTATTTCTCTTCGATTAAAAATTTCCATTTTTCAGCTGCTAGGTGTTTTTAATGTAAATTTCTACAATTTGTTTTTCTCTAAGCAATATACTTTGACAATAGCAGAAGAACTTTATGTTTAAATATCTGCTTTACTTCATGATTTTACTTACAGTGCTAGAAAACACTCCTAGTCTCGATGCGATGGAGTTTTCAGTCAGCGGAATTTCTTTTAGGATCAAATATTTCACTTTCTTGATATTTATCTGCGTTCAAACAGTCTAAGGATGAAGTTTTGCGGCCGTGTTTTCATTTTTACTTTTACTTAGACATTTTTACCTTTCAAATTCAATGTATTATAAATACATTTTTAAGATATGCGATATCTGTAAAATTAACATATCTTTATAATTTTGTAATATGAATTTTTCTCTCCGGAATGTGCAATTACGTAACATTCGAGCATCTATCAATTTTAGGAGCCATGCTCAAAATAAATCTGTTATTTTAATATACCAATCAAAAGATAAAAGTAGCAGACGAATATTCTAAAGCTACTAAATTTTAACGTAAAAACTGCAAAAGAGAAAAATAAATTATAAAATCGTTTCCATAAAGTACGAACCACTTTCTGTAGCCTTATCTTGAGAATAAATAAATAAATAAATATATATATATATATTTATTTATAGCCTCTTTTTCTGGTTGATATTATTTAAGTTTCAACTCTTCATATATTTTATTTGTTTAATTATTCAAAAAATTAGATTTCATTCAATGCATAATCAATTGGTGTTTTCGTTAATTTTAACCAATTCTAATTTAAATATTATTAAAAAAAAATAATAATAATAATATTAATATTTTTTTTCAAATTAAAATAATAATTCACCAATAACATAATCATAATGTCTATATCATCACTTGTTGGCCTATTGATATGTTTGCTTAAGAATACAAATTAAACTAATGTAAATTGGAAGTCTAATCGTACAATTTCTAAAAATCACTTAATAGTAATTCATTTTTTTCACGTAAGATGGCGCTAGCTCACGTTACGTTGAACGTTTAATCTAAAATGAAAATCTTATTGATTAACATTATACTCAAATTTCCCTCTTAAATATCATCTTTTTAATTGTCCTTTTAGCTTTTAAATTTTAAGAAAAATAATTATCACTTAATGCTTTCATTTATTTCATTTCAGAAGTCAATATCGATTAATCGTTTCTTTACTTTTAATCATTTCTTTTCAGTTTGTTCGTTTTGGCAACTGGTTTATTTCTACTTATTATGTTTGGAATCGGTTACATGTGGACTTATCAATAATACGTATTCCATTTTTCAATTCTGGTTGAGTTACTGTTTAATCTAATTTCCTTTTGTATATATATATATATATATATATATATATATATATATATATATATATATACTGTTATGCAAGATAGAAACTTGTGTTGTATATTGCTTGAAATAGCTATACATCGATCAGAAATCTTGCATTTGCTCACAGAGATGCAAGTTTCCTGATGAGATCATTTCTGGATTTCAGCGTTTAAAACTCTATTTTTCATTTCATGAATTCTCTTTTGTTTCAACAGTTTCTTTTGGTTAATTTATTTCTTTCAATTTCTTTCAATTTCTATTATTTGTTGAATGTTTTTACTGGTTTAAAGGTTTATGCAAATTATCTTATCGTTAGGCTTAAGTGTTATGCATGTTATTTCTCTTCTGCGTAAGTACTTTAACATATTTTTGCTACTCAGTGTAATTTAATTAAATTATCATCGTGACAATAATTTTATACGTAATACATCTCATTTCAAATTTCATTGTTGGTATTTTCATCTATCTTTCATTTGCTGAGTGTTGTAAAGGAATTAAATTATTTAAATTATATATATATATATATATATCAGACTATTATCCTAAACTTAACAAATCTTTACCTAAAACTGCAAAAGCGTTTCCATAAAGTACGAATCACCTTCTGTAACCTTATTTTGGGAAATAGAAAAAAAAAAAAAAATATATATATATATATATATATATATATATATATACATACATACTTTTAAAAATACGAAACTGGACCAATCCCATTTTTGGATTTAATTTAATTATTAATCGAATTTCTACATAAATTTAAATAAAAAGAAATTATTATAGAAATTACATTAATAAACCATTTTTCTAATTAAATTTAATTATTTTACGAGACTGTTCCCCAAACTTCATTTTTACATTAAAATTAGAATATTCTTTTAATACTTCTTTATAATGTTTTCATTTTGCATTGGACGTTGAAAAATAAGTTACACTTATTCCTCTGCAAATGGAAGTAGTGTGGAAAAAGAACGAAGTTTTCACAGATGAAAATTGAGTTGAACGGATACAAATCGTAAGCTATTGCATTTGGATAACTGCATTCATTGATGCGTAGAATGAGAAATAAAAAGCTAGTCAGCTGGAAATTTAACCTAACTTTGAAGTGCGTGGAATTATTGGTGAAAATATTCCACGAGTTCAGAGATTCCTCGTGAAGTTTCACTAATGTATGTGTCATATGGAATGTCATGTACAGCTTTTGTGAAATGGTACCAGCTCTTCGAGGGCGGTTACTGGACAATCGAAATTTGCAATTACAGATTTTAGTTTAAAGAGCTATCAAGACGTGGCAGCGCTAAATATTTTGAACACGATTTGTTTAGATCTTGAACGAACTTTCATTCATGCACAGAACTGTATGTTTTTGTTTTTTGTGTAAACTATTCTATTGTAGTTGTCATCTGTAAGAACTTAAAAAAAAAATGAACACAGAATCGGGAGATATATTAATAAAATGTATAAACATTTATTCTTTATACTGGGCACGAAATTGAGCTCCTTTATTCCACAAGTCGATGCATTACGTTTAATGTCATAGTCAACTGCTTAAATTGTTACTTTGAAATTCTCGTTATATTCTACATGAGATTAAATAATTGATATGTTTAAGAGTGAAAGTTTCTTTCTGTCTGTGGGCTCCTTGTATGTTCCTGGCTGATTCGTTGAGAGAATGGGTACGTACAAATTAATTCTTATTCAATTTAACTATTTGTAACTTGTATGTCAAATGATTGAAATTCCTTCTAATGATATCATTTTAATTCTAATTAAAAACATATTTTTTGTAGTTTAACTCTGGTGGATTCTAGCCATATGATTAATTTTAATGCTTAAAGTGTATAATGATTAAATTCTTAAGCCAGTTACATAAATATAATTGATGCGGAAACTCATAGAAGACCTAATATGGTGAGCATATTAGGTATGATGCAGTGAGTGAAGACATGAGTCTCAGCAATCGTAGCATGAACAACAAACAAATCGCACGCATTGCAGAGAAGTTGAGCGTATCTGTTGGCACTCATAGAGTTTCGAACGTGAGTGCATCTAACGATTGGGCAACTTTCTGTCAAATGTCTGCAGCAATTGAGAGACTGTGTAAAGAAATAATGTTCTGTATGTGTGTCACATTGCACTGTAGCGAATTTCTCAACAAAATGTTTTTGACCTACATTGATCAAATATAACTTACATTTTGAAAGCACACAGTATAATCAATGGTATCTTACTATGTTAAAATTGCTAATATTTTGTTATCTGAGTAAGTATTATATATATTTTATTTTGAATTGTGCCATTTAGTGAAAAAACAAAAAGGTAGTTTCTACAGTCTGCCACACTTAGTGCATCCCACAATGTACAAATGGATTAAGGGGATGCTTTAATTAATATCTGTAACCTAACTTCGTGTTATTTTTTAGGAAATGTCTTATAGTCGGCAACAAAATTATTCGAGCGCTAGCAAAAATTCCTATTTACAAAAGTGCACTTAATATTGTTTTGTTAAAAAAATCCTTGTCTAATCATGTTCTTAGTCAATCTAAGAACATGATTCGACAAAAATCAGTATTGAGTGTACTTTTTTTTTACATAGGAATTTTCGCTACCGCGGGAATAACTTTGCAGCCGACTGTACGTAAATTACTTAATGCACATTTAAAAAATGAGCAATTCTCAAATTGATTCTCGTTTTCCAAACGTTGATATTGTGAACCTTTCATATTTCATTTTGAATATATTATATGGAAATAAAACCTTTATTTCATATTTCGAACTTTAAAGGTTTTAAATATACAGAGAGCTAAAAAAAAATTAAACATTAATTTTCGTGCATTTTCTAAATGTGAAAACTAAAATAATAATAATAATAATAATAATAATAATAAGGAGTAATTTGCATAAAAATGTCTGCCACGGAAAAAGGTGGTGTTTGGGTACCGGTGATGATAGCCAAACGCCCTCTTATAAGAATATTTAAACATCAAGTAATATTGACTGCGATCAGTACATAGTAAAATTTATGTATGCCTGTCGAATAGTTTGTGAAACGACCGAAGTGTTACGGATTCTGAGCCTCGTTTTAATCTGCACTGCACTATTAACACATACGCCAACTATGGTCACGTCTTTCTATCAAACGTGGGTTGCCATAAATAATGTCATACCCATTAATGTAAGATTAATGAAAACCAACCAGCAGCTTTTAAATCGTATATAATTATTATTTTTCAAAAACAGAAAAGCCTTAATATTTTTTGTCATTTTCTGAAACTATGTAAAGGAAGTAAATAGGTATATGACTAAGCTGTGGTCTATTAGTTTTTCCATTACAAACTAAAAAGGAATATAAAATTTCTTTAGTATTTATGTTGTATTACACCTGTAAAAAAAAAATTTTTTTCGAGTTACTCAATGCTAGGAAATAAAAAGTAATTTTATTTCTTTAGTAGCTAATTTTTATTACTATTGAAATAGTTTTTCCCAAATATATGAAAAATTACACTGCGCAGAAACTTTAAAAATAAACTGAAATTTGTGCAGCTTGTTTTGTATTCCCCGTTAACATTAGATGCACCATAAAGTACTTCACTTTATGCAACAAAATAGGGGACAAGGGACAGGAATACCTTCGAGCTACAAAAATCGTTAAAAAAAAAAAAAAAAAAAAAAAAAAAAAAAAACGGTTCACACCGGAAGTAATAAAGGGACAAAACTGACCAGAAAAAGACATTGAACAGCGGGAACGGGCGGGCTGGGGCATTGGTCCTGTCGTCCAGGGTTAATACGTCTCGCCTATATGTGTTATAGTGTGAGGGTGCAATTCAAATCATCCCCCCCTCCCCCCGCTTTAGTTCTAAGGTCCAATAATATTTTTTTTTATTTTTTCAAAAAAGGAAAAGAAAACTATTATAAGTGAATGCAGGCTTTGAATCAGCTCTATGACATTGAAACTCTATATAGTATCTAGCAGCAATATTACCAAACAGTGCATTGTTAGTGTATAATAATAAAAACGTTAATTTGGAGACTAAGCACAATATAATAATATAAGAAAATTTAAGTATAACACTACAAAACTAGTTGGAAAATTAGGGATAGTAAGGATAGTTTGGGATTTTATCAGAGCAGTTCTATTATTTGTTTATTTATTTTTAGGTTGTATAGAAATTTTTAACTAAATCTTCATAAATATTTTCTGGTGACTTCTGGTAAATTCTGGTACATAAGATTGAAATCAAATTCATATTCATTAATTCTTTAATGGAAAATAACTAGAATAAAATGCAGAAAAAAATCAAAAAAGTCTTTTTTCCATATTTAAAAATAAACATTCTTTAACGTTAAATGCTTATATCCATTTTTATTTTAACTTTCTTTTCTTCTTTTCAAGTTTTTAAATGAACAGTTTTTCATTTGTTTAAGAACGCAGAAAAAATGTCACTTGAAATTATGAAACTTAAGTGGAATTTCAAATTATGGTACTTGAAATTAATAAAAATATTTTGAAAATTCTTTTCATAAAATTAAAGAGAAAGTATGTGAAGTGACACGCAAGATATTTTTTGTTGAATTTTATGTTTCCCTTTTCGTTTTAGTTTAAGTGCATAGTTGCAAATTTCAGATGTTTTTTACTTCCAGTTTTCAATGTAACATTTGTTTTAAAGCAACTTAACAAATAAAATATATATGCAGAATATAAAATACACTTTTATATATTTACGTTTGGTTTATTTTTTTTCTGCAATTTCTTAGGTATACATATTTAAAAACAAAAATTTTTCTTTAACAATTGTTTAGATATTTAGTTGATTTAAATATGTTGATTTAAATAGTGTCTTAAAGTTAAAAAAACTTATTTTTATTTAAATGACAGTATGAGAATATTTTCTTAAATAAATTGCTTAAATTAAAACATATTTTATTGTAATTTTATATGTTTTCTGTTTCTAAAATTTTAAAACATTGTTATTTTTTTAAATCATTCTACTTAAAAGATTTCTCAATATAAAAAAAGCAAAAATAAATAAATAAATAAATAAAAATAAAAATAAAAATAAAGGTGTATTAATTTAAAGATTTTTTCCAGAATTTTATATAATATCAATAATATTAAATTATAATAAATTTGAAAAATAGTTTATCTTTTTTTTTAAATACTTTTGTGTACTAGAATTGATATTCTAATTAATATTTATTACTATTTATCTATTGATCGAAACTGAATGTATTTGAAATCTATGTTAGTTAGGAGCGAAGTTTATTTAAAGTATAAGTATAAAATATATATATAAAATAAAAATAAAAATCTTAAATATTTTCTAAAAACTTGAACTCTTGAAAAATGTTGCGCATATTGCTGTTCTACTGTTTTTTTAACAGATAGAGCTCGTCGCATAAAGTAGGTACAAATAAGTTTTGTTATAAATGACAACTCACCTCTTCCATTAAATTAAATACAAACACACTTGTTTCTTATGTTTTTCTCACTGTATGTTTTTGGCAATTCTCCAATTACCATTATTATTATATTTACTAGTATATAGCCCCGTCAAAAATGACGGAATGTGAACGATAAATCTTGAAAACAATATTTAGATCATGAAGATTACCACGTGATCATTCAAATGTATTTTCAGTTTTTGTTTAGAAATCAAATGTGTTTCGATATTTTCTAATTTTCGTTCTGAAATTAAAAAAATTCTACCCGATCAATAAATATGAATGACAAAAAAACTGCTGGGTGACAAAAAATATAGGCCCGAAAACACAACAGCAACAACACATCCCAGTGCTCCGTTAAGTGCTCCATTTAAAGTCCTCATAATAAGAATAATCTAGTGTGTCACTCACACGACTTTCTCTTACCCTGAAATTTAATGCTATAAGTACAGGTTGGAGATTAAGAGGTGAGATAACGTGTACTGTTATGTAAACCTATGTTAAACAATTCAAATTAGGGTTCGGAAGAGTTTTATATGATAATTAGTTCTGGCTCCCCTCAACCCCCCGTTTCATTAATGCACCTACATTTATATAGAATTTAATTCGGTTATTAAAAAATAATTCAGTTTAAAAAAAATAATTTATTAAAATTATTATTTTAAAAAGTTATCTTGTATGATAACACAGACGATTTCCATATTAGAGAAATAGTATAACACTAAATATCTAAAAAAAAGTTGAATTTATTCTCAATATTAAAGTAAAAAAAAAAAAAAAAAAAAAAAATGTTAAAAATGGAAGAAATCATAAACTTTATTTTAAATTATCGTAGATCGATGGTTCAACCATTCGTTTTAAAGGTATTGGCGAGATCTTTTGAAAGATACCCATCACGAAAATTTACTCCACTCGAGGGAGGACATCTACCCCAGGGGGGGGGGAGGCGAGGCTCCTACATACACAAAAAAAAAAATTCCCAGTTGACTATCTCTATTACAAAAAATATGTATTCGTTTCATTTGGTTTAGTGCAGTCTATAGATGTTAAATTCTACTTACTTGCAATTTCCCCCATAGACCGCCGTAATGTATTTGAATACTTTTGAATGTCCCTGTACACGAACCATTTGCTTCATCTTAACGAAAAGCTTACTGTAGCATCCCTATATGATACACATTTAGAATACCGAGTTTGGAATTTCTGCTACTATTCGTTCTTGAGATATGCTGATAACCGACACACAGATAGACACAGAGACCATTCGCTAAAAACGTGATTTTCGTATTCAGGGGACCTCAGAACATGTAAGTATAACAAAAACTCACGTTCGAAAATTTGACCCTAAAACAATACTTTCTCGACCCTATGGGTAAGAGGAAGTAAATAACGATTCACTTCATTTTACCAAAATACTTTAAGACTATCGAAGATCGAAGATCCTGTTTCCAAATACGTAAGCGAAATGTGACGTCACTGACCGTCCGTGGATGCAAGAAATGATTCCCTATATGTTAATCGTCCATTGTATATTTTGTAAAAAATTATTAAAAATCGAGGAAAATTATTTTCCGATTTTAATACCCGTATTTGGGTATAGGTATGATATCGTATTCATGTGTTAGATTGAGTTATTTTGCTGTCAAATTGACAAAATTTTAAATTTCAAAACTGTCATCTTTGGCGTTTTTTGTATTTGGCGATTAAAAACATACTACGAAAATATACATGCCAGATGTTTATTTTCGTAATACGTATTGTACGATATATTGTTTCATATAATTCAGTTAAAATAACCATGATTTTTGAAAGGAATGAAATATGTTCGCCAAATAATTTGGCGATATATTTTTTCCGCCAAGGATGACAGATATATTAAATCTATTCCGCTGCAACATATGAGTATCTTATATCAGACACTTTATTTAAACATTTAAAAACAAATTTGACTTCAAATTATGATAGAATATTTATCATTTTCCTTTTCTTTAGTATATTAGTTGGATATTTATTGTGTAAATATCATCCTTTGAAATGAAATGTTTATGTTTTCAATCAAATATGGAAGTTTGCTATTTTATTTTTCGAAAGTTTTGAAATTTAAAATTTAAATTTTATCAATGTTACAGCAAAAACAACGTAATCTAACGCATGCACACGATAACTAATACATATCTATACCGAAATATGGGAATTAAAATCGGGAAATAATTTTCCTCAATTTTTAATAATTTTTTGCAAAAAATCCAATGGGCGATTAACATAGGAAATCTTTTTCTTGCATCCACTGACGCCCAGTGACGTCATCACTTTGCTTGCGTATTTTCTAACTAACTATCTAATAATTACAGACACTCCATGCTAACCCAAATTCACCTCTACTCTATACTCCCAACCAGCTATCTCACCCACAACATCGCCAAAATATCCAGGATCCAGCTAGGGACTTTCTCATTCTCAACCGAACATTTTATCTTGACTCGACATTATCACCTTAGACTACCCTACTTTCAATACTCATTTCAACTGGTGACCTTTACTTGCCCAACCAAACATTCGATCCCAACTATAACTTTACATTAATTTCAAAACTAAAATCAACTGGCGACATTTACGTACTGAACTCGACGCCAATCATACCATACAATGTAAACAAATAATGAAGCTTGATAAAAATATTTAAAGACTTTAATATGTTTTTACAAATATATTTTAAGATTTTTAAGGCTTTAATATGTTTTAGAAATATTTTAAGCATTTTTTTTTTTAATGAAACAGTCAAAGAGTCGTTCATTTGCAATTAAAGAGTTGTCCATTTGGAATTTTTATTTTCTGAATGGCAACAAATTATGTTTGTTTTTATTTGGCATTGCGTTGTTTATAATCATGAAGTTACATAATTCTATTTATAGGTTCTTGTTTATAATAGCCAGTGATCCGTTATATTTAATTAAACATTTAAACATTACAATTGAATAGTTTTTCAAGGTTTTAGACGGAATAAATAACAATATGTGCGATACAAAACATGTATGAAAATGATATGTATGTTTTCGTAAGTTGAATTGAACAAATTGGGGAAAAAAAAAAAAATGGCTGCCAAAAGTCTGTTTTGAAGCGGTGCAAACCGGAATCGTGAATGACAGATGACGATGAGGGTCATTATATATATTAATTTATTTATTTAATCGGAATAGTTACTTATTTTTCTGTGCAATATTGGCTGCTGACTATGAAAGGGGGATTTAGTGGTTCAATTCCCATCTCCCCCACCCGAAATTTGCGGGATTGGCAATTTTTTTTTTAATTATACAACGCTTTTAACACTTAATATTATCTACAAAAGCGTAAAACTCCCTTTATTACATTCTCTTACCCATAGGGTCGAGAAAGTATTGTTTTAGGGTCAACTTTCGAACGTGAGTTTTTGTTATATTTACATTTTCTGAGGTCCCCTTAATTCGAAAATCATCTTTTTAAGGAATGGTCTGTGTGTCTGTCTGTGTGGATGGATGGATGTCTGTGTGTCTGTTATCAGCATATCTTAAGAACAAATAGTAGCAGAAATTCCAAACTCGGTATTCTAAATGTGTATCATGTAGGGATGCTACACTAAGCTTTTCGTTGAGATGAAGCAAATGGTTCGTGTACAGGGACACTCAAAAGTATTCAAATACATTAAGTCTATATGGGAAATTGCAATTAAGTAGAGTTTAGCATATATAGACTGCACTGAACCAAAAGAAACGAATATATATTTTTTGTAATAGAGGTTGTCAACTGGGAAAAATATTTTGTGTATGTTGGATCCCCGCCTCCCCCCTTGGTTGGGAAGTCCCCCCTCGCGGGGGGTAAATTTTCATGATGGGTATCTTTCAAAAGAGCTCGCCTATACCTTTAAAACGAATGGTTGAACCATCGATCTGCCATAATATAAAATAAAATTATCGATTTTTTCATTTTTAACATTTTTTTTATGTAATATTGAGAATAAATTCAATTATATGTATTATATATATATATATATATATATATATATAGTGTTATACTACTTCTCTAATATGGAAATCGTCTGCATTATCATAAAAAATATTTTTTTTTAAATATAATTTTATAAAATTATTTTTTAAAAACAGAATTATTTTTTAATAACCGAATTAAATTCTATCTAAATGTAGGTGCATTAATGAAACGGGGGGTAGAAGGGGGCGGTAGCCTCCCTCACACAGAACTAATTATCATATAAAACTCTTCCGAAGCTTAATTTGAATTGTTTAACACAGGTTTACATAACAGTACTCGTTATTTTACCTCTTAATCTGCAACCTATATTTATAGTATTAAATTTCAGGGTAAGAGAAAGTCGTGTGAGTGACACACCAGATTTTTTTTTCTAGTTTCGTCATTTCAATCTTGTTGCATTTGGCTTGATATAGCTATTATAATATGAAATCTTGAATTTTTATAGCGTTAGGCGACCCAGTTTATTAAAAACCCCAGTTATTGTGCAATTTCTAACTGTTTTACATTTTTAATTATTTTATCCTTATTTCTTTTTGTTAAAGTCTGTTATACATTGACACACGTATTTAATGTTAATTTCTAATTTATCATTCTGTTTTTAAATAAGTTCCTTATTTGTTATATCGGTTTTTGGGAATAATAATCAAATGAGTACTGTGGATATCCTCCTACATTTAATAAAACTATTACTTACTATACATTTTTGGTTCTTGTGGATTATGATGCGATTTCGCCATGTATTTTCTTACATTTTACAATAATTGTGACTATATATATGTATAAATGAAATTTTTATCCATAATCTTTATAACGTACCCATGATGTTTTTCTTGATTCCAACAAAGTGGAAATCCTTTAAGTGTTATCAGTTTAATATTTATGAACTTTCATTTATCCTGACAGAGTACTAATATGTTCGTCCTTCGAAAAAAAAATATATATATACAGATACGACATTATTTCATTATTTAAAACATGAAAATCTGACATTGACAGATTTTAATTTAGTGCCAGAGGCCTACTGCTAAACTTGTTAATATCGACAAATTCTTCTTTAGTTAATTCGTGACGCTCTAAATTCCATGATAAAGTTTTCATTAAATTAAACCAATGTGTTTCAGTTGCAGATACTGTAACAAATAACGTTGGAAGTCCAAACTGTCTTATAGCCGCAAAACAACGTTTTTTCTCTTTTTCCCAATGAGGGGAGGTGTGCCTTTGGGGGGACTCATGTCAAAGGTGTGCCTTGGGGGGGACTCATGTCAAAGTTGTACCTTGGGGGGGACTCATGTCAAAGTTGGGCCTTGGGGGGACTCATGTCAAAGTTGGGCCTTGGGGGGGGACTCATGTCAAAGTTGGGCCTTGGGGGGACTCATGTCAAAGTTGTACCTTGGGGGGAACTCATGTCAAAGTTGTGCCTGGGGGGGGACTCTTGTCAAAGTTGTGCCTTGGGGGGGACTCATGTCAAAGTTGTGCCTTGGGCGGACTCATGTCAAAGTTGTACCTTGGGAGAATTTTTTATATTTTTTAAAAACTTGTAACCTTCGTTATGAGTAATCAAATTATCTACAAAAACTTCATTCAATAAATCCCCATTCAATAAACCGACTGAAATAGGCCCTTAGCACTATTAAGAGTGACGTATAATAATTCGACAACGCTGTACCGACTGAAATAGGCCTCTAGCTCTAAAAATTGTGAACAAGGGGAAAAATATACCCTTGAAATAATACTATAATAGAACAAACGAACACTTAGTTTTTGTCCATCATTTTCTTATTGCCGTAAAATAACACTTAAAAGTTGAGCTCCATTTGCTACAGTCTGCTGCAAAATTATTCGAGCACTAGCCAATAAATCCTATATTTAAAAAGTACACTTAAGACTGTTTTGCTAAGTAAATCCTTATCGAATCATGTTCTTAGACTGATTAATAACATGACTCGACAAGGACTTATTTAACAAAACTGTATTAAGTGTACTTTTTTTTGGCAAGGATTATTGCTATTGCTCGAATAATTTTGCAACCGACTGTAGATTTTCTCTATTTTTTGAGTGAGACATTGGAAAACATTTAGTTTAACTTAGTAAAAGAAAGCTGAGCTGGAGTCTAGAGATAATCATCCTGAAGTGAATGGCTTCACTATTGTGGAAGCTATCTTCCCCAAACTGCGTCCTATGGAACAATGTTTAAGTAAAGGAAGCAAAAAATCTTAAAACATGTCCACCAAAAATACGTATGATGGATATTGAAAATCTAGAGAACAGCTACAGTCCCTCCGTTCTGATTAAATTTTATTTTTCTTTCTTTCTTTCTTTTTTTGTAATTCCTGTACTATTTTATTATTTGTTATTTCTCCTTGTATGTTTGCGCGGAGTGTTTTCACTCTTCGGAAAGATGCCATATTAAGTGCAGGTAAAAAGAAAAGAAAAAAAAAACGGATTTTTTAGCACATTTTACAGTTTAAAGTGCTTGTTTTGAATCACAGATAATTTCAATCTCGTTGAGGGAGCAATAATCATTGTGAAAAATTTTATAGAATGTCTTGTGTTGCGCACAACAGCTCCCAGTTTAACTTACTTTTATTTTCTTAAACAGTTTTGTTAAATCTCGTGAAAAACGTGCAATTTCATTTTAAGTAGTTGTTATAGTGTTAAATACAACAACTTTAAAACATTAAAAAGTTTTTACTTCATAATGTATTTTTAAATAAACAGTTAGCGTAAACTTTTTATTTCAGGCAAATGATATTAAATATAGCCCAAATTATTGCTAATTTCAAGAACTTGCTGGATTTGATGTTACAAACGACATATATGACTGCAAAAGCGTTTTAATTACGTCTAAATACTTCGTACAAATAGCAATAAGGCCTGCACTAAAAAATAATTTTTAATATTTTGTATCAAGTATCTGCATTTTTTTTTCAAATAGTATCAATATTAATCATATATAGTGATGATTCAAAAATTATAACGTTTCATACTTTTTTTCTAAAAGTTTTGCTTAGAAATTATTAAAGGTAATAGTTATACGTAAATTTCAATATTTTCTCGAGTTTTTTTTTTTTTTTTTTTTCAATTATCACATCAGGTTACTTAATGCGCGTGTTTCCAGGTTAATTTGTCTAGTTTATAATATAAATTTTGTAGCAGGTTATTTATTAGAGTTCATACATAAGTTTCGGCTAATTGTATTTATGAGTAACTTAGTCCTAAGTAGAATGCCAATTATCATCCAATTGCTAGCTAATTTTTGAGAAAACGGCAAAGACGATAAGCAGTTTGACCAAAGAGTGCAATCTGCGTTTGAATCCGGCATCTCTCATCTATCAGCTTTCAGAAAAGATTCTCTCAGACGTGGTTATTTGCTGAACAAAATTAAATATAAATTAAAAACCGCATAATAAACATTAAATCCGTTTTACGCGGTTTCATAACCACATATAATAATAATAATAATAATAATAATAATAATAATAATAATAATCTATAAAAAATGCATTAAATTAATATTGTTTTCGAAGTTTTGATTCCGCTTAATACCCTTAAACATAATTAGTAAAGCACTTTGCAGAAATGTCATCCAATTCTCTATATTCCTTATCTGATTCTTCAACTGTCTTATATGTCATTTTTAAAGTTTACTTACATCTCTTAATATATTAAATTTCAATTCATTTGGAAATATCATAACGATCATAGATCTTCGTTACATTGACATATTCAAAATTCCCTGTATTACATTGCATAATATCTAAAAAGATTCAGACGTGATATTCTTTAAGTTTGTCTAATAATTCATTGAAGAGACATCTTCCTTTCACACGTCTTTTCATATGTCGTTTATATAATAGTATAAGTTTATTCATGTCTATAATGTCTATTGAAATGCATGACCATTCAATTCATTAAATTGAATAAATGAAAGGAATTGAATTAACATTCAATTCAACCGAATGTTTGAACATAAATTGGAACACCTATTATAATATGTTTATACCGATTTTTCAAGTTGTTTTAAAACACAGCCAACATTTAAAGCATAAACATTTTTATAAACATTGTGTATCAGCATTATAATAAATTAAAAAAATTCGGCCTAATGTCATGTAGTACATTTTTACACCATTCTTTTGATATGGGCCCCAAAATACAAGAATATGTTTATTTGGGTAAAACTTGGATATCTGTATGAATTAATATGATATACATTAATCATAAGAGATATTTCTGTAATTTTCCAGTGAACAAACCCACAGAGAGGGACAGGTTTTCATTTATCTAAGTTAATAAGCAGACTGATGCAGTGTTAAACAATTTGGAGTAAGATTACGAGGATTTTATATTTAGGGAAGCTGCTTGTTGTGTACATTGTTAATTTAAGTTACATCTGGTCATTATATTGAACAAAAAATTAAAAGAGATAATATATATATATATATATATATATTGTCTATACCAATCATGTGCTTTAAAATAATAATATAATGTTTATTATAAATGTATATTTTGCACTAAAGTTCCATCACTTTACCCCTAAAGTGATGACCATCTATGAATAACCATCATTTTGGGGGTAAGATGCCAAAACAAAAAACGTTATTATTATTTTTTTTTTTTCGAAATTTTTATAATATAATTAAAGTTAAATATAGTTTTTAATGCAAACTTAAAATTATTTTTTTTACAACAGGTCAATAAATAATAATTATAACCGGTAGGTAATTTTACTAAATCAATTAACAAAAACTACGGCGTCTTCCTCCAATTACTTCCTCTATTGCGTATTATGGAATGCAGTCAATGTCGAAGAAGTTTATATCGAAATATACAGTTAATTTAACAAATCGCATAATAATAAATCGTTTTTAAATACATATATATTTGTAATGTGCATTTACTGAATAGAATCTAAAGGCCAGTCATGAATTCACTTAAAATTGAAAGGGATGAGTCAATGCCTAATTTATTTGATTATATTTATTTTTTACTTCGGCCCTGGCATTATGTGTATATTCCAACAGATGAAGCCACTATCTTTGGCAGAAAACACAGTAAAAATGTTCAATTACTTTGCACATAAGTTTTCGCAATTTAAAAATCATTTTACTGTCATTGTGGATCAACGCTTAAAATTTGAAGTCATATAACTGATGTCATATAATATCATATAATGAGACTTTATCAGTTATTATTTTTTTTACTGGTTGTTAGACTGTTGAACTCGTAAATGGAGGACTGATATGCGGTTTGAATAAATAATACTGGCTGATGTTCGTAAAATTTTTCATGACTGCAATATCCTCCATGTTCAAAAATTAAGCGGTCAGGTACCATTGAATAGGGAAAATATTGGTAAAAAAATTATCATGATTGTTCTTACATTAATTCGAAAAATAATAATTATGTTGTGACGTTAAATCCACTTAATCCAATCTAATTTATTGAATTAATTTTTTTGTTTCTTGTTTTTTGTTTCTTCTAAATATAAAATATATTTACCATACACATAAACATCATATTTATCAAATATAATTTTATATTTATTAGATACAGGTTTAAATCTAATATACATAATTTTACATTTCAAATGCAGACAATTCGCGTTTTTCGGTAGTTTAGGGTAGTTTAGAAGTTCATATAATTTTTATAGTATTATGATAACATTCAGTAAAATATAATGCATTTTTATTCTTACTTGTATTAAATGTATTTACTTAAATTGGGAATGAATGTGGTAAAGTTGAAAAAGCATTTCGTTGAAAATTTTCTGTGACAATGAGTGATCTAGTTGAGAGAAATAGATGTAATGAAATACAGCATTTAAAAAACCAAGCGATGTATAAAATCGAAGTTCGTAAGAAATATGCTTATTATATATACTTATTATCACTTATGATAATGCTTATTATCACTTATAATACAATGTTTAACAAAAATTTTAGCATTTTAAGTTCTGTGTAAGCTATTTATGAATTTGATAGATATCTCTGTGTTTTATATTACTGATTTTGTTTCCTTTTTTCTCAAAAAAATGAAAAGGAAGGCTTTTTAAATATGTTTTTCCTGTGAGGACTCATTAACTGGACTATACTTTCAGGCTTATCGAAACACTTTGCACAACATTCACGCCTTACAAACTGTAAAATCTACATACAGTCATATGTAATCCAAGTATGAAATTGAAAATGATGATTTCCTTTCTGTACTTTGTAAAATTGTCCCTTGCACTTAAAAAAGCTTTAATCCCCCAGTACTGAATGAACATAGAATATTCTTTACCTCCTCATGCTCATTTATATCATAAACTTGCTCAAAAAAAAAAAACTTTTCATATTCTTGCTAATCGTCTTTAAATTTCTTCAGATTATGTTTTACTAATCTCTGAAATTGAGTATCTTAAATATTATATTGATACCTATTGATACTTGTAAAAACCCATATATGATATTAGATAAACCTAATCTAAAAGTATGACTTCACCGTTTCTCGTTTTCTCTTATATGCGTTTTTTTTTTTTTTTTTTTTTTTCTATGTATCAGTAATATTTTACCTTATTTCTTTAAACTTCGTTTTGTCATCGCTAAAGTTCTAACGGTATGTTTTCAATAATATTTTCTCTCCTGTCAACAAACCCGTTTTTTACCAGTAAGAGTATCAGAGAATTTAAACTATTCTGGCCAATGTAATTTAATCGATATTGATCAAACTAAACATAATCTTAAATTCCACTTGAAATAACATATTAGTTATGTTCGAAAGCAAGAAATCAATAAATTGGTCATTTCTAAGCATTTTAGGAAAAACAACCATAGTTTTAACTTTGATACAACAAAAACAATTTTTAGACCTAATTTTACACGTGTCTTTGGTTTATTTATAGATTTTTATGCACGTATCTTAGAAATATTGTAAATTATAGCTTTACGGTACTTGAATTATCTGAATGATCATCAGTTTACCACTGTATAGCTTTAGTGTGATAATAATTATCTACTCAGCCTCAGTTTTTATCTGATTTCTGCATGTTTTACATCCAATCTATATTTTCTTATTATTTTCTAAATTTTTACATCATTCAGTTATGAATTTTCTATTCGCCAGTCACACAGAATCCTTTTAATTCTATCAGCTTAAAATCAGTCCGCAATGAACAGTTCTCTTGTGATATACAAGAGAAGAATCTCATAAATCCTTGAAAAATGTATTTTATATACTATTAACGATATCATCAATGCTACCGAAGCTTATGTCTTCATAATATTATTGAAAGTTTGATATTCTATACGTTGAAATACTATTTTTAGATTATCACATTTGATATAATTTATATTTAATAGCGTCTTTATATGAAATATATTTAGTTAGAACTAATTAAATATTAATACAAATCCTGTGGAATATTTACCTTTTAAAATATGATAGTATCGCCAATGATCCAAACTAGATAAATTTGTTTAAGTAAGCATTAAATAATAAATACATAAATTCAAATTATTTGTGTAAACAATGTTCTTAGTATATATATATACAAATATTTTCTCACGTCTGTTGCGAAAATACAAGTGATCAAAAAACGTTACAATAAAACAAAGAATAATTATCTTATGTGGCGTTATGTTTGTGGTTTAAGAAATTGATTCCAGGTAATAAACTAAATTAAGAAGTTTTAACAACTTACTTCAACGGGAATTTTAAATTACAAAGTTTAAGTGCATAAATTGAAATTGTGTATAAAAACGAAAGTGTTTTGTTATGCCTTCTTGACATCATACATGATTTTTTTTTTCTGAAACCCACAACAACCGTACCTTCCAAAGCATACTATATTTACATCCCCCCCATCTCATTAAAAATAATCTAAAAACATATTACAAATTATTTGCATATTAATATATACACTGTAAAAATTATGTCCTATTTGCTGCCAGAAATTCTCTATAAATTGAAAAAATACGTTCTGACAACGTAAACTTTTCGTAAATTACGCCTACTTTCTCAAATTACAGACAATTTCTGGCAGCAAATAGTACATATTTTTTACAGTGTAGATAGTAACAGTTTCTAAGAAATGCAAATTATTTAAATGAAAGGAATATAATGTACAAAAAAAATATTTGTATAAAGTGAAATGTGTTTAAAAATAAATGTATTTTTGGATGCTTTCTTGACATCGTAAAAGAATATATTTTTTCCTCAAACTTCATTAACCATACCAGCCACACCAATTTTTATCCCCTAATCTGATAAATAATATGATAAAAACATGCGTGAAATTTGATGTATACGTAGTACGGTATATATCCTTTATAACAACTTAAAGTTTAAAATTTTAGAACCATGCAGGCAGAAGTTATGCGAATGTGGATTTTTAATATATATATAATTTTAGAAAAACACGAATTCACTTCAGGAATTCTTTTTTCAGCATAACCCAATATAAATTCAGGAGAGTAGAATAATCAACATATATTAGACAAGTCATGCCTGAAATAAATATTTGCTTTACAGTTCATCAAAGTGTATTATTACTTTTTAAAGTACAAAATTGCGGAAGCGATTCAGTACTTATTCAATAGCATAGAGGTAAAATTGAAAAACTATTCGTTGTGGTAATACAGTTTCTTAATGTATATATTGATTTACTTCAGAGAACATTGTAAGTATTTTACAAAATAAGCCATCTGATAATTAAAATTATTTGGGTATGACTAGTGAAAGATAAATACTCTTGTAAACATTTCTCTTTTAATTTCTTTCTTTATGCATTCAAAAGCATTTTTTATTGCATTTAAAAAACGTTTTCTTGCAAAGATTCGTTCCTATAGATGAACCAAACATGAATCTGATACAGAATATTAATGCATATAAACTAAATAAGCCATTAAATAATCGTTTTATGTTTCCTCAGATAATATTTCTTTTAATACAGAAACGAGGATGGGTTTCTAATATTTATTAAATAATACGTTGAAGTATGGGAATATTAGTTATGGAGGAAAAAAAAAATTAAATATCGATTTTGTCACACAAAGAGAATATGCAATTTGTTTCACAATTTATATTTGTTTAATGCAACAAATATTTAGGCGTCACTAATAAAAACTTCAGATAAATATACTTGTGAATTTGTACGTTTAAAACAGTACGCTTTATGATTAGAAAGGTTATTTTTTAACATTTCAAAAAAATTTCGAAGAAATACGATCTGAAACGGCTCATTAAGTCTGTATCTAAAGTTTAATAGTTGATAAATTGCAAGTAAATATAAACGTAAACATTTAACGTACGTCTTATCCATAAAATTGAATGTATAACTTTATCCATAAATTTTAGATTTTAAAGCACTAAAAAAAATACCAATTTTAAAAATTGAAATCAAACTCTGCGTGAATTAAACAAGAGAGAAAATTATGCTTTTACGTAGATTTTGAAATACTAAATAATATATCTATGAATTTCGAATGGAATTTTTGAAATGAGCAAGGTGTTTGAATATTTTTATCTGTGGTCTAGTTTCTAAAATATTGACATTAGCTTTATATTTTCTGTTTCAAAAACCACTTATCAATATATAACAACATTTTTATACCATGCATAAAATAAAGAGCTATAAGTTAAAACTAGAAAAACGGTCTTTGAATTCTAATCTTGAGAAAAAAAAAAAAATTAAAACGACAGAGTTTCTTTAAAACGATACCATTATTTTAATTTCTCCTAGAAATCACATTTGTTTTATGGAATGCCATTCATAGAGCATTTATGTGTTTTTATGCTTCAATAATGTACAGTGCATTTGATATAGTTTAAAGTAAATGTGATTTTTAAATGGGTTCAAAAACGGAATTACGAATGACATTTCATCAAATTGCTGTTTAGTACCAAGGAACCAAATGGTGTATAATATCTTTATTTTTTCTGAGAGTAAAGAATAAATTATTGATTATTTTATCGATAAAAAAATCGATTAAATTGGACGGTTGGAGTTATTTTAAATGTTAATGATTTTCAACAGTAAAAAATTTACTATCTTTCTTCAATTATAATAAAACAAATACCAATTTAATGAAGAATTTTTATTTAATAGAAAATGAAATATCACTAACAAAATAAAGTTAATATTGAGCAAGAGTTTCTAAATGCACTTGGTTTAGAGTTTTTCTGTTTTTGAAATTATATCTTATACGAAGGAACTTACAATTTGTAAAATGTTCGTTGACAGTGAGAATTTAGAATCTTAAGAAAAAGAGATTTTTTACCTATGTTAATATTCTTTTAATATAAAAACTACTTACATTATTTTCAAACAAATTGTGTAATTTTATATTTAATTATAATTTTTTTTCTTTTCGAACATATTATGTAAGGAAAGTATTTTAACTATAATTTGCGAAATGTATTTTGCATCTTCCATAATTTAATAAAGAATGCTCATAGAATATTCCAAATGTAAATTTCTAAATGTCATGAGGTCTAATTATACATCTTCAACTTTTGGCTTGACAGGAACTTCCTTTTAGAGATATCTACGATTTTACACAATATTCATGATGCATATATATGTGGAAAGTAATTCATTGCACAGTCAACAGATGGCGCTGTCTCGGATGTATCCAGAGAACGATCTGATAAGCGGAAGAGTTAGTTGACATCCGGCTACAATGGAAAGTTGTTGAGACCGTCAGCGCGAAAGCTGATGTGGTCATTTTCTTCTAATTAGAGCTTAAAACGATCTGAGTAGTTGGGTAGAGCCATTGAAGGGTCATTACTTCAATCTCACTATTTGATAGCACGCGTAGGTGCTTTTGTGAATTATAGTACGAGTAGGTGCTTAAATGTTGCTTTGTGATATTCTGATGAAGAGAGCTTAGTTCTGTGTATCAAGCCAAATAACCAGTAGTTGGTTAATAGTGATTCTGCTGTTACAATAATATTTATGTGTTATTTGTGTTTTGTGTATCTTCAAATAAATGTGACGCTATTTAATTTGCATCTCATCATTGCCCACCTCCAGATGCCCAGCCAAGATCTTACATATATGTGTTTATGTGTGTATGTACAGTCGGTAACAAAAGTATCCGAACTCTAGCAAAAATTCCTATATAAAAAAGGCAGAGTTAATACTGTTTTGTTAAATAAATCTTTGTTGAATCATGTTCTTAGTCAGACTAAGAACATTTTTTCATAAACTATAAAATATACACAGGAATTCATCGAAAGTTTTACTTTATCTAGAAAATTTGATTATGAATTTATATTTCGTATCTGGAAACAATTAATTGAAAGGGAAATGGTAAATTTTAAAAATTCAAAATTGTGATGTCGTAAAAGTTCAAGCACGAATAATATTTTGAGCAAATATCTCTTTAAACGTGATTGGTGGATTATAGGTGAGTCTTATCCTCTCGACTACAACGTGTAGGTGATATGATTCACCGTTGTACGAGTAATCAAAATGGTGAAATCACTGCAGCTCTCGCCTAAAGAAGTTGCGAAAGTGTGGAAGCTGAAATCTTAGGGTAAATTTGTTTCGCAAATGCCACTTTTTTTAAATCGATATAAACGGGGCATTCATAGTATTTTTCAACGTGGAGAACAATTAAAAATTGCCTATCGCTCAGGAAGACCGAGAATAACCACATTTCGTGCAGATAGAAAAATTAAAAGAAAGGCTCTAACTGACTGTTTATCGATTAATCAGATACAAAATCGACTTGGATCGTAAAAATAACACATGACACGATACGCAAATAAATAACCAAATCGGCATTCATCAAAAATTAGCTCGTAAATCTTTTCTGAAACAGTGTCACAAAGAAGCAAGACGGATTAGTGTAATTTTCTATGATGAAAAAAAAATGGAATTTGAATGGTCCAGATGAGTTCGAGGAAATAGCTGAAGAATATATTCTGCAGGCAACAGGGTAGTAGCTCGCTCATGGTATGGGGTGCTTTTGGTTACAATGGACAAACGTCTTTATGCTTCCTAAATAACAGAAAAATTTCAAGGAAGTATCAGGAAACTCTAAACGAGCATTTGTTTCCGTTTGGTAAATTCCTAAGTGGTCCCAAGTTGATCTTTCAGCAGGACAATGCGTCGATAAACACTTCTTGTTGTGCAAAATAATGGCTTAGATCTCAAAATATCAGTGTGATGAACTAGCCAGCACTCAGCCCAGATCTCAATCCGATAGAAAAAATCTGGAGAATCCACTCATGTGACGCCTTCAAGAAAAAGAAACAGTATTACTCAGTGCAAGAGCTCAAATCAGAGATTGGGGACGCCTGGTACAGAATCACCCCCGAAACCTTCCATAAGCTTGTGTTATCAATAGAAAATCGCATATTTGATGACATCAGGTGCAAAGGAAATACCATAGACTAATAAAGGACTTTTGTTCTTTGTGAAATGTAAATATTTTGGTTTTGTGCAAAAACTTTTGCAGCATGACAATTTTGAATTTTGTATAATTTATTATTTTCCTTTCAATTAATTGTTTTCGAATTTGAAACACGAATTTGTAATCCAATTGTTAAGATACAGTAAAACTTTCGAAGCATTCTTGTGTGTATTTTTCATTTTATTAAAAAATTTAGCTTGTGCATAAACTCTTGCGCCGCACTGTATATCATCGTAGCATGAGCAGTATAGATCTTGGTGAATCCAGCAATTATAGATTTTCACAGGAACACAAAGAAAAAATTTCATCATTAAGGCCTATGTGTTAAAATTATAAAAAGTGTGATATCGTCTAAAGGACTTATTCAAATGAATTGAAAATTTACATATATGTTATAGGTCAACGTCGCATCAAATACCTATATTTGGTGAATCTAGCACTCGATTTACAAGAACACAATAAACATGTATTTAGCATTAGGAACTACGTGATAAAATTAGCGTCTGCTTTATCTGATTGAGCTGAAAATTCATACACATGCTATAGTTCACTGTCGCATAAACTGTATAGATTTTGGCAAATCTTGAACTTATCACTTTATACTGGTACACAACAAAATTATCTTTATCATTATGAATTATGGACACAAAATATTTGAAGCACAACAGCGTTAAGGCTGTACATCAGTCAGATAGCTCCCTTTCGCCCTTCCCATGTTATCCAATGGTATTTTCGTTTCTTCGTTTTACAAAAATATCTCATTCAAAAATGAAGTTTTTCAAATTCTGTTTTTTGAATATTACTCTTTGAACAGGTCGCCTTTTAGCTGAGTGTGCAATTTTTCGAAAAAAATAATTTAAATAATTTATTTCAATAAGTAAATTATGGACTCTAAGTTTGCATCTCTAATTAAAATAGTTAAGTTTATTTTTTGTTTTTGAAAAATTGATCACTAAGCTAAAAGACGACCTGTTCAAAAAGTAATATTCCTAAAACAAAGATTGAAAAACTTCATTTTTGAATAAGATATTTTTTTTAAGCGAAGCGACGAAAATCCCATTAGATAACATGGGAAAGAAGAAAGGGAGCTATCTGACTGATGTTCTGCCTTAAGCGCCTTATTCTATTTAGCTGATTGATTTTAGACTTGTCTAACATTAATTTATTTATACAACCATTAATCACTTAATTTTCGGAAAGTTGAGTGAAGTCACTGAAGATTTATATTTTTATTTATTTATTATTTATTATTTTAAATTTGTTTAGAATGATCTTCATATATATAGCAAAATAATGCTAAAATTATAATACAAATTACACCCAATCGTAAAATAAATTTAAATGTTTCGCCTACAGAATGTGATCGTTTAGGTTAATTTAGCTTCAACCAATACATTAAGAAATTTGATGCTAAGTTTAAATATTTTAGTAGTTATTGCTACTAAAATGGCATCACTAAAATTGTGAAGCTTAGCAACAAATTTCAAAAATTATTAGTTGTAGCAAATTCTGTACCAGTTTTCACGTTTAAACTTGGACTTTACTTTTACAGCTCTGTAAACCATCATTTTATTTGTTTATTTAGAAATAATAAATATTAAAATTTTACAATTTTAAAAATTTTTCATTTAGGAAATAATAGTTATTAGTAAACTTACATCACACAGGTTTTTTTTTTTTTTTTTTTTTTTTTACGGTTGTTTTTAAATTGAGTTATTTGCTTCAAGTAAGAGGTATGAGCTACGATTTATGATTTTTGCAATAGAAAAACAAATGTTTTGAGAATCAAATTGTAAATCTCGAAAGATTTAAATATTTAAATTTTAGACATTCCGTAAAACAGAATAAGTGAAATATTAATGACAGCGTCCAAAAATTTTTTTGAATAAAATTAACCATTTCTTTAAATAACTGCAAAATTCTTTTCTGGAATATATCATGCTATATTAAATTTGAATTCTGTAACATTTATGTTTAAATTCTTTAACCTTTCCAAACAAATATATCATATCACTAAGCTGTTGTTTTATGCTGCAATAATCGTACTATTTACGAATTCTTATTTAAATAAAAATACACTCTACTTATCAAAATGATTTTACTTTAAACATTTCACCAATTTTTTTTTTTTAATTGTACTGAAATTTAATTATAATTTAAATTGTTTTAATCATTTTCATTGAAACTATTATATATATATATATATATATATATATATATATATATATATATATATATATATTGTATCATGAAAATATATAAGAATTACCAAATCTAAGAATTTAACAAATTTTCTCGAATTCTATGAACCATTTCATGAAATTCATTCATGTATTAAGTAATTACTTAGTAATTTCATTTTCTTAAGTTCCATACCAGACACTTCAATTCTTTGAAAGAGAATGGGTTTTCTGTTATTAATTGTTAGTTCAAAGATTCTGTTTGCTTTAGTAATAAGATAAGAGATAAAATGTGAAGGAAACCTATTTCATTAAAAAGGTATTAAAATCAGAAATGCACGGTTTTACGGAGTTTTACCTTTTCTAAATAATTATGTATTTTTTGCAAATAACGTGTGCAGATGCATAAACGAACATGTCATATTTTCATTAAACTGAATAAACGTATGTTGAATATTAAATAATAACAATTGCAGTAATAATAGGAAACTGAATACGAATTATAACAAAATACAAAAATCCATTTATGAATATACTCTGTTTTATATATATATATATATAAAATCCGCTGTGAACTACATTTCTAGCTCAATGTAAATAAGAGGTCAGATTACCATCAAATTTGATACATGGTCAATTTACGAACTTGAGAAACATAATTAAATTAAAAATTCATTTAAAAATGACTGATAATGTGACGTTTTTTCATGATTGTTTTTTAAGTTTGAGAGCTTAACTCACTGGGATAGAATGAAAGCATATATATATATATATATATATATATATATATATATATTGTGAAGAAGAATTTTAGTAAAACCAGGTTCTGTACACACAACGGCCATATCGTAAACTTGTGGTGAATAATACAGAAGTCTTTACCTCCAAATAAACAGCATATAAATATTCTTTATTGTGTTTTATTATAGTAGCGATTCAATACATATGTTCTTAGTCACAGATAATTTTTTATATCATCACTTCATTGGTAAAGCTGGAAAATGTTCTATCCCAGTGATCTAGACAGAGAGGGAGGAGGAGGCCAAAAAAGGATCGTATTAATCGAACGAACTCAAAATCGAAAAGCTTAACTAAATCTGCCAGCCACAGAGAGCTTAAAATTGCAACCCCAAAAATTGGCATCCTTAAAATTCAGCCAAAAGAATGTCAATCTGTTTTTTTGTCCTCCTAACATATTAATACAAAATTTTTGAATATAAAATGTCGTTATAAAGTTAGATCGATTTGACATTGAGAAGCAACGCCAAATGTCCTTCCACTCTCAACGTACACAAAACGGCGACGCTTAGAACGCAAAAATCCATTATAAATCTATTTTTAGAACTATAATGACCTGCTTGAAATAATAATCGGTTTTAATGTAAATACGAGGGTAATAAATATAATCTGAAATGATTGTTTTTTATTTTATTAATAGCTATTTATGCTAGGAATATGCTGAAAACGAATTTTAAATTACCCTGTCAAAAATAAATAATTATAGCTAAATTGATTTAATCCATTTGGGGAAATGTATAAACAAAACTACTTTTCAAAAACCCCGATATAAATAGTGCTTTATTTTATTCTGAGAGTAATGCGTTTGTAACAATAAAGGACAAAGAACACAAATTTTGATTTGTAAATAAAACGGGAAATTCTATATAATTAATTAATTGAATTAGATAAATTTAAAAAGATTTATTTTATATAATCTATATTAATCCCTCCTTTTTGTTATATATTAAATTTGAATAAATAAATAAACTTTTAAAGGACATATGTGTGAGAACACTCACACATATATCTCCCCTTCGACTAGCAAAAAAAAAAAAAAAACTAAGTCATCCTCGCCTCCTGTATAGAAATGCATATACAAACAATAATATTCAAAAGCACTTACCAAAGACGTACACTTAAAAATGATATTACATTATAAGTAAAAATTATATGAATGCTTAAAAGTGAACAAACAAAATATATGTGAAATATAATCACCAATTCAAAAACAAAAAAAATTACACATATTTCACAAAAAAAACATCAGTGGAACCAAAAGCTTTAAGAAAAAATATATGTCATGACATGCGCAAAAAAAAAAAAAAAAAAAAAAAAAATCCATTATAAATCTATTTTTAGAACTATAATGACCTGCTTGAAATAATAATCGGTTTTAATGTAAATACGAGGGTAATAAATATAATCTGAAATGATTGCTTTTTATTTTATTAATAGCTATTTATGCTAGGAATATGCTGAAAACGAATTTTAAATTACCCTGTCAAAAATAAATAATTATAGCTAAATTGATTTAATCCATTCGGGGAAATGTATAAACAAAACTACTTTTCAAAAACCCCGATATAAATATTGCTTTATTTTATTCTGAGAGTAATGCGTTTGTAACAATAAAGGACAAAGAACACAAATTTTGATTTGTAAATAAAACGGGAAATTCTATATAATTAATTAATTGAATTAGATAAATTTAAAAAGATTTATTTTATATAATCTATATTAATCCCTCCTTTTTGTTATATATTAAATTTGAATAAATAAATAAACTTTTAAAGGACATATGAGTGAGAACACTCACACATATATCTCCCCTTCGACTAGCAAAAAAAACTAAGTCCTCCTCGCCTCCTGTATAGAAATGCATATACAAACAATAATATTCAAAAGCACTTACCAAAGACGTACACTTAAAAATGATATTACATTATAAGTAAAAATTATATGAATGCTTAAAAGTGAACAAACAAAATATATGTGAAATATAATCACCAATTCAAAAACAAAAAAAATTACACATATTTCACAAAAAAAAAACATCAGTGGAACCAAAAGCTTTAAGAAAAAATATATGTCATGACATGCGAAAAAAAAAAAAAAAAAAAAAAAATCCATTATAAATCTATTTTTAGAACTATAATGACCTGCTTGAAATAATAATCGGTTTTAATGTAAATACGAGGGTAATAAATATAATCTGAAATGATTGCTTTTTATTTTATTAAAAGCTATTTATGCTAGGAATATGCTGAAAACGAATTTTAAATTACCCTGTCAAAAATAAATAATTATAGCTAAATTGATTTAATCCATTCGGGGAAATGTATAAACAAAACTACTTTTCAAAAACCCCGATATAAGTATTGCTTTATTTTATTCTGAGGGTAATGCGTTTGTAACAATAAAGGACAAAGAACACAAATTTTGATTTGTAAATAAAACGGGAAATTCTATATAATTAATTAGTTGAATTAGATAAATTTAAAAAGATTTATTTTATATAATCTATATTAATCCCTCCTTTTTGTTATATATTAAATTTGAATAAATAAATAAACTTTTAAAGGACATATGTGTGAGAACACTCACACACATATATATATAGAAATGCAGTGATTTTTATGGAACAGATTAGTTTTGTATCGAGCAGGGCTATAAGCTAATAACATAAATTTGTATAATGAGCATTTTGTTTGATCCTGCTCGCTCCTAAGTTTTGATGCATATGTCAGGTCAGTGATGCATATGTCAGGGGTGGCCAACCCACGTCCAACGGGCCACATACGGCCCACGAGGGCACTAACGATACTTAAAGTTTTACAACTTCGTTAACCTCTTCGGTCTCTTGGTACCCAATTGGGTACTTTCATAAAATTCGTGTAAAATGAAAAGGTTACGTTTACTAGCATTCACATCCACGATACTCAATTAGGGAAAGACTTTTTTAATAGTTTTTCAAAAGACTACAGTAATTTATCGTGAAGTGAAAAACTTTATCATAGTGTAAAATGTCGTAAAAGCGAAAAAGTTGATTCGTCGACAACGAAGAAAATAAAGATAAATATCTTTTTATATTTTTTTAATAAAAGAAATGAAATTTGAATATTTTAGACATTATTTTACATTAAGAGATGTATGATTATTATATTAGAGGTAACTTTAAGAACTCCAGATTGTATTTTGTTGAAAATATTTTGTTTGCAATTACACTAATTGTAAAAAAAAAAAAAAAAAAAAAAAAAAAAAAAAATTACTTAATTTAAGCTAATTAAAAGTTTTGAAAAGTATTTTTTTTTACTTTGGTATTGAAATAATTCTAAAATTTTTTAAAAACAATGTTTAATTTTTTTCTTGGGTCTCCAGAAGTTAACATATTAAAAATAAATAAATATGTTTTGAGTTTTCCAAATTGAAAATATCTTTCAACGATTATGGTAGCTAAAACAAAATCACACTATTGTAATGAAATAATATTAGATCCATTATTTGTTGTTTTTATTATAGTTATTAATGTACAGTCATAAATTTTTCAAGATTCTATTCTTAATGAATGAAAATAATTTAAATTAATGCATTCTGCTCCGAAATTTCATCCTGTCTTTCTTCGAAAAAAGAAATATATACATACATAATTCCTACACCCAAACATACATATACATACACATACATACAGTGCGGTCCACCTGAATATAATAGATTTCCAATGCGGCCCGCCAGGTGTTTTGGGTTGGACAGGCCTGTGTCAGATCACCCCTAGTATTCTTGCTCAGTGAGTTAACTTCGTAATTGCGATAAGCCGTCAGAATTGTAGATGGTTTAGGTTTCACTACAGGGTGGTCTGGAGACGTGCAATAATATTTTAATTCATTGAGAAAAGGACGGAACCCAAATTTCGGCTATTTGCATTGAAAATTCCGACAATATCAATAGTTCTGAACTAGAAGAATTGGAAGCACGTTTGTGTAATGGTGTGTAATAAGGAGACAAACGTTGATAGCGAAAAAAAAAAAAAAAAAAAAAAAAAAAAAAAGATTTTTAAGCTTTTGGAGTCCAGTATATGGATATACTTTTTTTCTTTCTGATTAAAATATATAAGATTTAAACTGTTTATTGCTCTCAGCCACATTGATGTTTGTAACCGCACTCACTTGGTGAGTAGCATGTAGGATAAGCATATTGCAGGTAACAGGATAAATACATTGCAGAAGACAGGTTAAATACAGGTTAAATACAGGAAACAGAATAAACACAACACTTTTAATGTTTTAGAGCGTATACCAGCCACTAATTCACAGACATGAATTATGCAATGTCATACATTCGGCAGCAAAATTATTGAAGCTCTAGTAATAATTCCTACTCAAAAGATATGCAACTAATACTGTGTAGTTAAGTAAATATTTGTCGAGTCATGGTCTTATGCTGTTTATAAAAAAAGTAAATTGGCGAAAAACTAGCGATAAAAAAAAATGAAGAATGGGGATTAGTTCTTCAATAATTTTGTTGCTGAATGTACTTAGCCACAAATTTGAACATTTGTTATGAGACTTTGTAAGATTGAGGCTGTAGTAGGTAACCACCGTTTTAAAATACTGTTGGATCCAGCTATCGTAATAAGTTGGGGAGACTAAAAATGCTTCAACGTCAGTCTCGGCGAAGTTTTAGGTTAGAATAGTTTTGTGTCATCATTGCGCTGCAACGGAGAAAGTATGTTGCGAATGTGAAGAAGCTTTAAAGTTGTGTTGAAGTGAAGAGACGGGAAGTTAATTGAAGAAAGTATAAGTAGGAGGTTATTTTCGTAAGGTTGGTGATGGTGAGTTCTGGTCTAGTGGAAATAATTCTGACGGCTCGATTTGCTATATTTTAGGGCATAGCTCTTGAATTAAGTTATTGTCGGATAGCTAAGCTCTAGTGCTGTTGGAGCTAATTAATTTGATGTGTAAAAGTGCGGTGTTGTTAGATATATTGAATAGAAAATCATCCGGCTGGGAAGCCACCGGGAGTTTGAAGTTTACGTCAACTACTGAGAAGAGTGCATCCGTCTCTAATCTTCTGCTGTCGTCTGTCGTGAAATATTTAAAATTATCTCAAGTATTTCTTATGTCTGTTTTCTAAAGTATTTTTTTTTACGTTGATTGAGTTTATCACGTCAGTTTACCCTCCCTTATTCTAGCCGAATAAACTCTTAGTTTCATTTTGATATTTGTGTCTTGTGCTTCTTATACTTAACACTTAAGTAACTAAGTTAAGATGGGGACTGCGTCAACGCAAACCTCACAACTTTCTTGATACCATTTATTGATATTTTACCACTAAATCTTGCCTTATTTCTTTGTTCTTTTCATGTTGATAATTATATTTGGACAACTCTGTGATTTTTGGCTACTCAGAGGGAAATACAAACCTATGTTCTATAATAAATATTTTTTTGTCTGGATGAGCATAAAAATCCGACTAATTTTGTAAAACCTCTTCTGATGTATCCTGTGCATAATAAAAGTATTCATTTACTTTTTTTTTTTCTTTTAATCTAAAATAATTCCAAATTTTGACATCAAAATGCTACGTGTGTGTCAAATTGAGCAACTGAGACAAATTGGACTACCTACCACAAGTTGATAGTGCTAAAAAGCTTGTCATTTGCAGTACGATGCTATGAATTTTGAATAAGATCAATTTCATATCTCTGTTTCACGAGGACCTTCTTTTTCTCGTTGTTATTCACGTGTTCTCTAAACGATCTTGATTCTTCCCTCAGTCTGCTGGAAGGAACATGTCGTGCTGTACCTCAATTCAATGTGTTACAATTTATGGCAAATGAAAGTAGAATTTCGGTAGCCATGGTCAAATATATTTTTACAATGAAATCTTGTAATCAAAGGGTGTGATACAATGTGTCTCAAAGACAAATAAAGTTAGTGATCCTATTAAATTCGACTAAGAAGTATGACAACTGGACAAGGTACGCATGGCAGTGTCTACTTTTAGCCATGCGTCTAAGAGAAATGACCACTTACATTGTTGAAATAATCACTTATACCTCTTAAATGGAACCTCTGTGTGAGAAGAAATACTTGAAAGTCACTATACTGCAGCTATCAGTAATAACTTTCTTCCAATAAGCGATCGTGATTGGAGATTACGATTCATAGATCTATGTTTGTACACAGATACATTTTTAATCACAGTGTTAGCACATTTTGGTGACAATCTCCCTAAACTGATTAAATTCAACCGTGTGCCTTTGTTACATCACAAAGTCCTTCAACAAGCAGCTTATATGAACAGCAGTAAAGTTTTACCGAGTGTGGTTAGTATCAAAACATGTATCCAATAATTTAGGGTTAATAATGAAAACAAATACATTCATTAAGGTTAAATGAATGTACATTACTTCAGACAACTGAAAGTTATTCTAAGACCTTAACTTATCCATTTTTTCAAGTTTGAAAAAAAATGAATATTTTTCCCTTATAAATAATTTATAAAATTTATTTAATTTGATATTCACAACAGAATTGTATAAATATTACGTGGCTTAATTTTTATTAAATTCATTGACTTTGTTTCAAATAACACAAAAAAAATACTCTTTGCATATTTTTTTCATAGTATAAAATTATATTTATTAAAAAAAAAAAAAAAAAAAAAAAAAACACTGCAGTTTAGATAAGTGTAAAAAACCATAAAACATTTTTTAATAATCCATTAATAATCCTTAGTTAAATATATAATATATATATATATATATATATATATGTAAATAAAAATAAATAAATAAATATTTTGTAATTTTTTATCATTAAAAATATCTAAACATATAACTAACTTTTTGTACAAAATATATCGTTTCATTGAATTTAATAATTTTCATTAATCGTCATTATTTTCTCTAAAAATAGCATAGAAATTGTTTTTCAGTAAAATAAATGACAAATATCATTACAATTAGAAAATTTGAGCTTTCATTTAGCAATTAAAATATTTCATAAACATTCAACAATTAGAAAATAAATTATTATTATTATTATTATTATTATTTGTATTAATATGTACTAGTATCGCCCAGTGGTCGAAACTCGACCATTTTTTTTTTTTTTTTTTTTTTTTTTTTTTTTTTTTTGCAAAGCGAGGCAAAGCAAAGTTATTGCCTTGTCCTAAACGGAATGCAATTGCAACACAGCTGCGGCAATTGTCGAAAACCGAAAATCTAAAACTTTTCTGAATCTTATATTTTCTACTTATATATGCAGAGGAAAGAATTATAAATCCACTTTTTAAAAAATAAAAATAGGTAGTCAATTTCACTTAATTAAAATGCAAGGAAATCTCAAAACGTGTAAATTCATCGAAAACCGGAAATCAAAAGTTTTTATGTATCTTCTACTTGCTTTTTCTACCCACAAAAGCTAGCAATAAAGACACTGTTTTAAAAAATAAGTAGCCAATTTCAGTTAATTGAAACGTAAAGAAAGCTCAAAACATGTAAATTCAGCAAAAAAAGGAAATCGGAATTTTTTCCGTATCGTCTACTTATACATGCAGCACTTAGTAACAAATCCATTTTCCTTTTATTTAGTATATTACATAGTTGAATATTTATTGTTTAAATATCACCCTTTGAAATGAAATATTTATGTTTACATTCGGAACTGGAAGTGTGCAATTTTTTTTTTCTGGAGTTTTGTGATTTTAAATTTAAATTTTATCCATTTTACAGAAACAATAACTCAATCAAACACATGTAGACAGTAACTTTTAAAATCGGCAGATAATTTCCGTTATTTTTTAATAATTTTTTACAAAAAATCCAATGGACGATTAACATAGAAAATCTTCTTCATGGCTCCATAGACAGACAGTGACGTCATCACTTCGCTTGCGTATAGTAATGCTACATTACTGTGTCATAAATTACTGTGTCTATGGTTTTATTTGAGCTTTATGAAATTGTCAGATTTAACAACTTTCTACTTTTAGGTATTTTTTAATGTAAAGGAATACGTGTATAAAAGGGAAAAATGGGGGAAAATGCATAAAAAATAAATGTATTTTTAAATACCTTCTTGACATCGTAAGAAAATAATATTTGTATTCGCACCTCCCGGCTAACCATACCTTTCGAATGATACCATTTTAAACCCTCTACTGCCATAATTAATATGTTAAAAAGGGACTACAAATTTTATGCTTGCCTATTAATATATAAATAAAAAGAATTAAATTTTTAATTTCTTTGACTTCCTTAACCAATTAGTTTTACTTTTCATATTACCTAAGTAGCCAGTTCATATCAGACGAAAATTAAATATATTATTTTTTTTAAGAACTTGTAAAAAGTAAAAATGAAACTGCCCTTACTTTTATTTTATATTATTTTATAATGTCATTATTATTCTTTATTAATAACTAGTATATAACCCCGTCAAAAATGTCGGAATGTGAACGATAAATCTTGAAAACAGTGTTTAGATCATGAAGATTACCACGTGATCATTTAAATGTATTTTCAATTTTTGTTTATAAATCAAATGTGTTTCGATATTTTATAATTTTCGTTCTGAAATAAAAAAAAAAATCTATCCGATCAATAAATATGAATGACAATAAAAAAACTGCTGGCTGACAAAAAATATAGGCCCGACAACACAACAGCAACAACACATCCCAGTGTTCCGTTAAGTGCTCTATTTAAAGTCCTCATAATAAGAATAATCTGGTGTGTCACTCACACGACTTTCTCTTTCCCTGAAATTTAATACTATAAGTACAGGTTGGAGACTAAGAGGTAAGATAACTGTTATGTAAACCTATGTTAAACAATTCAAATTAGGTTTCGGAAGAGTTTTTTATGATAATTAGTTCTGCCCCCCCCCTCCCCCCAGAACCACCCGTTTCATTAATGCACCTACATTTGTATAGAATTTATTTCGGTTATTAAAAAATAATTCTGTTTTTAAAAAATAATTTATTAAAATTATTATTTAAAAAAGATATCTTGTATGATAATTCAGACGATTTCCATATTAGAGAAGTAGTATAACACTAAATATCCAAAGAAAGTTGAATTTATTCTCAATATTAAAGTAAAAAAAAAAAAAAATTGTTAAAGATGAAAAAAAATCGATAACTTTATTTTAAATTATCGCAGATCGATGGTTTAACCATTCGTTTTAAAGGTATTGGCGAGCTCTTTTTAAAGATACCCATCATGAAAATTTACTCCCCTCGAGGGGGGGGCGGCGAGGCTCCTACATACACAAAAAAAATTCCCAGTTGACTATCTGTATTACAAAAAATATATATTCGTTTCATTTGGTTTAGTGCAGTCTATAGATGTTAAATTCTACTTACCTGCAATTTCCCCCATAGACGTATTGTATTTGAATACTTTTGAATGTCCCTGTACACGAACCATTTGCTTCATCTCAACGAAAATCTTACTGTAGCATCCCTATATGATACACATTTAGAATACCGAGTTTGGAATTTCTGCTACTATTTGTTCTTGAGATATGCTGATAACAGACACACAGACATCCACACAGACAGACAGACAGACACACACAGAGACCATTCGCTAAAAACATGATTTTCGTATTCAGGGACCCCAGAACATGTAAGTATAACAAAAACTCACGTTCGAAAATTTGACCCTAAAACAATACTTTCTCGACCCTACCGGTAAGAGAAAGTAAAAAACGATTCACTTCATTTTACCAAAATACTTTTTTTTTAAGACTATCGAAGATCGTGTTTTCAAATACGCAAGCGAATTGTGTCATCACTTACCGTACGTGGATGCAAGAAAAAGATCCCCTATGTTAATCGTCCATTGGATTTTTTGTAAAAAATTATTAAAAATCGAGGAAAATTATTTCCCCCGATTTTAATACCCGTATTTGGGTATAGATATGCTATCGTATCCATGTGTTAGATTGAGTTATTTTGCTGTCAAATTGACAAAATTTTAAATTTCAAAACTGTGTCATCTTTGGCGTTCTTTGTATTTGGCGATTAAAAACATAATACGAAAATATACATGCCAGATGTTTATTTTCGTAATATGTATCATCGCTCTCTTAATATAAGTTGTTAAAATAACCATGATTTTTGAAAGGAATTAAATATGTTCTCTAGATAATTTGGCGATATTTTTTTTTTGCCCGCCAAGGATGACAGATATATTAAATCTATTCTGCTGCAACATATTAGTATCTTATATCAAACACTTTATATAGACATTTGAAAACAAATCTGACTTCAAATTATGATAGAATATTTATCATTTAGTATATTAGTTGGATATTTATTGTGTAAATATCATTCTTTGAAATAAAATGTTTATATTTTGAATCGAATATGGAAGTTTGCCATTTTTTTTTCTAGAGTTTTGAAATTTAAAATTTAAATTTTTATCAATTTTACAGCAAAAACAACTTAATCTAACGCATGCACACGATAACTAATACATATCTATACCAAAATATGGGGATTAAAATCGGGAAATAATTTTCCTCAATGTTTAATAATTTTTTACAAAAAATCCAATGGGCGATTAACATAGGAAATCTTTTTCTTGCATCCACTGACGGCCAGTGACGTCATCACTTTGCTTGCGTATTTTCTAACTGAGGGGCCAAGCATAGCTGGAATCGCTCGACACTGCTCCTAGAGCGGTGAGCGGCACCTCTTCCCTGTTAAATAATTACAGACACTCCTTGCTAACCCAAATTCACCTCTACTCGATACTTCAAACCAGCTATCTAACCCACAACATCGCCAAAATATCCAGGATCCAGCTAGGGACTTTCTCATTCTCAATCGAACATTTTATCTTGACTCGACATTATCACCTTAGACTACTCTACTTTCAATACTCATTTCAACTGGTGACCTTTACTTGCCCAACCAAACATTCTATACCAACTATAACTTTACACTAATTTCAAAACTAAAATCAACTGGCGACATTTACGTACTGAACTCGACGCCAATCATACCTTACAATGTAAACAAACAATGAAGCTTGATAAAAAATATTTAAAGACTTTAATATGTTTTTACAAATATTTTAAGAGTTTTAAGGCTTTAATATGATTTAGAAATACAAATATTTTAAGAGTTTTAAGGCTTTAATATGATTTAGAAATACTTTAAGCGTTTTTTTTTTTTTTTTTTTTTTAAGAAAGGGTCAAATAGTCGTTCATTCGGAATAAAAGAGTTGTCCATTTGGATTTTGTATCTGAATGGCAACAGTTTTGGTTTGTTTTTATTTGGTATTGCGTTGCTTATAATCAACGAGATATATAAAGTAGAGTGATAAATAGTAATCCTTGAGAAGGTCCAAGATGTGTCATGTGACATGCTTCCCTTGCACCTGCGTATTCGGTGGTTTCCTTGCTTACAGCTAGCTTATTTCCAAACATTCTATGGAAGAACACAGCTTTTAATGTTGTGAAACTTTTTCGAAAATAATTTATTTTGTTATGTAAATAAATGGGTAGGCGATGCGCTGACCAGTAAATTTTCACAGGTGAATTATAATTGTTTTATTTCGTATGTTTCAATACATAATATTTGTTATTTTTCTTTCAACTGTTCGACGAAGACTATGGAAGTAAATCATGTCCTGAAAATAATGAATTTTATGAAAGATCGTACACTTTAATTATTTATTTACTGCTTAAATAATATTTTTATTATTTATTCGAAACAATTTTTTTGACTATTTGCATTCATGGTAGTATATTTCGCATAATTCGAGATAATATTGTAAATGGCGCCGCTTGGCAAACCCAGCTAACCGTTGTCGCCAAAGCTTTTGTTTGTTTACGTTCTATGATTTATATGCATGCTTTTAGTTTTATTTTCAAATTCACTTGTGTCCTTATTTTATGTTGTTTTTTAATTGTGTGTAGCAATTATATTACATATTTATTAAAGTCATCATATCAATTTCAAATCATTCTGTAGTTAGATAAATTAAAGTATTTCGAGGACAGTCGCCAAGATAGCGATAAAGAGCCAAACATAGCAACCATTGGTTCATGTCACGTGATTCATCTTGAACCACGGAAAGCTAAACCTTCAGTCATTGAATCAGCACTCTAATTTATATATCTCGTTGCTTATAATCATGAAGCTACATAATTCTATTTATAGGTTCTTGTTTATAATAACCAGTGATCCGTTATATTTAATTTAGACCTTTAAACATTACAATTGAATAGTTTTTCAAGGTTTTAGAGGAAATAAATAAGAATACGTGTGATACAAAACATACTATATATGTATGTTTCCGTACGTTGAACCAGCTCAGTGAGTTGAACAAACGAAAAAAAAAGGCTGCCAAAAGTTTCTGTTTTGAAGCGGTCTAACCGGAATCGTTCATGACAGATGAGGGTCATTATTATTATTAATATTTTGGCATTTATTTACAAGAATGAAAATAAATTTCCCAACTGTAAATAAAAAATAAATAAATAAATAAAAGAATAAAGACATTTGTTATTTTTAATTCTTTTTTTCTTCTTCGTTTACTTTAATTCATAAGAATACGTTACAGAACTATTCTTCACACGTATTTCTAATTCATTGAATTTTTTTTTTCATAATAATAATAATAATAATAATAATAATAATAATAATAATAATATATATATATATGCGTGTCTCCATGTGTGTGTATGTGTGTGTGAATACACTATTTAATACAACCAGTTATTGCATTTAATTTTAGCCTTAACAGCTAAATAATAATAAAGAACTTTTTAAGCAAAAGGTTATACTAAGTTTATCCTTAAACATAAAATATGTTACATGTATGGACCTAAGAATGGATTTATTTAAGAAATATATACATGTCATATCTGTGCAAAAGCGTTAACTTATTACTTATGCTTAATGCAAAATTTTCTTGTTATAGATGTGATGAAGAAGTGTATAAATATGTTTTGCATTAAATAAGCATAACGCAAGAAAAATATAATTTCTAGAATAAGTTAATTCTTGCTTTATTTGTACGTATTTAGCAAAATATACTTTTTACAGAGCAGATCATTATTCCTGCACTAATTAAGTTCTTAAACGAAAAACAAAATTAAAGTTTAGAGAACACGGGGAGAAGAGACAAAAAATAGGAGAGCAAAATTTGAGCTCTTTTGCAGTCCGAGGCAGCACAAAATGTGAGTTTTTTCGTGGCGATTAAGATCCTCACCATTAATTTTTTTTCGCAAATTTTACTATAAACCGATTTTATAGCCACATCTATTTTCTAAGACGTTAAACTAAATAAATGTTAATATCTGAATTGAGTTAGCGATTTTTTTAGCCAATATTTGGTCATTACTCTATCAGGAAACCCCTGTTTTTTTCGTAAAACAAGTTTTAGCGTATACCGAGAAAAAATTCTGTGCTTGACATACAGAAACTAAATTGTCTTTAGTAAAAATAGTTCTATGCGATCCTTATAAATTCTAGTTCTCTTTGATAGCGTTATCTAAAAACCCCTCTTAGAATTCTAGATCGTTTTCCTATATTACCGAGGGGTCAACCTTATTTAAAAACCTCTTCAAATATTAAATGCGAAATCAAGAGGTGTGTTATTGTAACTACAGTCTTGGTCTATGACCCAGTTCTAGAAAATCTAGTGAGAATTTCTCGTAACACAAATGATTCATAATCTCCATAATATTCATAATATTGTTTCACCATCTAGAGAAAGGCAGACTAGAAATTCTCGATCATTTCCTCTATCCAGTTTATTTATTTACTTTATACCCATATATCGTAAATCTATATTTCTAGTTTAAGGTTTAAGAAAATTTTTTCTTATTCATTATTAATGGATGCGGTATATTTTTTTCTCAGTGTATGACTTATTTCCTGCACTTAAACAGTATCTGTTTATGATTTCTCATGTTTCTGTCTCTCCAAAAGCACTATCGTACCTCTAATACCTATGCTAAAATCCGCATTTTATCAGATTTCGTAGACCAATTTCTGTATTTTAACATACAAAAGGTACCTACTCACATATTCACTAAGTCACATTATTAGTTAATGTATATCCTATAATATTGTTAACTACGGTAAAGCATTCAATGTTGTAATTATATGGGAGATTGGAATACTGCAGTTTAAACCTGTTCTTGAAGGAGAAAAAAAAAATACAGACACTACTCATTTCGAAATGATAAAACCTCAGCCTTTCCAATCGGATAAATGAGATGATAACACTGCTCGGTATGAAAATTGCCTCTCACACAATTTTAGCATATTCTTATATAAAATGACCTCTTGAATCCCAATGACACATATTTTGCCCTATCACCCACCATTGTTTAGGAATGGCGCCCTATTTTTTATCATTTTCGGAGCTTTTATGGCTATAAATTTGACTATTAGGAGAAGGGAGGATTATTTTAACGGTTAAATATATTCTGAGGGGCTACAGAGTTGAAAAATTCTAAAACATGGACATTTTGACACTGAAATTCGGCATTACATATCTTATATATTTTTTTTTAATCTTGTATGAATGTTATTTTTAAAACTTTATATATATATATATATATATATATATATATTAATTTCAGGTGTCAAATTAATTATTTTTCATTCTTCAAATCAAATGCATGGTGATAAAATTATCGAACAGGGAAAGAAATTAAGGTAGGGGTTGGTGTTTCTAGAAGACGGTGGATGACTGGGCAAAATGGGAGTCATATTCGGATTCAGGGTGTCATTTTACATAAGAATCAGCAAGAATGGTATCAGATCTCTTTTCTTTTTTTTTCAGAGCAGTGTAATATTTTTGCTTTTCTATTAAGACAAAAGAAGAATTTGGTGACATATTTTTAAATTGACTTAAAAATTTATAACAATATGTTTCTATTTATGTTTTCTTATGCGATTTACTAAAGAAAATATGGGATTTTACGCATCACAACGCATATATGGTTAAAGTTATACTAAACACCGTAACTACTATTAAAGTTCGTACCTAAATTTTAGAAAACATTATATGTCTATAATTCATAAATACGAGTATTACAGTAAAATACAAAACTTACACATTACACATTTAAGATTGCTTAGAATATTCCCCACTAAAAATAATCTCAATATATTCTGCAGATAATTTTGAGAAAATCTACAGAATATCTTAAGTTAGTTGGCCCATTCTTAAGAAACTTTACAAAACTTCTTTATAATGCCCTCAAAATTTCTGAAGATATTTTATAAAAAAAGATAAATTTTCAAAATGTTTTAAAATATTTGAAGAAAGTCTTAAGAAAATGCTATTTTCTCAAGAATATCTTCGGGTTATTTTTAGTGGGGTTGAATTTTTAATATTAATTAAAACTACCTTTTATTAATTTTGGAAACAATTTTGTGGTAATGAGTGTGCATAGCTGTATAATTATCAAAATAAACATTTACAATTGGTATTGTTCTAATGATATGTTAAAAATAAAAGCCTTAATTGAATATATTATTTGCCTTTCCTTAATAAATTACTGCTTTCAATACAATGTTTTTTTTCTTGTTTAATAAGTCCCAATTAATTATTTCGTTTCCATATTCGGAATAAATGATTAAAAGAAAAATAAATACGTTGAAACTTAAATATCTTTGTTATTATTTGTTATTCATATTGAAATTATGATTTAATATGAATATAGACTATTGTTAAATAAACAATATTTGCACTTCTTGTTAGTTTTTATTTTTAAGACAAACGAAGCCGAACATTTCTCATTGTCTACTTTTTTCTATTAACAAACCATTAGATTACTAATTATTATCTTCTTTTGGATATACTGATGTTATAAATATTGTTTGGAAGAGAATAAAAAATTTCTCAATAACATATTTGATATGATTTAACATAAAAAAAAAAAAAATCAAAAATCCATTTAATGTCAAGGCAGGTTAAGCATTAAATAAGCATATTAAATTTAACAAGCCATTATTTTATTCGAAACGCGTAGAAATTAATATTTAGATGAATTTTAATGAAACAACAAACCTTTTTATAGGTAAGTTTATTATTAATAAGAATTTTTGATTTTCATTTTATTTATATAATAATTAATAATAATTGTTGTATTTTGCCTTTTTACAGATACTAATTTTAAAAAAATGGTTTTGGTAATAATCTGAAAATTTCGATACGTTTTTTATTAACAACTAGCAAAGCTCCGGTTCGGGAACGAACCGAATTCCGAATGCCGGAAAAGTTTCAAAATCAAATGCTAAATGTACAAAACTCGGCCTGATGCTGTCTGCGAGCCAATAGATTAAGGTTTGTTAACGAAACCATTTTTTAATTCATTAAACCAATGAAAGTAGTGAATCGACGAAGGGTTTTCTTGCTTCGCTGGTCACTATATTTAAAGGAAACTCTTTTCTATATCGGTTTACAAACAAAAATATAATTTAAAGAAATCATGAAATTGCTTTAAAGCCCTCTTTGGTTCCCCGCTGCTTTCGGCAACGACCCACTCATTCGCAGACTCTCTGGTGCATGTCCCTATTGCCTGTGACAATAGCTTACCAGTGGGCTTCCGTTTGGGTGCTTATCAGATGACAGTTTCGAAACGGACATTATCGAAAAAATTGAAGTAACCATTTTATATTTGAATCCCAGTTACATATGAACAACACTATACGTGGTGTACATAATATTTTCTTTCACGTTATTTTCTATATTTATTTGATTTATTCGAACAACCATAAAATGACAACAATTTCTCACCAAATATAATATTACAATGTGTTATGATCGGCTACGTCCACCGTGCCAAAAACATACTACTTAAACAAAAGGGGGGGGGGGAATCTAAAATTGAGTTTTTCTTTTTTTTCTTTCTTTCTTTTTTTTTTTTTTTTAATAGTAATATTAGACCACAAAATGCTCTTTATAGGATATGCAGTAATCAGCCCCCCAGATTAAAAAAATAATTTACTCCTAAACAAAGATATATAGAAGAAGGAAACAAACGACATGTTTATTTTTAAAACCGTATAAATCTTATGCAAAAGGTCAACATTTAATTTCAAATCCAATAATAGGCGGCGCTGGTATTACTCTCTGGGCTGCAATATCAAGATAGGTTATAATTGACCCTTGTTTCTTCCGAGCAACAGTCATAAGTCAACGTTACGTTGAGATTATACTGTTACTCTGTTAAGAAATTATTCTGTTATCGAAATATTCCTGGAGAAAGTAAAACACCTGAGCAGTGTCATGTGGCCGTGCCGCATCTTGCATTAATTATACAGTTTCTGGTCGATCCTCTAACGGTGGCAGTGTAGCAACAAACTGCTCCAAAATCTCAACGTAAAGTTGACTTGTGACTGTTTCTTGAAAGAAAAAGGGGCCAATTATATTCTTTCTTGTATTTCAGCCGAAGCAGTAACGACAGCACCATCTGTTGGTGGCATTTGAAACTAAATGTTAAACTTTTGTATAAGACTTTTTACTTCTTTCAAAATAAACATGCAGTTTGTTTCACTCTTATATTTATCTTTGTTTAGTAGTAATTTATTTTTAAAATCGAGGGCTGACTATTGGACACCATGTATTATGGTCTAGAAAAATGTAAAATTTCTTTATACCACATAATATCATTTCTTAGGAATATTTGATAATGATTGCTTAAAAACGACTTAGTACAATTTTTTGAAAATGTTATACACTTATCAAATTCAATTTTTGTATAAGGATATATATATATTTTTTTCATATGGAATCTCGTGTGCATACACATTATTTCCTCTATCATAAAAACATTGAAATAATTAATTGTTTTTATTCAAAAATAGAACTTAACTTACACGCATATATTCTCTTCATAAAATGGGTAATGTTATAATATAAAATAAACACCAGGAAAACTTTAATAAGAATATCCAGAACATACATCAATGTAAATAAAGTTCAGATGCGAGAAATAACAAGCTTCAGAAAGACATTAAACTAGAATTAAAAAAAAAAAAAATTAACAATCATAAGTTAAGAAATAAGCTTGTTCGATTGAGCAAAATATATTTAAAAGATCAAATGATTGTCTGGCATGAGAAATTAATAGAATTTATATACGAGGGACCATCCGAAAGTAAATTTTGTCATTGACACTTTCCAACAAGGTGGAAAAGAGTGTTAATGACTTCGGTTTGTCGGTCTGTCCGTCTGTGTGTCCACGATACCGTAAATATTTTTGGAATTTCTTGAAACTGATACATGTTATTCAAGTTCACCATCAAATCTTCCCTATTCAAAATGGAGTTAATATCTCTACTGTTATGTGTACAGGGACACCCAAAAGTATTCGAAAGTATTGTGTTCTGTGAGAGGTGTTTCTATAAGCCATATTTTAATAACTTTAGTGTACACAAATCATAATGAAATTTAAATATGTTATTCAAGTTCACTATCAGATGTTTCATATATAAAATGGGGTAAATACCACCACTGGTTTGTGTACAAGACTCTTGAAAATATTCCAAAGCATTGCATTCTATGAGAAGTACTTCTACAAACCAAATTTTAATAACTTTGCTTTACACAAAGCTTAATAAAATTGAAATATGTTATTCATATGCACAAAAGAATGCTTTCTATATGATATAGTATGATTAGTATTAGTCTTACAGGGCCTCATAAAAATATTCAGTTATATTATCTTATACTATTAAGTGAGCAATATTTGTATATATATACCCAGCAAAACTTCAGATGACGGCCAGCATGAGGCCAAGTGCTGGTTGCCAGCAGTAGCTGCAGCTGGCCCGTCGGTGGCAAAAGTTAACAGTGCCGTAGGGAATATGTTACGCCGGATGTCAGTAGGCCATATTTAATCGATCCACTGTTGGCAGCCTGCAGTAAGTTAAAACTAAGTTAGTGGGCCAGTGAATGGATCGCTGCTGGCAGCTAGCAGTATGATGAAAATGGGCCACTGTTGGTAACCGACATTAGGTTGGAAATTGTTAGTGGGCCAGTGTTGGGCTACCTGGTGGCAAACATAATTTTTCTATGTTATTGATGGCAGCCTGCAGTGGGCCAGCTGTGGCAAACATAAAAAAATATATTACTGCCGGCAGTCTTCATTGGTCCTTTCTATTTTCCCATTAAAGGCCCGCTTCACTCACCGTCGCCGGAAGCCGAAGCCCATGTTATTCTATGGGAAATTTTCTTTACAAATAACTTATTAACTAATACATATTTTTAAATTCTGTTTTCATATTCTGAAAATTCCCAACTGTTAAATTGACGGACCTTTTTTTAAAAAATTATTATTTTTATTTTTTATATTTTATTTTGAAGCTTCAAAATACGAATTTTCAATATGTGAAATTTTTATTTTGCAAATTCAAAATAAAATATTAAAAATTAAAAAAATACATTTTTAAAAATGTCCGTCAATTCAACAGTTGGGAATTTTCTGAATGTGAAAGCAGAATTTAAAAATATGTATTAGTTAATAAGTTATTTGTAAAGAAAATTTCCCATAGAATAACATTGCCTCGGACTTCCGGAGACGGTAAGTGAAGAGGGCCGTTAATAGGCCAGGAGTGATTTAGTTATAGCTAATATATTTATTTTATTGGTAATACCTTTAATTTTATTAGTGCTTTTTTCTTTTTATTTCTTTTTCTTTTTTTTTTTTTTTTCCTCTTTCTTTTTTCTGATGAAGTAGCAGCCAGTTTTTTCTATTCATCCAATATTTAATTTGATTTTGTACATATGTATATTTCAATGTTTTCGAAAACGGTAGCTCGGACAATCACGTGATTTAACACAAACATACCCTCAGTAGGGTCACTGTGCACATCGAAGTCGCATTTTCAAATTTTTATTAGTTTTCTTTTAATTAATAAAATATGAAAATAAAACTTCCCATTTCTATAATGACGCAGAATGGAGAATCTTAGGAGATATTTGATTGGTTTATTCGATTTTCATTGATTTGAGTGTATTTTACATTGAACTACAGCTACGTTATGAGGAATTACAAGAGATTAGAATGGTTTATTTGATTTTCATTGATTTGAGTGTATTTTACGTTGAACTAGAGCTACGTTATGAGGAATTACGAGAGATTTGATTGATTTATTCGATTTTCATTGGTTTGAACGTATTTTACGTTGAACTAGAGCTACGTTCCCAGCTAAAAAATTCTGCAGTTTTTCCGCAGCAAAACCCCAAAACTGTAGAACTTCTGCAGTATTTCAAATAATGTGCTTTTAACTTTAAAAAAACTGCAGAATTTATGAAGTAAAGTTCACGACTTAATAAAAACTGCAGAGTTTTTAAAGTGAAGTTCACGACTTAATAAAAACTGCAGCGATTTTAAAGTAATGTTTATGACTTAATAAAAACTGCAGCGATTTTAAAGTAAAGGTCACGACTTAATAAAAACTGCAGAATTCTTAAAGAAGTGATGTGACTTCAAAAATATCGCAGACTTTTCACAGTTAACTTGATGAGAAATGGTAACTATAAAACAACTGCATTTTTATAAAAATTTGCGAAGAATAGTATTAAATATTAATAATAATAATATATATAAAAAAAAGCTGCATTTTTGTAAGGGCGGGTTATAGACTCCGAAATTTCTAAATTATGTCAAAGGCAGAATTTAGTTTAGTACGAAAGACTGATAATTTCAATCTGTAAAATTTTTATTTTTAATTTATTTTTTATCTAATTTTTTGACCGTAAAACTGAGCCACGTACTTTTTACTTTCTCTTACCCATAAGGTAGAGAAAGTATTGTTTTTGGGTCAAATTTTCTAATGTAAGATTTTGTTATATTTACACGTTTTGAGATCGACTAAATACGAAAATCATGTTTTTAGTGGTTGGTCTGTGTGTATGTCTGTGTGTGTGTCTGTCTGTTATCAGCATATCTCAAGAACAAATAGTAGCAGATATTCCAAATTTGGTATTCTAAATGTGTATCATATAGGGATGCTACAGTAAGCTTTTCGTTAAGATCAAGAAAATGGTTCGTGTACAGGGACACTCAAGAGAATTCTAACACATTACGTATGGGGGAAATTGCAGGTAAGTAGAGTTTACGTCTATAGACTGAACAGGGGAGCAGCCCACGCTCACCACTCGAAGATTGGTGTTGAGCGCTTCTAGAACCGAAGTTCACGTGGGCTGTCCCGAGAAGAACCCCCTACAGACCTGCCTGACGTTTATTTAAAAAGCAAGACGGTTTTACATAGGCATCGCCAGGCAATGAAGCCTTACCGCGACAAGGGGCGATGGAAAACAACATAGAATGAGTACATGGTCATCGCCTGGCTGAAAGCCACCTCGCGACATTGGGTGATGTTAATTTTAGATGGATTACGTCTATAGACTGCACTAAACCAAATGAAACGAATATATATTTTTTGTAATAGCGATAGTCAGCTGGGAAAAAAAAATTATGTGTGTAGGAGCCTCGCCTCCCCCCCCTGGGGGGGGAAGTCCCCCTCGAGGGTAGTAAATTTTCATGATGGGTATCTTTCAAAATAGCTCGCCAACACCTTTAAAACGAATGGTTGAACCATCAATCTGCGATAATTTAAAACAAAGTTATCTATTTTTTTTACTTTTAACGAAAAAAACTTACGAAATATTTTTTTTTTTATTATTATTGAGAATAAAATGGACTTTTTTTTTGGATATTTAGTGTTATACTACTTCTCTAATATGGAAATCGTCTGCATTATCATAAAAGGTAATTTTTTAAATAATAATTTTAATAAATTATTTTTTAAAAACAGAATTATTTTTTAATAGAATAATTAATTTCTATATAAATGTAGGTGCATTAATGAAAGGGGGGGGGTGAGTGGGGCGGTAGCCCCCCTCACATTAAACTAATTATGATATAAAACTCTTCCGAAGCCTAATTTGAATTGTTTAACACAGGTTTACATAACAGTACTCGTTAATCTGCAACCTGTATTTATAGTATTAAATTTCAGGGTGAGAGAAAGTCGTGTGAGTGACACACCGAAAAAATGACTGAATTATAAATGACTGAAATGAATTAAAAATGAAGTGTTCCACCTAAATTTCATACTTTAGTTAATTCTAAAAAAAACTAATTGTCGTGTCGAAAAACTGTTTGCACACATGGGTGCAGAAAAATCGCCCCTTTCGTTTGGTACTGAATTTGTAACAATAGAAATGATATTTCTAATGTGTTTTCGGGTTTATATAAAACTGGTCTACAAAAAATAGATTGAAACTTAACAGTCCTCCCCAAACAGTTTCGTTAAGATTTTTGAATAACTAAGCCTCATTATGCATTTTTATATACAATTTTGCCCTTTAAAATGTTCGAATAAAATTCGATGTTTTGATAGAATTTTAAAATATTCCCCTTTTTTACTTTCTCTTACCCGTAGGGTCGAGAAAGTATTGTTTTAGGGTCAAATTTTCGAACGGGAGTTTTTGTTATATTTACATGTTCTGAGGTCATCTGAATACGAAAATCATGTTTTTTGCGAATGGTGTGTGTGTCTGTCTGTTATCAGCATATCTCAAGAACAAATAGTAGCAGAAATTCCAAACTCGGTTTTCTAAACGTGTATCATATAGGGATGTTACACTAAGCTTTTCGTTGAGATGAAGCAAATGGTTCGTGTACAGGGACACTCAGAAGTATTCAAATACATTACTTCTATGGGGGAAATTGCAGGTAAGTAGAGTTTAACATCTATAGACTGCACTAAACCAAATGAAACGAATATATATTTTTTGTAATAGAGATAGTCAACAGGAAAAAAAAATGTGTATGTAGGAGCCTCGCCTCTCCCCCCCCCCTGGGGGGAAGTCCCCCCCCCCCTCGAGGGGAGTAAATTTTCATGATGGGTATCTTTCAAAAGAGCTCGCCAATACCTTTAAAACGAATGGTTGAACCATCGATCTGCGATAATTTAAAACAAAGTTATCGATTTTTTTTTACTTTTAACGAAAAAAAAAGTTTTTTTTTTTTTTTTTTTTTTTTAAATATTTAGAATAAAATGGACTTTTTTTTTGGATAAATTGGTGTGATACTACTACTATTTTTTAAAAACAGAATTATTTTTTAACTACCGAATTATTTTTTAACTACCGAATTAAATTCTATATAAATGTAAGTGCAATAATGAAATGGGGGGTTGAGGGGGATGACAAGACTTTCTTCTGTGTGATTTTACACAAAATTCTTGCTAGACAAATTATTTATTAAATTATTGAATTATTTTCCATTATGAATGCAGATGATTTTTATCTGACGGAAGTATACCACTAAATGCCGAAAGAAAGTCAATTTTTTGCCAATATTAAAAGAAATCCTTTTTTTTCTAGGGTTTTTTTTTTTCGTTAAAAAATGAAAAAATCGATAACTTAGTTTTAAATTATCACAGATCTATAGTTACACCATTCGTATTGACGAGATCTTTCGAAAGATACCCACATATTTAAATTTTCCTCCCCTCCCCCCCAAGGAAGGAAGGGATGTTTCCACATGCACAATTGTTTTCCCTAGTTTACTACTACTGTTATCAATAATTCAGAATAGTTTTACGATCACACGTTAAAAATAACTCCCATTATGTACATTTACACGAAAGTTTGTCCTATACTGCCACGTTAAAAATTTAAGGAAAATACAATGCCACCTGCTGAGCGATTGATCCCCAAATCCAATCAGCACTAGTTTATGTTAGGGTCCAACTAAATACCAAGCTTGGTTAAATTTCGTTCGTTGGCTCGTGAGATACAGCGCCCGAAATATTTGTAATACACACAGGCAGACAGATATTTTTTAAAATCAGACAAATCGTGTTCAGGAAATCCCAAAATATGCAAATCCATCGAAAATTGGAGTTCGAAAATTTTCACGAATCCAATACTTTCTCTATATGCAGTCGGTCGCAAAATTATCCGAGCACTAGCGAAAATTCCTATGTAAAAAAAAAAAAGTACACTTAATGCTGTTTTGTTAAATAAATCCTTGTCGAATCATGTTCTTGGACTGACTAAGAACAGAATTCGAGAAGGGTTTATTTAACAAAACTGTATAAGTGTACTTTTTTTACATAGGAATCTTTGCTAGTGCTCGGATACTTTTGCTGCTGATTGTATTATACTATAGAAGAAAGTAATAAGACATGGCGACAAAAGCAATACTAAAAAAAAATTAAACAACTATCAATTTTAAATCATAAATTGCCACAAAAGTTTTACTTAAAAAAAAAAAAAAATGATTATGCAGAAAATAATAATAACAAAAGTGAGGACTGTCCCCACAGTACGATGACGGTTGGTGCCCTTATCCTAGAATTGATAGTGGCAAATAAGTTTGTTTCATGATCCAATTATCTTTTTGAATAAACATTTTAATTTTTGTTTTAATTACACAGTACCGACTGTGTAAGGTATATTTTTAAATAATCCTTTCAATTTTTTATTTAACAAACGCAGGAGATGTTGAACAACTCAACTTACAGAAACAAACATTTGTTTACTACTACGAAATTGTACGAAACGATCGCGTGCTTTTTCGAACGTGTTGTTATGTCAGGTATAGTGTAATACATTATTAAAGTTATTACGAGATAAATAATTTAAGTAAAATTGCATTTTAAAGAGTATAAAAATTTAATAAATGGAATTTGATGCGCCTGGAAGTTAGTGCTGACCATGGTAGTACAATCCTCTTTCTACCTTCATGGTGCGGACTTATCAGGTATTTGTTATTTACTCCCTTCTCGCTAAAGAATTTAGCGAAGATAAGTTTCTGAATCGAAATCTTTTTCTTCTTTTTTTAATTTCAATTGTGTTTTAAATAAATAATAATATTAAATTTCCTGTAATACATTTTAAAAAAAAGGTCTATTCTATTTCCCAGTAGTAAGAAAGTGTAGTATGTCAGCGAACGCTGCAAATTGTTTAAAGTTCTGCAGATCAATTTAACAGCTAAAGAAAGAAATGTTTAGTGTTAAAAATATACATATAATTTGTTTTATCTCTCTGGATTAGTACTGTGTTTGTTAGTCTTAATTTTTTTTTTCTATTTACATGCAGTTGCAAATTTTACTGTGTTTTTTGAGAAGCCAGGTTTAGTTCGGCAGATGATTTTCAGATATTTATATTATTTTGCTGTAGTTAGATTCAGAAAATTGTGCTACTGGGCTGTATTTAACTTTTTATTCAGTAAATTAATATTTCAAAAAATTTGAATAGAGCAATGAGCTCTTAAGTGTTATTATTTTTAGAAATTATAGATACAGGTAACTTTGCCCCTTTTTAATATGTTTTTCATTTCTGCTTGCATGCATGTAGTGTATTTATTTGTTTAGTTCATTTCTGTATTGTGTTTTGTGAGTTTCTAAACTAAGTGTTCTGTTTTTTTGTTTCTTTTTATTTCCTTTTTTAAATTCCCTAAAAATATATGAAATTATGATAAAACTCACCTCCTGTGTTTCCCATTTTTATGTGAAAGGTTTTTCATTTCAAGATTATTGATTTTTATGAATAATCTGTTTTTGAACCAAAACATTTAATAAATTGGCCCCAAAAGTGTCATTGTAATTAAACTTTTGCTTTAAACAATTTTCTGCAGTTAAAACGGGCAAGTGGATGTGCCACCAAATTAGCTATACAGACGATTGCGATTCTTGAGATGCACTTGCCCATTTTAGCTAATAGGGACTGTTTAGAGTTGAAATTTAATTGAAACCATCTTGTAAGTATATAGATAAGTTAGTGACACATGCAATAATTTATTAAAACAAAAACTAAAGGCTAAGCTTTACTATTGGGCTCCCATTGGCGATTCAGTGTATCGACACTTTTTAATAGTAACCTTTTTGTATTGAAACTTTGCTTAACTGTCTTGGAACGTTGTTTCTCTTTTTGTGCCGATAATTTCTAAAAATAATAATACTTAAGAGCTCATTGCTCTATTCAACCTTAAAATTATCTTACTGAATAAAAAGTCAAATTTTCATTTAATTAAAATTCATGAAAAATCAAATACAGCCCAGTAGCAGAATTTTCTAAATCTAACTACAGCAAAATAATATAAATATCTGAAAATCATATGCCGAACTAAGCCTGGCGTCTCTAAAAACAATAGTAAAATTTGCAACTGCATGTAATTATAATAAAAATAAATTAAGACTATGCAACAAGTACAGTAATCTATAGAGATAATGCAAATTATATGTATATTGTTAACCCTAAACATTTCTTTCTTTAGCTGTTAAATTGATATGCAGAACTTTATTAAACTATTTGCAGCGCTTACTGCCATACTACGCTTTTACTACTACTGGAAATAGAATAGAGGCTTATTTTTAAATGTATTACAGGAAATTTAATATTATTATTTATTTTAAACACAATTGAAATTAAAAAAAGAAGAAAAAGATTTCTATTCACACACTTACCTCTGTTGAATTCTTTAACAAATACCTGATCAGTCCGCACTAACTTCCCAGCGCATTAATTTTCATTTATTAAATTTTTATATTCTTTTAAATGGAATTTTACTTAGAATTATTTATCTCGTAATAACTTTTATTATGTATTTCACTATACCAGACATAACAACACACGTTTCTAAGTAAAGCTTTTGTTGCAATTTATGATTTAAAATTGAAGATTGTGCTGCACATTTTTTTAGTATTGCTTTTGTTGCCATTTCTTATTTTGAAATTTTAGTCATCTCAATCTCGTCAATTTGTCCCCACATTTGTTTAGAAAATTTGGTACCTTTTTTTTTCTATAAATAAGTTGGATGATAAAAAAACAGAGTCGGAAATGAGTTTTTTTTTTTTTTTTTTTTTTTTTTTTTTTCTGTGTACGTGAGTATGTTATATTTCAGTTAAATACATTTTAAATATTTGATCATTTTTTAAAATCATTTATATTAAAAGTTAATAAAAAAAGGAATATTTTAAAAGTTCAATCAAATCTTCGAATTTAATTCGAACATTTCAGTTTTCTTAGCATGGCCAGTCATAGGGCAAAATTGTATATAAAAATGCATAATGAGGCCTTGTTATTCAAAAATATTAACGAAACTTTTTGTTAGGATGGAGAACTATTAGAATTTGAATTTTATTAGAACATTGAATTTTATATTTAGACAAGATATTTTAAATATAATTATAATCATATTCTATACAGCTGTACCGAGTACTCGGTATATACTCGGCCTATTTGCCGAGTACTCGGTACTCGCAAATTTAGGCTATGTATTCGGCCAATACCAAGTAGTTGTGGGAATTTCACTATTTTTATGCATTATTGAAAAAAATGTGTTAGAGAGATATTTATTTTATAACTAAAAAAATATGAATATATAATTACAGAGTCATTATAATTAAAATTTTTGCTATAACAGCTTTCTGCAGTTAAGACGGGCTGTTACCAAACTTAGTATAGAGATGATTCATCATATGAGCTTTCAATTATAATTATCTTGTATGAATGTGCATTATTTTATAAAAACTTAGTACATAAAATTGTATCTATAAATCAGACAAAAATAAAATAATTTAGAAAGAAAAAAGAACCTCTATGTAATATTAACATTAAAATTTTCGTTATACATTTGTGCAAATAAAAGTAAGACACTTCCAAATCGGTAAGAAAAGATTGATTTTGAATTTTATACTATAAAATAACATAAAAAAAACTATCACGTATTCGAATACATTCTACTGTTGAGCAAAAGGTGTGTTTATTTAGTATTTTAACAACAACAACAACAAAAATGTAAAAAGAGGAGGGGGCATTTAACCGAGTAAAGGCTTTTATGACTTTTTACGTTATATATATAAAAAGTAAATACACTAAAACACTAATTGAAATAGTGCTGCACCGAGTAGCACTTTGGCCGAGTACCGAGTAGTTGTAAGAAAGAATAATTGAAATTGACGTATATATGAAGAATTTTGCACATCTTGAAATTTAAAAAAGGCCTTTTGAACACAAAATTAAGTTAAATGGCAAACAGCATATTTACATGAAACGTTTCAGAACTTTTGTAGTGTATATACACAATTAGGTTCATTGTTATATTTGATACTTCCAGCTTAGTGGATTATTAAAACCATAATAACTGATAACTTCATTCTTTATTGTATAGTCTTTCTCAGATGTGAATCATTCTCAGATAATTCTTAGAGAATATAAAAGTTCTTTATAGGCTTAATTTAAGATGCATGAAATTTACATATGAAATGAGAACATTAAAATAAATATTTTATCATCATTTCAAACATGATAGACTTCATTAATCTTCAAATTCTAGAAGAGTAAAAAGGTAGGTGGTTTCGGGCCATAATTTGCAGAACAACAAATTTGATAATATATTTTTATTAACATTTTAATGTATTTACCTTTTTCATAATTATTATTTTTTAAATTAAAAATCAATCTTTCTTTTTTACAGTTTTAAAAGTGTCTTACTTTTATTTGCACAAATACGTAACTAAAGTTTTATCTACTATAGTAGTATTATAAAGGGGTTCTTTTTTCTAAAATATTTTATACAATTTTATGTACAAAGTTTTTGTAAAAAAAAAAAAAAAAAAAAAAAATGCATATTACACACATACAACATGGTTATACTTAAATTCTTGTAACTAAAATTGATAAGCTCAAATCATGAATCGTCTCTATATCGAGTTTAGTGGCAATCTACTTGCCCGTTTTAACTGCAGAAAGCTGTTCGCAGCAAAAGTTTAATGACTATGTTTATATTTTCATATTTTTTAAGTTTAGTTATTAAAAAAACAACTCTTATGAATGCACTTCTTTCAATAATACATAAAAATAATGAAATTCTTACAACTACTCGGTATTGGCCGAATACTTAGTCCATATTTGGCCGAGTACTCGGCAAACTGGCCGAGTAGGCAGAGTACCGAGTATATAACGAGTACTCGGTACAGCTCTAAATTGAAACATATTTTCCTAATCAAATCTGTTGTTTTGCCAATTATGGCCCAAAACCACCTGTCATTTTGCATTTCTACGATCTAAAGATTAATGAAGCCCAAGGGTGCAGAAAATGTTCAAACCTCGGAAATTTCCCCCAAACACAGTATAAATTTCCCTCAATAATGAAAAATCTACTTTGCTATACAAAGTCATTTGTTCCATGTAATAAATCTTTAAGAGAATAAGTATACAGTGTAACATAAAAATATCGCTGTTAGTGTATATGCACTTCAAAGTAGCAAATTGTTATTTTTGATTTACATTTTTATTTTCTCTTAAAAAAATAATCAAAATTTCCCCAGTCAGTTTAAATTTCCCCCGAACCTCGTTTGGGCGTTCGGACATATTCTGCAGCTGCACCCCTGATGAAGCCTATCATGTTTGAATGAAATTATAAAATATTTTAATGTTCCCCTTTCATATGTGGATTTCATGTATCTTAAATTAAGCCTTAGTGACTAGTAAGTTTTATATTCACTAAGAACTATCTGAGGATGATAATTTCACATCTAAAAAAGATGTTAAGATTAAAGTTATCAGTTATGTTTTTAGTAATCCACTATGCTGAAAGTATCAAAATATTTATAGCAATGAACCTAATTATGTATATACACTACTAAAGTTCTGGGCTAAGTTTTACTATAAGGCACCCATTGCTTATTGCCGTGGCCGATGTTTGGATCACGTGATATGATGGTGATTCGAGACCCGAATCAGAGTATCGATACTTTTTTTCTGTTGTATCGAAACGGAACAAAAGGATCTTCAATTGTTAAAGATCGTTTATATCTTCTCTTCTACTTTTTTTAAAGCCACCGCGGTATATGTAAGTAAGATTAATTCTAGATTTTACTGTTTTTAAATGATTTTACAAAGTTTAAAACAAAATTTTTTCAGTGTATTTTTATATATTGTTTAATAAATTTATGAAGAAAAAAAAGTGTAGGGCATAATAGTCATTGCTTCAGTACAGATTTTTTTCATGCATCGTGATTTAATCAGGTGCATTCAATGATTATTTATTTATTTATAATGCTTGCGTGCACGGCAGCAATGGCTGCAGAATGATCTTGAAGTTTGCAGATTTATTTACCAATTTACAAAAACGAAAAAAAAAAATCATAAGAAAACGAAAAAATGCGACCGGAAAAAAATCTCGAGTTTGTTTTCGCTACGATCGTTCACCACGCGCGCTACGCTGAAGAACCAAAGAATATTGTATAGAAAAATTCCTCTCGCATTTTCTCTTCGCGATCTGCCTCTCCCACCTGCAATCGAAGTGGAATGATCTTCTTCGTAGGGAGACGGAGAGAGCTTGGGAAAGAAGCGCTAGTCACACTCGATTGTTTGGTCATTTTTAGATTCCTTATGTTCATAGTGCACATGCTCCATTTTTTTTTTTTTTTTTTTTTTTTTTTTTTTTTTTTGTTGTTGATGCGTTAGCACGTGTTATAGATTGAAGTATAATATTTTCTGTTTAATATTTTTTTTATCATGTCATCTAATGAAAAAGTTATTTGTTGTTTATGTGAAACAACAGTAATTTAAAAAAATCTAAAACCGCATTACACTCGATGTAAAATTTTTTTCATTTTGTATGTCAATCCCTGTCTCAGAGGCAATATGTGAGAGTTGGGGGTCAATAATAAGCAGTGTAATGGAAAAAAGACCAAGTTGTAATGATGGCTCATTAGAAGATATTGGCACATCAGATATGCGTGTCTTTATTATGCTTAATGGTCCTGAAAGTGGATTTAAGCATACATGCAAATTTTTGAAAGCTGCATTAGTTGAAAAGTATGGCATGTCCTACTTTCAACATTTTAAGCATGTATCAACAAATGTTACTTTTAAACATGCTGTTACTTCAAAAGTAGTTAGCAGAGTTATTAATAACTCTGGTTGTTTACCATGTTATAATTTTGAAAGATTGAACTGTGTTTAAGTTACTTTTTTTGCTTTTGTGTTTAAGTTACTTTTTTTTTGCTTTCAGGTATTACATTTCTTTTAACTTGCATTAACTGCTGTTTCAATATTAAGCTGTGTAAACATTTATTTATTGTCTGCATGTATTAAAGGCATCTGTCATATATTTTAAAATGCAAATTTTGCTTTAAAAAGAAAGTAATTTATCATGAAAGTAAAGCTTGGCTCGTCGTTCATAGTCGCAGAAAAATTTTGGCTTCTGAAACTGGTGCTGCAGAATGATACAAAAAATTCTGCTACTGGGCTTTTACTGATTCATGCTCCACGAATTAAGGGCGTCCAGTGATGTTTTTTTTTGTCTTAATGCTTGCAAAGCGAGCAAACAGCAGAAAACATAGTGAAACATTAAAAAAAAAAGGCTGAAAAACTAAATGTACAACGCCTGCTATCAATACAGTTCACAAAAATTATTTTTTATAGCTGCATCGTGTTAAGACGTCATCAGCCTGCTACATTTTTCTATTCTTGAAATTTTTTCTTACTGGGTAAGTAAAATAATCATTTATTTTCTAAAATTTAGTTTTAAATGTTTCATAATAATGAAAAGTATTGTTTCATGACATTTTGATTCGATTCACGACGTTGTGAAACAATTCGCAGTACCGACTAACAAACCGAATCAAAACAACATCATACCATGTGATCAAAACATCGGCAACAGCAATAAGCAATGGGTGCCGTATATTAAAGCTGGTTCCAAGTTCTGCATGAAAGCATGCTGTTTACCATTTAACTAAATTTTATGTTCAAAAGCCTTTTTTTTTTAATTTCAAGATGTGCACATTTCTTTATATATATGCATCAATTATTCTTTCTTACAACTAGTCGGCTACTCGATATTCGGCTACTCGGTGCAGCACTAATATTCTAGTTTTAATTTAATTATGTATGCAGTGAAAACCTGGTCTATCATTCCCACATTGATAATTTTATTTCTATGGTCCCTGCACAAATTATATTTATATAATGTTAATTAAACCCACATGTATCGTGCTTCAAAAATTCGTTTTCTTGCATTCATTGTTGTAAAGTTTTTCTTCTGACTCAAAAATTTTCTCATGAAGGTCAAGCGGTTCTGTACAAATTGGATACTTTGTGCATCGTAAAATAACTCTCTTCTCCATTTCCATGAAGGATCAAAATTGTGATGCCATGTCTGTGTTTCTTTATTCATTACTATAATTTCAGCATACCACGAAATAATCTCTTTATTTTAGCAAGTGCAGTTAAGTGCAGAAAAATGAGGAACAATACTAAACAGAAAGGCAAGAAAATGATGCTTATTATGCGGATGAAGCATTGTTGCGTGTAGCAGAGAATGTGTACAAAATTTAGTGATAATATTTGCATAAATCAAGATATTGCAACATGCGGTATCCTAAAGTATAGAAGAAATGTGTGATTTCAAAAAATGTACATAATGGCGAAAAAACTGAGGATAATTTTCATGTTGATGACATAATTATGGGGTTTTAAAGTGCACAAACTGTTATACATGCGTATGAAATTACATAAATGGAAAAAAAAAAAATGTATAAATCATTTTATTACCTCACATTAAATCCTTACGATGTCCGAGATTTATTTATATATTTCAGCGACCGGTCGGTGCCATCATCAGAATCCTCGGTAGAATGATTTGAAAGGTGTTAACTTTAGGCGGTTTGTTTATACACTTCATTATCTCCCTTCCTCTTCTCACTTCACTTGTCATCTTTGTATAACTGTTGCCACTCTGGTGGAATAAGGCTATGTTCTATGTCATTGACGTTGTTATTGTTTGTTAGAATTTCGATTGCTTCTCTTTTGAGAGCATAATGGTGGGAGTTATAGGGGGCTATTTTTTGAAAATTAATGGAGTCAATGTTAATAGGATTAGTATTGTTAGTTCTTGAGAAGGCTGTAGAATGTCTATTGTATTTTAAATCTGCTATATGTTCGGATATGCGGTCTTTTATTTTTCTTTTTGTCATGCCAATATATGATGCTTTATTTTTATTTTGGTATTGGAAATCAATTTTATATATTCCGGCTGTGTGTTTAAAATCGATGGAATCTTTTTCATTACGAATTCTTTGGTATATATTTTTGTTTGGTTTTATTGGTATGTTAATATTATGTTTAGCGGCTTCATTTTTAATTTTTATGGATGCACCTTTGCAGTATGGAATCGCGGGGGTAAATAATTGTTTAGTTTTTTGTGCATTAGGAATTTTGTTAAGAGCTTTAATACGTTTTTTATAAAATTTATCTACAATGGAAGTGTATAAACAAACCGCCTAAAGTTAACACCTTTCAAATCCTTCTACCGAGGATTCTGATGATGGCACCGACCGGTCGCTGAAATATATAAATAAATCTCGGACATCGTAAGGATTTAATGTGAGGTAATAAAATGATTTATATGAGAATAATCCTTTCTTCAAAATATTAAGATGCAAAAAAAAAATGTTTTAAATCTGAAAAATTTCTTGTTTAATTTATAAAATGAAGGAAAAACCCAACATAATAATGCTGACTCTAGAATAAAAGGGCTGCCAGGGGGAATTCAGTAAAAAGGACAACCTATTTTCAAAAAGGGCATTATTTGCATAATTGCGGTCTTCTATGGTGTGATTTTTGTACAGAACAAAAGTAAAATACTAATTTTACGTGTATATATATAGACTATATCAGGGTTCGCACCAAGGAAAAAAAATTAGTGAGATTCTCCCACTCTAACAAAAAATTGCTTTATTGTTTATTGTTTCTATTGCTCTATTGTTGTACTCTATTGCTTTATTGCTCTATTGCTTTATTGTTTCTAGAATTGATCATTGACCACAATCCGTATTCCGGAGAGGGGAAAGAGGGGGGGGTTAAAAATAATTACAGAGTAAAAAATATTAAACTCTTTCAATTCTACTTCTAGAATCTAATAAAGCAAGTTTAAAATGAATATTATAAATATAATTTATGTTTCAGATGGGTAAATATTGGGAAACAAGACTTCTGCAGAACATTTGGTTGCTGATTGCTAGATGGAGATAAATAAAGGGGGGGGCAAAAAATAATTACATGAGCAAGAAATATTTAACAATTGTATTTATTTACAAAGTGGGATTTTTTTTTTTTTTTTATATTGTGCGATCCCGCACTCTAGCGCAAACCCTGGCTGCGTGCATTTTTTCTTCCGGGAATGCTGTAGAACTATTTCTAGAAAGTTGAAAAATCAGAAAGAAAAGTATCTAAAGGCCTCTGTTCATTTAAAATGTTAGAAAAAGCTACTTGGTGCTAAAATGTTTTTAAAAGGGCAGCAGGGTGCTAAAATGGGTTTGAAAGGGCAGCAGGGTGGAGCACCCTGTCAAATTGTCTAGCACTACATAAAATTAATGATTTTTAAAAATAAATTTTACTTAATATTCTACAACATTGATGTATTTCTTTGACCACTTGGAAATTAGTTTTTATTAGTAGTATACTGTATACATTCTGTGTATTAATTCATAAACATTGTTTTATTCGTGTTTTGACTTTAACCCGCATTTGTTGTTTTACCGCTTTCCTCTTTTTTTTTTCCCCCTTGCACCCCGTGAAAAAAGATAGATCAAGGTTCTAATTGTACTTGTAATATTTATGTTATAATTTTCTGAAAGATATGTTTAATAATATAACTTTATTTTTTGAAATACAATTTTAATTCAGTTTCTTATATAATGTAAATTGAATAATACTTTGTTTTTGTTGTGGGCTAGAAGCTGCAGGTTCATGTCAGGTTGTGCCGGTTGTGGGTCAAAAGTGTTCCTGCGGGTCAAGTTTTCTCGACCTACGCAGAACTCTATATTGCTTTTTCGCAAAATGCATATTTTGCAAAATGTTTAATACATATATAAATGTTTTTTTTTTTTCCCACTATTTGATTGAATCCCTGCCAAAAATTATTTACAATTATTATTTTTTTTTTTTTTCCCAGAAAAGAAATAGAGGTCATAATGTGCTTTACAGGGCTCGTAAATTATATTGCCCGACATGCTCGGCTCGGGGTATATAAAAATTTACAGTGGGTATGTACTTTTTTCTCTTACATGCCCAGCTAGGCATGCATACTGAAACAAAAATAACTTTCTAACTTTTTTTCAAGCCCTGGTGCTTTACCACACTGCTTGGTGACTTTTTTCAAAATCGCCAATTTGACACATTTTTGCAGTTTTGTCTCGTGATTTTTTCGAAATGGTCGATTTTACGTATTTTAAATCAAGTGCCTAAAAATTAGTGCTGCACCGAGTAGCACTTTGGCCGAATACCGAGTACTTGGCCTTTTACTACTCGGCCGAGTACTGAGTAATTGTAAGAATATAAAATTTAGTTAAATGTTAAACAGTATGCTTTCATGCAGAACTTTTGTAGCGTATAGGTATTAGAGGTGAGTTCGGGCTCTATTTTGGCAATCCGAGCCCGCTCGGGCCCGAAACATTTTTGTACTGAACTCGCCCGAGCCCGAAAAATTTTGTGTGATCAGAGCCCGAGCCCGATATTGAAAGTGGTACGCTATGCAGCGCATACACAATAGTAAAATTAAATACCGTTTTTATTTTCAAATTTTCTTATTATCAATCCTCAATTTAAATAACTATAAATGTTATTATAACAATTTATAATGTCTGTGTGTCTGTATACATGTATATATTTCTATAATATATATTTATAGTGCAGCGCATTGTTTATAACGCACCTATCGGGGGACAAAAAATTTATCCGAAAGAGTGATATAATGATACCCAATATAACGAAGGAGGAAGGATTACTGTATAACACTATGACATAATATGCATCCCGTTGAAAAAAAAGTTCTATTTAGAAAAAGGAAAGTCAAAGCTACTAAGGTTTGCAAGATTATTTTGTGATTTATAACCTGTCATGACTATTATGGCATTACTAAAGGTGCTCTCAAAATGAATAAAGTTTCTTTTTTTTTTTTTTTTACATTTTCCAGTTAATGAAGAATAAAATAAACGGAACTTTTAGCTTGAATCCGAGCCCGCCCGGAGCCCGAAGACTTGCGTAAGATTTGAGCCCCATCGGGCTCGGGCTGAGCCCATCTCATCTCTAATAGGTATACATAATTAGGTTCATTGCTATATTTTGATACTTTCAGCATAGTGGATTACTAAAACCATAACTGATAACTTTATTCTTAACATCTTTTTTAGATGTGAAATTATCATCCTGAGATAATTCTTAGAGAATATAAAAGTTACTCAAAGACTAAGGCTTAATTTAAGATACATGAAATTCACATATGAAAGGGGAACATTAAAATATTTTATAATTTCAAACATGATAGGCTTCATTAATCTTCAGATCGTAGAAATGTAAAATGACAGGTGGCTTTGGGCCATAATTGGCAAAACAACAGATTTGATTATGAAAGTACGTTTTAAATAACATTTCAGTGTATTTACCTTTTTTATATATATAACGTAAAATGCCTTAAAAGCCTTTACTCGGTTAAATTCCCCCTCCTCTTTTCACATTATTATTTTTATTTTTATTTTTTTGTTCTTAACCCTTTGACGGTTAGGTAAATGAGCAGTTTTCGTTTATTTAATTCGCGCAGTATTACCAGTAAACAGCATTCGAAAGTGGCAGGTGTTTTCCCCCGACGTTCTTCCGAAAATGTCACCCTTCTCTGGCGATGCCGTAGATAGCTCGCCTCACGCGTTTTAAAAACTTCTTAAAGTATTTGTAGTACATAAATAACAGTTTTTACGTACTTTAAAGTAATTAATAAATGATAATTATTAAATAGTAAATTATAAATGATTATAATCAATTATATAAATAATAATAATTAATTGAAAGGACTAAATAAATACAACTAATGTAGAACTTTATGAAGCATCAGACTCAAAACTTGATAAGCTTTCTGTATCACAATCATAATCATCATCATCATAATTATCTAACTTTCGCTTTTAAGCCATTTTACTTTACAAACAACCTAAAAAATGCGTCAAAATACGCATAAAAAGAACAAAGTAAAAAAAAAAACATTCCCCCTTCATTATGAAAAGAAATTCATGGAACCTGTACTGCCATCTGTAGACAGTAAAACTAACTAAATTTCGTGAGTAGGATTCGTTTGTAACATAACCAATGCAGAATAATAATGGCGAACGAGCTCAGCTCGTCAGCGCGCATTGGGAAAAACTTCACTACACGAGTAGTGCTCGTTTCTAACCATTTCGGTCGAAATCCTGCTCCCGAGCAGAACTCGTTTGCGCACATTATGAAGCACGATTCGATTGCGAGCTGAACTCGTTCATAACCATCAAAGGGTTAAAATACTAAATGAACGCACCTTTTGCTCAACGGTATACTGTATCCGAATAGGTGATAGTTTTTTTACGTTATTTTATAGTATAAAATTCAAAATCAATCTTTTCTTACTGATTTGGAAGTGTCTTACTTTTATTTGCACAAATGTATAACGAAAATTTTGTTTTAATATTACATAAAGGTTCTTTTTTTTTTTTCTAAAATATTTAATTTTGTCTGATTTATAGATACAATTTTATGTACTAAGTTTTTTATAAAATAATGCATATTAAATTCATACAAGATAGTTATAATTAAAAGCTCATATCATGAATTATCTCTATACTAAGTTTGGTAACAACCCGTTTTAATTGCAGAAAGCTGTTATAGCAAAAATTTTAATTATAATGACACTGTATTTATATTTTCATATTTTTTTTGTTTAGTTATAAAATAAATATCACTCATTAACACATTTTTTCAATAATGCATAAAAATAGTGAAATTCCCACAACTACTCGGTATTGGCCGAGGACCGAGTACTCGACAAACATGCCGAGTATATACCGAGTACTCGGTACAGCTCTACCAAAAAAAAAGTGTAAAAAGTAGCTTTTCAAAAACTTGAACAAAAGAAAATAAAAACTAAAAAATATTAAACATTACAAAACAAAAATACCATAAATAACTGAATAAGTGTATAAGTAAATATGCAGATTCGATTTAATGTCTCACTACTACTGTGTTGTGGGCGATTAAAGACAATCTGGGAGGTACACAGGCAGGTAGGTTGGATTTAACATCACACTAGCACTGCGCTATGGCGACGTTTTGCAACAATCAGTAATATGTATGTCTACGCTTCGCATTAAGCACAAAAAGAAAAATCACTAAATACCTCACTCGCAATCTGCATGAATCTTTAAAAGGCACAAAATTTTGTTTTGCAGCAGTCACTTTTAGAACAAAATATCCCCTCCCACTCCAAAATTTTTCTGAAATGAACGTTCTTGGTTGTTGAATAAATTTCTAAATTAAATTAAAATTTTGTAGTCTATTGGAGTTGTGCCATGATTAATAATGTCAATTGATATACCTGTGTTTACAGACTCGGTGGCTCTACTTTGCCAACGAATGTTATGTGAGAAATGCCTAGCTGGTAATCAGCCAGGGCAGTTCAATGTTTGAGCATCCACATGTAAAGCGGAAGGCCCGGGTTTGATTCCCTGCTCTGGTATTTTTCACATAGTTGGTATAAAAAATCACACTTCTACTCCAAATTTTTCTGAAATGAACTTTCATGGTTGATGAATAAATTTCTAAATTAAATTATTTTATTTTGTTAAAATATGCATAACTTGTTTTTACTTTCTTTTATGCATATTTTAACAAAATAACTTGTTTTTACTTTCTTTTATCAAAGAACCAGTTAGAACAAAATTAGTTATAGATAATAAACTTATTAAGCAAACCCAACATTTCTAGGTTGTGACATAACCTATGATTATGATCATGACATCCAACAGAAATTACATAAATTCCAACATCTTAGTGGAACCCTGATCCGAACTTTAAAAAGAAAAACTAGACCTGAAACTCAACTAAAATTTTACAAAGTCATGGCAGTCCGCACTCTCCTATATGGTTCTGAGACATGGACTCTGGGCTCCCAGGATTTAAGCAGAATACAAGCTGCCGAGATGAGGTTCTTGAGATCTGTTAAAGGCTGTACAATCCCCGATAGAATTAGAAACAAAGATATACGTAGAGAATTAAACATATTTTTGCCTAGAAGGTAAAATTAGGGAATACAGACAAGATTGGTTAAGCCATATTCGACGTATGCCACGCGGAAGAATACCTAGAGCCATGTTTTATTACAACCCACAAGGCAGACGAGACCGAGGTAGGCCAAGAAAGCGGTGGTTTGATCATGAAGCCGCAACAGGCCTTCGGCCTAATCCTTGAAGAGGAAGAAGACGACTTTCTTTTATATTCAATACAAGAAGGTATTGGATTCGTAAAAATCTTAGACTTCAGGTTTTCAATGGTTTTACATGTTTTGAGATGTCTAGAACATGATTTGACTATTTAAAAAAAAATATCTGTGTGTGACAAAATTTTGTAACAACTGTATCTTAGGAACTATACTACTCAGAATTTCATAAAATTTGATATGTAGTTGCAACTTGATATACCTAAATTAATGCCTAGAAACTTTTGGTAAAAATCATCCAACAAATGGGATTGTCATTTTGCTTTTTTTTTCCTTAATTTTTTACATTGCAGAAAAAACATTTCATGTAAATGCACATAAAGTGAATTGGTTTTTTAATAATTATGAAATTAAAAGGAAGTATCTATATTAGTGATAGTCAACTGAGAAATTTTTTTTGTAAATGTGCAAGCTTCCCCCCCCCCCCTCAAAAGGAATGTCCCTCCCAAGAGAGGCAAATATTCCTTATGAGTATCTTCCAAATGAACTCATCAACACCTTTTAAAATAAATGGTTGAATCATCAATGTGTGGTATTTAAAAAAAAAAACATGCTTTTTATTTTGTGGTTAAAATTAAGAAAAAAAAAAGTCATATCTAAAAAATTGTTTTTTCTTTGCATATTTAGTGCTATTATATTAGCAGTCAATAAATAACGAGTCAGTGAATATTTCACAAAAAGTATAGTATGTAGAAAAGTGCAGCCTAACGATTCATACACATTTCTCTCGCCAGATGCCATTACTTGTCTGGCAAGGAGTGATAAAAGGATAACCCAGCATCAGCCACATCCAGTCATTTCATTTTTGAAAGCGACGTGGAATGGAGGCATCCAAAGCTGAGCAGTGTGGTGTTGTGCATTTTTTGGCAGCGGAAAGTATAGTAGGACGTGAAATTCATAGATGAATAGAAAGGATCTATCTATGGGGAGTACTGTATGTCACGGGCAAGAGTTCAGGAGTGGAATAAGCACTTTCGTGAAGGATGCAGATCGATCGGTGATGATCCCTGGACTGGAGCACCGAAGTGTGTTACAGAAGAACATATTGCAAAAGTAGATGAGCTCATAAAGAAAGACCGTCGTCTAACAGTAGACGAGATTTCGGTATCAGTGGGGCTTAGTCATGGTACAGTTCACAAAATCATCAAAGAAAGGTTGAAGTTCCATAAAGTATGCGCACAATGGGTCCCACATCGCTTGACACCAGCACAAGAGGGCTGCCGCATGGCCATGTCTCTGCAAGCATTGCAGCGTTACAACAATGATGGGGACAAATTTCTTTCAGCAATTGTTACTGGTGATGAAACTTGGTACCACAACTTTTAGCCCGAGTCAAAACGGCCAAGTCTTTAGTGGAAGCACACAGATTCCCTTACACACTAGTGCCAGCAAGATACTGCATTCGTTCTTCTTCTATCGTAATAGACCACTCCTCGTTGATTTCCTGGAGCATGGAGCTACGGTCAATGCTCAGCGGTATTGTTAAGCCTTGTTGAAGCTCAGGAATGCAATCAAATCAAAACGTCCCAGTTAACTTTCTCGGGGTGTCATCCTGTTGCATGACAACACTAGACCATCACACTTAGCTAACACAACACAGGAATGTCTGCAGAAGTTCAAGTGGGAAGTCCTGAGCCACCCCTCATATAGTCCAGATCTGTCTGCATATGACTTCCACATCTTGAACTTAAAAAAGCACTGCAGAGACACCAATTTCAAATAGACGATGAAGTCAATGAGTGTGTGCACAATTGATTCAAACAGCAACCAAAGGCTTTCTACGAGCATGGCATTATGCGACTGTTGTCACAATGGAATAAATGCCTAAATACCTACGGACAATACTTTTGAGTTTTATTAAATAATTACTGCAGGGATGAGAATTTTCAGACTTTTGTAGGAATTTCAGGCTTTTCTTAGTTTTTTAAAACAATTTTCTGGTTTTTTGTTCTAAATATTCTTGTTTTTGTTCAATTTTCTTTCTTTTGATTGTTTCTAAACAACTGATTTTCATGTATTCTCCATTTTTTCTTATAGAAAGTATGATTTTGTGTACCTGTTTCTTCTTTTATTACTAAAATTAAATTATCTTTGAGTTTTGCTGATACTTTCAAACTTTTTGTCTATTTCCAACTCTCATCTCTGAAATGAATTTGCCTCTGACTCGTTATTTATTGACTGCTCCTAATATTATTTCTCTAGAATGGAAATTGTCTGCATTCATCATATGGAAGATAAATTTTAATAAATTATTTTTTACTGAGGGAATTTGTATAGAAACACAGAAGAGAGTCATGTGTTGGCCACAACAAACTAGTTTTAAAAAATGGCTTTTATGTGTGGCAGGGGAACATTAATAGTTTTTAAGGTTTTCACAGAAATTGTGTAGAATTTAAAAAACAGCAGAGAAACTGAAAGTAACAGGAATAAGTATTTTCAGTTTTTCGCAGAAGTATAAAAACCGAAGGCATGTGGCACAAGTTTTTTAAAATTTTTTCATGGAAATTTTGCAGAATTTCAAAAACTACAGAAAAACTGAAGGTAAATGAAACAAGTTTTTTTAAATTTTTTTCGCTGAAATTTTGCAGAATTTCAAAAACTACAGAAAAACTGAAGGTAAATGGCACAAGTTTTTTTTAATTTTTTTCGCTGAAATTTTGCAGAATTTCAAAAACTACAGAAAAACTGAAGGTAAATGGCACAAGTTTTTTTAAAGTTTTTTCGCTGAAATTTTGCAGAATTTCAAAAACTACAGCAAAACTGAAGGTAAATGGAACAAGTTTTTTCAAAGTTTTTTCGCTGAAATTTTGCAGAATTTCAAAAACTACAGAAAAACTGAAGGTAAATGGCACAAGTTTTTTTAAAGTTTTTACATGGAAACTTTGCAGTTCTTCAAAAACTGCAGAAAAACTGAAGGCAATTGGCACAAGTTTTTTTAAAGTTTTTTCGCTGAAATTTTGAAGTCTGTTCAGTAAAACTTTGACTTTAAAATATCTTTGAAAAAACTTTAAAAAAACTTGTGCCAATTGCCTTCAGTTTTTCTACAGTTTTTTTTTTAAGTTTTTTTGCAGATTTTTTTAGCTGGGTTATGAGGAATTACAAGAGATTAGAATGGTTTATTTGATTTTCATTGATTTGAGTGTATTTTACGTTGAACTACAGCTACGTTATGAGGAATTACAAGAGATTAGAATGGTTTATTTGATTTTCATTGATTTGAGTGTATTTTACGTTGAACTAGAGCTACGTTATGAGGAATTACGAGAGATTTGATTGATTTATTCGATTTTCATTGGTTTGAGCGTATTTTACGTTGAACTAGAGCTACGTTATGAGGAATTACAAGAGATTAGAATGGTTTATTTGATTTTCATTGATTTGAGTGTATTTTACGTTGAACTAAAGCTACGTTATGAGGAATTACGAGAGATTTGATTGGTTTATTTGATTTTCATTGGTTTGAGTGTATTTTACGTTGAACTAGAGCTACTTTATGAGGAATGACGAGAGATTTGATTGGTTTATTTGATTTTCATTGATTTGAGTGTATTTTACGTTGAACAAGAGCTACATTATCAGGAATTACGGGAGATTTGATTGGTTTATTTGATTATCATTGATTTGAGTGTATTTTACGTTGAACTAGAGCTACGTTTACATTTTATTAAAAAATATTTGAATTGTAAATATTTTAATATTATGGGACTTTTGCAGAGAACAAATTACGATTGGCGCCGCAGGCGCCCGAGTGGGCATGTTTTTTGGTAAAAATTTTCATGGGTCTCTGGCCAGCTAGCTGGTGATTCCAGTAGTTAGATATTAATACACATTTGCTGGAATTACATTTTCGTTTGCATTATGCGTTTTTAGCACTTTCTAACAATTTTTAAGTGGGAATATGATTTTAACTTGTTTATCTGCCTGTCCAATTGTCGTTTTCTATCTGTCTCTCTCCCGCCTCCACCGTCCGTAAATATTTTCAGAATTTTTAAAAAATGATACATATTAATAAAGTTCACTATGGAATGTTCTCTATTTAAAATTACATTAATAGGTCCTGTACAACTAGTTTGTTTACAGGGAAAAAAAAAAAAAAATGCAATTCCATTGCGTTTTAAAACAAACAATTTTATAAATCACATTTAAATAGTTTTGTATAGAATATGATTTGTATAGAATATGATATGATTAACCTTCAGATTTACAGAGCTACAGTAATATATTCAGATACATTAAGGGCTTTAATTATGATCTAACGGCTGGATTTTTTTTTGTGTGAAACGTTTTTAACACTTTCCAACAATGTCTAAGAATGGTTTTAAATTCAATTAGTAAGTCTGTATACTTTTCAATCCATCTGTCTGTCTGCTGTGTAATAACGTAAGCAAAGAATACTGAATGTTATACGATACAAGAACATGCAGTTGGAAAGTGGTAATAATCAATGTGTACTGCATGATTTTTCTTTCCTGTTTTTCTTGTTATTTATTTTTTTTTTCAGGGAAACTTTATTTAAAAAATATATACTATGGCATTATGAAATATACACCTCGCCCGATTTTTCGACATAGTTGCTATCAATATTGTGGTATTTGTCTTAGGATGCAATCAGTTTGAAATAACCACTCAGGTAAACGTCGGTGCCCTGAGATACAAGAAATTGTCCCGCAGCCTGTTCCATCTCATCATTGTTTTAGAAGTGACACCGCGCTAAATCCATGCATTTTACTCTAGAAATGTTATTTTCATTCGTGGATGTGGAGGGACTTCCAATTCAACCTTCATCCTCCACACTTTGCCGTCCTTCGCTGAACATGCAACATCAGCAACCAACCATTTGACAACTCATGACATTTTCCCCATATATGATCTGTAGGCTTCCATGGATAAAGGACACACTAGTCTCCTCCGCTGAAGCTGTTTCCGTCAATGAATCAGAAACCAGTTTGGTTTGTTATGGTAAATTTTGTTTCACCTAATATACCATCATCCCTTCAAAAAAAACGAAATTTACTTTTGGAACGTCCCTCGTATTAAAAATGGCCTACAACATCTATTCAACAACATTTCATAGAAAATCTTATGCAGTTATTTGTCATTTGAAGTGATTTTCGATACTTTTCTTCTTTTAGATTATTGGCATGTGCAATTTTTTATAAAATTGCATTCAGGGAACGATAGCATATGTCCAAAGTAATAAAAATATCTAAAATTTTATCCAGTGCAAAAATGTTTTCAGAATATTTAATATGAACATACCCATTAACACAAAACTCTTTGTTTAGTATTATTTCCAAACTAATTACATTTATTTAACTTCAAAAAGTTAAATGAATATTATTTGAAAAACACTTTCTTTATTGTAATGGCAAACTAATACTCATTAACTATATATTACACATAAAATTACTTTCATCTATTTAATTTTGTTAAAGAATAATATTTTACTAAATAAAATTTCTTACATATTTGTGTTTTGAAAGAATCCCTTTCATTGTAATTATAGTTCATTTTTTTTTTTTTTTTTTTAATGCAAATCCCTATAGTATGAATTTTTAACGGTTTTGCATATCTTATTTCATATCCTCTAGATTTCATTAAATACGTTTTTTTTCATTCACTCACAAAATAAAATCCCATTCATCTTTCTTGTCTTTCAACTTAAATATAAATGCACTGTTAAACTAAAATGTGTTAACGTGCTATTGAGAATAATTTAATAAGTTTTTTTTCTGTAAAGTAAAAGTCGATGTCGTGAATAAAAGAAAGAATTAGATATTCATTTTATAATGAAATAAGTTTACGGTATTATATTTTTATCTCTAAGTTTAATGGATGTAGCAGGAATTGAAACGTCTTAAGATGATAATGACATGCATTGCATAATCAAAGTTTTTAGAAAAGGTAACTTCTTTTTATGCTTTAATTAATTTATTTGATTTTGATAAGTTTATCAGTTTGCGTTACACCATAATATTATGAAGTTTATCAGCTTGAACTACAACATAACATTATTAAGTGTTCATCAGTTTGTGTTACAAAATAATATCATAAATTTCAGCCTTCAAAGATATTACCACATAAAAAAAAAAAATGGCGTTTGATAAATAAACTGCTTAGTAAAGGATTTCAACATAGAAATATAAATATTTAGAAATTAAAAAAGATCTTTGGCGTTTTATACTATGAAGTATTCCCCTTTTTGATTTAAATTTTGTTATGTTTGAAATAAATATAGTTTACAAATATGAATTTAGAAGCTTGCCTGCACTAAACTATACAAAATGATAGTCATTATTTAAAAATATCACATTCGTCATTATATCCTCACTAGTTTCAACTTATATCTTGCCGTTATTCTTAACTCAAATTTTTCTGTAAAATAAAAAATGTGTTATTGAAAAAAAATAAATAAGTATTAACATATTCATTAATATATATATATATATATATATATATATATATATATATATGTGTGTGTGTGTGTGTGTGTGTGTGTGTGTGTAGGATTTACTTATCTTCAAAAATCCTACTCAGCACTTTGCTAATATAGCAATTTTTATCAACGTAGAATTAAACAATAAATACGTTATATTTTTACATTACTACCTTCTTACATATCAAAAATCTTAGAACTGCTAATACATTTACTTTTTTTAATTACTCGTGCGACTGTTAGTATCTCGAGATCGTGATAATATATTGTCTTAAACAGTTTCTTGAGTTTAGAGAAATCTATTGTCAATGATTTCATTATAAAAATGTATCCTACATTCGGTCATCCTGACAGTCCGGTGACCCAACGGAAATGATATTCGAATTTTCATCACATGTCCAACTGCATGAAAATTTTGCACATTTTATCCATAATTTCAAATACAGCACAATTTTTATATAACACACTACTTAATTCAGAATACTTAATTCATAGCCCATGGTTTCTTATACTGGGCAGACGAAGATGTTTGGCTTGGGCCTTCGTGATCCCAACTTTCTTCACATCATATCGTTGATTTTCTTTCACATTGGTAGCTTTATATGGACCCAAAAATTTCTCTCGTAGTTTCATGTCTGTTCCATATTGGGTTCTTTTCATAGCTACCAGGTCTCCAACTTGGTAAGTTCTTGGTTCCTTATTCTTCATTTTCCTTCTCTATTTGCGCTTCAAATCTTAATCTCCTTTCCACCGCTTCATTTTTTATCTGTTTTTCTTTTTTTTTTTCTGTTTAATAATATTACTTTATATATTTATTATTAAAAAATTACAGAGTGTAGCTATATGCGTTTTTCCCTGATATGTACAGAAAAGCATGGGATTTTTAATATATATATATAAGAAAAAATACTAATATCCTCTCGTCTTTTAAATAGATCCGCTTGATCAAATGACGCCATATTGCGAATACTCAATCTTGTTTAGGAAAATTTCCAATGCGCAACATATGACAGTTATTCTAATAAATGATGGTCGTCACATTGTGCATTTATAGTCCTAGTTACGTTGTTGAATGTATTGCGCTAATGTAAAAAGTAATTTTAGATTAAAAACGCCACCTGATGATGAAAAAATTAAACTAATTTACTAATGAACCTTTTGTTTACTTTAAAATAACCCCATGTGTTTAAAATAACCATGTATATAAAATACCCCCTATGCATTTCCCCCTGCGCATAATGCTACTGTAAAAACTGTGAGTATTATATTTTTTTAATTTTTATTTGAATTTTGGATCACCCAGTATTTATACATATATATAATACTAAAACAACAGTTGCCTTATGCACTGCTGAAATGTATTATGCAAACTACTTGTTTAAATATTAGAATCCTCATGAGCATTATTACAAATAATCTATGCATTCAAATGTTTAAATATTGTGACAGGCAGTTTTGACACAAATAGGAATTATATGAATACATAATAGTAAAAAAAAATGATAAAAATATAATACTTAAAACAAACAACGTCATTAAATGTATGGAAATGTTGTGTTTTTATGCTTGATTTAAAATACTGCTGCTAAATAGCACAGTTTTTTAAATTCGAAAACACTATTTTTTTTTTCTCTGTTCAACTGAGTAAATAAACAAGAAATATATACATAAATATATACATAAATATATACTTTTTAATAATTGCAAAATTATCGTTTTCTGCATATATGATAGATTTCACAACAACTAGAAATTATACAGATAAATTCTTTATAAATGCATAACAGTCAAAAATGCTAAACTTTTAATATTTAAAGAAAAAAAAATATTAAAAGTATGAAAATGTTACGTTTTCATGATTTAGTTAACATACTGCTGCTAAATAATAGATATTTTAATTTCTTTCATATATATATTAAGTGATCACAAACGTTTTCTTTGCTATCTATATGATACATAAAAAAATTATATAATAAAACTTGAATTTGTCGATTATCTCGAACTTATTTTCAAATACTTTGAAAATGTATAAGGTCGCATTTAATTTGTGGTTTTTGATTAATTCTCCTTCCATCAATGGAATGTCAATGAAAATTAAATATGTATATATACATATGTAAAACTTTTTTTGAACGTAACGTAGGGTTAATTAGTATCATGAAAATATAATTATCTTAGTTAGTAGTTCTCTTTCTTCATTAAGAATATCTTATTCTTATGAAACTAACTACTTCAAATAAAACCCTAATTTTTGTAATCTAAGTTTGAATGGACTCAGATCTTGTTAAAAAATTACTTCGTAAAAATGATTGATTAGAAGAGACATTTTATAGCGAAATTATTTGTAAAATCAGTATTTGTATACATATATTTATATAATTTGGTAATGTAATCACTACACCATTGTATTATATATTTTATTTTATAGAATTATTATTAAGAAATTTTTTTAATGAAAAATAAGCTGGTGTTACACTTACAAGACTTTCTCTTACCCTGAAATACATTACTATAGAGATTTAAGGGTAAGATTATGAGTAATGTTATATAAACCTACGTTAGAAACAACTCAAATTATGCTTCAGAATAGTTTTATTTGAAAAGTAATTCTGTGTGAGGGGTTACCATCCACCTCAACTCCCCGTTTTAATAGTGTACATGCATTTATGCAGAATTTAAAATGAATATTGAATTTAAAGGATCAATCCAAATTATTTAGGCAACATTTACCCGCATCATTCCTTGAAATTTATCAAACAATTTACAATCTTTTCAAGTAACGACTTTATTTTAAATTTATGATACAACATTTCAATTGTCTGAAATTATTTATTTTTAAGTTACTCAGATAAGGGACAGAGACAAAGATCAAACATTCAAAGTTTGAGTTCGTTTTCAGGATACCTGAAAACGTGTGATTATATAAATAACAAGCCATGAATATTTAGCTTAAAAAATACTTCGTTTACCGTATGAGTATAAGGAATTAATTTCAATTCTTGAGCAGTTTTAATGAACATGGTAAAAAATTACAGCAAATCACATCCACTAATTATTATCAATAAAATACTATTTTTTGGCTTAGTTACATCAGAACTGTATATTTCTAAAAATTATGTATGCACCACATTTTGCACTTATATAGAATCCTATATTATAGTATAACCTGATATATAGTATAACCCTATATATATAATATAACCTGAAATGAACTTCATTAATTTCCAAGTATTGTCCCACTATATACTAGTTCTTTTGTGTAGCCCTGTAAACGAACGATGAATGATTTCGTTCTATATTCTACATGAAACATCTTTATACGCATATAAAAATATATATTCATTTCATTTCTTTGGTGTAGCCTATATGTGTCAAACTTTACTTAACTTCAATTTCCTCCATAGAAGTAACGTATCTGAATTTTCTTGGATATCCCTGTAAACGAATCGTTTGCTTTATCTCAACAACAACTTTCGTGTAGTATCCCTATATGATACACATTTAAAATACCACTTTTGAACTTCTTGCTTCTATTTCTTCTCGAGATATGCTGACAACAGACACACAGACACACATTCTCCCACACAGACAGACAGGGAAGTACACAGACACAAATCAAGACCAACTGCTAAAAACATGCTCCTTTAGAACTTGTAAAAAAAAAAAAATCTCAATCTTTCGAAAATCTGACCTGAAAACAACACTTTCTCTATTTATATGGGTAAGAGAAATTAAAAATTATCTTACAAAAATACTTCTAAAATAAATCGAATTATGCTTCTAAATCTTTACAAATCACACTTTTTTAATATACCGGGTGATCCAAAAGTCAGGACAAACTTTAAAAATGAATAATTCGAAAACGAATCAAGATACAAAGATACGGTTTGCACCAAACGCATGGAAAAGAAGCCGGGTTTTGTGTGGCAACGAAAAAAAAAATAGTTCTGTTGGCGACTAACAGATAGCGCTGTCGGATTTCTGATGTAGGATTATGCAAACAACAAACGATATAAAGAGGAGCAACTGCGGCAGGTAATGGTTGTCGAAGCTTACATGCATCGAAATATCGCATTCTCAGTCGCTACTTTAATTACGCATGGCCTCCAAGATCTCCCGATCTGGCACCCTGTGACTTTTGGCTGTGGGGATTCTTGAAGTCAAAAGTGTACCGCGACCAACCGGAATCACTAGCAGCACTGAAAGATGCATCCGCCAAAATGTGTCTGCCATAACGCAAGAAATGCTACTAAATCCTGTGAACGGTGTGGTGAATCGTCTCACAGCTGTACTTCTGAATGATGGACAGCACATTGAGCAGTTATTGTAGTAGTACTAATTAACTGTAATTAAGCTGACTTGTAAGTTATCAACACTTTTTTCATTTGTAAATCATCTTTTGGTGAAATAAAACACTATAGCGCCATCTGTTGGTCACCAACCGAACTAATTTTTTTTTCGTTCTCACACAAAACCCGGTTTCTTTTTCATCCGTTTGGTGAAAACCGTATCTTTGTATCTTGATTCGTTTTCGAATTTTTCATTTTTAAAGTTTGTCCTGACTTTTGGATCACCCGGTATTTCAAAGCACATATACAAATAAATGAAAAAAAAAATGGTTACTTTAAAATTTTTGATTATATTGCGAGAAATATATGGCACATAAATGCTGCATATGAAAAATTAATACAACGTGATTTGCGTTGAATATCAAAAGATGAAATTAGAAAATTACACATAATTAACATTTATTAATCTAAATTTGTTAAAAAAATCATTTTTCAGTAAATAAAATTTCTTACACGTTTGTATAATATTTTGAAGTAATGCCTTTCATTTTAAATAATATTGGTTCTTTTTTTCGTTTTAAATAAACCCCTATAGCATGCTTTTTAATGGTTTCGCATATTCTCTTTTATATCCTCTAGATTTCATTAAATATTTTTTTTTCTTATTTTTTCAATTATTCACAACATAAAATCGCATTAATCTTTCTTCTCTTTAAATTTGTATTAAAATATAAATGTACTATTAATTTAAAATGTTTTAACCTGGTATTGGGATTAATTTACTGTGTTTTTTCTTTAAAGATAAAGTCGATATTATGAGAAATAGAAAAGGTTAGACATTTATTTTATAATGAAATAATTTACGGTATTATGTTTTTGACTCTAAAGTTTAAGGTATGAAGCTGGAAGTAAAACCTCTTAAAATGATAATCACATGCACTGTATAATCGAAGTTTTTTGTGAAGGTATTTTTTTTTTTCTAATGTGCAATTAAAAAAAAAAAAAACACACACAAAAGCGAAGTCTAAATATATTGAAATTTTATAAGATTTGGGTAAACCAAAACAAATACTTAAATTCTAATGCTTATTGAATGCATTATCTATTCATTTATATCTGCTTGGATAAGTTTTAGGGCATAAAAGGACTGACGTTAAGTTAAATAATTTATTGCTGATAAGCGCATAAGATACATATGTTCCCTGTGGACTTCATGTATTTGAAACTTCGTCAATACTGACCACTATTTCTTTCCATGACATCATCAACTATGACATCAACTATTACTTTATCGGAGAATTCATTTCAGGAAATGTTTGAATATATATACACTGAAAAGAGATATTATTACATTTTCTAAGTATTACTTATAAATTTATTATTTTTCTTTATATAAATATATATATATATATTTCTGCAGGAAGTTGGATTATCTATTATTTTCATGGTTTTTCGTTTCAGGATTCTTCTTTCTTCTTTGTAATTTGCGAGTTTTTGAATATTGACAAAGTCTACTTTTAAATTTTCTTGCTGTTAGATTCTAATTAAAGCTGCGGGTAATCAGTTAAATGAAACATTTTCTTTAGCGTTGTGTGATTCCATTTTTTTTTTCTTTCTTTTTTTTTTTTTTTTTTTTTTTTGAATTCCCATATTCAGTCGGTAAGAAAAGTGTCCGAACACTAGCAAAAATTCCCATGTAAAAAAAAAATACCTTTGATACGGTTTTGTTAATTAAATCCTTGTCCAATTCTCTTCTTGTCAGTCTAAGAACATTATTCGATAAGGATATATTTAACAGAACCGTATGAAGTGTACTTTTTTTACATAGGATATTTTGCTAGTGTTCGGACACTTTTGCTACCGACTGTAGGTGCCAGGGCTGTAGTTATCGTTCATGAAATTTATTTGGTAGATACCGGAAGTTTCTAAATGGTCGATTTTGTCTTTACCATTACGGATTATCTGACATATATTGTTTTGATGATAATATTAGATGTTAATTATTGCTATTTCTGTTTTTATTTTATTTCCGGTGTGTTTATAAAATTGGATTGAGTTTTTTTTTTTTTTTTTTACTCTTTGTTGTTGTTGTTGTTTATTCTGTTCTTATGTAATGTATTAAAAGCTTGGAAGCAGTAATGAATTTTTAATGACCAATGTAAAATCCCACCGTTACAAGACAGCGGCTATCTGGTCCTGTAATCGTGTGATAATCATATGCTCCAGTGCTAATTTACTTAAAATAGAAATAAAAAAAAATTACAGAAACTTGTAATGGAGCAGGTTTTAATAGAAAACTAATTAACAATTTATATCAGAATTAATTTTCTCAATTTTATTCTTAAACCCTTAGTTTATACGTATGAGACTAATAACAAATTACTAAATCATTTACACGGAAAACGAGTAACAGTTGAAAAATTCTTACAGCGTAAGTTATTTCGATTGTATATAATTAAATTTCGTCACTGCTTGATATTCTTCGGTGTATTCCACCTTAATTCTAATCACTCTAAAGATCTAAGTATCTCTGAAAATTAGATTACTTCTACCGTAATCTTTCTTTCAGATATACTGATTTTCTTTTAATATGAAGAATAGCAGATTCGTTTGCGAAATATTCAACAGAATACTGTGAGAGATAAATTAAAATAAAATTGTTATTTTATTCTTTCCTAGAAGATTTTATAATTTTCATGCTGTGTCCGACACAAAATTTTCTTTTATATTTTCCTATAGGAATACAACACAAATTAATTATTAAATTTATTATTTATTAAAATCTTTTCCTTGATGAATACAAACGATTTTTATCTGAGATAAATATAATGCTAAATACCCAATGAAAGTCAATATTGTGATCTACATGTAAAATCTTAAAAAAATGAATTTTATTTATTTTATTTTATTTTACTTATTTATGTATTTTATTAAAAAATTCAATAAAATCATTTTAAATTGTCACAGCTTTATGGTTCAATTATTTTTTACTTTCTTGTACCCACAAAGTAGAGAACGTATTGTTTTAGGATCAAATTTTCGAAAGTTATTTTTGATTATAATTACACGTTTTGAGGCCCCTGAATCCAAAAATCATGTTTTTAGCGGTTTGTTTGTCTGTCTGTGAGTCTCTCTCTGAGTGTGCGCCTTTTATGAGCATATCTCAAAAACCAATTATAGCAGAAATTTCGAACTTGATATTTTAAATGTGTATGATATAGGAATGTTACACTAAACTTTTCGTTGAGATCAAGCGAATGGTTCTTGTACAGGGACACCCAAGAGTATTCAAATACATTACGTCTATGGGGGAAATTTCAGGTAAGTAGAGTTTAACGTCTATAGACTGCACTAAAGCAAATGAAACGAATATATATTTTTATATGCGTAAAAACATGTCTCTTGTAGAATATGGTAGGTAAATCATTCACTGTTCGTTTATAGGGCTACACAAAAGAATTAGATAAATGTGCGACAATAGTTGCAAATTAATGGAAGTGTATTTCAGCCTACGCTGTGTATTATTACTGTAGGATTATATTTATGTGTACCATGTAAAAAAAATAAAATTTATTTAATTATTAAATTGATTCATGTCCTAAGAAAAAGAAAAAAAAAAAAAGAAAAAAAAGAGCGAAAGAAAGAAAGATTGCATTGTTAATACTTTAGCTGTTTTATTTTATTTATTTATTTATTTATTTTTACCATAATTAATACCATTATTTTAATTCATAAATTTATAATACACTTTTAGTTTAAAGAATATTCGACACGAAATACACAATTCTTTTTTAAGTTTTTCTTAAAGGCATATACTGATCTATACATAAGTAATTTGCTTCTATCCAAATATATTGCATTATACATGTTACATTTTACAGTTTTCCACATCCATTAAATTTTATATATATATATATATATAAAAGAAAAGAAAAGAAAAGAGACCATAAAACTGCATAGACTAATAATTTTTATACCCGCAAAACACTGGTCAAAAAAAAAAAAAAAAAAAAAAAAAAAGATAACATTTTGAATTCTTCTATCATTTTGTAAATAATATTATATGTAAGGTGGAATGCATATTTACCATATTTGTTAATCTTACGCAAATGTTGATGATTTTTTGTTGAAAGTAGTTCGTTAATAAAATTGGACATTAAAATTCGTCAATAAAATAGTTCTATCGGATTAATACTGTATATTCAACGGATAGTCTACAAAAAAAAATCTAAGTAATTTTTTTTCTGCACCGCCAAAGATACGAAAATTATCTCATATACATACAGCGAGTGGAACATTGCTTATTCAGGGAAATAAATCATAAGACTGTCTACAGTGTCTTAATCACAATGCACAGTTCAAAAGCTTGAATACGACTGAATTGATTTAAGATTGGGTAGCTTTTTTTTATATAGCTTTAGGATTGGTTAGGTGTGATAGAAATATATGGATCATTCTAGAAAATCATAACTTCGTTCGTAATTGGTGCAGAGTTTTTAACCTTTTTGCCAAACTAATTCAATTATATAAAGTATTTCGTCAAGGTAATGAATTTTAATGATTTAAATGGATGTTTCTAGATATATTGTGCGAATAATGATGGATTATAATAGGCATTTAAGAGCATTTTCGTAAGCAAAAATAAATATTAGGTTCGTTTTAATTTTTTTTTCTTAATTTATTCACATGCTATTTATATATATAAAAAAATGCATGGGGATAGAAAAGAGGCTATATGTTTGATAATTTAGTTTAACTGGTATTATAAAATATCATGGAGATACGTTTTAGAACAGGGAAAAAAACATGAAAAAAGTTAAAGATTTTTAAGACAAATATTTTATTTTCATTAGTTTGTAGAACGGAATTTGATTTTCTAGAATAATACTAAAAATAGTAGAAAATTACATTTAATGTTTAAATGAATATTATAATGTTTAACTCAATTTTATTAAATAAGTCAGAAAATAATGAACATGGCCCCGAAATATTAATTTTTATTTGTATATTACAAACAATATGGTAGACCGCAGTAAGTTCACTCGGAGTTAGTTTCTCCTTAAATGTTTTGTATTATTACAACTTATCATTTTAAATTTATTTTTAGGCTAACACTGTCAGTGTACCTTCATGAAGAATTTTCTTTGGCAAAACTTCCGAATATTAACTACCAATATTAGTTTAGAAGCTCAAACTGTCACCAAGTCTATCGGACCAACTTGGCTTGATTTCAGTGTAAGTTTCCCCACGTCACATATTTAATGTTCTGATACTGCAGAAGTTTAAGAAATATTCAAAGTTTGTATGAAATATTAATTTTTATCTAGTGCGAACGAAAATACGATATAACCTAATGAAAATTATTCATTTAATATTCCTTAATGAAGCCATAAAATTATAAACATAAAAATTGTGCACGAGAAAAAAATGCTTAATAAAAAAAATAATAATTTTCATTCGGAATAGAATTAATTATTTTATTCGTGTAATTTTTAATGAAGAGAAATATAATATATCGTTTTTTTTCTAGTAATAACACGTGATTCATGTAGCAATATTTTGCACGTGGTACATACAGCCCATTGTTCTCTTGGATAACTGCCTTCAAATGATTTAAAAAAGCAAAGACACAGATTGTCCTGGTCCTGATCATTTTCGCTCACTACATCTTTCTTGCTTCTAGGTTGTCGTTTGGTTTCCCTTTTTTCCTTTTCCTTTCCTTCTTTTTTGCATCAGATTGTTTTTTTCTCCTCTGTTTTCCCTTCATTTGCTCTTCCTACAATTCTTGTTTGATTGGTGTGTTAGTCATTACTGAATCATTCCATTTTCTTTTTCGCTACAATTTTTACCTGGATTCTGCCGTCAGAAAAGGCCTCACATCATGCGTAGAATAACAATCATTCCTATCAAGGCTTTATTTGAGAAATGGTTGATACCAGATGGCCTTGGAAGAATATTCATTAAAATCATTGACAAAGATGTGGTGTTAACTACAGCAAGTTCCGATGAGAAATTTGCGTTAGGTTGATCTGTAATATACGATAGCATAAAATATGTATCTATAAAAATATTAATGTATTTGTAAAATAGAGGCGCTGGTTTAATGTGGATAAGCAAAATTATACCTTTATTTTTTCTAAAAGACTGTACTCGAATAACCACAAATTGAAATAAGATGTACATAGTTATCAAAATTCCAATCTCCCCCGCCCACTCCAAGAGAAAAATTCAGGGTTTTTTTCCAATGTGCAAACAAACTCATATCGAGACCTCTTTGTTTTAGTTAGTCTTTGAGTCAGTTTGCTCAGAACAAAGTTTTTTAGCCACTTCACCATGTCATATATGCTCACCACTATCTCATGTTATCACTGTTAAACTGTTCAATCGTCTTCGAACTGGTGACAACATATCACGATAGCTGGACGTGATATTGCATGTGGCCCATACATCGCCGATATTTCACTTTGAATCTCTTTGCAACACGTGTAACTTTTTTTCACGAGAAATATGATACTCCGCCATTTAAATAAGTTTCAATCTGGCATGCCGCTTTACAACGAAGCAACATTTGCAACATTCCAAATGAAATTGCTACCGTTGGAAGCAGTGGAACTTAATTATCGTCTACGCAAGCTCTGATATTGTTTCACTATATACACACAAATGGAGAAACAACAGTGACTTGCATTTTGAATGCCCTGTGTAAAAAAAAAAAAAAAAAAAAAAAGACTGGTATCGAGGTTATACAAAATGGACGAAAATACTTAATTTTTCTTTATTTTTCATTCACTTTCTGCTGTTTTTTAGTGATACCACTTGAAGCTGAAAAATGTCTGTGATTTGTTAAATTTCAGATTTAAGTATCTGTTTCTATTTTAGATATTCAAGTTTAAAATATTAAGAATTTGCTGCATAATAAATTTGCTATTGTGCTCTTTTAACATTTTCTTTTATATTTTGTCTAGCAACTTGTTGCTTCTTAAGCAATTTGCTGAAAACGACAAAATAAATGTGCTTCATTTTCTCGTTTTTTAATGTAGAAGCTGAGAAAAATCTGTATTATATGTCAGATTCATGCGCTATCATTTTTATACTAACAATGAAACTTTGCTAAATATTAGTCTTAAAGATGAAGATTTTAAACTAAAATTTTCATCAAGATTTTTCATTTTCTTAACAGTTTTGATAATAAAAGCAATTTTCATTCTATTAATTTTTATTATTATTTCATCATTTATAAATGTAATAGGATATATATATGTATCATTTTCAACATTTATAAATCCACTGCAGGATGAAGGCTTATCGTAAGGTGAAGCCAATCTTCTCTGTGTTCTGCAATTATTCTCCATGCTGTTCTTACAAATTTCACAAATTCAATCTTAAACGACACAATGGTCTCTTTCTCAGTCATTTCTTATTTCTTGTTATCCAAAATAGGACTTTGAGGGTCCATCTGCCATAATTTCTTCTCGTACGGTGACTTGCTTGTTCCCTGATCCAAGTGTTTTGCTTTCTACCTCTTCGGGTGAATCCTAAAATGCATCTCTCCATGCTTCTCTGAGTTGTTTGAAGTTTTTTTTTTTTTTTTTTTTTTTTTGTTATATAATTTGACACATTAATGTCTAAGGTTCTGCTGCATAAGTTAAAACTGGTAAATTGCAATTTATGTACACTATATATATATGTGTGTGTGTTTGTGTATGCGTTTATATATATATCTGTGTGTGTATATATATATATATACATACGATTGTATCATTTTTTTCTCTTTTAATAACTGTGTATCACAACAACTATGCTTTTTTTTTTTTTTTTTTTTTTTTTTTTTTTTTCAGGCTGATTACAGTAATTTTTATGATTATATCAATCTGAGTGAAAACATAAAAAATGTTAACTGTCAGTTAAAATAAATCAATAATGTATTTTTGACAACGGTTATTTAAATATTAAGATTTAGAGCTTGAATACATTTGGAAAAGAAATATTGAATTGTGAGAAAAGATAATTATTTTAAATTGATTTTAAATTTAAATTTTTAAAAACACGTATATTGGGAATGAAAACATATGCTATTAATTTTTAAATCAACCAATTAAAACAAAATCGTTTTCTTTCATACAGATTTAAAAACAAAAAAAAAAAAAAAAAAGAAAGAAAACTTCATTGCACTTGACTTTAAGGCTTTTTTTTTTTTTTTTTTTTTTTTTTTTTGTAACTGTACTAAACCAGATTAATATAGAAATGGGAGAAGCAGTTTCAAACACTGAAGAAAAATTAAGTTTGTTACAAAAAACACACCCACTATCCAATAAGTGTACAAAGATTCCTTAACAAAAAATTTTGTTCCTTTTTATAGATATTTTAAAAATCTGATAACATGCATTTAAAATACTGTTGTTTAATTTAAAATAACAGTTGATTTATTTATTTAATGTAATTTTTTTAGCGACAACAAGGCTAAAGTGAATAAATCATTTTGTTTTCTAGTTTATTAAATTTATAATTTTTTTATCATATTATTTTTTTTATGTTTAATTAACATAATTATCATAAGAAAGCAAAAATAACTGTCTTTAAAATGCTCAACGATAAATATATAAACATTACAATTTATATTTGCGCAGCATGATTTTCTTATACTTCTTCGAGACATTATGAGGCTTGTCAAGGACTCAGATTCAAAAATATTATTTTGCTCTAGAACTTTCGTCGATAACATACTTGTTTTCGTTTAAACAAAGTTCGTTTATAGTCATATGGTTTTATAGTTAATCACCCTATGTTTACGTCTTAGAATTTGCGTAAATCGCTATGTGAAGTTAGTATCGAACAGAAGTAGCTATGTACGTAAAATAAAATAAGAAAAATTACTTTTAATATTTTATAATATTAATATGAAATATTCATATATAAATAAAATAAAAAAAAAATAACAATTTTTATTTACTTCTCGATTTAGTAGAGAAAAGAATAAAGTTTTTCTTTCATAGACATATAAGACTTTGGGTGTTTGATAGCTTTATACATTTTAAGGTATCCTGAATTCTTTTTGAATAAGGTCCTTCTATTTATGGGATTGCCGACAATTTAATTTATTCTGTAGAATTGTAAGTCCATACCTTATTTTTACAACAAATTGTATAAGAGTAATATTTATGCGTAATTGCATATTGGAAAAAATTACTGTACAAAAAAAAAAAGTGTTGTGAAAATAAGGTGGGTACTAAAAATGCTACAGAAAAAAATTAGAAAGTTGGCAGCTGTACATATGTATACGACCTATAAAGAATAAAGATAATAATCATAATGATAATAATAATAAAAACTGCTTACTATTACTACTGAAGAGTCATAAATCCCGACGGTTAATTAGTGAAATAATTAGTTTATTTCCTCTAATTGTCTTGAGGAAATGAGAAAAATTTTAAATATTTATCCTTAAAAGGATGACTGTTTAAAGGTTCTTTGAAGTTATTTCCTTTAGAAAAGGGTTATGTACTATTTTCAAATACTTCAAACAAAACATTTCTTTCCTAACATTATAATCTTGAAATGCTTTGAAGTTAATTTGCTAATTGATTATTTGCATGGGATAAATTGGCTTCAACATATAGAGAAAGGATGAAAATAATTATTTTTTAATTGTTTATTTGACAAATGAATAAAGTTGAGAAACAACGAACTTAATGAGCTTAAAAAAAATAAAATATGAATTTCATTCTGAAATTTATTTATTTATTATTCACCATGTTTACTTCCTCAAATTATAATTTTTCGATGTAAAACTACTATTAAGATATAAAAAAAAAGTTTGAATTTAAAAAAGTAACCAAATAAGTTTTAATCTATATTTAATGAAAGTATATGACATAAGCTACGTAGGTATATATCTATTCATGAGAACGATGTTACTTATTGTTTCTGTGGGATTACGATTTTTGATTGAGAAACTCACTTTTTTTTTTTTTTTTTTTTTTAACATGATGCACTTTCAAGATAGTTTTTTGTCGTTTTTTCTATATATATATATATATATATATATATATACGGAGAGAGAGAGAGAGAACCAACACACACACACACACATATATATATATATATATATATATTAATTTGCTGTCTGATTATTCACATCGGGCGAAATAGCTTTAATAATATGGAACAATAAGGAAGTTCATTATTATTATTAATATTATTATTATTATTTTAGTTTACTTGATTAGTTTACTTGATAAAAGAATCATTTGTGAAACAACGGATATAATCTGGTGTGTCACTCACGCGAATTTCTCTTACCCTGAAATTTAATACTATAAATACAGGTTGGATGGAGATTAAGAGGTAAGATAACGATGTTATGTAAACCTATGTTAAACAATTCAAATTAGGCTTCAGAAGAGTTTTATATGATAATTAATTCTACCGCCCCCCTCAACCCCCCGTTTCATTATTGCACCTAGATTTATATAAAATTTAATTCGTTTATTAAAAAAAAATTCTGTTTTTAAAAAATAATTTATTAAAATTATTATTTAAAAAAATTATCTTTTATGATAATGCAGACGATTTCCATATTAGAGAAGAAATTTTACACTAAATATCCAAAAAAAGTCCATTTTATTCTCAATATTACTAAAAAAAAAAAAAAAAAAATACGATTTTTTTTTCGAAGTTTTTTTCTCGTTAAAAGTGAAAAAAAAATCGATAACTTTGTTTTAAATTATTACAGATCGATGGGTCAACCATTCATTTTAAATGTATTAGCGAGCTCTTTTGAAAGATACCCATCATGAAAATTTACTCCCCTCGAGGGGGGCTTCCCCCCAGGGGGGAGGCGAGGCTCCTACATACACAAAATTTTTTGCCCAGTTGACTATCTCTATTACAATATATATATATATATTCGTTTCATTTGGTTTAGTGCAGTCTATAGACGTTAAAATCTACTTACCTGCAATTTACCCCCCAGACGTAATGTATTAGAATTCTCTTGATTGTCCCTGTACACGAACCATTTGCTTGATCTTAACGAAAAGCTTACTGTAGCATCTATATATGATACACATTTAGAATACCAAGTTTGGAATATCTGCTAGTATTTGTTCTTGAGATATGCTGATAACAGACGGACACACACACAGACACATAGACATACACACAGACATACACACATACCCACACACAGACCATTTGCTAAAAACATGATTTACGTATTCAGGGGACCTCAAAACGTGTAAATATAACAAAATCTTGCGTTAGAAAATTTGATCCAAAAACAATACTTTCTCCATCTTATGGGTAAGAGAAAGTAATAAATAGCGAAAAAGAAATTTGGAATTCACAAAGTTTACTTTATGATTAAATATATATATATATATATATATATATGTATATATATATATAGATAATAACTAACCAAATAAATTTTAATCAACACAGGCTGCTTGAAAACACTTGGCAAAATATTTAAGAGGTGATAAAACACATCTCAATGAGCATTTTTGTCATACAAAGCATGGTCAACCCGCATGTAGTGAACCGCTATATGATGCTTCAGATTTATTGCAATGGTGACTGTATGAAAACTATTTAATATAACTCAGTTTAAATTTTACTATTATTTTTTGAACAATAATAAAAAAAATTAATAATTTGATTTAATGTCTAAGTTATTTACAACCATATATAATATGCAGGTCCATCTTTTCGTCATTTGTAAAATCAGCCATTCCTTCATCAATCCCCAATAGAAATGACACTGGTTTGGTTTGATTTGGTTTTGAGCGTAAGGTTGATTGACTATTTTAGTGTCATAATCCTGAGGGCGGGTCCTCTCCGTGTGGTCTTTCTAAGTTGTCCTAGCCCGTATTTACTAATGTTTAAGAGAAAACCACGGAAAACTCCGAACGGCTGGGTTGAAGAGCGCGACCTGGGATCAAACCCGGCATCTCACGCCTACCAATTTTTAGCACAGATCCAAAAACGACACTGACTGAAATATATATATATATATATATATATATATTTCAATTTGTTTTACCCTTTTCTATGTTCAACCACCTTTTAGCCAAAATTCTATCAATTCGAATAAACAGTTAAAAGCTGTTACCTTAAATACATAAAAAAAAAGCTTTCTACAAAATTAATTGTAAAAAAACAATAGTTTATACAATAATAATAATAATAATGATTTTTTTTTTTATTAATTTACAACAGAATAATAATACAAATTGAGTTATATTCGCTAGTTTTGACTCAGTCACCATTGTATTTAACCTGAAGCGCTATCTAGAAGTTCACTTTTTGTATTACGACCAACTTTGTATAACAAAATTTCTCGTTTGAATAATCTATTAACCACACCTTTAATTTGTTAACAAGAGTTCTGAAGCACCATAAGGAAAGATAGTTCTACAAGCTATCTAGGTATAAAATTATCCATGCGCGCGATATTTTCCTGTGTTCTAGTCATTTGAATACTATGATTTTCGACACAAAGTTCCATTTTTGCCTACTATAAAGCACCTAGGAAAAAAAATAAAAGTTTTGCTAGTTTATTATTATTATTATTATTATTATATAAATTCCGATTTCTTGTATTTACGATAACTTGCCGTTCTTAAAAGTAGATATCTGATTTTAATATCCATATACAATAACCAACAAAATATTTTTGTTGCTTTAAACGAATTATCTTTGAATTAAAAAAAATGAAACAAAAAATTTATCCTGTGTTTTGTCAACTTTTTTTTTTTTTTTTTTTTTTTTTAAGATTATTCAAAAAATATTTTAGTTGATTTAACGAGTTTTTATTGTTTGCAAAAATAATCTTTTTTCCTAGTCTTTATAAAATGGTTCGTTGTAAATCGTTTATGACAGTAATACAAAATTAATTCATTATAAGTAAAAAAATACATTTATCAGATAAAACTTTTTTAAATGTCTAATTTACTTTTTCTGCATTTTGTAATTAAATATGTATGAGAAATTTCAGACAATCGCCTCAGTTCTCTTTCCAGAGCTATTCGGAATCTCCCTCTACAAAAAAAAAAAAAAAAAAAAAAAAAAAAATACTATCTGTAACATCACGCAGAAGAGTTGTATTTTTTCTTCCTTTAATTATTGAACATTTTTGTTTGATATTTTATTTATTTATTTGATATTTCGTTTATGTATTTATTTATTTTTTACAGCTATCAAAAAGTCTCAACAAATTATCATTTCAAAGATAAAAACCGGAATACTTTAATTATTTTTTCTTTTTAAAAGTTCAATCGCAATTTCCTTTCATTTTAATCATATGATAAGAAACGATGATTAATATACATTGATTATTTATTATTTATTAACAATTTTCTACATTTATAAATATGCTTTTATAAGCATAAAAACTTTTTAAAAAATGGATATATAATTCCAAGGTAATTATGTGAAGAAAAGGAGAAACAATTCATGAAATTTCTAAGAAAATGCCGGTAATTTCCTAAAAAAGAATCCCCAGCCCTAAATTTCCGCATTTCTCAAACACACGTTTTTTGTCAAAAATTGAAAAAAGATATACAAACTATGCAAATGTATTTAATGTGTTTCATTGTATAAAAATATAAAACAAATAATAGAAAATATAAACAGCAACATTGACGTGAGCGGAACACATCTAACAGGTCTGCTAGCATATAGACCAATGCCTCCTAAATGTCTACACACGGTTTGCCTTTAAACTGTAGTACCCGTAGCTGCAGACAGCTGACGAGACAGTTCTGATTCTTTGCTTTTTCTGCTTATTTTGGCAGTTACTGCCAAATATCGGTCGTCATTCGGCATTGTAATTCGGGCCGACCACTACTGTAACGTCGACTAGCATTTCCATCATTTTGGAATTGTTGCCAAAGCTTAGAGATGATACTTTGGGCGATTCTAAGTTCCCCCGATACTTCTATCTGAGTACGCCCACATTCTTGTCGGCACACGTAAAAAATTATCTGCATGCGTCCTCTGTGTCATAACTATTCGTTTGTGGCACTGAGCGGCATACAGAACGCTTGTGAACAATTTTCCTTCTTTGCTCCCATTCCTACCCTTTTTACACTCTCGTCATTGCAACATCATATCGGCGTCATCTGATGTCTTCCTAACTATAATTTGCATATTATTCTTAAAGATGTGTGCGATATTTCTACAGGTGAAATTTTTGCATTAAAGTTCGATTTCCGTGTGATTCTGAATTATCCTTAATTTATGGACATAAGTGTATTTAATTTAGAAATTTATCTATCAACCATGGAAGTTCATTTCAGAAAACTTAGGAGTAGAAGGGTGATTTTTTATACCAACTAAGTGAAAAATACCAGGGCCGGGAATCGAACCCGGCCCTTTCGCTTTACGTGCGGATGCTCAAACCATTGAACTAGCCTGGCTGATTACCAGCTAGGCATTTCGCACATAACATACGTTGGCAAAGTCACGGAGTCTGTATACACAGCTATATCAAGTGACACTATTAATCGTGGCACAACTCCAATTGGCCACGAAATTTTAATTTAATTTAGAAATTTATTTATCAACCATGAAAGTTCATTTCAGAAAAATTTCTGAAATGTGTGTATTTGTTTTATCTTAGATTACAGTAGCACTCATTCTTACATTTCGGGATTTAAAGCAATCCACTCAAAACTTAAAAAAAAAAAAAAAAAAAAAAAAAAAATCCACAAAATTATAGCTGTATGTTCAAGGTACTTCAAAAGCTTACTATAGATAAAAAAAATCACCTTAAAAAATAGTTTCTTGCCTTGATACAAATGTCATTTCCATTAATTTGCTGGATATATTAAAAGTATTCTGATTAGCAACGAATGGTATTTTCTGCAACATAACTGAAAATAATTTCTGAAAATAAGGTGTTTTTTTTTTTTTTTTTTTTTTTTTTAGAGAGAACTTTATTCATAATTTTACACCTAAGCAAAAGAGACAATGACTTTTAATTTTTCAGAAGCGCAATCATGCATATATATATATATTACCAAAGCATGTTACTTTTGAGGGATTTGTTTCAATGGGAGACAAAATATCATTAGCTTTCCTTATGGATAATGAATTAGTTGATGAAACTAAATGTAAAGAGAAAACAAATTTGATAGATTATTTTTTCTATCTGTATCAACATTAAATGAAGTATTTAACGCTGTAAAATCTATAACATTGTCTGTAATGGAAACAGAAAATAATAGCTAATCACTTTATGCTGCAGATAAATTCAAACATACCATATGTGGAAAAAATAAATGAAAAGAAAACTGATAACTGATTGTTTTAAGATGTAAATTTTTTGTTTTCTTTTATACCAAACAAGAAAAAAAAATTATTTTAAAAGCGTATGTATGCATTATTATTATTGTTATTATATAACTGTTTTACATTATTCTCAAAATTAGGTAAAACAAATTACTCTTAATGTAATTTCTAATAATTAGCTTGATGTATTTGTGATGAATGCATTTTTTCTTTTTTTAAGTATTTTTAACAAATTAGATTAGATATTACTGAATATATCAATTACTGATAATTAAAACAATATTTTAATTCCTCTTGAGATTTAGGTTAACAATGTTCGGCTGTATACAGTATACAGACAATTTTTATTTATTTATTAAACTACTTTTAAACATTTCATGAACTGTAAATACTAGTAAGGGTTCTTTATTATTGAAGAGCAGTTTTGCATTTTCTGAAAAAAATCTCTAATATAAGTTTGAAAGTAATCATTGATAAAATTGCTTTGTAGAAAAGTTTGAAGTTAAATCCTATCAGCGTAAATTCCATTTACATTTTCAAGTGATTAATTATGTTTAGTGTCATCAAAGCTGAATGATAATCTTTGGTAACTAGAAAAAAATCGTAAACTCTCAAAATAAATGTGCAATAAAAGAATATCAAATTTTTGTTCACGTGTTTATCATTAGCTTTGCACTATATAAATAGTGAATTCCACTTGATTTCTATCTAGAATTGCTTTTTTTATTACTTGTATTATAAGTTTTACTTGTATAAGTTTTACTTGTATAAGTTTTACTTGCATAAGTTTTAAACTCATATTTAATTTTTTATAGTTATTATTGATAGACACCTGCTCTAATAAAATAAAGCGTTTGTCTGTTTTCTGCTTCAAAATACAGAATACTATGGTACGCACAATTATGAAATATTTTTTCGAGATTAAAAAAAAAATGCGTGTAATTTTGCAACTAAGCCTTAGATTTTAAATATACCTATTATATTTATATATATATATATATATACTTTTTTTTATGTTTTATGCGGCTGTTTTCTTGGCAATTTGTTTGCAAATTTACTCGCCATTTTTCTTTGAGCTTATATTTTATTTAAAATGCTTTATATTTTATTTTATTTTTTATAATATTAAAAAATAATAAAATAAATAAATAAAAGTTAAACTTTTATCATGAAAATTTTTGATAAAACTGACATCATAGAAGTTTTAAAGTTACTTGATTGTGGCGATAAAAATGTGAAAAATATACGTTTCCCATTTAAACATTCTAATTTAGAAAAAATAGTAATCAAAAGAAAAATAGTTATTTAAACATTCTTTTCTCATAAAGTTTTACTAAGTTTTTTTTTTTTTTTTTTTTTTTTTTAAAGAAAGAAAAGTATTTCTTTTGTGTGGTATTTGAGAAACCACCTGAGCGAATAAACTTCAATTTTCGCATTCACCACTCCACGTAAAATTAGGCAGAGAGTTTAACTTGTCAAGTGTGACGCATAATATCTTGATATTATGCGTAAAAGCGATTTATATATAAAATATGAAATATATCCATCTAATCATCTATTTATCTCTCTCTCTGTCTTTATATACATCTTTGTTACAACAACACAGTTGTTAAAATTCGATCTCTAACATGAAAATTTTATAAAAGAGAAAAAAAAACCCATTTAATTACAACAAAAGTAAGTAAGTATATGTAAATGCTCCTTATTAGTACTGACCAAAAAAGAAAGTATATAAATATCAATAATAAGGTATCTTTATATATTCTATTATTAGTTATATGTTTATATATAATATATAAGTTTATTTGTATGTTAATATATAATAATATATATAGTACTAATACGATATTATATATTTTATTTTTTATATTTTATTTTTATTTTTTGTTAATTTCAAATAAACTGAATTCGAAGAATTATCACTGCATTATCAATTATATATACAGGGTGTTTCGGGGCCATGTTTCAAAACTTTTAGAAGAGGTAAAGAACATCCTGCCGGATTCAGAATCATATAAAAATGCAAGATCGGAAATGCTTTTCTGGCGCAGTGGTATAAACAAAAACACCAGAAATAAAAAGGCGTCATGTAAGTGATTATACGTTTAAATGATGAATGTACATAAACAGGAGGAACGTATGTCAAAGATACTAGTCGAAACTTCATCCACCAACTTCAATGCAGCATACATTTATAACAAAAAATATGTATATTTATTATTGAAATGAATAATCCGTTTTGTGACGTCTTATTTATTTATTTATTTTATTTTTTAGAATTATTATTTTTTTTTTCATGTATCTGTGTACCGTATCAGAAAAACATTTCTGACACCGCTTTTCCATATAATGCTAAATCGTCAGTATGCACTATGCACTCTACCAGTGTAAGACCAAGTAGACTCTTTCCAAACCAGACCGTACGATCGTGCGGGTTAAACATCCACGACATCCACTTACATTTTTGCATCTGGAGAAGTGGTATGCAATAAAATCAGTAAATGAACGATTGAGCTAATTAGCAGAAAATGTAAAGTGCAATATTCAATCAACAAATGTCGGTTATAGTCCAAAATCTTTTTTCAGTTTGTAAAAACAGACGAATGTAATGTTTTAAGATAAAAATGTTTCAGGTCGGAAAGGGTTATATGGCGCCAGGCATGATTCGTTATGGACGCCCCTTCACTGAAAAGCCATAGAATTTAGTATGTCGAACAAATTGAGGGTCCATTTTGCGTGTTTTTGTGAAGAGGAATTCGGCGATAGACCCACTTGCTACGCCTGTGCACTGTACCTTTCCCAGAAGTTCTGAAACGTAGTATTGAAACACCCAACACATTGTATATTTATTATAGTACATGAACAATATATTTTTATGTATATATATAAACTAAACATGTATGTAAGTTTCGCACGGTGTCATACGCATCTCAATTTCCTTCTCACATGCCAAACTATAAATTAATTCATTTTTTAGTTTAAATAATTCAAATAATTTTAAAATATCCTTATTTTACTGATTTTGTTTCAAAAACAATCAAATTTGTTAATTAAGTTCCAAGTATTTTAATAGAAGAAGAATTGTTTAACCTAAAAAATGCTTTTACTAATAGTTTTAACTAGTTGAAGTACCCAGAAATTTTTCTTATGAATTTTCTTAATAACTCAGTATCTCGCAGTCTATTTTTTAATATGAAAATATAAATATAATTAAATACTCTATCATAAACAAGCATATTTTCCTCGATTACCTTATTTTAATTAAACATAAAAATATTATCATAATTAAAAATTTTACTAAAATCATTTCCAATTAAAAATCAGTTAATTAATCTTTATATAGGAATATTAAACTCTATGTATGCCATTTTAATGAAATATGAATGTATGTTTATACACCTATATTGCAATTCAGTTTTCTTTTAAACTTACTTTCCTATTTTGGACTGAAAATATATGTTTATAAAATTTTAATTGACGATTAAATTAAATGGTTATAATATTAAATGTTAATACATTTTTCATACTCTGTATGGATTTTTGCATTGAATGTTATATAATTATACTGCTTGAAGAAAACATTAATTAATTTTAATTATGGTTAAAAAATATGAATTAATTTCAAAATAAATTTTATCATATTTATTTGTATTGCTTTAACCAATTACTGTATATATATATATTTTTTTTTTTATAATTTAAAGTAATTTACATTTTTATGATTTTTCATGAAAATCGTAATTCTCATCCATCAACCTGATTTGAAAAAGCTTTTACAAGATCTGATGAACTTACATAATTTTATATTTAACGAAAAGAATTAATATGTACGGTCATTAAATAAGATTTTTTTTTCTTTTAATGTTACGCCAATGTCTTCAAAAGACTATAAATATAAAATTAGAAAAATTTATTCATACACTATAAGTATTCATTTTAAATTTAAAATATTTTAAGGCGTATTTTTGTTCATTATTTTCTTCACAATTTACATACGAAAATATTTGAGAAATATCTTATATGTTAGCATTTTCAATCTATTTTATTATATACTGATAAAAATAAAATATTGTGTTTCAACAGAAAATGGCTCCAATTTAGTAAAAATCAATATTTTAAACCAATATTTTTAGAAATTTGTTTCACTGTGTTTCACTATTACACTAATGCCATTTTCATACTAAGCCCAATTAAAATGGTGACACTTAAAATCAAAATATGGTAAAGCTAGGAGAATCCGCTTATAAATCAAAAGAATAATAAAAATATAAATAATTTTCGAAACTATCCATGAATAATTTTGACCTCATTTGTTTTTTATGTTTTTCTTTTACCATTTCGTTGTTATGCTTAATCTAATACAACAGCTCAACAAAGAAAGCTCGCAAAACAAAAAAAGCTGTTTTTTTTTTTTTTTTCTCAATCTAACCTAACATGGTTGCGAATGCGCACGTGGGTTAGCGGGATTGCTATTAATAATAACTACAATTAAATTGTCAGCAATATTAGTTGCTATTAAAGGATGTTATTTTAAGGTTTCTGTAAATAAGCATTATTGTATAAAGGTGAAATTTTCAACGTTATGATTAAAGAATTGGAAAAATAAAATAATTTGTGGAAGAATTAATGAGATTTAATTAAACAGAAAATAATAAAGAATCCGAAACAGATAATATTATAAACTAACATTAAATTGCTTGATAACAAAAATAACTAGAAATTGTCTAATTTTTACAGTTTGAATGTTTACTTGCTTGCTGACCGAAGTTGTTGTCGTCACAATCGTTGCTACAAATGCTTATTGCTACAAATGGTGGACCTATCGTGCAAATAACTACATGCCTCAAATAATACATTTAAAAAATTCACTACTTTTTGCGCTACTCTAATTCTATTTAAATCCAGAGGAACAGTTTTGAAAACATAAGCATTTACTTGAAAAAACAAAATACAATAGGAACACATTATACTAAACATTTGAAGTGAATGATAGGCACATTTAAATAGACACTCCACTATTGCTGTTGTATAACTGTCTAGAGTCGATGCACGATCATGTTGTTCCTTACTTCTGATCTCCTATATGCGAAATCTCTCCCAGTAATGCGTAATTAGTTGCAGTTAAATTTGCCTGTCATCATCATTCGTGTGGTGTAATTTTAAACTATTACTTTTAAAATATTAAAATAAAATATAAACATATTCGTGTTGAAAAACGATTTTTTTTAAAAATAGATATATATAGGGAAACGTGGGGCTAGTTGTAACAGGGGTAAAAATTACACACAAATTACGAAATAGTTTTAACATTTTTGATTAAATATTCCAATAAACGTAATTCTTATGACTCTATTTATTATGTAAGCACAATCAGTGTTCAGCAAAAATAATTAGTGAAAGGTTCTGTACACGTGTTTAATTCTAGCTAGTTAGTGGGAAAAGGTATATTTCGTAAATTTTGATTACAGGCTTGTTAATTTATATTTTAAAGAAATGTTTATAGCTATTTATTTTGTCTATGTGTTAAGTAATAAAATGTGTGTTTGTTTAATTTTTTGTATAAATTGTTATATATGTATATATTTTATAAATAAACAAAATATTTAAAATCACTCGATGGGGCAAGTTGAAATAAAATATTGGGGCAAGCTGTAACATTCATGTAATTAGACATTCTATTTTAAATTTTAAGAAGCAAATTATTTGTTTTGTGCTTTATTCTATGAATTTGTTTTTTCTTGTTTTACGATGAGGAACTAGAAAAAGAAGTCTGAAAGAACTTCAAAGGGTCATATATGAATTGATTACAGCTGAAATCTTCGGGAAAGGTACAAATATTGGACAATATCAAACGAAAAAAAAAAAAAGAGTAATTTAAAAATATTTTGAAGAGATAAATTAAAAAGTAACACAAACGTAAAGAGAAAGAAAAAATGAAGAAAAAGATTAAAGAAGAAAAAAATAAGTAATAAAAAAAGGATTAAAATAAAAAATAAATCCAGATGTAAATTTTGAATCAAAGGAGTGGTTTTACTTAGCTTCTGGAGATGCCTACAGCCAGGCATCATAGTCCGCCTTTTTTTCAGGACACTTTTATAAATAAGAAATATACGTCTTTTTTGCTACCACAATCTTTATACAATAATTTATATACTGTTTAATCACGATATATTACTTTAAAAATACAGTAAAAATTTTTAAGAAAAAAAGTGGTGGCAAAACAGGTGGAATTTTCTCATCCCTGAAAGTGTCTGAAAGAAAGTGTCTGAAAGAAAAAAAAAAAAAAAAATGCGGGGACTATGACCCCTGCTACAGCCTCTCTAAGGCGGAATAATGGGTATAATGCTTATTTTGCAAAATGTGGGCACACATTAAATGTGTGAGAATGAAAAGGACCATATATCTTTGTTTTGTATTGACATTAGCGCTGACAAAGAGTGACTTCTATATTGATTAGATAATTAATTTCCTCTTTATTTTACTATAATACATTTGAAATTATTCATTGTTACTATACCAAGAAGGTATAATATAACATTACTCATTTATTTATTTATTTATTATTTATTTATTTATTTTATTAAATTAGTAAATAATTCATAGCAAAAACATTTTGAAATATTGTCGTTTTTTATTATTAGTATTTCCCTCATAATTGTTACAATTTGTCCCAAATCCGGGGCAAACTGTAACAGGCAAATAATTTTGACAAAGTATTTTTTGTGCTAAAATTAGCAAAATTAACGAATTTATTTATTTATTTATTTATTTTTATGAATATGATAGTTGAATATGTACGGTATGGAAAGCAGCAATTATAAACAGGAAAACGTAAATACGTTTCAAAGTATATTTAATTTTCTAAAAACTGTTACAACCAGCCCCACGCTCTTCTATTAGGTGCCCATATTTTATATAGTTATAGGCTAGTACATCAATAATTTTGTTATCGACTGCATTCTTTATGTTGAAAAGTAAGATATTCAGCCTAAGAATTATCCCTGTTTAATTTACATTTTCTATTTGGTTGGATAATTAGCTGATGTCTGAATGAATACCTTTATTTGAAAAAATTTCTCAATTTTCTCGTATGTTTTTGAACTATATGGCAGCAAACATATAATCTGTTTATTATTATTATTAATAATATTATTATTTTGTTATTATTATAGCGTACATGATTTATTTTTAATTTTACTACAACTTATAAGGAAATATCTCATGGTAAAATATAAAAAAAATAAAGTAAAATCTTGTTTAATTATTATTGAAATTGCATTTAATATGACACTTTACATATGTCAAAGAAAGATGTAATAAAGTGTAATAATATTATAGTTTTAAAAAATTAAAGAACAAGCTTTTATAGAAATGTGAACTAAAAAATCACAAAATATCTATCTTAGTATTAAAATGCAGGGTAAGAGAAAATCGTGTGAGTGACACACTATAATATTTACATACATTTAAATCTTTAATTAAAATAACTCAGAATTAAACAAAAACCATTTTTAAAAAATCTCCCCTGACTGGGATCGAACGCTGGACCTTTTGGTTCGTAACGTGGCGCCTTACCTCAACGCTACATCATTCACGTAGGGAGAGTATTTTTTTACAATATGAATTTTTTGTTTGCTCCTAGAGCAGTTACAAACATACATACATACAAACATACATAGATACAGGTGAAGCTAATAAAAGCGTGTTTATAATTTAAAAAAAACTAAATTTTTATATACAGAATTTCTTCATTACGGGAGCTACTGTATTTGCAAAGACGATATATCAGTCCTTTCACGGTAATTAGTTGCAAATTTCGGATTATTAGATATTGACACAAGGTTTAAAGTAGGGTGAAACATCCACGACTGAATCGCGACTCGAAACCACCGCCTGGCCGTAACCCTCGACATCATGATGATGTGGAGGGTTACGGCCTGGTTACTAAAAGCCAGGGGGTGAATCTTGCGGCTGACAGATTATCCAGCATTCAGTTTAGTTAACTTTTTACAATTTTGTTATATGGAAAATATATGTGTGTATTTGTATGCATAAGCATGTGAATGGACTGGGTAATGAATTTTATATATAAAAGATTTATTGATGTATGTAGATAATCCAGAAATCCTAAAATACTTTATTGTCACAGATTTATCACATAAACAATGGTAAATCTTCCTTAATGCAAATTTAATTTTCATTTTACAAAATTTATTTTGATTTTTTTTTTTTTTTTTTGTAAAAATTTTAAACTGTATTCACTCATAAAAATACGTCATTCATAAAATATATATATACATATATATATATTAATTATCTATACAAAAGTTTTGGGTAATATTTGAAGAATTTTAATATAATAAAATATATATATATAAAATTCCCGGTTATCTTCGTTATCCTATTGAAAATCGATAGTTTAAACATTTCTGTCTATGGATAAGAAAGTCTGTCTTAAGCAGAAAGTTCACACAGTCATGTATAGGTAGAAAATTGTAAGAAAGTACTTAATAAAAGAGGAGAAAATAACAGAAAAGATAAGCAAGTAGGAAGTTGTGAGGAATATTACAAAATATTCTGCTGAAAAAATTTAAGATTGACATTGTCTTAGACAGATCGTATCAGAAGAAACTGGTTATTTTCAAAATTCATGATTATCACATTGTCGCGTATAGTCTACAGAGCGTGTCTTTATTTTTTTTTTATTATCTGTATATAGTCACATGTTGATGTGTAAAAGAAAGAAACGCTAAAAAGTATACTTATTTTTCAGACAAATAATTTAAAAAAAAAAAAATAATTAAAAAAATATATATCAATCACTTGAGAATTTTCATGATACTTAAAAGCTATAATTTGAGTTTTATTAAATTTATCTTAATGTTTACATGAACATCATATATTTTTGACAAACCCCTCTTAATAACCTTTTAACTAATGTCATTAAAGAATGAAGTTTACAATGTAATATTTTAAAACATAGTTGTTTTGTAATAATCATACAATAATTGTGATTATGATTGTTCAGAAAAGTATGATTATAATTTTTTTAAACTAGTTACCTTAATGTCAAATAATACCTAGAATTTTTCAATTTTGAACGCAGCAAAAAAAAAAAAAAAAAAAAAAAAAAAAAAAAAAACACTTGAATAATCATGCATATAGAAGAATATATAATACTCCGCATAAACAAGAAGTAAAAATGTTTAAACAATCAACAATCAACACGAAACAGAATCTATCAGAAGAATTAAAATTAAATCAACTAGATATATTAACTACAATATAATATGGCAGCACATTTTGAACAAAATTAAAAATTTTCATCATCCCTAAATTTTACAATAAGTCCCACATTTGCTATATCATATTCTAGAATTATGTAATATTTGAGTACCCACCCATTAGTAAAAAAAATTATAATAGGATCTAAAGCGAATTTGCTTTTCATAAACTTAATCTAAAAACATTAAAATATAAATATGAAAATCGAACAAATTTCATTTTTTAGAGCTATTGAAATAAACGATGAATATACATTAAAATTCAAAATGACTTTTATAATAAACGTCGATTTATGATAAAAAATTATCAGATAATTTCACAATTTTATATCTTATCTAAAGAAAATATAAAATATTATAAATATTTTTATAAAAAAACATATTCTGCTGCGAGTATAAAAGCAACAATATTTATTTGATAAAGAATGGAATTTTTCAATATTCTTCCTTTAAACATCTCAGAAGCAAAAATTTATTTCAAAAGAGTTTTTATACATAAAACCTTTAAAAATATTCCCGTATGCAAAATCTCCTCTACTACATTTTAGGATAATAGAGTCAATAAATTTATTCTTTCTTCTCCAAATATATATATATGCTTTGTGCTTATAACTAATAGTTCATAATTTTTTCACAGAAAATTTCTTCTTATAAAGCGCCTTATGAAAGAAAATATTATTATTATTATTATTATACACGAATAAAGTATTCATATCTTTTCATATTAATTTTAAAAGATACTAAACATTACCTTTAATTCCCCATTCATTTAAAGTTAGTATTTTGCTGAAATTTTATTTTTAATAAAAGTAGATGTGATACAAATATTTCAACTTCTAAATATATTAAATAGTTAAAAGTAAATCGTTTCTTAAATTACACTCTTTAAAATTTCCTGTCTCGATATTCGATTAAATATTTTATGCACACATATTTGTGATCGCATTTAATCATTAGAGGTTTCTGAGAATCTCACATTTCATTTTCGATTTAAACTGAGTAAAATTCTGTAGTTACTGGTGTCTTGTTTTGAGGACTATTTTCCTTTTTATGGAAATAAGTGAGGATATCCTAAATGTAAATCTTTCTAATTTGTATTAGCGGATAACTACGCGAGATTTGGACAGAAACTCGGAGGTTTTGAACAAAGTTTTGAACAACTAAGCCTAGAAACGTAATTAGGGTCCAAATCCAGCACCTCCTTTTTTGCAGCATCGGTAACAGTTTCTCTCAATTACTGGCTGGGTGGAAGTTATATTAAATTTCCGACACAGCCATTTACATCCATAAGGCATCCATAAATATCTATAAAAGTTAAATATGATCCATTAAACTTCAATAAATATCCTACAGATATCTATTAGCACGACAAATGTCTTTTTTACACCCATTAGATGTGATATTTCCGATAAATGTAAGAATATCCAATAATTGGACTTTTTAAATTTAATAAATATTAAAAATATCTAAATCTTGTTTTGATCTAACATATTACATCTATTAGACATTGAAAAAAGCATGTCTAAATTTCTATAGGAAATCGTATTTCATATAGAGACATTTAAAAAACACATTTGTCAATGTAAAATCAACTAATTTGTTAAAAACTATATTTTAAAACACGTACAAATTTTCTTTAAAAAAGACATGTTTAACACGTAAGTTCTTTAACTAGTCTTGACACCTAGTCTAGCCTCTCTGGTTTCCAATTCAACTTCTCTATTAAAGATTTTCGGTTATTCAAGTTTTCAAGGTGACTGCAAGTTACTCAAAAAAGCACCAACTAACTTCAGAATTGTAGCTTCAGGCTGACTTCTTGTTTCCCTTCATCATCTATCCTGTTACTGCTACTACGCCTTTCCAAACCCTACCCAACGAAGTTTCCATTTAATTTCCTCAGCATTTACAGTTTTCAAGTTGTTCCATGTTATCCTTTTTAAGCTCCAACTAATTTCAAGTTCCTTAATTTTTCCAGAAGTTGCTCCATATTGACCCAGTAAAGCTCCAACTAAACTTCTACAACTTGTGATTACGAAGTGATTTATCAAGCTTGTCTGTACTGGCCGTGTTTTTTTTTTTTATTATGATATACAAAGTATGTATTGCCGCACTTGTTATCAAACTAGGTCCTAAATTTGTCCTGAAGATGACCTGATAAGCAGGACGAAACCCTAACAGCACAGTTAGGCTTAACTTATCCACAGTACATCTTAAGGATGTTTCTGGGATGTCTTTTCATCTTGAAGATATCCTGGGGAGGTGATGTGCTGTCTGGGAAAGCTTTGACCAAATGATTTATGAAATTTTAAAATGATTTTAATTAAATATGTCTTTTTTAAAGAAAATTTGTATGTGTTTTAAAGTGTATTTCTTTTTAAAACAAATTAGTTACTCTTACGTCTAGATTTCGTTTACATTTAAACATGTAATTGATATCTATAGTTAGTTCAGGATAACCAGGACTTTTAATGGACATTCTTAAGATATTTTGTATTTTTTATGGATCATTGGGTGTAATTTAGACATCTAATGGGTATAAGAGGCTGTGTGAGTTATATTTTGAATAAGTTTAATTTCAATAAACATATGTGCATTTTAAATGTTTATTTTCAGCATAGGAGAATACGCTGAAAAATTATATTTAAGACTTTTTTTTTTTTTTTTAAGCTATGCTTTGAGAATTAATAAAAATGATTCGTTTCATTCAAAATTAAAAATAAATATTTATTTAAAAAATGCGTACTGATAATATATATATGTATATGTATATATATATATATATATATATATATATATATATATATATATATATAACAATGATTAATTTTACATTTTTTTTTTCTGTGAAAAGTATTTATTACAAAGCATGGCCTGTATTGCATATATTATTTACTATCATAAACAGAAAATTGTTTACTAAAAAAATTTCAAATCATTAATACAATTTTGAAAACTGGGAGGCTATTATTCATTACCCGTATACTTTAGCGTGTATTTTTTCAAGTTTCTCTGTACTATGTATGAACATTTATTTTCATATTCAAAATTAAAAGGTCCAACATTCTTAGAAATATCGATATCTAAAAATATAACATATTGTATTGTAAATATCTAAAAAAAAATATTCCTTAAAGTGTTTACAGAAAAGTATGAAAGTTTCGCTTTTATGCAAATTTTAAATATTATTTGTCAAAAAATATAGATATGTATTATACTTAGAAAAAAATAAAAATTAACCACAAGACAAATACTCAAAGTTTAATCTTCCAGTTAAAAGAAAATTTACTGAAAATTTCAACGAATTAATTGTACATAAAAATGAAATATTTAAACTAAATCTGATAAATTTATTAATAAAACATTATATTTTCAATAATGCAATTCAATACAACAAGCAGAATATATGTAACAAAATTTAAAAATGTAAAAGACACAATAAAGATCAAATTTATTGAAATAAATTAAGGTAATTAATATAATAAATTTTAAAATTTTAAACATAGATCTATATGACTTCCAGTTTTATATTTAACTGTTAAATATATCTTTATACAGATTATCAAAAAATAGAAAGTTCCTCATTAATTAAAATTGTTGCATAAGTTTATTTTGAAACTGAACCTAAAATTTAACTGAAACTGATTTTAATTAATAATACCATGCACTTAATCACAGCTTTTTAATAATTTGAAGTAGTTAATCACTAAAACTTTTGAGCTGACAAATAATAAAGAACATGTCGGCCTATAAATCATCCAATTATTCAGCTTTTACCGCGACATCTTATGAAAGGGAAAGTTATTAGTTATGAAACATTTGTATAATGACACTTTACATCAACACTTACGAAAGAATAGGATTTAATATTATGAGAGTTACAAAATTTGTTACCAGCGTATATTTTATGTGAGGCATTAATGAGAGATTTCAGAAGAATTACATTTTATACTTATAACGTTCATTAGCAAGAGTATTTGTACTGTAAGCGTGGTAAGATTTATTACAGATTCTATATTTATTTCTTAATCATAAAATACATCCGTAAATAAATATATAAATGAAAGTATTTATAAGCTAACAAAAGTAAAATGGTGTTTTAGAGGCAATATGCAACCTATATGTGAAACGCTGAATTAAGAATTTTAATCTACGTGTATCAAAATTTTACAGAAACGTAAACAGTATGACATCGGAATATTGTAAATGTCGTTTTCAGATTTTAAAAATCCGGTTAACTGTAATTTTCCCCGAAAATGTTTAGAACTGTTCTTAAGAAAACCAGATTTTCGTGATATTTTTAGCTTTATTGGTGAAATTATTTTTATGAAATTTTTAATTAATTAATTAATTTTTTTTCTATGTGAGAGTAATTAAGATTGATGTCCAATTAAAAAAAAAAAAAAAAAACTAAATTTATTATCTCTTCTTATACACATATGTATATATATATAATGACAACGGCTCACCTCACGTATTTTCCTAGAAAATTCAGGATTTTGATGCAATTTGATCCGTAAGGAAAATAGGCAACCAATAAACGCTAAATTTCATTGGAGTTGAGAACGCATGAAATTAGCTTGACATCTAAAAAGTCCTACGACTTTAAATATCATCCAAATCATTCTAGAAATTCGCGAGAATACCATTATTCAACCATATTTTGTTCCTGGTAGAGCATGAAATATCAATGAACAAAATTTTTTCTTAAGAAGAAAGTAGCTTTTTTGCACATTCAGTCTCATTAAACCGGAACCTATCAACAGTTACTAGAACTTTTACTTAGCAGTTACCAGGTTATCTTGTCCAGTGAAGTGTTTCACTTCATACAGAAACCACTGTAAAAATAGTTTCTTAAAAACGAGCTAAATTGTCTCAAAATAGTTCCGAAACAATTTATACCTAAATTTGAAAACCCATTTACTCATTTTTGAGTATATTGACATGCTCAAAAATGGGGTTGACCAATAAAAATCTTAATATCCCCATGATTAACATGTCAATATACTCAAAACTGAAAACATGGGTTTTCAAATTGAAGTATATATTGTTTCGGAGCTATTTTGAGACAATTCAGCTCATTTTTAAGAAACCATTTTTAACAGTGAAGTATTTTAAGTTTCCCTTTACGAAAATGACTCCCATCTAACTATTCTTGTAATTCCTTTATACAAAAATACAGTTTAAAATATTTCAAAACGTAATAGCATTTTTTTTTTTAACATATAGCCTACTGCATATGAAATATACACATATATACAAAAAAATACAATTTTGTATGTGCTGCCAACTGTTCCTTGATTACTATTTATGAAAAATTCAATTTTCAGGTTTTCACATCATGGAATATCGTTTTATTACCGTATACTTTTAATCTTATTTTTGTTCTTTACAAAAGTGTGTGAAAGCATGCAATCGCATTTAATAAAGACTAATACTATTTTAGTAATGATGTCAAAATAATATGAGAACATTATGAGAACACAATTTTTGTTAAGGCTTACGCTGAGCGCGAGCATCTCAAACCAAAACGACGCAATGGTTCAATCTCTATTGAAATCACTATATCGTTTTGATGCATTGCTAATTAGTTTTTTTTTTTTTAATGCCACTCTCCTTTTTTTCATAGCCACTTTTTTCTAAGACATTTGAAACAGTGGTGGTATAGACTAGTAAAACTCATCAAAATTTTTCGCTTTAGAAAAATTATTATTTACTATTCGTACATTATAGATTGCATCAATAATGTTTTTATTTTTATTTATTTTTATTATTTTTTAACATTTTGGTTTAAAAAAAAATATTATGTTTACTTTTTGCACTTATTAAAACATCTATTCCCTATTCAGTCCATTTTTTTCCGCAGAACTGTTTCAAAAAAAATGTTTGTCTTCATTGAAAAAAAAAAAAAAACATATATATTTTGAAATAATTAACTTTTACCAAAGAGAGATTTTTAATATTATTTTTTGTGAATTTACTCGTACATTGATTCGATCAAGAAAAAAAAATTCTGACTGCATATGAGCTATATTTTTGCAGCTTGTTTCAATGTGTTTTTTATTTATTCATTTTATTTATTTTTATTTTATTTTTTTGTGTGTGTGTGTCCAGGCACTAAAAGTGTGATATGTTATTTTAATTAATTAACAAAAATAAAGGAATTTTATATGAATTAAATACATTATCAAAGGGGAAAAAAATAATCGCATAAAACAAATAATTTTTAGATCAAATATATTTTGCTTGTAAACTATTGACAAATGTATATAAAGAGAACATTTATTATTATTTTTTTTAATATTTCAATTCAAAACTTACATGCATAAAGCATTAAATATGTAAGAATTAATTTAGAATAATTTAATTCCTTTTAATCGAAAGTTGGATTTAAATTAAATTTATTTATTTAAAATGTTAGTTTGTTTAATTAATAATTAGGTATTTAATAATTTGGAATAAAATTAGATGTATTTAAATAATATGCGAGTAGCTTTCATCCAGGTATCTATAATATACGTATAAACTTTCAGCTCAAGCGAATAAAGCGTTTAAACGCTATCGTGTTCAACATATACATACATCACTGTAAAAGTAACAACAGTGAACTCAGGTTACCTCAAAAAGTATAGATATAAAAAAAACTGATTACAGTACTTTCCTTACATATGTTCGGAAAATAATAAAAGGAGCGAAACCATTTAATTATTTATGAATGATTAATTATTAGGCTGAGTGCATGTGTATGTAAGTAAAAATAATAACATAATTCTGCAGATTTTAGTAAATTCATCAGCATTTTTATTTATTTATTTATTTATTTATTTTTTTTTTTTTTTTTTTGTGTGTGTGTGGGGGGGGGGGGGGGCTTTGTCGATTGGTCTGATGGAAAGGAAAGAGGGGACAGATGTTTGGTTGATTGACTCACAGGTCGATTGCACTGAATTCTTCTTCTTCCTCACGTCTTCTTCCCCTTCTTTCCGAAGATATCGCGAAAGAAGAGAAGAACTATTACTTCTCAATTGGATAAGATGCGTTTTAACATATAAATAATAATAATAATAATAACTATTTAATTAGCCCATTTTTTTTTTCTTTTAGCTAACGAAAGCAAATCTGTCTTACATTTTCACGATATATATATATATGTGTGTGTGTGTGTGTCACATATTTTTTAAGGATTCCATCCGCTGTCTATAATTTAGTTATTTATTAATTCATTATGATTATTGAGCATTCCGGTGGCACGTATTTTCCTACAATATTTTACTGCGTTACCATATATGCTTTGTAGTGTGTTCTAGAATATTTTCTTTACAGTCCGGTTTAGTAAAGAGAATGTCAGATAAGTGAAATGTAATTAAAAGTTGTAAGTCTTTAGTGTTTATGAACTAAAAATATCTTAAATTCATATTTATCAAAAATGAGGAAAGATTTTATTAAAAATAAAACAACTATATCATAAACGATGCTGTATAATTTAATCAACATAAAAAAAAAAAAAAAAAAAAAAAAAAAAAAAACTTCGAAAACTTGGGAAAATGAATTGTTTGACTTAAAAGTAATAACCTGGGATACATACATATATATATATTAGAAGATTGTCTGTAGAAATAAAAATTTAAATATAATGTTTATTATTATTACTGAGTATAGAGCTACAAACTTTCTCTTTATTTTACTACCAGATGGATATAATTAATTAATTATAGTGATAATGAAAAGTAAGTAAGAAAAAATTACATTTAGAAGTTTTTTTCCCCTTCAAACCTAGTTCTGAAATTTTTATAGCGCATCGTTACGTACGAAAATTTTCTTTTAAAACTTAAAAATGAGAAATTTAAGTTTTAAGAACAAAAGATGTATCTCCCATTTCCCTCAGCTCATTGACCGATCCTCTGTCACTCATAAAAATACACAATAAAATAAGGAAAATAAGTACAAATGATGTGTACTTTCCAAAGTAGGTTGTGAACAAACGACCCATTTTACCATGTTTTTTTTTTTTTTAATTATTAACTTCGATTCTTGTTTGTTTGTGGGTTTGTGGGTTTGTCAGGGACAAATCTTGCAATCGATTTTTAACTAACTTCCCGACTAGCTAGATATTTGAAATTTTCAGGACAGCTCACAACACGGTGACAATACATTTTTCTAATAATTTTAGTCAATTATTTCAAGTCCCGCTGCCTTCTGCAGCGCTTATATGATTCAAGAGAAAATTTATTTAACTAACTTCCCGACTAGCTAGATATTTGAAACTTTCAGAATAGTTCAGAACACGGTGAAAATGCATTTTTTAAATATTTTTAATGTTTCGGTTTCCTGCTTTCTTCGGCAGCGTTACCAGTACAAAGCTTACAATCGATTTTTCACTAACTTCCCGACTAGCTAGATATTTGAAACTTTCAGGATAGCTCAGAACACGGTGGCAATACATTTTTTTTAATACTTTTAGTCAACTGTTTCAGGTCCCTACTGCCTTCGGCAGCGTTCATATGATTCAACAGAAAATTTATTTAACTAAATTCCCGAGTAGCTAGACATTTGAAACTTTCGGAATAGTTCAGAATACGGTGAAAATGCTTTTTAAAAATATTTTTAACCAATTGCTTCGGGACCCTGCTGCCTTCGGCAGCGTTTCCAGTACAAAGCTTGCAATCAACTTTTAACTAACTTCCCGGCTAGATAGCCATTTGAAACTTTTATAATAGCTCAAAAGACGATGGCAAGGAATTTTTTCAATACTATTATCTAATTGCTGGGGTTCCGGCTGCCTTCAGTAGCGTTTATATTATTCAACAGAAAATTTAAAAACATGGTTTATATATATTTTTTTTTTAATCTTATAATTATTTTCTGTCTAGATAATAAGCGTCTAGTCTTCAGCGCAATCGGAACTACACCTATTTTTTTTTTCCCTTAGGAACATGCTTTATTATTTATGACTGATACAGGCTATCACTTTTATTTCTTTAGTACGTATTTGTTTTAGAATTATGGTAAATATATGCAATTAAATTAAACTCTTTGTAGTTCAGTTCCTGTAACTATATCCCATAATATGAAAATTTGATAATATTTTTATAGGTGGATGGGCTAAAAGAATTCAAATTCGCTAATCATGTGCATTGAGGTAATAACTATATTTAATATATTTCGTTACATAATATATGCTTAAATATTAATTCATTTGCATGTGAGTTTAACACATAATAATAAATTTTTAAATAAAATTGTTATGTCCTTTTTATGTATCACCATAATTTTATTCATTTCACATAAATTTTAATATTTGCTAAAGCTATAAATTTTAAACGCGCTAAATACATACACACACATATATATATTGGGTGAATGCAAAAGTTCTACACGTTTTTATTACCCATAAAGAAGAGCAAATAAACGCAAAATGAACAGTACCTATTATTTTGCATAATCCGCATTGACGTCTTGTCACCTTTCTGGTAGAAGATGAATCCCAAGGCGGTAAAATTCCGACGGTTTCGAGTCAAAAAAGTCTTGGATGGCAGTTTTCACAGCATCAAGATCATCAAACATTTTCTGATTGAAGGAACTGTTCAACGCACAAATTAGTAGATAATTAGTTGGTGCCAAGTAAGGAGAATAGGGAGGGTAGGGTAAAACCACCCAACCAAACCCCCAGTAACTTTTGGCGAGTGATCACAACAGCATGTGGCCTGGCGTTATAGTGAAGAAGGATAACGCCACGACGACTGATGAGACCTGGCCGCTTTGCTACCAAATTTGAATGCAGCCTGTCTTACTGCAGACAGTAGAAGGCAACATTGATGGTTTAGTTTAGTGGAAGAATCTCCCAGTAAATTATTCCTTGCATATCTCACCACACACTCAATAACACCTCTTTGGGATGAAATTCAGCTTTCGAAGTCGATGCAGGCGGATCAGAAGGGCGACACACAATCCTACGATGCATTACGTTACGTTATATAACTCACCTCTCATCTCCTGTCACAATTCGTGTCAAGAATGGGTCATTTTTGTACCGGGAAAGCAAGGAAACACAAGTGGCGATTCGGTCATCCCGTTGATTAGCTCTCAGGTTATGTGGAACCAAACGATCCAACTTTCTCGTAAAACCTAACTTAACCAGCCATCTCTAGACCGTTGTTCACAGTACGTTGAAGGTCTCCGCTAGTTCTTGCCCGGTTGGGTTCGGGCTGTTCCTTATAGCTTGGTCAATATCGTCGTCTCCAACGTGTGATGGCTGTCAACTCCTAGCCTGATCTTGACAGCTTCTGTCTCCTTCTCTAAATTTACGAAACTGTCGACGACATGTGCTTTCGTTTATTACATACTTCCCATAAACTTGACAAATACTGCGACATGATGCGGCTGCCGTACTCCTTTTATCGAACTCGTATAACAAACAATGTCTTAAATGCTGCTTCTTGCTTTCCATGTTACACCCTCTGATTTTTTTTTCTTTGAGTTGATTAAATTGGTGAGACACGATGCATTTATATGTGAGGCATTTACACTTTTGGTCGGCCTACGATCTGCGTCATTACAATATCATGTGTGACGTCAGTTCCATTGTAAATTTGCTTATCCAAAAACGGGGCGAACTTTCGCACTCACCCAATATATATATATATATATATATATATATGAAGAATAATTTTTCATGCAACATAAGAGAAATATTTACGAGTGAAGTGTTTTTTAACTCTCTAAATTATAGTAAAAATAATGGTTGATAATGATATATTGAACAACAAATGGGAAACAAATGAGATGATGATGTATTTCTCAATAAAGTGATTAAACCTCAAAAGTTTTTTTTTTTTTTTTTAAATAAAATTTTTTATAAAAGACATCAGAAGATTTTTACATATTAAGTAGGATATATTTAAACATTATAAGAGAAAAGAAGTCATTGACTTCTAGAAAATAAATTATGCTATTATATTATTTTTCAATTCCCTGATAATCATGAAGATCTAGAAAATACCACCATTTAAAACTTGAAAAATATAACAACATTAAAAATTACATCAACCATTAACCGTCGATTCTAACAGTTATGTTCAATTTATGGGAACATACTTTATCAGTCACACAGAAAGATGATATATCCGTTTTCTTTTCTACCACTATTACCATACAGAAAACTTTATCGAATTTTTACAGTTGCTGTTTGTATTTAAAAAAGCACAAAAATTGTTTTAGAAAATAGCGGTGGAACATAAATATTATTGTGTGTGTGACTGACATTATATTTGATATTTAATTACTCTTATGTAAATATAATATATGCTTACTCTGTATTTTAAATATTTTATAATATAAATACTACTTATAAAAAAATAGTTAATTTAACATTTTTAAAACTTTGAAATTTATACAAAAATTTGAAATTCTATATTAGTTTATATTTTATTAATTATATTCTTACAAATAATGAATCCTCAATGGAATTGTACATATATATTCAGAAATTTTACAAAGTGTTATACATTGAGTATATTGAACGATAAAATATTACACCAAACAAGAATTTTCTTCTTATATATATATTTTTATTTAACAATATCAGTAAATAGTTAACGTATTGATTGTAATACAACTTTTTATTAAATTCTTCTATTTTCTGTGTAATTTTCTTATGGGTATGTTTACATTATTAGAAAAATACAATAAAAAAGAAATCATAGAAATTATTTACTTCTGGAAGCGTCACAAATTGAAAATTAATGATGCACCTATCTAGGTAATTTTTCTATGTCATGAACAAAGGGGAAACAATTTTTCTATAATGCATAAACCTCAATTTAAAATTATCAAAATGATTGATTGTACCTAAAAAGGGAAGATGTATTGAGTGAATTATTATCATATGTATATTTATTTAGTTTTCACTTATAACGGATTTTTTTTTCTGTAATTACTTACAGTTTTTACGCCATGTCATTTTCTATAACAAATCACAGTTTTAATAAACTAATGTTAATTTAAATATAAAACACACTAGTATTACTTGTTTACGTACTAAACACACTTAATTCAAAATACGTCTAAATTTACAGTAATTTTTATTTAGATTTTCACTAAATTTACAAAAGATTTCCCTTTAAAAAACTCTGTTTCTAACTTTTTATTGTATATGTGTATTTTTTTTAATGTCTTACATCCCAGTAAAAGGAAAATCAGTTATTTATCACTAATAACGTATGTTTATAGGAAATAAAATAAAATATTAAATTACATCTAATATTACATTTAAATATTACATTTAATATTACATTTAAATATTACATTTGTAAATTAATGCGCAAGAGAAGGGAACAAAATATGAGATAACCAAAAACGTGTAACAACATTAAAAGGAGGGCAGGCAAAATATTAAAAATAAAAAAGCAAGCAAAAAAACTATATTATTTAACTTTTTGGTTGCCATTTTTTTTTTTTTTTTTTTTTTTTTTTTTTTGTCATTTTCAGGGGCTCCCAGACTGCAGGTTAGAAACAAAAAGATGTTTCAAGATCTAGTTTTAGCAGTAATTTACATAAGATTTCAAGTTAGTTTTTTATTAGGTTGATTTCTTTAGAAATCGACCTATTGCAATCACTTCGTTTATCTATATATATATATATCTATCTATCTATCTATCTATCTATAATGAAAATTTTGTCATCACGATAACTCCCGAAATAATACTCGAAATCGAACCAAAATTGGACAGTGAACTAATCTTATAAATATCTTGGATGAGTTCGTTAACCAAGTTGCTCCGACTTTTTGTTTTCAAGTGGCAGCCACTTGAAAATTTCAAACCGACATTGTAAAAAGCATAGTTAAAGCAAGATTTGCTTGAATTTTGTTGTAAATATAGGTCACATGAGGGTCTCAATGATGTTTATTAATGAAGTTTATCCGCCATTTTCAATAAAGTGGCAGATATTTTAAGTTAAGCGGGACCACTTGAAATCAGGCTACCACTTGAAAATTTAAAATCCCTGTAACTTCCGAAATAATACTTCAAATCGAACCAAATTTGAACAGTGTCTTAACTTATCTTATAAATATCTTAGATGAGTTTGTTAACCAAGTTGCTCCGCCATTTTGTTTTCAAGTGGAGACCACTTGAAAATTTCAAATTCAAATTGTAAAAAGCGTATTCCGATTTTTTTTTTAATTTTGATGTATACATAGATTACACAAGTTTCTCAAATAACTTTATTAATGAACTTTATCCGCCATTTTTAATAAAGTGGCGGATATCTTAAGTTAAGCGGGACCACTTGAAATTAGTCCACCACTTGAAAATTTAAAACCATGATAACTTCCGAAATAATACTCCAAATGGAACCAAATTTGAACAGTGTCTTAACTTATGTTATAAATATCTTAGATGAGTTTGTTAGCCAAGTTGCTCCGCCATTTTGTTTTCAAGTGGAGACCACTTGAAAATTTCAAATTTAAATTGTAAAAAGCGTATTCCGAAATTGTTTGAATTTTGATGTAAATACAGACCACATAAGGATCTCAATGAAGTTTATTAATAAACTATGTCCGCCATTTTTAATAAAGTGGCAGATATCTTAAGTTAAGCGGGACCACTTGAAATCAGAATACCACTTGAAAATTTTAAATCCCTATAACTTCCGAAAGAATACTCCAAATCGAACCAAATTTGAATAGTGTCTTAACTTATCTTATAAATATCTCGGATGAGTTTGTTAACCAAGTTGCTCCGCCATTTTGTTTTCAAGTGGAGACCACTTGAAAATTTCAAATTCAAATTGTATAAAGCGTATTCGGAATTTTTTTTTATTTTGATGTATACATAGATTACACAAGTGTCTCAAATAACTTTATTAATGAACTTTATCTGCCATTTTTAATAAAGTGGTGGATATCTTAAGTTAAGCGGGACCGCTTGAAATCAGGCCATCACTTGAAAATTTAAAACCATGATAACTTCCGAAATAATACTCCAAATGGAACCAAATTTGAACAGTGTCTTAACTTACCTTATAAATATCTTACATGAGTTTGTTAACCAAGTTGCTCCGCCATTTTGTTTTCAAGTGGAGACAACTTGAAAATTTCAAATTTAAATTGTAAAAAGCGTATTCCGAAATTGTTTGAATTTTGATGTAAATACAGACCACATAAGGATCTCAATGAAGTTTATTTATAAACTATATCCGCCATTTTTAATAAAGTGGCAGATATCTTAAGTTAAGCGCGGTCACTTGAAATCAGGCTCCCACTTGAAAATTTAAAATCACTATAACTTTTGAAATAATACTTCAAATCGAACCAAATTTTGACAGTGATATTATCATATAATTATCTTGAATGTTTTCACTAGGCAACTTGTCCCGACATCTTGTGTCTAAGTTCCAGCCACTTGAAATCCCACTGCCATTTGAAAATATGCCATCACGATAACTTTTAAAATACTAAACTGATTCAAATAAAAGCTGGTTAGTGAACTTTTTGTTCAAATATCTAGGATAAGTTCACTTGATGACTTGATCCGCAATTTTATTTTCAAGTGGCGGCCACTTGAAAATTTGTCATTATGGTAACTTTAGTAAGACAGAATGAATTCGCTTCAAATTTGGGCAGTGGATTTATCATTCAAATATCTCAGATAAGTTCGCTAGGCATCTGACTCCACTTTTTTTTACAAGTGGTGCCACCTGAAAATTTCTTATGATTATAATTTTTGAAATTCTGATTTAATTTAAACTAGAACTGGACAATGAACTTATCGTACAAATATACTGGATGATTTCGATGGGCAAGTTGTTTTGCTATTTTGTTTTACAAGTCGCAGCCACTTAGACTGCCACTTGAAAATTTGCCATAATAATAACTTTTGAAACACGGCACTGATTTAAACCACAGTTGGACAGTAACCTATGCTTCAAATATCTTCGATGTGTTTGCTGGAACTTTAGAAATACTTAATCAATTCAAATCAAAGTTGAAAAATGGATTTATCATTCAAGCAACAAAAATTTAGAAAATTCACGTAACTCATGAACCAATCACGTTATTGCGTCCATCTTTGGTATATCGATAATGAGTATTTTCTCGCCAAAAGTCGCCAAAAAAGTCGCCATACGGGAAAAGTTGCCAAATTTGGCGCCAAATCCATTACATGCGTTACTGGATCTTTTTTAATGCGTTTTTAAGGTAAAATTAGACTATTTTAATGCTAAAACAAACTAGAAATGCAGGAAACTAACATTTTATCAACTTACTAAGCCTCTTTGAAAGAATTTCTACAAAAAAAAAAAAAAAAAAAAAAAAAAAATATTTTCAAATTTGCAACGATATCTTAGATGAGCAACTTTCTCTGCCATTTTTATGGAAGTGGCAGCCACTTAATTTTTCAACACAATGACTTTTGAGATTTTGAATTAATTCGAACTATGTGTGTAGAGTAGACTTATCTCACAAATGCATTTCATATATTTGTCAACTTAACCCACCATTTTTTTCCTAGCGCCGGCCACTTGAAAATTTTAAATTCACATGAAAGTGTATTTATGAACAGATTTGCTTAAAACTCCATATGTGCATAGCCTACATCAATATTTCTACCAAGTGCATTAATAATTTGTAGCCGCCATTTTGAAACAAAATGACGGCTACTTTATAAGGAAAAAGAAATCAACCTACCCTTCCGAAAAAGCCGGAAGGTCTTGTTTTTTAAATTGTAACGGTATAATGGGAATACCACTACATTCAAATAATAAATGTACCACTACTTAAAAAGTTACTATAGAAATTAGTATTTTAACGTTTAAAGTTTCAAGCTACAGTGATATTTAAAGGTAAATTATCATTTATTACAGGCAAAATTTCAAATAGGATATCTATGAGAAATAAATTTGGTGTCTCCTAAATACAATTCTAATGTTACAGAAAATGAGATTTATTTTTTACACTATCATTTTATCATGAATTTCAACGTGTTTAATTGCAAATATTAAAGGAAGAATTCCTTATAATAGTGAAATGTCGAATTTGTAACTACACATTGATCAATTGGAATATAAAAATTAAATGCTAAATAACATAATTAAAAGTGCTTTCCTATAATACTCTAAATATTTATTTATTTTTAATTTATTTTTATTAATTAAGTTTTATTGAAGTTTTTGAGATTATTTGCACTGTAATAGTCTAATTTTAGAGAAATTTATTACAAATTTTTAAAGAAATTTATTACAATTTACTAAACACTTATTATAATTGTTTTTTTAGTCCTTCTTAAAAAACTATTTCGATAAAATATCAAATGGGATAATGCATTGCCTTTTGCATTTCTACTTTAGTATTTATTATTAAGTGAAAAAATAAAATTCTGTATTTACCTTCTTTTATTCATTTATATTTTAATTCGTTGGGAATTGGACAGGAAAAATTTCCCATTCATGATGCAGCTTTTTATCGATAACAGCGCGACTTGATAAATAAAAAATATATACTGTAAAACGTTTAAAACATAATAAAGATAAATGATTACTCTGGGCATCCTTTCTTTGTATTATGTTTCCAAAAGGTATTATTTTAAACTTAGTTTCAGAAATGCGATATTTGCTTTTATCTGATCTTTTTTTTTTTTCATCGGCTTATTATTATTATTATTATTATTATTATTATTATTATTATTTTAATATAAAGCATTTTCTTTCATATATGATAATAAAAATAATATAGATTGTTTTATTATATGTTTGAAATTGTTTTTAGATTTAGATTTTTCGTAATTACAAGTAAAAACCTAAATAAAATCCAAACTTCTTCAGCTTAAAATATTAAGCTTGGTCATATTGAACATTAATGTAAAATTAAAATTTGATTTTAAATTAAACTATTGTGGAATTAAATGTTGCCAATGAAAAAAATCGTAAAATGTAATAATATAAAATGACAGAAAGACTAAGTTCCAATTTATGAAACATGAAAATACGATTGAATTATCTAAGTGTGTTTTGCTTATGGAATATATTTTCAAAAATTAACATTTATATTTTCATTATAAATAACTATTACATATCATTATACGAGGGTTACTCTGAAATTTTTGAGATACGCGCAGACGATAAGCGGTAGAAAAAAATTATCTATTAGATTTGAAAAAATGAACTATTTTAGCCTGACAGACGATTTTTTACTGGTCATTTGCAAGTAGTTTACCTTCGAATAAATTTTAGACAGAAAAAAAATGGAGTTTACGCGAGAACATTATCGTGCTATGATTTTAATGTGGGATTAAATCAAGAAGAATGCGTTCAACGCCTGCAATTAGCTTTTGGAAATGAAAGCCCATTTCGTGCAGATGGTTTACAGAATTTCACAGAGGTCGTCATTCTCTCCAGGATGAAAAACACACTGGAAGGCCCTTATAAGCAATAATCCCGGATAATGTGTCTGCCATTTGAAAAATGTTTATCGACGACAATTGCTGTACCTACCATATGATACAAAAGGAATCTAACTTTGGATCCGCTGCAATATATGAAATTATTCTTGAAGAATTGCGTATGAAAAAATTAGTTTGCTGTTGGGTTCCCCATAAATTAACAGATCATCAAAAACAAGACCATGTCAGAATTAGCAAAAAAACCCCCTTAAATTACTTAATGATGGTGGCCACCGCATTATTTCTAAAATAATAACTAGTGATGAAACGTACATACCATTTTTTTTATGTTCCAACACGCCGAGAAAACAAAGTGTGGGTCTTTGAAGATGATCTCAAACCCACAATGGCGAAAAGACAACATGCCATGAAAAAAGTAATGTGGGCTGTTTTTTAGAAGTACATACAGAATTGGTCAAAGCTATCAAACTGGAAGGACAGAAGACAGTCACAGCTAACTTGTACACTACTAAATGTCTTCCAGAAATTCTTAAAGAAGTGATTATTAGAGGACTCATTCTCCACTATGATAATGCATCGTTTCATTCAGTAGGATTAACAGTTGTGAATTTCTACAACAAAAACGCATCAAGGTGCTGGAACATCCATCCTATTCACCTGGCTATGTTTGAATTTTGGCTGTTTTTTAATCTGAAAATAAACTTGCGTGAGCGTTGTTTTCATTCCGAAGATGAGAGCTATAACGTGATGAGGCTATAAATGAATTTTTTTCATCGATTCCAAGAAAGGAATGGTTACAGGCATTTAATCTTTGAAAAATTCGCCTACAGAAGTGAATTAATACTGGAAGAGAATACTTTGAACACACCTAAAATTTGGTAAGTTTAACATTAATTACCTAGGCGTACCTCAAAAATTTCAGAGTGACCCTCGTATATGTTTGAATCACCCGAAAGGTAAAGAAAAAATTCATTCATAATTTCTGTTCTAACCTTCTGTTCAATTTACAAACTTTGTAATTATGACCCAATAGATTTTTATACATAGATTAGTATGTAAGGAAAAAACCCTATAAAATTAAAGCCTATAATTATATATATATATATATATATAATAAATCGCATTTGTTTAATAAATGTGCAAAACAAATTATATTTTGGCATTTGTATGCCACTCTAGAATGCACCGTGGTCTTGTTAAAAAAAAAAAGAAAAGAAAAAAAAGAAAGAATAATGAACCAATGGCATTTCTTGATAGAATATTATCCCTCTCTCTCTCTCTCTCTTTTTATGTACAGTTACACAATCATAAAACTTTGATCTTATAACATTGAAAGTAATTGGAAAAAAGCCAAAATAAAGGAAAGTATTTTTAAATACATTCCTGCAATTACCCCTTATTAGTGTTGGTCAGAAATAAATAACATAGCATGTGAAATCTATCAGGAATCATCTATAAAGTTTAACTCCCAATGTTTTTAAATAGTAGGTTATTACGTATTTTAAACATTTGGCTATTATTGGAGCTTTACAAATAAACTATATTGAATAATACATCACTACATTATCAATTTTACATTCATGTTTTAGTATTTAAACGTCTAATTACATTTAAAAAAAATGGAAACATATTGTAAGATATGTATCACATCAGTCACAATTTCTGTCACACACATCAGATACATTTTTTTTTTTTTTTTTTAAGTTTTAATAATTGAACTTCTTCTAAATATGGTAATATTTTGCTTAACGAAATTTTAATAAAGTATGAAAAATATTCAAATGTTTGTGATTGTAAATTTTCCAGGAGGTTTAACTATTAATGATGCTAGTAAAAAATTAGGTCCCTAAATTATCATACATGTAAGAAAATTAAAATAACAATAGCAATAAAGAATAATAAGTATTAGAATTTTTTCCATAGCTTTAAAATATAAGGAAGGTATTGTATCAATAATTTTAATAGATGAGATGATAAATTTTCTATGAAAAATGGTAATATTTATTTGATTAACGGAATTTCTGTAATATGAAAAGTATTCAAGTGTGCCATTGTAAATTTCACAGGAAGTTTCACCATTAATGATTCTAGTGAAAAATTATGTCCCAAAATAGTCAGACATGTAAGAAAGTTAAAATAATAATAACAGTGTAGAATAATAAGTATTAGAATTTTTTACTTAGCTTTAAAATATACGGAAGGTATTGTATCAATAATTTTAATAGATGAGTGTATAAATTTTCTATGAAAAATTGTAATGTTTATTTGATTAACGGAATTTGTGTAATATAAAAATTATTCAAATGTGTCATTGTAAATTTCACAGGGAATTTAACCATCAATGGTACTAGGGAAAATTAGGTTCTGAAATTGTCATACATGTGAAACAAAAAACAAATAAAAAGTAGATTTTTTTTTTTTTTTGTCATAGCTTTAAACGACAAGGGAGTGTATGTACCAAGTAATTATATTATTAATTTTAATGGTAGACTTGATAAATTCTGCCTTTGAAATTGTTAAAATAATTAAAATGTTTCTCCTATTTAAATGCAATGGTCTGTGTAAAAAGAAATAATAATAATTAATATAATGATCAATCTGATAAATTTCATGAATCTTTAAAAAAAATTATGGAAGTTAATAATAATAATAATAATAATAATAACTTTAAAATCTCTCACATGTATTTAAAAGGTAACAGTCTTTTTTTTTTTAAAAAAAAAAGGTTTATGATTGTGACATTGTCAGTCGTTTTATTTATGAAAATTTGATCGCACAGAGACTAATTTTCATAAATATAACAAAAGAGATATAATGAAATTTCATAAATATAGCGACAGATAATGGTCTTGAATTGTTACATGTTTTTGAAGTTTACTTCAAAATTGCATGTTCCTACTGAAAATCATATAGTTAGAAAAACTGGATTGTGTATAGACTCACCTAAATTAATTCCAATATATTGTTACATGAAAAGAATTTTTATAAAGAGTATTTTAATATCTTTATTTTGCACATTACATAAAGAAAAAATAATTACATTATGTTACATGAAAAGAATTTTTATAAAGCGTATTTTAATATATTTATTCTGCATATAACATAAAGAAATTAACATAGTCATTCATATGTAGAAAATCATACATTTTGTAGAATACGGCGTAGTTGATATTAAAAAATAAATTTTTATCACCCTTCGGTAATTTTATGGCCATGAATGTGAATTGGAGAATGAAAAATAATTATTTTAAGTCTTTTTTTAAAAAAAAGTAATGTATAATAAGTGATAATAATAATTGATTAATATAGTAATAAAAAACATCCTAACCTACGGCGCTGGCATTTGGGGGGCGGGGCAACCTCACCAAAGCAGCGTCGAATATACTTAACTCAATACAGGGAATGTTTTTGGTCCAAATTTCAAGAGGTTACAAAACAATCTCCACTGATGCCCTCACAGTCATCACTGGTATTCCACATGCTCACTTCCAATTAAAATGCAACTTTAACAAAACTAACGACCTGAAATTAAATAATTCCATTCTCACAGACACTCTCTTCCCTAATATTCATGTCAAACAGCTTTCTAACAGCTGGCAAATACACCCAGCACAGGATGCTTCTTCTCTTTTCATAAATTGTTCAAAAAACAGCTTCTCCACGTCAGCTCAACTGGCGATCTACACAGATGGCTCCAAAACCGACCATGGAGTGGCAGCTGCTCTCTGCGTTTTAAACAATAACAAAGTTCTTCGTCAGTGGGCAGGCAGGCTCGCAGACCACAATTCAGTCTTTAAGGCTGAGCACTTTCCCATCCTGAAGGCAGTTGAGTGGTCAGAAAAAACTCTCCAGACTACAATCAAATTTCAATCTTGAATGACAGCCTCTCAAGCCTGCAGGCCATAGCTCGCCATAAGAGAAGACACCTACAAGTGCTTGAAATTAAAATAAAGCTCTCAAAATTAAAAACTTAAATCTCCCTGGCACACGTTCCTGCCCATAAGGGGGTCTTCGGAAATGAACTAGAAGACACTCTTGCAATATCAGCAACAGAATCTAGTGACATAGCCGATTCACTCCCAGCTCCCCCTTCCTACATAAAATATCACCTAAATCAAAAACGAATTAACAACTGGCAGGATCTCTGGAGTGTGTCTCAAAAAGGGAGATACAATCACGAGCTAATACCTAATGTCTCACTAAATATTTAGGACCTCTCCCCGGAAACCTCTGAGTTTCTGTCAGGTCATAGCGCCTTCGCCAAATACCTTCACAGATTTCATTGCCGACGATCGCCCTTATGCTCATGCGGCGAGAAGAGGACTGCACAACATTACTACTTTCACTGTCAACTTACAACACCTTACTAATTAAGGAACTCTAACCCTAGACCAGGAACTTGGCTGAACAATATAATAACTAGAAAGCTCCTACGGCTCAAATTAAAGCGCATCTATGCCTTCCTTCAATATTTATCAAACTCAACAAACTAAATTCTTTCTCTACCTTAATTTTTCCTCCTTACCTACATGACGAATACTGGTCATGTCTGACGCTACAGCATTCCACGGAAGAAGTCTCGAGAAGCAATCATCCAGCGCATGATGTTGCTATTAACCAACATTGTACATAGGGTGTTTGGGCTTGGTATAAAGACTGTGTGAAATTTGTACATTACCTGTATGAACTTTGTAAATAGACTACCACTCGGTTCCGGTCCTCTTCACTTTCATGCAACTTTGTCGCCTTTTGTCGCGCGAGAGCTCTGCTCTGGCGACCATTGTAATTTTTGTTGTTGTTGTTGTTGTTGTTTGCTTATGCAGTAAAAAACGTGGGAGGCTTAACCTTTGGAGACGGGCTCTTTTGAATCTCCACAGTGGCTTTGGAGCCCCTCTATAAAGGTTAAAACCACTCAAAACCGCTGCATAGTGGTGAGCGAGCTCCCTCCGCCTTAGAATTTTAAATTCTTACACTAATTGATTAATAAAATATAATAAATGTAACTTAGAATTTCTGAGGCAAATCCCACCCTAAATCTTCCCCTTGCTTCAAATGTTCATGTTATAGAATTTTTCACCTCTTTAGTCCCTCAGAAGATATCTAACAGTTAAAATATTTCTTTTCTCCACTATAAATCAAATGTATAGCCATAAAATTAACGAAAAGTGGTAAAAATACGGAGGGGGGCGGCCCCTAAAAACTGTGGGTGATAGGGCGAAATGGCCATCATATTCGGATTCAGGAAGTCATTTTATTATAAAACAATTTTTCAAAAATGGTGTTGGGGGCAATTTTCGTTCTAAGCAGTGTAATTTACTGGGTGACACAAAAACATTCCGATACATCAGAGAAAATAACTGGAAATTGTTGCAATTGCATTTTCTGTCGTGTTCTTAATTTTGAATATTTTCAATCAAAAGTAAAAAATAAATAAATAAATAAATAAATAAATATTAAGATAGGCATTTTTCTATCTGTCTGACTTTTGCTCTCTTATTTTTGTAAATAGATTTAAAAGGCATGAACATGTTATATGTTTGTGATGTTCCCTAGAGCTTCTGCTCTATTGATAGAGCTTTAAATATTGCAACAAGTTTGTGCACAGAGATTCACAAAATAGCTTTTATGAGTTTTGGTCTATGTAAGGTATGATTTAAAAGTATATTTTTATACGTTAATACTGAAAATACCATTTCAAAATTAACATTATTTATTCGTGCGCGCAAAACCATTTTTTTTCTTTTACAGAATATATTTTGATAGGCAGCTATATTTATTCAGCTATATTGATAAAAATTATTGAAATTTGGCCTTTTCGACAGTTTTTAAAAATTCATAATCGTTTTCAACAAAGCTTAAAATTAAATTTAATTTCGAATTAAGATATCTGTTTATCCTCCTTTCTCTAATTTTAAAAAATATTTATAAATAGAATATTTTGAAACCGATAAATGGTATGAAAGATAACTATGAAAACATGTGCACTGAAAAAATAATGAATAGGAACAAATGGTTTGTGTACAACGCATACGAAAGTTTTCTGATCCAATATTGGGTCTAAAAAGCATATCTTTTATAGTATTTTAATACTGAATGCAACATAACTAAAAAAATTTACAATCTTAAAATACCAAAAAATATTTTTCACGTAAAATAACGTATGATTAAGGCAGTTCGTTGTTTTATTAGGCCACAAAATGTTATTCGTGTACACTATGAGGTGCAAGTGGGAATGATTGGTGATATGAGGATTATTTCTAAGACACATTATAGTGCGTATGTACACTCTAACGTTCTACAGGGCTAATTAAAAACAATATGTTTCATGCTGTCTCTTAAAAATAAAATAAGCACGAGATATTTGTCGAACCTCGTTAACGTGAACACTCTTAACGTTAAATGCTTTTAACATGAAGTGTTTCCATAATCCTTGTCAAAATGAAGATTGTTTTAGCTATATGAAGGTTACAATTTTAATTAAAATCACACAATCAACTGATTGGAAGAAAATCATATTTATTGAAATTTTATTTTTCCGACTGAGTGAAAATAATGCCTGGACCGGGAGTCGAACCCCGGATCTTTGACTTACAAGGTCAAGGCTCTACCAATTGAGCTATCCAGGCCGACAAACCGGTCGGCATAACTCACTCAGACAAACTTTAGGCAGAAAACATCTGGTCTATCATTTAGATAGCTCAACAGAAATAAGCCGCAGGTAAAGGAAAACACCATTAAACAATGGGAAAGAAATACAATTTTAATTAAAATCACACAATCAACTGATTGGAAGAAAATCATATTTGTAGAAATTTTATTTTTCCGACTGAGTGAAAATAATGCCTGGACCGGGAGTCGAACCCCGGATCTTTGACTTACAAGGTCAAGGCTCTAGCAATTGAGCTATCCAGGTCGACAAACCGGTCGGCATTACTCACTCAGACAACCTTTAGGCAGAAAACATCTAGTCTATCATTTAGATAGCTCAACAGAAATAAGCCTCAACAGAATTTTCCTTTTCCTGCGGCTTATTTCTGTTGAGTTATTTTAATGATAGACCACATGTTTTCTGCCTAAAGGTTGTCTGAGTGTGTAATGCCGACCGGTTTGTCGACCTGGATAGCTCAATTGGTAGAGCCTTGACCTTGTAAGTCAAAGATCCGGGGTTCGACTCCCGGTCCAGGCATTATTTTCACTCAGTCGGAAAAATAAAATTTCAATAAATATGATTTTCTTCCAATCAGTTGATTGTGTGATTTTAATTAAAACCGAATTTATTTCCCATTGTTTAATGGTGTTTTCCTTTACCTGCGGCTTATTTCTGTTGGGCTATCTAAATGATAGACCACATGTTTTCTGCCTAAAGGTTGTCTGAGTGAGTAATTACGACCGGTTTGTCGGCCTGGATAGCTCAATTGGTAGAGCCTTGACCTTGTAAGTCAAAGATCCGGGGTTCGACTGCCTGTCCAGGCATTATTTTCACTCAGTCGGAAAAATAAAATTTCAATAAATATATGAAGATTAGTTGCTGATAGAATAAACTGCTGATAAAATGAAAAATATTTTTCCCTATCGAAATTCCCGTTAACGAAGTTCGACTGTATATATATTGAAGATTAAACAATTAAACGGGTAATTAACAGTTGAAAAATGTATTATTATTATTATTATTATTTTAAATACATGATTTTTTTTTACTTGTTTCTATTTTAAATTATTACCACTTTATTAAAAGTTATTAAATTATTCTTAAACATTTACCAATCTTTAATGGCCAATGACACTTATTGGCTAATTTAGTTCTAATAATTAAATAAAACGATTTTCTTTTATTATTCACTTAATTTAAAAATATACTAGTACTTCCTTTTTCACAGAAGAACACTTTTTTTTTTTTTTTTTTAATGCTTTTCTTTTGAGTTTTACAAATAAAACCTTAAAAAATTAATGTGCCTTTAACGCTATTTTTGTTTCCGAGATTTTCAAACAGAAATAATACAGTTACCTTCCTTAATTCATGTTGAGCAATATTTTATTTTATTTTTCTTAGAAACATTTTATTAAAGTATTCTAAACTTTATTAGAAATATGTATATTTTAGTATATTATTGCTGTACAGTGCAGAATATTAGATTAGAAATTACTCATGTAGGAATAATCACGGTAAGGAATATGATTGAAATAATAATTTAAATGTGAAATTGTTGTATATACAGAGATAGTACATAATGTTCTTTTTACATGTAATATATTTATGATAACTATGCAATTGTATAGAAGTTTTCGCTTTTCGGAAATACATTTACAGATTTAGGGAATACTGAAACAATAGAGAACACAAGATTTTCAACATTTATAAGCCTATCTATATTTAGGTACAGTGGAAATGCGGAAACTTCCGGAATTCCAGAATAAATTAGCATCCATATGCACTTGAGTTCCTAAAATGGAATTAAAAGCCCATGCTTAACGAACGCATATTTTAGTATCTTTCAGATATACATTTCCAAACATTTAATCTCTTAAAAGGGAATACATTTTACTAAATCCATATAACTGTATAGATTTTGAATTTAAAGTTACTAAAATAAGCTTAAAATTACGCTGTTATAAAATAATCGCAAATTGGTTAAGACGAATATTTAAAATTTATTATAATTATCTAAAATATGTTTGAAATGATACGAATACTGTATAAATATTTGAAAACAAATGTATAAATTAGAAAAAAGATGTTTCACAATTTTATTTCTGAAAAAAAATTAGAATGAATTAATGGAAAAATAATACAAATTGCACAGTAACAATATGCATGTAGAATTTACTAAATTGAATTACGCATGTCGACATGTAAAATTTTGATTTTATAATTTCGGCTGATCTTTCTGTTTTTTGGTGTGCTGAAACCGAAAATGAAGCCAGTTTTACTCTATCACGTACATTTTTTTGTGAATACAGGGTACCTACCAATACAATTTCTTTCATTACTCTTCCACTAATATAATTATATGGTAAATTTTATAGAGTTTTTCCATGATTAATTAATCATGGATAGCTATTGTTGTAATTGCGCAGCACTAATGCGACGTAAAACCATACCAACCAACCAACCAACCTATTGTTATGATGGTATATGTAAGAAATTGTGTCTGTAATCACCCTGTATTGAAAAAAATCTATACGTGATAGGGAAAATGGGCTGCATTTTCGTTTTCAGCACATCAAAAACCATAAAGATCAGCTAAAATCATCAAATCAAATTTTATCAACTTCATTTTTGTAGGCCTGTGTTACCTAACGTTAATGGTCATAAAAATAACCTACAATGTAAAAAAAGTAACAGTTATCTGCTGCAAGAAACGAGTAATTTACGAAAAAATTACGTTGTTTGAATTTATTTTCTCCCATTACAAAGAGTTTCTTGCAGCAGACAACTGTTATTTTTTTATATTGTAGAAATTCACAGTCTAAATGTGACTGTTGTGGATTAGTTTATTAATGGGAGTGTTGGATCTTGAATTGTCAAAAATATTTTTAATTTAAGCGAGTGATATACTTTATGATACATTGCGATTAAAAATAGAAAATTTAGAAAATCTTTGAAATTTTATTATTTTTTTCGATGTATTAATATTTTTTTTAGTAAAATAGGTTGAATTTTCTCTAAAATTTAAACAGTAGTTTTCTTCTTCTTCTTCTTATTATTATTATTGGTAATAGTAGTAGATTTTGTTTTCTTAATTCTATGATAAACATTTTCATATTTTTTCATTAACACTGAGAAAAAAATCTGTAACTGGCATCTAGAATCTAAATTGTGGCATTAGAAAAAAAAGTTCCATGTCATCCTTATAAATTCTAGTCCCCTTTGAAAGCGATTTCTAGAAACCCCTATTAGAATTCTAGAGCGTTTGTCTATATTCTCGAGAGCAATGTTATATAAATTCTCTTCAAATAAATACGAATACAAGAGGCGGGTTTCAGCAACTATAATCTTGGTTTATTACCCAATTCTAGCAATTCAAGCGTGAATTTCTCGCAATACAAAAGATTCAGAATATTCAGAATATTGTTTCACCATCTAGAAATGTGTAGACTAGAAATTCTCGATCATTTCGTCTATTCAGTTTATTGTCGTGCCTTATGCGCATCTCTCGGAAATTTATATTTCTAGTTAATGGATTTAGAAAATGACCACTCATTCATTCTAGATGAAGGCGATTTTTTTTTCTCAGTGTAAGTTCTTAGTTTGACCTTATCTAATATATGCATAATACACTATCATCCTGGTTCAAAGTTTATTTATACAAACCTATTGAAAATATTATGATGCGCACACTGTTAGCAACTATTTTCCATTTTTATGCACCATTAAAAATAATTACATTTATCTCTGTAGTTAAGTTAATTTTTCTTCTTTTTAACAATATTCTGATTTAAATGTTTATTTTACATAACAGAAAAAGAGTAATTATATTAATAAAAAATGTACTAGTGATTCAAGCTTTACACAATTTTAATCCCTTCCTTTTCGCACCTGTGAAAATGCCGGGGTATGGTTTCCCTCTCTATTTCTCGTACCCATGATATTTCCGGTCTGAAGTGTTCAAAATTAACGCACTGAATTGATTTAAAAACAAACTCTTTCTTACATTCGGATTTTTTTTTTCTTTCTTATTTTATACTCTAGATGGAAGTAGCAAACTATTTAAAATATATTTGGAGACAGTTGATTTATTTTAAAATGTAAGCACATCCAATATTAAATATTTGTAATACTTATTTTATCACCTTAGTTTGGCTTTTGAATGCACGTGTTTTTGTGCTCTGCCGCAAAACATATTTCTTAATATTGTGTACATTCTAGAATCAGAATCACAAAGTGGCTCGGATTCTAATTTTAGTATAAATGCATCTGGGTGTGATTCGAAAACAAATTATAGGTATGAAAGTTCTGATAGTGAATCAGAACAGTATATTATACATATAGAGTCGTATTATGCGTAAATTTATTTTCACAGATTTTTTTTTTTTTTTTTTTTTTTTTATGTTTAAAACACATATCTTTTATTTTTTCTGCTTATTGTAAAACCAGTATTCAATCATAGTAAAGCTGATTGTTGTTTTTTCTGCAAGATTAAATTTTCTTGATTTCAAGCTAAAAAAAACTAAGTTAAAAAAAAAAAAGAAAGAAAGAAAGAATGAATGAACACATATATTGTTTATACGTTTTATTTTATACATTTTTCTTCAATAAAAAAATTGGCTCTTATTTTACCGTTTTATTGAAAACTACAGGATCGTTAATGGGTTAAGTCATTTTAACTCAGTTTAACATCCTGTCCCTCGTTCAGTAATTTTTATAAGAACACCAAAAGCAACATTTATATTTCTTTGCTTAAAAAGTCTACTTTTTAAGTTATTTCCACGTGTTTTTCTTTTTGTTTTAATACTAAATATATTATATCAATATTTATTTAAATAAATGGTTTTTTATTTACTCAGTTAAAAGAATAAATATTATTAAAATGATGAATTTTAACTTATTTAGGTATTTGGTATTCATAAGCAATGTTTCATTTTAAATAACATTTATTTATTTTTATTTAAATAAGCATGTATCAAACTGTTCCCCAACAAAGTTTTTTTTTTTTTTTTTTTTTTTTTTTTAAACAATTGTTTTATTACAAATCGTTTTAATAACTTAACGTTTGTTTTATCACTTTTTTGTATTCATAAATTAAAACTCTAATTGATCAACCGAAAAATTAATACTTCGCTATAATTAGCGCCTTGATAACAAAGATATGTTTTTAAAGGATTTTATTATTAGCGATAATAAATTTATTTTAAATAGTCAAACTTATTTTAATTAAAAATATTATTTATATGATAAATAAATATGTATATGCTTCTAAGAAAATATTTATGTTAGTTTGTTGTATTAAAAAATATTTTCTTTTAGATTTTACAGTTGGAAAAAAAAAAAAAAAATTGAAAAACAGTATATTTCAAGTACTCTCATTTCCATACTCTTCAATTTCAGTATATTTTAACAAGCTTATTCCTCTTGAAAATTTACATATTCGACAAGAAACATTTTCATTTAAAATCTTGTTTACAGATTGCAGCTTACTATCTATGCAATGTAAGGAAAAGTTGTATTATTTTTACAAAATCTATTGTCATACTTATTTAAAATATAAGTCAACGCATTGTTGATATCTATATTTTGAATATAATTTTAAAAGATAGAAATTTCATTATCGTAGACTTACATTTTTTATTTGAATTATATTAATGAACCTTGTGCATGCAGCATAAATATAACAAATTAGACTGCAATAAAAAATGATTTTGTTTATTTCAATTTTGGAAAAAATAATCCCTTATTTCAAACTGAAGATACTTGTAAATTAATTGGAGACAACTTTAAAAGATGGATGATTACTTAAAATAATGACATACAATATTTAAATAACAGAATTTTATAGAATTGTTTACAATCAGATAGTACATTTTGATCGTCATAAACAAACATATTTAATTTGAATACACTAAATATTTTCCATTATCTTTGTGTAAAAAACTGTTATTATCGTAAATTTCAGTGATACACATTGTGAAAAATACATACATAGTTCTGTGTAATAATCAAAACTTGACATATTAAATATTTTTAAAAACTGTAAAAATAGTTTTCGTTAGATTTGGAGGAGGTTAACCCCTTGTCCGTCGGTAAGTTAGGATTATCTACATTTGAATGGCGTTGCTACAGTACTCCCCCTCCTAGAGATTACACTGTCGTACGGGCGGTATTACTGCTGTATACGGTAGCGATGACCAGATTGTGCTGTCAGTTGCCCTGTTTTGCCAAGTTGAAGGAACAGTTGTGTTTGTTGATGCGGCGAGTTCAAGGCTTGGGGCCTGGCAGGCTTTTTGTGCTGTGAGCGTTTCACAGGCTTTGTTGCAGCGTTTCACAGGCTTTGTTGCTCGGAGGGTTTTTGTATTGCTGCCATCTATTGCCATAGATCGAAGTTAATAACTCGAAGCGTCCGTGGTTACCAATGAAGGAAAATGCGTGTTGCGGTAGGTTGTATTCGACCCGAAGTCGTTTTGGTAGCAATCCAGCGCCGTACCTTTGGACAAAATGTTAACCCATTGTCCATCGGTAAGTTAAGATTATCTACATTTGTATGGTGTTGATGGCGTCGCTACAGATTCTTGTAATATAAAAAATCCTTAGATACATATATTTTTTTAATATATGTGTTGCTACATATTTCAAATTTGATATTACATTAATTACTTTATTTTTTAAATACGGTACACTAATTTTTAAACTTTACCCGAGAGGCTTACATGACACGTTTCGTCAACTATTTTAACATCACGCCCGACTTATTAAAATCTGTCATTTTCAAATGCGTATTGTTTTATTAAAAAAAAAAAAAAAAAAAAAAAAAAAACTAACCCATTTTTAATTCCTTTTTTTAAATATCATATGTACTTATTTAAAATAAATTACAAGCATTTACTCTTTTAATTTAAGCAACTTATAGTTTAAAAATATTAACAAATCTATATATATATATATATATAAAAGAAAAAACTTTATATTATATTTTAGATTTTCTAGTACGTCCGATTTTCATTTCTACGAAATTACTGGCTCAAGGAAAATTATTCTAGTTCACATCTAATTTAAAATCTTATACACTGGTGGGGAAAAAAAAATCTCAACATCTAGAATAAATTAGTTAATTAGTTTAGAAAAGTAAAATTTAGACAAAACATTTATCTAAGTAAAATATTTATTTCATTATGGTTTCAAGATTGCAAGTTAATGTATGAGAACAGCCATTTTAAAAATATGAAATGTTGGTACGCTAATAAAAAGTTTAATCGCGTCAATTTTTATTGGTAACCTGCAAAATGTGGTTGAATTCAGTCATACATGTCTCGTAGGATATTTTAGGTTATGGACCGCTATATCCGTTAAGTTCAATTATCCGAATCAGATACGATTAATGCTAATATAGGATGACCGTGGAGTAGTTGTCAATACATGTATCATATGTACTGTATGAGGGAAAGATAGAATAATCCTTCAGTACAAGATAGCATGTCCACACACAGCAGAGGAAGTTATGTAACAGCAGAGGTATGAGGACAAGAATTATCTTGTAGGGAAACACCCTCTTAAATATTGCACATGCGTGGTATCACAAACGGTACATCAATCTGGTGAGTACATTTGCTGTAAAGGTACTTGGACAATGCTCTTGATGTAATATGAAATTGCTTCCCAAACTACATCGTTGGACGATCTGTGGTGCAGACGCAGTCTAGTATTCCTCATATGGCCTCTTTTTTACAAACATAGGACAATTATTGGCACAAAACATAAACAGCTCTCATCGGTGAATATAATCCGTATGGGAGAACATCACTCCGTGTTTCAATATGTTCTTACTTGACACTATTGAAATCACAAATGACAGGGATTCAGAGTTGGTGTTTCGAACGCTGAAAAGAAACTTACGGAGAAGCAAGTTAAAATTGTCTATAAGCTATTAATTTTTCAAAGTATTCAACTAAAACATTTTGATAGTTCCCATTGTCGAGAGATTTTTATTTGTAAATTACAGAATATACATAGCTTCCAACATTCAAATTTTTTTCGTTATTGGAAAATTAAATTAACAATTTTTTATCAGTTTTCTATGATTAAACACAATATCAGAAAATGTGATGCCAAAAATTAAACAATTTGGCACATAGAAAGTATATTATACTGAAAGTTAATAGTCAAATGGCAAGTATTCTGTAATAGATATACATCGGCATATAAAACTTTTATAAAAGTACATATATAAGGTGCTTTATGTAAATATATACCTGTTTTAAGCAGGTTTGTATGAATGTAATACATCTTATAGATTATTGGACTTATATTATTAATTTTCCACCTTTTTTTTTTTTCAGAATATTTACTATTAAAGTGCAATAGTATATGAATGTGAAATCGTTAGAGCATGTACATGAAAGAAGGTGGTGTATATTTATTCTATCACTTTAGATAGAAAATTATATAAATTTAGATAATTGTACGAATATAGATCGTCTTACTTTTATTAAAAAAAAAAAAAAAAAAAAAAAAAAAAAATCAATATTATTACACATTAGCTGATGTATGCTTTCACATATGATTAATATCTTCTTTTTTTTGCGTGTGTTACATACATTAATTATTGCGTACGCATAATTTATATTACTGATAATTTTTATATTCATCCTGAACGTTTATAACATTTTGAAAGATTATTTTTAATTATTTCAAATATTTATAACTAAACTTTTAACATAAATAAATGTAAATAAAAATTTTGTCTGAATTGATAGACATTAAAACATTGATATAAATTTATATTATTATTTACAAACTTTGAATAAACATCATAAAATGCAATAAACTCGCAACAATTGTTTCGGGTCGAAAAAAACACGACACTTCATCAGGCGAATAAACTTAGCACGAGTGCTGCAGTCAAAGCGGCAACGCACAAAATCTTCGGATTGATTCGTTGGATTTTGTGCGATTGCCGCTTTGACTGCAGCAGTCGTGCTTAATTTATTCGCCTGATGAAGGGTCGTGTGTTTTTTCGACCCGAAACAATTGTTGCGAGTTTCTGGCATTTTATGGTGTTTATTCAAAGTTTGTAAGTAATATTTTTTACAACGCCAGTTTTGTGGTGCTTTTTTATTAAATATATTTATATTGATAATTTTATAGTAATAAAATTATAGAAACTTTTATTTTTATACTGAATTTGTATCTCAAATTTATTCTATAAAACTAAATTTATCTTTTTAAAGTGAATAGTTAATAAAATATTAAAAATTAAAAACAAAATTAAAAAGATTTAAAGTACAAAACCATCTAAATTTTACCTTTAAATTTTCCTAAGAATTAAAAGATCTATTAATTTTAATGTTCTATATTATAAATAAATCTTTTATTTCTATATGTGTCTGAAAACATAAGTAATTACTATATATATATATTTAAATAACTACAAAGGTTTAAGCAATTAAAGTATTAGAAGAATTTTTTACTAGAATCTCACAACTTTCTTTCAAGAATGTGCTTTGACTTTTATTTATTTCGTAATACCTCATTAAGGGATTAGAAGAGAATTCTTTTTTTCTCAACAGGGATGTTAATTATACATGGCAGGGGATTTCTTTTGAAAGACAGAACCCAATTTCTTTCCTGTCAAATAAAGATCTTAATATCCTAGGTGATACGATATACTAAGTGAAACGATTCGCTGTAAGTAAATAACAATTAAAACAGTAAAAGCACAAAACAAAATTATATTATCTGTGATTTTAGTTATTCGAAACTATATTTTCAAATATTGTCATATGTAATATGCTGCAAAACTTCCAAAGTAAGCATTCAGTTAAATATAATTTCCATGTGACTACATTTTTAAAAATATTGGAAAAGCATTTTGAAAAATAATATATATAAATATGTATATATATATATATATATATATATATATATATATATATATATATAGAGAGAGAGAGAGAGAGAGAGAGAGAGAGAGAGAGAGAGAAAGAGAGAGAGAGATAGATATATAGATATAGATATAGATATATATTAATATCCTACTCTACTAAAAAACTTTTATTTGTTGCATTGAAAAATTTTTTGTTTATATGTATTACTAATAAAATAATATTTTGTTAACAAAAAAATATTTTAATTCATATTTAATCCTATGCAAAATGGTATAAGGACTCTGGTTATAGGTATAAAATCATAGATATAAAAACTTACTAAATAGAGTTAATATGATATTAACTTAAATAATTGTGTTGTACGATAGATATTTAAACTTAAAAACGCGCCATAAAATTAATGAAGCACTACCGATTTTTTCATTGAAGTGCAAAAAACACATGCTGATACGTTGGAAGATAAAACAAGACTCCTTGCTTACCTCAAAATTAGTATCACGTGTCTTTTGCACTTCATGAAGAAAGTCCAAATTTCTGAAAGGATGTAGGCGAGAAGCCTGAGGATAAAAAAAATTTATCGGACCGTATGGGCTACTTAGCGAGCTCGGGCCGGTTGATGGTGCGGCGCAAGCGCCGATTTCCATTATCACTCTTTTGTATTCATAAATTAAAACTCTAATTCATTAACCAAAAAATAATAACTTCGCTATAATTAACGTCTTGGTAACAACGATATGTTTTTAAAGGATTTTATTATTAGTGATAATTAATTTATTTTAAATAATCAAACTTATTTTAACTTAAAATATTATTTATACGATAAATAAATATGTATATTTTTCTAAGAATATATTTATGTTAGTATGTTGTATTAAAAAAAATATTTTCTTTTAGATTTTACAGTTGAAAAAAAAAAAGAACTTGAAAAACAGCCTATTTCAAGTACTCTCATTTTCATACTCTTCAATTTGAGTATATTTTAACAAGCTTATTCCTCTTGAAAATTTACATATTCGACAAGAAACATTTTCATTCAAAATCTTATTTACGTAGATTACTATCTATGCTATGTAAGGAAAAGTTGTATTATTTTTACAAAATCTATTGTCATACTTATTTAAAATATAAGTCAACGCATTTTTGATATCTATACTTGGAATATAATTTTAAAAGATAGAAATTTCATTATCGTAGACTTACATTTTTTATTTGAATTATATAAATGAATCTTGTACATGCAGAATAAATATAACAAATTAGACTGCAATAAAAATAATTTTGTTTATTTCGATTTTGGAAAAAAATAATCCCAGATTTAAAACTGAAGATACTTGAAAATTAATTGGAAACAATTTTAAAAGATGGATGATTACTTAAAATAATGACATGCAATATTTAAATAACATAATTTTATAGAATTGTTTACAATCAGATAGTACATTTGATCGTCATAAACAAACATATTTAATTTAAATACACTATATATTTTCCATTATCTTTGTGTAAAAAACTGTTATTATCGTAAATTTCAGTGATACACATTGTGAAAAATTCATACATAGTTCTGTATAATAATCAAAACTTGACATATTAAATCTTTTTAAAAACTGTAAAAATAGTTTTTGTTAGATTTGAAGGAGGTTAACCACTTGTCCGTCGGTAAGTTAGGATTATCTACATTTGAATGGCGTTGCTACAGTACTACCCCTCCTAGAGAGTATACCGTCGTACGAGCGATATTACTGCTGTAGACGGTAGCGATGACCAGATTGTGCTGTCAGTTGCCCTGTTTTGCCTAAGTTGAAGGAACAGTTGTGTTTGTTGATGCGGCGAGTTCAAGGCTTGGGGCCTGGCAGGCTTTTTGTGCTGTGAGAACAGCGATTCACAGGCTTTGTTGCTCGGAGGGTTTTTGTGTTGCGGCCATATATTGCCATAGATCGAAGTTAATAACTGGAAGCGTCCGTGGTCAACAATGAAGGAAAATGCGTGTTGCGGTAGGTTGTATTCGAAACGAGATCGTTTTGGTAGTAATCCAGCGCCGTACCTCTGGACAAAAGGTTAACACATTGTCCATCTGTAAGTTACGATTATCTACATTTGAATGGTGTTGATGGCGTCCCTACAGATTCTTGTAATATAAAAAATCCTTAGATACATATATTTTTTTAATATATGTGTTGCTACATATTTCAAATTTGATATTACATTAACTTTATTTTTTAAATACGGTACACTAATTTTTAAACTTTACTCGAGAGGCTTACATGACACGTTTAGTCAACTATTTTAACATCACGCACGACTTATTAAAATCTGTCATTTTCGAATGCGTATTGTTTTATATATATATATATATATATATATATATATAAATAACGCATTTTTAATTCCTTTTTTTAAATATGATATCTACTTATTTAAAATAAATTACAAGCATTTACTCTTTTAATTTAAGCAACTTATAGTTTAAAAATATTAACAAATCTATATATATATTAAAAAAAAAAAAAAAAAAAAAAAAACTTTATATTAAATTTTAGATTTTTTAGTATGTCCGATTTTCATTCCTACGAAATTACTGGCTCAAGGAAAATTATTCTAGGTCACATCTAATTTAAAATCTTATACACTGGTGGGGGAAATAATCTCAACATCTAGAATAAATTAATTAATTAGTTTAGAAAATTAAAATTTAGACATAAAATTTATCTAAGAAAAATATTTATTTTATTATAGTTTCAAGATTGCAAGTTAATGTATGCGCGAGAACAGCCATTTTTAAAATGTGAAATGTTGGTACACTAATAAAAACTGTAATCACATCAATTTTTATTGGTAGCCTGCAAAATGTGCTTGAATTCAGTCATACATGTTGTCGTAGGATATTTTAGGTTATGGACCGCCATATTAGTTAAATTCAATCGTCCAAAGCAGATACGATTAATGCTAATATAGGATGACCGTGGTTTGGTTGTTAATACATGTATCACATGTACTCTGTGAGAGAAAGATTGAATAATCCTGCAGGACAAGATAGCATGTCTACACACAACAGAGGAAGTTATGTAACAGCAGAGGTATGAGGACAAGAATTATCTTGTTGAGAAACACACTCTTATATACTGCACATGAGGGGTAGCACAAACGGTGCATCAATCTGGTGAATACATATGCTGTAAAGATACTTGGACAATGTTCTTGATGTAATATGAAAATGCTTCCCAGACTATACACTTAGAAAAAATTCTGTAACTGACATCTAGAATCTAAATTGTGGCTCTAAAAAAAATAGTTCCGTGTCATCCTTATAAATTCTAGTCCCCTTCGAAAGCGAGTTCAAGAAGCTCCTATTGAAACTCTAGAGCGTTTGTCTATATTCTCGAGGGCAAAGTTATTTAAAAATCTCTGGAAATAAATGAGACTACAAAAGGCGCAACTATAATCTTGGTTTATTACCAAATTCTAAAAAATCAAGCTAGAATTTCTCGCAATATAAATGATTGAGAATATTTAGAGCATTCAGAATATTGTTTCACCATCTAGAAATGTGTACACTAGGAATGCTCGATCATTTCGTCTATTCAGTTTATTGGCGTGCCTTATGCGCATGGCTCGGAAATCTATATTTCTAGTTAAGGAATTTAGAAAACGACCACTTATTCATTCTAGAGAAAGGCGATATTTTTTCTCAGTGCATCGTTGGACGATTTGTGGCTCAGACGCAGTCTATTATTGCTAACATGGTCTCTTTTTTACAAATATATGACCATTATTGGCACAAAACATAAACAACTCTCATCGGTGAACACAATCGGTATCGGGCAACATCACTCCGTGCTTCAATATGTTCTTACTTGACATTATTGAAATCGCAAATGACAGTGTTTCAGAGTTTGTGTTACGAACGCTGAAGAGAAGTTTGCGGACAACCAGGTTGAAACTGTCTATAAGATACTAATTTGTCAAAATATTCAACAAAAACCTTTTAGTAGTTTCCCTTGATTGTTTCCTTTTTTATTTGTAAATTACAGCATATACACAACTTCCAACTTCCAACTTGCAAATTTTCTTTCGGTGTTGGAAAATTTCATAGAAAATTTGACAATTTTTATCAGTTTTCTATGATTAAACGCAATGAAAATTTTTACTTAACAAATGTGATGCCAAAAGTTGAACAATTTGGCACATATGAATATAATGTGGAATATATACAAATGACAAGTATTGTGTAATAGGTAATACATCGGCATATAAAACTATTATAAAAGTGCAAATAAAGGTACTTTATGAAATTATATACCCATTTTAAGCAGGTTTGCATGAATGTAATACATCTTATAAATTATTGGACACATATTATTAATTTTCCTTTAATTTTTTCTGAATATTTACTACACAAATGCAATAATATTTTTGGCTGAAATCGTTAGAGCATGTACATGAAAAAAAGGCGGTGTATATTTATACTATCACATTATATAGAAACTTAAAAGTATTATACAAATTTAGATAATTGTACGAATATAAATGGTCATACTCTTATTTAAAAAAAAAAAAAAATTCAATACTATTACACATTAGCTGATGTACGCTTTCACGTATTATTTATATCATTTTTTTTTTTTTTTTTTTTTTTTTTTGCGTTTTATACATTAATTGTTGCGAACGCATTATTTATAATTTTTATAATCATACTGAAAGTTCATAAGATTTTGAAAGATTATTTTTAATTATTTCATATATTTATAACTAAAATTTTAACAAAGATAAATGTAAATAAAAATTTTGTCTGAATTGATAGACATTAAAACATTAATATATATTTATATTGATAATTTTATGGTAGTATAATTATAGAAACTTTAAAATTTATACTGAATTTGTATCTCAGATTTATTGTATAAAACTAAATTTATCTTTTTATATTGAATAGTTAATATAATATTAAAAATTAAAAACAAAATTAAAACGATTTAAAGTACAGAATCATCTAAATTTTATATTTAAATTTTCTAAAGCATTAAAAGATCTATTAATTTTAATGATGTATATTATAAATATATATTTTATTTCTATATGTGTCTGAAAACATAAATAATTACTATATATTCTTAAAAATAACTACAAAGGTTTAAGCAATTAAAGAATTAGAAGATTTTTTTACTATAATTTCACAAGTTTTTTTCAAGAATGTGCTTTGACTTTTATTTATTTCGTAATACCTCATTAAGGGATTAGAAGAGAATTCTTTTCTTTTTTTTTCTCAACAGGGATGTTAATTATACATGGCAGGGGATTTCTTTTGAAAGACAGAAACGAATTTCTTTCCTGTCAAATAAAGATCTTAATATCCTAGATGATACGATATACTAAGTGAAACGATTCGCTGTAAGTAAATAACAATTAAAACAGTAAAAGCACAAAACAAAATTATATTATCTGTAATTTTAGTTATTTGAAACTATATTTTCAAATATTGTCATATGTAATATGCTGCAAAACTTCTAAAGTAAGCATTCAGTTAAATATAATTTCCATGTGATTATATTTTTAAAAATATTTGAATAGCATTTTGAAAAATAATATATATAAATATGTGTATATATATATATATATATATATATATATATATATATATATATATATATATATATATATTAATATTGATAGATAGATAGATAGATAGATAGATAGATAGCTATAGATATATATATATATATATATATAGATATAGATATATAGATATAGATATATATTAATATCCTACTCTACTAAAAAATCTTTTATTTGTTGCATTGGAAAATTTTATGTTTATATTTATTACTAATAAAATTAATATTTTGTTAATAAAAATTATTTTAATTCATATTTAATCCTATGCAAAATGGTATATGAACTCTGGTTATAGGTATAAAATCATAGATATAAAAACTTACTAAATATAGTTAATATGATATTAACTTAAAGAATTGTGTTGTACAATAGATATTTAAACTTAAAAACGCGCCATAAAATTAATGAAGCACTACCTATTTTTTTCATTGAAGTGCAAAAAACACATGCTGATACCTTGGAAGCAAAAACAAGACTCCTTGCTTACATCCAAGTTAGTATGACGTGCCTTTTGCACTTGAAGAAGAAATATTTCTGAAAGGATGTAGACATGAAACATGAGAGAAAAAAAAAAATCCTTAGTCTCAAATTTCTTAAAGATGAAAGCTCACAAATTAGACAGCAATTGATTTCAAAATAAAATATATTTATATAATACATTTGCATTAAAAAATGCATTAATATAAATATATACATTGAATTAAAAACTTTAAGAATGACTATATTCGATATTTACATACTACGTTTTAAATAAATTAGTATTCGATCAATTTATCCTAATCTTCATTGAATTAGAAAATCCATAATTATATCTAAATAAAACTATTTAAAATAATTTCAGTATTAATTCAAAAAAAGGCAATGAAACATTCACCTTTGTTCTTGTTTTGTTCAAGCGCGAAAACGTTTAATCTTAAGCAAGCTCTGCCCGCTTTGCTGGACATTAAATGAGTTTTTAAAATTCCATAGCACAATTAATAAAAAATATATATACAGACACGACATTATTTCATTATTTAAAACATGAAAATCTGGCATTGACAGATTTTAATTTAGTGCCAGAGGCCTACTGCTAAACTTGTTAATATCGACAAATTCTTCTTTAGTTAATTCGTGACGATCTAAATTCCATGATAAAGTTTTCATTAAATCAAACCAATGTGTTTCAGCTGCAGATACTGTAATAAATAACGTTGGAAGTCCAAACTGTCTTATAGCCGCAAAACAACGTTTTTTCTCTTTTTCCCAATGAGGGGGAGGTGTGCCTTGGGGGGGCACTCATGTCAAAGGTGTGCCTTGGGGGGGGAATCATGTCAAAGTTGTACCTTGGGGGGACTCATGTCAAAGTTGGGCCTTGGGGGGACTCATGTCAAAGTTGGGCCTGGGGGGGGGGGGGGACTCATGTCAAAGTTGGGTCTTGGGGGGACTCATGTCAAAGTTGTACCTTGGGGGGGATTTCATGTCAAAGTTGCGCCTGGGGGGGACTCATGTCAAAGTTGGGCCTTGGGGGGACTTCATTCAATAAATCCCCATTCAATAAACCGACTGAAATAGGCCCTTAGCACTATTAAGAGTGACGTATAAAAATTCGACAACGCTGTACCGACTGAAATAGGGGTACCTTGGGGGGGACTCATGTCAAAGTTGGGCCTGGGGGGGACTCATGTCAAAGTTGTGCCTTGGGGGGACTTCATACAATAAATCCCCATTCAATAAACCGACTGAAATAGGCCCTTAGCACTATTAAGGGCCCTCTTCACTCACCGCCGCCGGAAGCCGAAACTAATGTTATTCAATGGGAAATTTTTCTTTACAAATAACTTATTAACTAATACATATTTTTAAATTCTGTTTTCACATTCTGAAAGTTCCTAGTTGTTAAATTGACGCACTTTTTCTAAAATATTATTTTTTTTAATTTTTATATTTTATTTTGAAGCTGCAAAATACGAATTTTCAATATGTGAATTTTTTTCATTTTGCAATTTCGAAATAAAATATTAAAAATTGAAAAATTACATTTTTAAAAAAGGTCCGTCAATTTAAAAGTTGGGAATTTTCTGAATGTGAAAACAGAATTTAAAAATATGTATTAGTTAATAAGTTATTTATAAAGAAAATTTCCCCATTGAATAACATTGGCTCGGGATTCCGGCGACGTTGAGTTAAGAGGGCCGTTAAGAGTGACGTATAAAAATTCGACAACGCTGTACCGACTGAAATAGGGGTACCTTGGGGGGGACTCATGTTAAGTTGGGCCTGGGGGGACTCATGTCAAAGTTGGGCCTTGGGAGGGACTTCATTCAATAAATCCCCATTCAATAAACCGACTGAAATAGGCCCTTAGCACTATTAAGAGTGACGTATATAAATTCGACAACGCTGTACCGACTGAAATAGGGGTACCTTGGGGGGGACTCATGTCAAAGTTGTGCCTGGGGGGGGGACTCATGTCAAAGTTGTGCCTTGGGGGGACTTCATTCAATAAATCCCCATTCAATAAACCGACTGAAATAGGCCCTTAGCACTATTAAGAGTGACGTATAAAAATTCGACAACGCTGTACCGACTGAAATAGGCCTCTAGCACTAAAAAATAAATAAATAAATAAATAAAATAGTACATTATCTGTCGAAACTAAGCTAAAGTTACCGCTGTGTTCAGTAGAGATTTGCTCGTTCGCAGCATGAATTATCCTGGTCCCCACTACCTTCGGTGGCAACTTACCTGTTTTTTACTTCCCTTTCCCCAGAGATAAAGTTTGAAGTTTCGCGAAATCCCACCAAAGTGCATAATGTATACAGTTAAACAACGCCCAAACACCAAAAATCGCCGTTCTAAGATAATTTGAAGCAAATTCAAACGTGAAAACATATTTTTGCCTAGCCTCCCTCAAGAGGGTAAGTTAATATCGCTAGATACTTTTGGAGGACACACGCAAAAATCGCTTTTATGAGATAATTTTGTGTTGAGTAATGTTTGGAAACGTGTTTTTAACCCACCTGGGAAGGGTGGGTAGGGGTTTAATATTGCAAAATCTCTTCATACTACATGTTGGATACATATGACCAACACACACATAAAAAATCGCTTTTCTAAGGAGCAGATTTAAGCTTTAAAACATGTTTTCCGCCAAGATGTAGAAAGTAATTTTGCAAAATTTCTTTTTATTTTGAGTACTGAGACACACAATCAATCGGCGCATTACAAAATTGCTTTCCCGATATAGTTTTGAGCAGAGTTACTTTAATAAATGCGTTTCTCCTCCAACCTTTAGAGGGGGGAGGGCAAATTTCACAAAATTCCTTTATAGTGCGTGTTGGTTACGCATAATCAATTCACGTATAAAAAGTAATCTTACTGAGGTAATTTGAAGCAAAGGTGCGCTTGGAAACGTATTTATTGCCCCTTGATCTCAAGGGAAGGGGGGTGGTGGTAAGAGGGAGATTTCGTAATATCCCGTTACAATATATAATGGATACATATAAACAATTTACACACTAAATTGCGCGACTGGAAATCCCATAGGTTTTACTCGAATTTGCCACCTCCTAATGTCTACCCGCCCAAAATATTAATAATAATAATAATAGTAATTAAATAAAATTAATTAATTAATTAATTAATTTAAAAAATCGAAAACGGTTTTTTTGGAAATATCCTAAAGAAAAAACATGGCTGATTACAATATCATTTTTAGCAATGCTGAACTAAAAAATGCGGAATCTGAGAAATATTCTTCCGAAAAACGTCTTTTCCCCTTCCCTCCATTAAAAATCAAAAATTTTAAAATCGACCATAATGACCAATTTGTTTTTAAGTCTAGTCTCCTAATGTGCAATTTATTCAATGTGAAGTAATTTCGGGCCGAGTTATGCTTCCAAGTGTGTTTTTGCGCCCTGTCTCTCAGCGGAAAAGTGGCGAATTTCGATTAATCTCGTTACTGTAGGTGTTCGATACATATAAACAATCCAAGCACCAAAATTCATGACCGCAGCTCTGATAGATTTCCCCAAGACGAATTTAGTGCTAAAAGGGATGTCTCAAATTTCCCCCTTCATAACATCCTCCCTCCAAAAAAGGGTAAGACATACTTTTATCAATATAATGTGTAACAGTACAGTACAAAAATGTGTAAAGTTTTACTAAATTTCTAACTTATAATTAATTGTTATCGCTTTCTTAAACATTCAGTAAAAGAAAATAGTGGATTCGTAAAAATTTTTACTTTCCAGTTTTCGAAGGATTTATTAGTTATTTGATGCCCAAAACACGGCTGTCTTCGTGCGTGACAAATATTTTGTGGCAGATATAGTTCAACTGCCACGGATCTAGATAACTGATGCACAGAATTCTATATAACTTGCACCTTGATATAAATTAGTGTTTATCAACTTTTGCTGTAAATTGCCCAATCGTTGAATTTGCTGTCATTTTCCAGTACAGAGCATAATCTTGAACAAGTGAATATAATGCAAATTATTTTTAATTAATCATTGTGAATTGCAAGAAAAATATTTATAATAGAAATATTCAGCCAGAAAATAATAATATATGTCGAAACATAATTAAATTTTTAACATAAGTATATTTTAAAATAACTTTCCATTACCTTTCAAACGAGTGACTGTAACATAAATCTTTGATATATATATGTATATATATATGTATATATATATATATATATATATATATATATATATATATATATATACTCTGTAAAGTCGTCGATTATTTATATTTTTACTTCCTTTTGAAATGCAATATTATTCCTCTCTGTGAAAGAAAAAAGAAATCGTCTTTATTCATCATGGAAAACATTTTTTTTAAAACAATTTGTACTGCCTAAATTTTTCCTAGAAAATATAGAAGAATGTTTTGTGATGGTTGCAACATATTACTTAATTTTAAAGTATTTATGAGATATTTATATATGTAAATGCACTTACTTGAATGTTTTATTTAAAAATTCCTATTTTGATCATAATATGCTTGATTATTTTTCAAAAATTATTCATTTTATTATCTTAATCATTCAAGCATATTAAAAATTTTCGTAAGCAGTTAGAACGATAAACAGAATTTTCATATAATGTTTCCTAATATGTCAGTTCTTTTTTAAAATACATAAAATATTTCAGTAATTTAATGAAAAAATCTAATTTAACGTATGTAGGATTATATTAAGGAAATTAACATTCTTAATGTGCCATATCAAAGTTATGAAGAGACATTTTATAATACTCTTAAGCTATTCCAAGACAAAAGGCGAAGACGTATATAAAAACCAATTTAATTTGAAAACCATATTTAATATGTAACTCAAAGAAAGAAAATTATATATAAAAGAAAAATGATTCAATTTAATAACTCGTTTCGAACACTCTACGAAATTAATTTTTAGAAATTGAGTGAATTTAATTAATTTTATAAATGAAGAATAAGACTTTCCTTTTGCTAAATAAAATTAGATTATATATTTAATGAAACAAGTTTAATATTCAGTTTGAGAGAAATTACGTCTTCTAATATAATGCAAAATAGAACATGGAATTGAGAATTAATTTTTCTAAATTAGTTTTTACTTTAAACGTGCATCTAAACTAAGAAAATGGGTCGACGAACAAACACCATAAAATTTTATTAAAATTTATGCATTTGAAATAAACAACAAGAAATTTCTTTATCAATTTTTCATATATTATTATATTATATTAAATGCTACAAAATAAATTTTACAGTATTTTTGGTACAATATGAGAGATAATCATCAAATGCACAATTGTATACATTATCTAAATTTATCCATTGAATCAGTCATTAGATGTCATAGGTTTTCTATGCAGTCGCATGCGCAAGTATTGTTAGCGTGATTAAGATAACACGCACAAATTGGTTCAACGTTTTAGTTCGGCTCTCTCTGAGTAACTTGAAGAAAATGTGCATCGTTAGATAAAATTACGAAAAACTGCGACCGCTGTATTTTTTTTTATATGTCCCAACAAGTTGCATTGACCATATGTTTATTTCATGTTTCCTATGATAATTCTTATTGTATGTACATAAAACAGGTTTCCGAAACTACTATGTATAAACTTTAAAACTGAACGGATGTTTTAGTGAATATCCAAAAGCCGAAATGATAACACGATAACGACGATACCTATAAGCACCTTGCACATCTGGAAAAAAATCTTAAAAGTTTACAATTAAATCATAAATTAATTTTATTTTTTGTGTGCTGTTTAGGCGACAAGATGATAACTATAAAGTAAATCGTAAAACAATATTTTTTTTTTTTTTTTTTTTTTTTTTTTGCCAGATATTAAATAAAATAATAACAGTTATAAATCTAAATGTGCATTGTATTATTTTACACAATTCCTCATATTTATCGAAAATTTATATCTTTCATTTACAGGAAAAATAGTTAAATTTTAAACTTTAAATGTGTAGTTCATTTTCGTAAATATATATATATATATATATATATATATGTATTCTATTTTCTGTATTATTATACACAGTTCTAAATATCGTTGAGCCAATTCCTGTATATTGGAAGTGGAGTAAAAAAATTATTTTTCTTATATCAAGCAAAGATCCATCTTCTCAACTGGTAAAAATAATGGTTATAGAATTACTTCTAATTATAGAATTATTACTTCTAATTTCACTCTTATATTTTTCATGCTATTAATTATACTTCTTTTCAGTTTAATGAAAATAAAGAAAGAAATAAATTTATTCAGTTAGGTATTAATGCTGGGTATAATAAAACCAATATCTTAAAAATCATCAGTAAAGTCAGATATAAAATATATTATAACAATAATAACAATAATAACCAATTTACTAAAATTAAATATACCAATAGTTTGCCATTCTGTAACGAATTTAAAAATTTCAAACACTTTATACTTCGTGAATTTAATTTACTAATTCCTTTCACCTCCCCCTTTACTATTAAACAACTGGTTGTTAATGACCGGAATCTTAACAGGCCTACAGGTGGTGTCTATAAAATCCCAATTAAGCTTAATGTTTAACAGTATTACTGCATCGAGCAAACACGTCGCACCCTCAAGGCTTGAATAAACGAACACATCCGCAGTGTTAAAGAAGAAAAAATCTCTTCTCTTGTTGATTTTCTTTATAATAATCCTGATGCTATTTTTTTATGGTCCCAGGTCGAAATAATTTGTGCTCCACTTGATAATCAAGACCTTCTCCTGACTGAAGCTATTAGTATCATTAAATGCAATAAAGCTATTAATTTGAAAGATTCAGGAATTCTCCGTAAAATTTGGCATACATTATGTTAATAAAATTAGGGATATTTATATATTTTCAGTTAACCTCTTTTTTTCAAACGGCTTGCTGCATGATGTTGTTTGAATTACCCCGTCTACGTTTTAAGTTTCCTTCTACAAATAATTTTGACATGTAATGACTAATGTCACCATACTTGAACTCAACCTTGCCTCTTAAATTCATCTAACTACGTAACTACGCTGCAATTTGTTATCGTAAACCTCCAGTCTTCTTTTTCAAGATTATGTATCTTCTGTAAGATTTATGACATGTATCCCTTGTGTTACCCTTCTGGATCTCAACTTTGTTTTCTGATTTCATGCAACTAACGGACTCATTATATTTTGTACACGCTATCTTTCTTTCTTTCTTTTTTTTTTTTTTTTTTTTTTTACTATAACCGTATGAAGTTCCTTTGTTATATAAAATGCTGTTCACTCTTTGCCTGTGTAAAACAAATTACCTGGAGATTCAATAACGTTGTGGTGAAAAGCTTTGTAAATAATTTTTATAAATTTTAATACGTTGTGAGGTTGAGACGTTAGAACGTCACCACAGTTGTTTCAATTAAGCTGGATCCAGCAAAGTAGGAAGTGGGGACGTTTAAAATCACAAATTTAACAAAATTTAACAAATTTTTAAGTTTTTCTCACCCGGTTAAAATTTAACTGACGGCTGCACTCACACTTCAGAGATTTGAGATAGTTAGAGGTGGAATGAAGCTATTTAAATTTAATCGATGAAACCCGTTGGGGATTTTCCCGACTAAATTTTTTTCTTGGAGGGGGACTGTGAGGTTGAGACGTTAGAACGTCACCACAGTTGTTTCAATTAAGCTGGATCCAGCAAAGTAGGAAGTGGGGACGTTTAAAATCACTCCGTCGCCAGTGGCTCGGTGACGGTTGAGGTCGAGCTAGTTTTGTGTCGGCAGGGTGCGGCATTAAAAGACTTAGATTTTTGAATATTAGTTAAATTAGAAGTGATTTTTAAAAGTACGGATTGAAATGTAGTGAAAGGAGGATGTAGGAAGAAGTATAAAAATAGAGATGGTTTTAGTAGATGGTGTGGATATTGGAGGATCGTATGGTGGATGTTGGAGGATCTTATAGCGAATGTGATGATTCTTATTTTGGTGAATAGCGAAAGTAGAGTAGAGGAGATTTAGTGGCGTGAAGTTAAGTAGCGTTGAGTGTTGGTGAGTGTCTACTAGTTTTCGGAAGGTTCAAGCTGGGATAGAAGGGAATCCTCTGTCCCATAGTGAAGCCGTATTAGTGAAGTACGAGTGCAACCGTCTCTACACTTTCGACTATCTGCTGTGGTGAGATATTTAAGATTATCTACTTAAATTGTTGATTCATATATTTTGATTAAGTAAAACGCTGGCTAAGCTATATAAATTTACCAGGCCGCCCTCCCATTAATCTGCTCAAATAAACTTTAGTTATTGTTATTTAAAGTCTGGTGTTCTCTTAGTAATCTAATTAAGTAAGTTAAGATGGAGTTTGCAGGAGCGCGAACTCCACAACGTGTTTTAAAAGTGTTTTTTAATATATATTTATTATTACTAAAATATATAAGTTATTTTACAAAATTATTAAAAAAAAAAAAAAATGATAATGAACAGTAAACAATGCCATCAATATATCTATATGAAAGTAACTTTATTTTAAAATGAATACTATTATTATTATTATTATTATTATTATTATTCATTTTCTTTTTTTTAACACCGTTTCAAATGTTCAGCAAGCTTAAAAAAACGTCTCTTTTTATTTAAAAGTCTTCCGCTTAAAGCAATTCACTTAAACTTTAAATATATATAAAGCAGAATTACTCCCATATTCATATTACGTTATGCCAATAAATAGAAGGCGATAACAAATTATGTAAAAAAAAAAAAAAAAAAAAAAAAATGAAAAATGAAAAATGAAAAAAAAAAAAAATAATAAATAAATAAATAAACGTTTTTGTGAACACATAATAAACAGATCTAAAAAAGCTGTAACTATAGCATATGTTATATAGAATCTGTGCAATATTTCGATTCGTTTGTTTACTAATAACATGTCAAATATAAGAGTTATAAGTTTCTATTTAAGAAATTTATATTATAAAAAAGAAGATTAAGAAATAATTCAAAATATGCAGAATTCCATTGAAATTTAACATTAATTATATATACATTTACAGAGTAGCATAAAACTATATACTTTAAAAACATTAAATATCTTAGGATATATCACTACTTGTATAATGTAATAAAATTAAACGAAAAAAAAATGTTGAATAGTAAAAATAGCAAATTTGTAAGCAAACACTCAAAATTCAGCCATGCACAACAACTGTTATAGGCCGTATAAATTCGAGAAAAGGCTTTAGCAGTGAATTGTGACATGAAAACATCAAAGTATGTTTTATGCGTTGAAGTTTTCATGTATTTTTGATAATAGGCCTGTTTTTAAATCAAACTTATTAACTATAGAATTAAATGCACGGAAACCTAACTCTTAATTATTAAAACCTAACTTTAAACATGAAAAGCAGTGTAGATAGACAAAATTCTGGTAATTGTTTTGGTTGAAAACTGCCAAAATCTATGTGCAAGTCATGTTGAATAAAAATTAGTGACTTTATGTATATCCATCTACGTTGCTTGTTTAAATCAAACCTGTTAACAATAGAAATGAACGAATAAGTTTCAGAAAATTTCATTTATTTTCTAGCATCAAATATATATTTTTTCAGTAAATATGTGATTTTTCATTTTATAATGAATTTATTATGCTTTATTATGGAAATTGAGTCGCTTTATAAAATAATTTCTGAAATAAAATGGAAATTAAAATAGTTTATTATTCGATGAATTATGTGAATTTTGAAAAAAAAAAGTAAAAAAAAAAAAAAAAAAAAAACCTAATGTAAATTAATTCGTATCTCCACTATCATTTTAACTTTTCCTTTTATCTAACATTATCAAACTAATCTTAAAAAAATGTTTTGTCATCGAAGCATTACACAAACTTTAATTAACAATTTAATTCTGAGATTATTCTAAAGGAAGATTATTTAAACTTATTTCGATATAATGACTTAATGTAAAAAAAATCATTTAGGGAATTGATTATGATGAAAATACTTCTTTTAAAACGAAAGTTGTTTGTGTTTAAAATTTAAAAAAGGAAAATGATCATACCGCCTTAGTTTAAAAACGGACATTTGAATAAATAACCACCAATAGAGATTTATGTCTTGAAGCATCTTTTGATAAAAACGGAAATGGAATTCACGAAAATTAATTGATTTGATTTTTAAATTATAATATATATATATATATATATATATATATATATATATATATATAGAAAATTATAAAAAGCTATTTTAATTAATTATTTGAAAGTAAGTATGTAATATATATATATATAACTAGTAGGCTATGGCTTTCACAAAACTTTCTTCGGCATAATTTTAATAGTTTATGTGATGTTTTTTTATCTTTAATACTTATATTTTCATTATTACTTTCTTCTATATTTAATAGAAAAAGGTATTGGATTCGTAAAAATTTTGGACTTCGAGTTTTTGACGGATTCACTCGTTTTGAGAGAACTAGATGAGAGGTTTTGAGAGACCATGATTTGTCAATTTTTAGAAAATGTCTGTCTGTCTTTGTGTGTGTGACATAATTGTTCTCTATCTTCGGAGCTACTGCTCAGAATTATATATAAATGTATATGTGGATGCACCTTTACGTAATTTAGTGCCTATCAACTTTTGGTGTCAACTGCTCAACAGCTCGCGCTGCTATACAGCGATTTCCTCAATTTTAGGGGAGGCTATATCTCACGTTCTATTGCGTATAGTCAAACAAAACTTTATATGTGAGAAGATTATTATGAGATATTATGCTGATTTAATTTGAAAGCTTGTTGGTCAAGAAGTGGCGCTGTTATACAGCATTTTCTTCAATTAAAGGAAAGACTACATCACAGGAACTACTTCACAGCATTGCATCTAAATTTGTATATACATGTGCCTTAACAGAAATTAGTGCCTGTGAACTTTTGGTGTCAACTGCGGAAAAGGTGGCTCTGCTACACAGCGATTTCCAGAATTTAAGGGAAGGCTGTATCTCAGGTTCTATTGCGTATCATCAAACAAAACTTGATATATGAGAAGGCCATTATGATACATTATGTTAATTCGGCCAATAGGTGGCGCTGATATACTGCAAATATCGTGGATAATGGGATGACTATATCTCAACCTCTATGGCATATAACTGTGCGAAACTTGATATGTGAGATAACCATTATAAAAACGCATTTATTAAGATGTTATTTATAGACAATAAAACTGTCTTCCTTTGGCTATTTAATGTTAGTTTTCCCTAAGATCAAAATCATTTACATTCATCATGTTAAGTAATTTTAAAAAATAATGGTATTAGTAAATTATTTGCACTTAGCGAATTTCTGTAAGAAAATATAGAAGAAAATTTTGTGGTGGCCACAACATACTAGTTTTTTGTGTTGGTTTGCAGCTCAACCTCCTGTTATAGAAATATGTATAAATTTTCCAAAAGTTCATAAGCACTTTATTTATTTATAGCAAGCCATAGTTATCATGAATACTATCAAAAATATTTCACAGAAGTGGTAAATTTTGTGCTATTACCTACAAAAAAAAAAAAAAAAAAAAAAAAAAAAAAATCATTACCAGTTTATGAACTATCATTTATAAATATGTACAAAGTTTCCTAAACTCGCATGCAAAAAATCAATCAATAAATAAATAAATAAACAAATATTATGCTACACACACAAACTACTTTTTTTCTGTTACAGGATAAACTATTTAGAGCATCTTTGAGCGTATATATCAATCAAGACTATGAGTCGAAAATTTCCCCTATTTTAATGTAATCATATGAAAATAATAATAATAATTAAAATTAATATTTAACTATATTTTTTTTTTGAATTACTAAATTTACTAATTGTTTTTTATTTCTATTCTTGTTTTAATACTCCTAACATCAAATATTTCAATAGGCTTATTGCTTAGAGTATGGTATTTTTATTTAGTTTGTAGCAAAAACATACCATGATCAGTCATATAAATAATTTAAAAAATAAGTTTTCTCTTACAAATAATCATTCTAATCAAAATAAAGTTTGTGAAAAACGTACCATATAGATGATTATTTGTATTTACAAAATAGCTTACATTCATTTTGAAATAAGCAAATAATTATAAACATTAACCACCTGTTTATAAAAATAGGAGATTTTATTGAATGTTGCTTGAAAAACTTTGATGAGGATTTTATTACTCAAAATAATTTAAAATGTTCCAAGTTTTCATTAAATATATTTTTTTTTTAATCATACGATTGAATACATAAAATCAATGAAAGTAATGATTTCCATATTAGATTCAAACCTAAATTCTATTTGTAATATGTTTAAGAACAATCATAAAATTTTACTTTTTAGAAGAAAAATACATAAACTCGTAGTTGTACTGTTATTTCGATATTCAAAAACAAAAATATTCTCACTGTAACGTTTATTAGCATGCGTTTAATATTTTACATTTAGTTTTTTTTCCCTAAGTTATATATCTACTGGATATTATTATTATTATTTTACTTTTTTAATCTGTAAAACATGTATATTTACTTGAAAAATACTTTTCTCTGACTATTTTACATATTTAATATTATGCAGCACTTGTGAAATTTGACACAAACAATAATTCATGTCAGGATTTTCCCCTTTACCATCTTTCAAATGCGAGTACAAGAAACGTAGAAACTTTAAAAGGTTTTCCAAGTAATTCGTAGCTCAGCAAATTCCTTAAAATGAAGCTTATGAATTACTACACAACATAACTCTGCCAGCACTTATCCTAAAGTTTTAACTCAAAATATTATTATCCTGACACGTTCTAGCTGCGAATGTGCTTTTAACACAGAATTATAAATTTCAACGTACCTTGAAAGAATTTCAAATGAATCCCACTGGAATACAAGTTTAATTCGTAAATATTTCTTACAAAACTTTCTTTACATAAACATAAAAATATTGAAATTTTCAATGTAACTAATAGAATGTTTTACACCCATTTGCTTTTTAGAAATGTTTCATTTAAATGTCTAGTCTCTAAACAGTAAAAAAAAAAGGATATCAACATATAAGTTAAAATATATATATATATATACATATTTCCTAAGTAATAAATATAAAATTCTGTAAAAAATAAAATTAATTTAGTATGCCAAGACACTTTTTTAGTCCTTTCTTTCATATAAAGGCATACAGTAACTGTGTTGTGTTACTTAACAACGGTTACTATATTCATTTCTTAAAACCTCTTTCGTACAACTTTAATACAGAACACCTTTCATGACTTTTAAATTTTTGTTGGCATTTTGTCAACGAACTAAAATTGCTATCGCAAAAAAAGAGAAAAAAAAATTAATTGGTATAGAAGTAATAAATAAAAAAAATTATGAAAATGTAAAAAATAATAAAACTAATTATCTTGTTTCTCAATCTAAATGGAAGAAAATAGCTACTCTTTAATTAATTAATTAATTAATTATATTATTATTTTATTTTTATTTATTTATTTATTTATTTTGACACAAAAGAACTATATTTCTTACTTACGTATAAATAAATTTTCTTTTGTGTAAAAAAAAAAAAAAAAAATGCTTATGTATATATATTTAATAATATATAAATATATATAAATGATGTAATATATGTATATATAGGGGAGACCCGTGTACCTAGGGCCGTTTTTTTTCAATGCCCAAAAACAGAGCCCTTGACCTGTTTTAAATTATCAAACTGATATGCACATATCTTTAAGATTAATTACTTCCAATTGGGATTAATATAAATAACTAAAATAATAAATTCCGAGAAATAGAAGGTTTTAAAAAAACTTCATACGTGGCCCTAGGTACAACACCTTCTTTGTACCTGGGGCCAGACCTCGTTGTACATAGGGCTATTCTCTGAAATTTAGGTTTCACTTTGAAATGAATAGAAAATAAGCATATAAACATGTATTTTATAAAATAAACAATATCAAGTGTTATATTTATTTATCATATAATAATTATATTGTTGCCTTAATTTGAAACACGAAATTTCCGCCCCTTTTTTTTTCTTTCTTTGGGATATTCTACAGAATGTTTTTTTTTTTTTTTTTTTTTTTTCTTCAATTTCTTTTCATTTTTTTTTTTTGAGTGTCTCTTGGATTTCTAGATCTGTCTGGTTTTCGGTCACATCTTTTCTTTGATGTGCGAGGTTTTCCTTTAGGTAAAAGTTTTGCTTAGGTTCGTATCACCTAAAGCATGACACACGAAAATATGTTAGATGTTGAAGGTTTCGAAATTTCAACAGGACACGAAACGGATATATCCAATTCTATCATTATTGGTTCACTTTCTTCCTGGAATTTTTTTTTTCTTTTTTATGGAGGGATCTTGTCTTTCAGTCACATTTGAACTTAAATATTCATCGTCAGTGATTGTGTTTTGAATCATATATGCCGGATACACGAAAGCCTGATAGAATGTTTACAGGAGTAAAGACCTACGGATAGGCTTGCCAACATCATCAGCAACGTGATATATAGTGACTGGTTTACCAGGGTTTGCCAGCATCCAATTACTATAGGCTGTACTGTGTTTCTTAACACTTTCGCGACCGCTGACGTAGATTCACGTCATTTGAAAATATGAAATTCCACCAGTGGGCATTTCTTTGGCAATTTATGTGTTATTTGTTTCTAAAAAATATACACAATATTCATATTTGTACAATCAGTATACTATGGATGCAAATATTTTGATTAGAGAGAGTATGATTATAATGCATATCCATTTGTAATATAAATGTGAATACGGAAAAATTTGTCTTGAAAATTTGTAACTTATGAGAAAAACGTGCACAGGCGGACCTTACTGTCAAAAAGGCAAAAACATGCGGTCGCGAAAGTGTTAAAAGGTAACACAATGGCCCTAGCTACAAGGGAGCTATGCGGCCCTATGTACAAGTTTTGATAACTTCATTCAAAATGCCTTCCGCTAAAAAATCCACATGCAGAGAGGACTAATTAAATGTCTCATTTATTACTCAATATAACAAGCAAAATTATACACTAAAAATGAAAGAAATATATTAAACTTCCTTTTGTAAAATAGCAAAAAAGTTGAGTTACAAAATTTTACTTCAAACCACGTAAATTCGTTTTCTACATGTAACTTGTCAAAACTTTCTCCTCAAAAATTCCAAAGTAGTTGTAAAAGTAGCAGTTGGTGTTGTTACTCGCCCATTTCAATATTAAAACTTAAAATTAACTATTATTCAAATAAAGTGGGGTTGCCCTAGGTACATGATGGCCCTAGGTACATGATGGCCCTAGGTACACGGGTCTCCCCTATATATATATTAAACAATTTAAAGTTGAAATGGAGTTTTTATTTAATATCATTTATCCAATTATTGATTAATTTAAAAAGTACAGAGTGAGCTATGATTTGCCCTAAATAATAAGTATATCAATTTATGCAGGGATCGATTGAACGGTGTACACAGCGAATTACACCGGGTACATTGATGGCTAAACACAGCAAATGACAAAGCAGACTGAAAGCAATAGTCTTGTTGTACTAAAAAAGTAAACAAACACCGGTATTTCAATAATATATATACGTATATCGAGGCCTGCATGAGTGCGCCGTTTAATGATATTAAGCCGGCTTTATACAGTATTTAAAGGGTTGCATCTAGTAGTTATTAGTAACCTTCACATGATAATGTACTCCGTTTATAAGTATTGCGAAATGATCTTAATCTTACTAAATATGCACGAATGCAATCAGCCATTTCAGGGGGCGCGCATGTATGCCTAGTTATGAAATGTTAACATTTTTAAGCATCTTTCTATCTAAACATATGTAGGGAATGTCTCCGGTTGTGCGCACAGTTTTAGATATTGGCTTATAACTTGGGTTTTGGGATTAAATTTTTTAACTTGATATTTTGTTATATTTACACGCTTTGAGGTCTTCTGAATCCAATAAATATGTTTTTAGTAGTTGGTCCGTGTTTTATCAGCATATCTCAAGAAAAATTAATAGCAAGAAATCCAAACTTGGTATTCTAAATGTGTATCATATAGGGATGCTACACTAAACGTTTCGTTGAAGTCAAGCAAATGGCTCGTGTACAGGGACATCCACGAGAATTCAAATACATTACGTCTATGGGGAAAATTCTGGTAAGTACAGTGTAATCTCTATAGGCTGATTTAAACAAAAAAAGAATAAATAAAATTTCTTATATGCATAAAAGATTGTTTTGTGCAGATTATGGTATGGAAATCATCCATAATGCGCTTACAGGGCTACCCAAAGTATTTGGACATATTGTGGTTATACTTGGAAATTGTTGAAATTGTAATTCCTTTTGTTCAAGTAAGACTACATTTAAGTAATAGTAAGTTTAATAGTGCATATTGATTATAGAAAATATACAGGTCTACCAAAAATTAAGCTAAACATTTTTTCTATTGAATGTAATTAACGGAAGTGCTTTGCTACATTTTATTAAATCGACAAACAATGCTCAAGAAGCAAAATTGTTTTTTAATACAGCATAATGCAAACGAAGTATTATATGAAGTTCCAACTCTGGTTTTTTTGTATAATATACCGTTTTGAGATGTCCTGATTAAGAAAGTCCAATTTTTAGCGGTCAATCTGTATATATGTTATCAGCATAACTTAAAACAAATAGCTGCAAGAGATCCAAATTTGGTATTTTGAAGTCCGTTTTCTACTTACTCTCTTTGAAGTCCGGTTTCTACTTAAAAATTTGATCAATATTGGCAATTTTGACGACAAATTAACAACATCTTTGATTTTTTTTTTAATAATTGTGTGGACTATAATTGAACGAGGGATTGAGAGGCAGTAGCCCCCCTCACACAGATTACATGTCAAACAAAACTGTTCCTAAACCTATTTTAGAGTATTTTAAAAGTATATTGAATTTTATTATCTTACGCTGTTGATCTTAGACTTAATATGCAATTTATCTTTATAGTATTGAAATGCAGTGTAATAGAAAATCGTGTGAGTAACACACCAGATTACTTTTAATGCGGTTTAGTGAAACAAATATATTAATATTCCAACATTATATGTTATAATCAGATTATCTTGTACCATAAAACCTTGCATTTTTTTTAGAAAAAATCGGTTTCTTTAGTTAAGAATACAAAAAATAATTTTCTTAAAACAACATGTTTGATAACAAAATTTTTTAAAACTTTCTTTTTAAATTGACATTTATATTCAGACTACGTTTAAAACGCATTTTCCAAGTTTTAACGTTTAAAAAAGAGATATTTTCCGAAGTACTTTGGCTGTGAACAAGAATAATAAAAAGGGTTTAAAACTGAAAACTAAAAGAAACACATAACATTTTCAGCATATGCATTTTCTAATCTTTGTGCGTAAATTTTGAAAGAATTATTCAACAAGTTTAAAAAGCGTATAATTGAACTTTAAAATGCTTTTTTATCGCAATGTATATATAAACATATTTTCCTAGATATGTTTATATCAGATTTTGTTACGTTCATTTTTTCCTTTTATTAATTACTAAAATGTCGCCATAAAATTATTTTAGCAAAAAAAGTTTTAAAATTCATATATCTTTTCGATTCACAAACAGAATTTTGACTGTTATTGACTGTTATATCTTCTTCGCATCCAAAGCTTTAATAACAATATAAATAACATTTCAAGGATTTTAGACACATGCATTCACATTATACATTATACATACTAGTAATATATGGTGCAAGTATATGAACTTTAAACAACTCAACTCTAAATTACTAAGTAACTTAAAGCTATAACACAATTTAAAATTTGATGCCCTTAAATAAACCAATCTATGCCAGCTTTTTATTTTATTCAGGTAAAGTGTTTAAGTACTTTAAGTAATTAGGAAAATTACGTACTTTTCTTCGACTACACTTTTAATAAGTCGTTTTACGCAATTAGACAAAATAACATTATGTTTGAGAAATAAATTTAATTTCATGCTGCCATATATTGGTATCTTTTTAAAGCAATTTATTGAGCTTTTTATTAGTTTAGTCAACTATAAAAATATTAAATTGTATAGATTTTATAAAGGAGGGAATAGAGGTCCACATATGTGGACCTCTAGAGTGAAGAGGATAAATAAATAAAAATAAAATAAAATAAATAAATAAAAAATAAAAAACGGAAACTAGTCATTTGTTAAAAAAAAAAAAAAAAAAAAAACACGTAATGAAAATAATAATAATAATAATCAACAAAATGACAGATTAATTGATTAAATAAAAATATCGACAAGGGATATCATATATTTAAACAATTACACGACAGAACATGATCTTTTAAAGTAGTTACCAATACAAAATCTTTATAGGTAGAGAGTATTTGAATATTATATAAGAATAGATTTCGAATACTGTACCTACCAACTAATACAAATGAAATTTTCAAAAACAGATCTTGTAATACCTGTAAATTATTAAAAAATCTTGCATATTGTAAAAACACCCTCCTAACACTTCATTTGTGCTCAACAAGATAAAAGATCACAAAAAAAAAAAAAAAAAAAAAATTACTTAACTAAATGACTAATTAATGTATTAAATAAAAGAATAGACAAAGAATTTCGTATATTTAAGGAATTACACGGCAAACGATGGCATCTTCAAAGCAGTTACCGATACAAAATGTTTATATGTATAGTGTTTGAACTCTATACAAGAATAGATTTCGAATACTGTACCTATTAACTAAGTAAGATAGCATGGAAATGTTAAGAACAGGTATTGCAATATTTGTAAATTATCAATAAAATAAATCTTGTATTTTCTAAACGCACCCTCATTGTGTTCAACGGTATTAAAGTCTGAATTTGTCAAGAGAAAACATACCTTCATGATGTTCTTTAAAAAAGTGCGCTTATGTTCTCTCTATAATCACCACCAACAAGAGAATAAATGCACCCTAGATTGGGAGAATCTATCATTACCCGATTGTGTAAATCTGGCAATTAACACGTTGAGCGCCACGCGAATTCTTAAAAAAATCCATTACAATTCCTTAATGATATTATCTAGTAATAAATAAAGATTAACCCTACAAGGCTTAATTTTTTTTAGTGCGCGACAAAAATATATAGGTTGTAATTAGTGATCAGAAGATAGGGAAACTTATGAAATTTAAAATAAAACCATATTTTACGGAAAAATCAACTTTTTAGCTCAACGTACCGTATGTGAAACATACATAAAAATATGATTTACTAATACGTTTACTATTGTAATATTTAAAAAAAAAGAACTTACCTCTGCAAAATATACACTTCGCTATAAGACACAGTATTTTTTTTTTCGATTCAAAATTGTTCAATAACTATTCATTTTTTTTTTTTTTTTTTTTTTTAATTCAGACAAACGACTAACGTATCACTTTCATTCAAATTTCACACTGAGTGCACTATAACAATAACACGAAAGACATTTTTACGTAAAGATTCGTATTACTACATTGCTAAATGTCAGTAGCTTCTATCAAGATGTCAAGAGATGTCGCTACTAATAGTTTTATAGCTATAGGAACGATTAAAGTCGGTGTTCCACATATGGAACTAAGTGCCTTGTAGGATTAAGTACGTTTTCAATAAAGTTTGAGTGATTACTTAAAACAATGCAATATTTTTAGTTTTATATCATATTTTACACTGCCAAACACCAATAGTTGACACGGCTTTATATCATATTTGACAAAGTCAGCCACCGATGTCTGACATGGCGCTCAACCTGTTAACACACCGATGAGCATTCCTATCGGAAAATAACGTTACGGCATTCGTTATAACGATGAAAAAACCATGATTCATATAACCACCAGTTAGCCGAAATTAAATCTAGTTCACTTGATACGGTGATAATTACAACAGAACGACAAAATACCGAAAGTTAACAACTCTCTTATCTGAGAGAATCCTATATGTGCTGTGCACAAAATTATTTTTACAATATATATATATATATATATATATATATATATATATATTCTTTCAATATATTCGACTATCAACTAAATCGTGTGCACTTCTTTATTTATTTCGTCAATAAAAAAATATTTTTTATTTAAACTAGTTTTTTATAAGGCTTGGATGATCAAAATTACAGTTTCGAATAGCCATTTAGCCATTTCTCTTCTACATTTAAAAATTAATATCCCGTGAAGAAGTTTCACACATTTTGTTAATTTTGAAAAAAAAAATAAATAAATAAAAATAAAACAAGAAGAATAAATTTGTACACTATTTTGCATAAGAAATTAAATTATATATATATATATATATTTCAAAGTTGTTAGAGGTTTATTAAAATAATTTCCATTTTGGTTCATTAAAAAAGGATTAATTTTAATATAGATTAATTACGGAATTCTATTTGAAAATGCATCTTTGATAAATCACAATTTCATTTTTTAGAATTATAAATGTAACTCATAAATTAAAATTCCATTTAGTTTAAAATGTATAATTGTAATCCTTTATTATTCACTCTTTTTTAAAATAAAAAATAAAACTTCAAGTTCAATACGTTAAAACTAATAAAATGTTGTTCTCAGTTTTAATAAAAAGATTTTCGCATCGCAGAATATTTTCTGATGCAAGATTTTTTTTTTAATTACGCTATGTACATGTACCTAATCATTCCATTTTTTGCACCTGGCTCGGAGATAGATGGTTTGTTGGCAAAGCGAACCCGCCAAATACTAGTTTAACAGTATTTGAAACCGTCATTAAAAATACAAAATTTTCATTACTTTCAGGCCACAAACAAAAGATTATGTTTGGCGATAATTTGGCGAGGACATAGCCAAAGATTCTCAGGGCTTCCATTATTGGCTGCGAGTTATATATCCCATATAATGTCTATAGTGAAATATATATATATATATATATATATATATATATTTTTTTTTTTTTTTTCTAGTCTTGATTTGAAATGTCAATAATGCAGAAAAAAACAGATTTATTACAATAACAGTTTTAAAATCATAGCGGTATTATAATTATATTCCGGAGTGTCATACACTGAGGAGGGATATCACACAGATTTAGGTGTTAATACCATTTACTTTTATAGGGGAATGATTACAAAATTAAAAAATACATTAGAATTGGCAGCTCTGACAAGTGAGAACCCTTCTCTGCAAAATTTCCCGCTAAGTCGACTGATATGAAAGGGAAAATATTTTTCTCACCAGCGTATAATTGCATGTGCATTCTGAAAGGTTGCCTTACATTTTTGAAGGAAAACAATTTCGCTATTTACCAAGTTTAAACGCTTATGAGGATATTTGAAAGATTTGATAATACAACATTACGATTAAAGCTGAATGCAATTTGTATGACAAAATAAGGAACGATTTAATGAATTCTAACACAAATAATTTTTACCAACGCAGTTCAAACTTATAGAAAGCATTTATTGCGGTTTTATATTCCTAGTAGACTGATATTTCAATAATAAATATTTTAATAAAATTAGGGGTAGGATAAATATTGCAGTATTGAACATCTGGGCAAGTATATCAATTTAGAAAAGATGATTTCTTGTAAATTACACTCTTAAAAAAAAAAATCTGCATTGATTTGAAATTTGGAATACAATTTCTCATACTTGAATTTAAAATAACTTGCTTTTAAACTTTCAAAATCTTAATTTATAAATCATTTTACTATTAGTCTAATTAATTTTTAATTTAATATTTGCGATAATTTTATATCACGCCCCACAACCGAAATATATAGCTACTTAGATATTTATTCTTAGTCTTTCAACCATCTCTATATTACCATGAGTTCATGAAAACATACTATGACTCAAGTCACTTAATTCAGAGATTTTTTTCATCCACAGCTTATTGAAATAACATGATAAACTTTTTGCCTCTGTTCCAGTAATTATGTACTATGTAAAATTTGTCACATTCAGGCAAGCTGAAAGAACATTTTTTTTTTTTTTAATCTATAACTGGTGATGTTTTTTAATATATTGTATTTTCTTTAATTTCCATTAAAAACTGTAAGAACCAGGAATTTTCTAAAAGTTATACAAATGAAAGCAGCTGAATTCAGTGGATTAATTTTTTTCTTTGAATAATTAAAACGTGAAATGAATTTTATCACGAGAAACAGTAAATTTGATATGCAGCATTTATGAACATAAACAGCACTTGATGTTATGGTTATGTCTCTTTTTATCTTTACCAAATAGCTAAAATATTTTTTTATTTTTTATTTATTTTTTTTATATATATAATTTTAAACTTTTTCATAACTGTTAAAACAGTTTTCAATCTTCTTTTATTTTGATGTTTTAAAATAAATTAAAAGTGAGAAAAAAAAGAAAAGAAGTATTTTTCTTTGTCACTTAAATAAATTTAAAGTCATCTCCCATAATTGCCGAAACGTCAGTGGAGTTTTCCCAGACCTGCCAACAAAATCCGGCAAATTGTTAGTACCGCCCATTTTCCTACACCGCTTAATTTTTAGAGTAATTCTTTCCAAATGTATCTACGATGAATTATGAAGAAAAATACTCTAGAAATTAAGTGGTGTAGGAAAAGTGGCGGTGCTAACAATTTGCCGGATTAGGTTGACAGCCCTGCTTTCCATATAGAGAGTGGAGACAAACAGATTTTGTCTGTTTGTCTAACTGCATACATGCATGCCTCGGGACAGTGATGAAAAAATCACCTTATTGGCTTACAGTTGGGTAAACAGGCTCATAGGCCACACAAAATTAGCTGTATTGTTTTTGGTGTGTTATAATTACTATGGATCGTGTGGGACAAATAAAATAATTTCGTTTCATTCTGGTCTATAGATGGTATTTTTTTTAAGTGCATTTTAACATGATTACCCTCCATTAAGCACAATGAAATATACATGTTATTAAAATTTTCAAACAAGATGGTTTCTGTGAAAAGTGGTAGGCATAGAATATGTAATTATTTTACAGGGTCACACAAAATAATTCCGATACGCTATTTAGTCATTTCGCATCAAATTTGGTATAAATATTTATGAATTACAAGGAAATATATATACACTGCATAAAAAAAGTAGACAGACACTTACTTGCAATACTTTAATACCGTTTAGTTTCTTCAATTAGAGATATTCATTTCTCTAATATAATTATATTCTTGAGACATCATATAGTATTACTTTTTGGATAAAGATTCAATCCTTTTGAATTATGTAGTGGAAAAATTCAGGAAACAAAAATGGTGCATATTGATAGAAGAATACTTTATAAATAAGTGCATGAGTTCGGAGTTTCCTCAAATTAGTTATTTAAATATATTTATAACAAATATTTCTTACTAATAATTCTTTGCTAAAATAACAGTCATATAATTAAATAAAGTTTAGCTTACCTGGGTTGTCACAGGTAATTGTTTATTCCATTGGTGAAGAGTAAGTAAATTTCCTTAATATGACTTCTGTATTAAAGACCAGCAACTACTTTTCCTATAATGAATCTTGATTAGACTGAGAAATTCTTACATAATATGTAGATCAATTGTTATTTAGGATAATTCACTCGTTGCTGCGTAATGAAAGAAAGCCTAGATGTTTTTTACTTTAATTTATTCATCTTAGACAAAAAGAAAAAATTATGATTAAATAGAATAAGAAAATGGAACGTCAGTTCCGAATAACGAAAATTACATGATTGAAAAAGTATTACAATGTACTTGTAGAGAGACGCGACATATCGTCACGTGATACGGCAGGTGCACAGAACAATCTTTTGGCGGGAAGCAAAAAACAAAAAAAGAAAGTCCGGAACAAGAAAAACGAAAGTTAATAAAAGAAAGTTCTGAGATTAAATATCACAACACCCCCTCTTAAGCTCAGAAATTTTTCAATTGTTCATTAATGCATTTCTATGTCTATTAAAATCAGTTTTTGGCAGAGCTTTTGTGAGGGTATCGGCGGTCATTTCTTTGGTAGGTTTGTATTGAAGCTTGATTAGGCCTTCTTGTATTAGGTTTCGCAGAAGATGATATCTCAGCTGTAAGTGTTTTGTTTTGGACTGGAATTTTTCATTTTCAGCAATCTTGATGGTAGATTGGTTGTCCTGGTACAACACTATAGGACATTCTTGCGGCAAATTTAAATCATCCAGTAGTTTGTTGAGCCACTGTATTTCAAGTGCAGCACTCGCAGCTGCGACGTACTCAGCCTCTGCTGAAGACATGGACACACAGGACTGTTTCTTCGAAGTCCAAAATATTGGATTTTTTCCTATCTTAAATAAATTTCCAGATATAGACTTTCTATCACTTGGATCATTGGCCCAATCCGAATCCGAATATGCTCTAAGAACAGGTTCACCAGAGTTACAAAGTTTTAATTTAATATCTTGGGTATTTTTCAAATATCTAATAACCCTTTTAACTGCCTCCCAGTCTTTCGCTCTAGGATTTTCGTTTCTACGGCTTAAGATGCCAACGGCAACACTTATATCAGGTCGCGATACTGTAGAAATGTAAAGTAACGCGCCTATAGCCTGTCTGTACATTGTGTTGTTTGGTAAGAGATTGTCATTATCAGTTAATTTTATATACCCTGGTTCCATTGGTGTGTCAGAGGGCCGTGCGTTATCTAGCCCAAATTTGGTTACAATGTCTCGTATTTTATTATTTTGATCAAGCGTAATTACTCCTTTACAAGGTCTTTCTATATTTATTCCGAGGTAATATTTGGCTTCCCCAAGGTCGGTTAATGGATATTCTTCCCTAAGTTGATTAATTATTATGTCAATATGGTGATTTTTACCAGCTACAAGTAGATCATCAACATACACAAGAATGTAAGTTTCTGTGTTATCTTTGTTACGTATATATAAACACTTGTCGTGTTGACTTTGTTTAAATCCTAATTTACACAATGTTTCATTAATTTTCAAATTCCACGCTCTAGCGGCTTGTTTCAAGCCATATATCGCTTTCTTTAACTTACATATTTTATTTTCTTCGCCCTGGACAACATAACCCTCGGGTTGATGCATGTATACATCTTCTTGCAAATTTCCATGTAGGAAAGCAGTTTTTATATCTACATGCCTTAGATTCAAATTTTTATATAGTGACATGGTCAAGAAACTTCTTAGAGTGGTATGCGATGCAACTGGTGCAAAAGTTTCGTCATAGTCCACCCCGTATTTTTGAGAAAAACCCTTGGCAACAAGCCTGGCTTTATATTTCTCGACTTGTCCTTGGCTATTGTATTTGGCCTTGAACGCCCACTTACACCCTACTACTTTGGTCCCTGGTTGAGCGTCAACAAGTTCCCAAGTATTGTTTTGTCTGAGTGAATTCATTTCGTCGAGTGTGGCATTCAGCCAATTTTCTTTTTCAGCTGGGTTTTGAATTTTTAGTATATTATCAAAACACTTAGGCTCATCAATTCTTTTGTCATTTACTGCAAATGCAAATCTGTCGGGCGGAACACCTTTATTTAATCGTTGTGATCGTCGCGGCAGAGTTTGCGTGTCATCCGGACTATCGTTATCGCCCGCTATATCTATATTTATATCAGTATCTAATATTGGTAATTTGGACACCGGAATTTCATCATTTGAATTTTCATTCTTGATTTGTGATGTTTCATTATTGTGGGATTCTCTATTCTCATCTTCCAAAAATTTTACTGTTCTGCTAATTATTACATTTTTATTATTTGTGCAAATTCTGTAGCCTTTGCTACGATTATCATATCCCACAAAGATTCCTTCTTGAGCGGTGCTATCCAGTTTTCCCCTATGTATTTTATGTACATATGCGTATGCGCGACATCCGAATGTTTTTATATTTGATAAATCGGGTTTACGGCTGGTCCATTTTTCGTAAGGAGTTGAGTCGCATGAGGAGGTCGGGAGCCTATTTTGTATGTAATTTGCAGTATTTACGGCTTCCCCCCAAAAGGAATTCGGTAAATTACTGTCTTTAAGCAGACAGCGAGCCATTTCGGTCAGCGTACGATTTTTACGTTCTGCCACGCCGTTCTGAGCACTAGAGTAAGGAACGGTAAACTGGTGCTCAATTCCTTCTTTATTCAAAAATTCATTTACTTCCATACTAGTGTATTCACCCCCGTTATCGGAGCGAATTGCTTGCACTTTCCGGCCAAATTTGTTTGCGGTCATAGCCACATATTCCTTTAACTTAGAAAATACCTCAAACTTATTTCTTAGCAAATATATAATAGTATAACGACTGTAGTCGTCTATAAATGTAAGAAAGTAATATTTTCCACCTACAGTGGGGGTTTTCATAGGGCCACATAAGTCTGTGTGGACCAGTTCGAGTGGTACGGAGGCTCTAAATTGTGCAGCTTTGGGGTAAGGTGAATCAGTTAATTTTGACATTATGCATGTTTTACATTCAGTATTATGTTTGCAATCATTTAATTTTATACCCACAGCCATGTCCTTGTTAACTAAATCTTTAATGTGGTTAGTATTTCTGTGGCCAAGTTTCACATGCCACTTGTTTATGCAATTTTCGTTATCACAAGTTTGTATTACAATGTTCGCTGTGTGTTTGTTTTCAGAATAATTTAATTGACATTCATATAAGTTATTTTTCACATATCCCTCAATGCATGTATTACCCTGATTTACAATTTTACAGGTTTTATCATCAAATACAGCGATACAGCCATTCTCTGTTGCTCTTTTTATAGAAATTAAATTAGTTTATATTTCAGGGACATAAAGAACATTTTTAAGTGTTATTTTGTTCTGTGTGTTTTCCGAATTTACGGTATACAAATCCACAGTACCGGGACCCAAAGATTTTAGCTGCGTGCCGTTCGCGATAGTGACGTTAGAAACGTTATTTTTAAGATCGCGAAATTTTAGTTTATCATTGCAGATATGTGAAGACGACCCTGAATCAACCACCCAATTTACAGTTTTATCTCCAACATAAAAAGAATACAATTTATCAGCTTTTGGTTTATTGCTCCCCTCTGCAATTTCAGCGCTATCTGGCTTCTCATTGTTCTGAGAGCATATGTTGGATCTGAAGTTGGGTTTTTTGTTGAAATTTTTACTGTGACTTTTAACAGCAGAATTATTTTTATTTTTTAACTTATAACATTCTTCTATATTGTGGTTACTTTTCTTACAATATTTGCAGAATTTCTCCGATTTGTTATGGTATTGGACTTTTAACGCTGTATTTTGAATACTTTTGTTTTCAAGCCTTTTGGCATATTCATCAGCTAATTTGTTTCGTATATACTCAGGTGTCAATTGCGCTTCGTCTTTCGATTCGAGACTTGTTATGAGAACGTCATACGAAGGAGGGAGTGAGCATAGCATTAATGCAGCTAGGTGCGATTCATCTATGACGTCACCTATGGCGGTGAGTCTGTCGCGTGTTTTATATATGTCAGCTATATGTTGGTTTACATCACCACCTTCCATTAATTTTATGGAATAAAGTTTCTTAAGTAAGAAAAGCTTACTGGTAAGGGATGATCTTTCGTGGACTTGGCGCAGAGCATTCCAGCACTCTCGTGCTGTATCTAGATTCATAACGTACACTATCTGTTCGTTATCAATAAGCAGATTTATAATGGCTCTGGCCTTTCTATTTTTTGAACGCCACTGATCGGTTATTGGGTTGGGAGGATCGTCAGTAATGACTGTAAAAAGATCCTCTTTTTGCAAGTACATTTCGATACGAAACTTCCACACATTATAATTTGTGGAGTTCAGCGGTTCAATTTGTATATCTTTTGTTGCTGACATACTTAAACAAAATTTTTGTAATAGTTTTGTTAATATTTGTTCATTACGTAAATATTCATTTAATATTTTAAATCAACACAGTTAGGATAAATAGTACTTGAAGAAGAAAATAAAATTAAATAGTTTTCATGAAAATAAGCACTTTTCAATACTTTCGATTTAGTGTCACTTCAGTTTTGAAGAAACAAAAACAAATATTTTCGCTTACATTTTCATTTTTTATTTTATTATTTTAAATGTAGCAATTTCTTCCAATGTGCAATGAAAAAAAAAAAACTTTTGAACTTTTGTCAAGAATAAATCTAAATTTTCAATTCAAAATATCAGTCTCATAATCTGATAGAAGAATACTTTATGAATAAGTGCATGAGTTCGGAGTTTCCTCAAATTAGTTATTTAAATATATTTATAACAAATATTTCTTACTAATAATTCTTTGCTAAAATAACAGTCATATAATTAAATAAAGTTTAGCTTACCTGGGTTGTCACAGGTAATTGTTTATTCCATTGGTGAAGAGTAAGTAAATTTCCTTAATATGACTTCTGTATTAAAGACCAGCAACTACTTTTCCTATAATGAATCTTGATTAGACTGAGAAATTCTTACATAATATGTAGATCAATTGTTATTTAGGATAATTCACTCGTTGCTGCGTAATGAAAGAAAGCCTAGATGTTTTTTACTTTAATTTATTCATCTTAGACAAAAAGAAAAAATTATGATTAAATAGAATAAGAAAATGGAACGTCAGTTCCGAATAACGAAAATTACATGATTGAAAAAGTATTACAATGTACTTGTAGAGAGACGCGACATATCGTCACGTGATACGGCAGGTGCACAGAACAATCTTTTGGCGGGAAGCAAAAAACAAAAAAAGAAAGTCCGGAACAAGAAAAACGAAAGTTAATAAAAGAAAGTTCTGAGATTAAATATCACAACACATATTTGCACTGTAATTTTTTTTTTTTTTTTTTTAAGTAGACGGACACATCTTTTATCTCTAAAATAAAACCTTTTTAGTAAGGGGTTCATCTCCCATTTGCTTTAATAAGTTCGTATACTCTGTTAGGCATCGAATCAATGAGATTCAGAATCTTTATTTGAAAGAAACTTTCCCAAATGTTTGTAAGAGTTCCTTTCAACTTGTGAATTGATTCATACTGGCGTCCACCCTTATAAATTTTATGAACAAGTACAGCCCAAATGTTTTCTACAGGATTCATATCCGGACTCTTGTCTGTTCTCATAAAACCATTGTTCTCATAAGTTGTTCTCATAAAACCATTTTTTAACGTTGTTAGCGGTGTGTATTGGCGCTCCATCTTGTTGGAAAATCCAGTTTTCTCCTTCAAGATCACACGCAAATGGTAAAAGCTCACTGCTTAGGGTTTCAATATAATCTTTGTGAGTCTGCTTCTTACTTAGGAACACTAAATTTGTCCTTCCACCATAACCAACAGCTAGCCACACCATCACACAACCACCACCAACTTGCCGAGTAGAGTACACTTCGTCTTCTTTCTCCAAACTGTGCCAATAATATTGATATGCATCTGGGACGTCTAAATTCACTTTTTTCTCATCTGAAAAAGCTACAGATATCCATTCTGTAGTCCAAAACATATGGTTTTGAGCCCACTGTAGGCGTTCTGTCACGTGGTGATCCTTCTAGCGTAGATGATGTTTTCTCTACTTATATTGAAAGAGCTCCGAGAGCTTAATGTAGTTATAAATTGAGAAGTTAGTTAGTAATTCTTGTGCTTATTCGAACTCTGGGAATTGATGTTCCAGTTTTTCTCAGCTCAGTAAAAATTTTTCTTTCGTCTCTAAGCAAAAGTTTTTTTTTGGCCGGCCATTCCTTTTCTTTACGCCATGGTCTTCGGAAGCACGTAGAAAATCGCTGATGCTACTTTTGCTTATTAGAAGTAGCCTACCAATTTCTCTAACTCCTTTATTAACATTTTTCAGCGCTATAATCTGTCCTTTCTAGTAATCAGTAAGAGGAATTCCTCGTGGCATGGAGCATTCATCTCCAAGAAATTTAACTTCGTAAAACCATCTTGTCAAGCAAGTTAGCTTATGGCAAAATGCCAAGTGTACATGTACAAGCGAAACTGGTATTCCGCAAAAAACACTCACTTATAATTGCAGTTTTTGACCAGTGTCCGTCTACTTTTTTTAAAAGAAAATATTGTGGAAATGCATATCTTTTCTCTTTCCTGCATTTCTCTACATTAAAATTATAAATAATTGAATATTTTTCTTTGTCTGTTAAAAATATGAAGATTGATAAGTATAAACATGTTAAAGAATTTTAATTGACATTTCCTATTAAACAAAGACGGGGTTTTAAAAAATTGTAAATAAGTGTCCGTCTATTTTTTTTATGCATTGTATATGTATATATATATATATATATATATATTTACATATTGAGAGACAGATATAGACAGACAAATAAAGCAGGTAGTTGATGGGCAGCATAAACTTATATGGTTATATAGCGAGTAATTAATAATATAATAATTTTAAATAATATGGAATAAAGAAAAATGATCTGATGAGTAGTTCGTTATACAAATAGAACTTTGAGGCCTCTGATCTGCAGATCCACTTGTTAAACATTTTAAAATTTAAAAGCGAACAATAAAAAAATATACATATAGTGCAATTGAATCACGTATTTCAACCAAGCACATGAAATTCCTTTTTAAATGGAAACGATTTTGAAATCGTAGAATTGAATACAAATCGACGTTTCAAATTAAAAAAAAAGAATATTTTTGTATAAGGGTATTAAGTCGTTGAATTTTGTTTAGATAAGGATTATGATAGTTTGCGTTATTCACGGAAAGATAAGGCAGAGATGTGTTGTTTAATACTTCAAAGTAAGATTATTATAACGCGAATGAAATAATAGTTATCTAAAATTCACTTCATATATATTCTAAGAAACATTCTTTTTGCACATTTCTTTCTAAAAATAACATTTTATCTTTGATATTAAATTAATATATGTGATGAAGTTTTATATATATATTAGGGTGGGCCGAAAATGCACTTTTGCACAAACTTTCGAAATCGATGAGGCTTGGGGGCGGAAAAGTTGTGTATTGGGTTGCTCAGTAACCATGTAAAAATTTTTTGAAATCGAACAATATCTTCAGGTGGCGCCGGCGCCTTAAAAATTTGAAATTTTGACTAAAACAGACCTTTTTCTTCTAAAAACACGATTTTTTGCATTTTCGAAATAGATTACGCTCTAGTGCGGAAAAGTTGTGTATTGGGTTGCTCAGTAAACATGTAAAATTTTTTTGAAATCGAACAATATCTTCAGGTGGCGCCGGCGCCTTAAAAATTTGAAAGGAAATGTTTAGTATTGAGTTGCTAAGTAGCCGTGTAAGTTTTTTTTAAAAATGCAGCTCTTTGCTTATCTCAGAGGAAATTCACTGAGATAACCCAGAACTCACCACGAGGAGGTGGCTGCATATCGAGTTCCACCCGTGCCCTCCCAACCACCCAACCATATAATGGACACTGAGATTTTATTAAATATTTCACTTTTCTGTTGCCTGATCTTCTTCGCCTTTTTTGTATTTCGACTTGCTTTCAAATGAAGGAATTATTCTTTGTGATTCTAATTTCGCCCTTATAAGGCCATCCCTTTCGATTTGTCCCACCACAGAAGCTGAAGCAACTGTCACTATTTTTACTGCCCTCTCCACTGCTTGGATGTGGCATGGAAACTCTTTTATTTCTAGTAAAGATATTTTCTCCTTTAGAATATTTCGGAAATCTTCATTGCTGACTGCACGAAGCATAGGTGGCTCCGTAACAACTGATTGGTGCCAATCAATTAGGTCCGTATAATCTTTTGCTTCGAATTTTATTACAGGAACAGTGAACCGCCGGATACCTTCTTGTTTATTTTCCCTGGCTTTTAAAATTCTTCGTATTGCAAGCAGTCGGATGTAATTTCGTTCATCCGTAAGCATCGAAAGAAGAATATTTTCAGGATGCGCAAAAAAAGAATTTCGGCTTATTACACCATCCACGACAGTCTTCAAGTCATCTGGGAGATAACGTGACAAGCTAATCATCTTCCATAAGTGTCTAGCACCATCTTTGCAATGCGGTTTGGATTTTATATCAAACCACATCGGCACATACACTTTAATTATAAACTCTACTAAGGTTTTCAGTTCTGCTGAAACATTTGTAACTGAAATGTACAGGCGCAAAACTCGACATGCTGCCGTTAGCCAACGGGAGTGCGCTAGCTTTCCTGGTTTTTTCTCTGCTAGGGCAACAGAGCAGTAACCTGATGTTACAGCTTCATAAATTTGCAGCATATATTGTTGATCTGTACTCAGATCTTTTCGAAGCTCTTCTGATATTGCTACTAACTCTACGACATCAACCTTTTTGAAATTGACTACCGGTTTCAGCTCACAGGTTTCGAGATCTTTTCCTATTGGACCAGAAAAGGTTTCAGGACCACTTGTTTGACCGTCTAGCTTTTTTAGAAGATGCCGCAACGGTAACTCATTTGCGTGTAACATGCATATGAGCCATTGAAGAGGTCTACCAACATCTTCTTCTATGAGACGTATAACTCCAGTCTTGCAACCTGTGTTAACGGGTGTCCCATCGCAGCCAACTGCCAAAAGAGTTTCAGTGTTGATATCATTCTGTAAAAGATATTCAGCGATGCTGCTCTTAATAGATTTTGCAGAACCACTAGCTGGAGAAACATGGCCGATATATTCAGATCCAGGTTCTTGTATTAAAACTACATGTTCTTCAATAACCGTTGTCCTGTGCTTTTTGTTTCCCTTGATTTGATCTGCTAAAGTTTTATCTTTTCGTCCGTCAAAAAAGAGGGCTTGAAGCTCTTCTGGTTTTCCTTTACATTGTAGTTCCTTTCGTTTTCTCATTCTCTCTCTTCTTATTTTATTTTTATCTGTAACTTTGGAACGATTATTATCAGAAATCATTCCGACATCTTCAAGAACTGCAGAAATAATTTTCGCTGCAGGCCTGTCTCCAATCCCTGCACTATCGCAGGCGAGTGCTGTGTTTGGCAGTTTTATCCTCATCTGGCTGATTACCTTGGTCTCTCTTTTCGTTTTTCTGGAATGGTTCTCTCTGGATCTAGGAGGAGTGTATTCTTCATCATTACGCGTTTCATATTCAAATTCTTCGTTCTCACAATCCTCGAACTCAGGCGACTCGAACATAGACTTTGGTGTTTGGAACTGCTGTTCACTTGTAGCAGCTTTCAACACTGTCTTGGATTGCCTATTTTGCTTTCGGAGCAGCTTCTCAGTTACTTTTAAATCAATGCCCCCGATAATCATTTTTCTGACGGTTCGTTGATCAACCAAAAATGGTTGTTCTAAATGTGGCACTTTTCTATCCTTTTCACAGGAGCATGCTTTAAAGGAATGACATTTGCATGTGGCAATGTCAAAGAGAGTTTTCTCGGCGTCTTCCAAAAATTCCTTTACTTTGTTCCTATAGGATTCCGTAGACTTGTTTTTACTTTTCAGGATATTTTTATACTTAGCATGATATGATTTAAGGATGCGCACAATTCTGCAATGAGAAATAGTAGGAATCGAGGACTTCTTCCACAAATCAGCTACCCTCTCAGCAACAACATTGGCAATGTCAGTAAAAGCTGGATCTTTGCCGTGATTTGAAGATTTCACTTGTTCTCTTATAAGGAAGTAAAATTTCATAACTTGACTGTAAGTTGGTAAGACGTTAGGTTTCAGCTCTTCTGGCAAACCAAAAACAAAACAATCTGTAACTTTTCTAGTTGAATGACAACCGGCCATTGTGACAAAAGTATAACTATAACTAACTAGTTAATGACATTTAAATATCTAAAGAGACTGCTCTTCGATGAACAAACGACATACAGTAAGCTTATTAGTTGATTGCTTCTGTACTAGACTGAACTAAACGATAACTGTGTTGCATATTATCACACTGACTGTCACGTGGACTGCAGGTGCGAGAGCATTTCATTTAGTAGAAGAAGGGGGGATGGAATAGAAAACTGATAAGGAATGTAAGAGACAATCCTGTACCACTGGGGGTCACGTGGACTGTCACGTGGACTGCAGGTGCGAGAGCATTTCATTTAGTAGAAGAAGGGGGGTGAAATAGAAAACTGATAAGGAATTCTCTTTTCATGAAAATATATGTCTGTTTTGAATAAAATCTCCGATTTTAAGGCGCCGGCGCCACGTGAAGATATTGTTTGATTTAAAAAAAAACTTACACGATTACTGAGCAACTCAATACTAAACATTTCCGCAATAAAGCCTAATCTATTTCGAAAATAAAAAAAAAAATCATGTTTTTAGAAAAAAGGTCTGTTTTCGTTAAAATTTCCAATTTTAAAGGCGCTGGCGACACCTGAAGATATTGTTTGATTTAAAAAAAAAATTACATGGCTACTAAGCAACTCAATACTAAACATTTCCGCACTAGAGCGTAATCTATTTCGAAAATGCAAAAAATCGTGTTTTTAGAAGAAAAAGGTCTGTTTTAGTCAAATTTCCAGATTTTTAAGGCCCCGGCGCCACCTGAAGATATTGTTCGATTTCAAAAAAATTTTACATGGTTACTGAGCAACCCAATACACAACTTTTCCGCCCCCAAGCCTCATCGATTTCGAAAGTTTGTGCAAAAGTGCATTTTCGGCCCACCCTAATATATATATATATATATATATATATATATATATATGTATGTATGTAAAAGAAATTTCGTTAGCAATTCCATTTAAAGTTGATGCATACAATACACAATTACTAAAGTGACTATATCAAAAACGTTATTATCTAACATCTAAATTTTCTCCCTCTCTCTCTCCCTTTACACTGCATAGATTTTAAGGTATCAAAACATATTCTGAATTTATGATAAAGTAACTTATTGATAATTTAGATAATTCATAATTCTATATTTAGAATATTACAGTAATTCCATTAAAGAATTTCAAGACATTTCGGTCTACGGATAACATACAACTTATGTGCATTTAATCATCAGTATAATGTATTCAGCAAAATGATATACTAGTGAATATAACATTTGTTGATATCCAACAGGGAAATGCGAAACATTTTCGATGCACTACAGATTTGAGGACATTTAACTTGCCTGCATTTCAACACCGTTATTTACAATTCAACATAATAAAAAAAAAAAAATCGTACGTTATTAGAACACCTACTACTACGTTTTAGTAAAAAAATAATAGGCTTAGAATTAATGTTTACGAGCTTCCACAAAAGGATTCGGACAGTTTATATAATCAATTGATTGACAGGCGATGCTGTAAAAATGCTCGTGAGTTATAAACAATATTCTATATTTAAGCACAAAGCTATTTTTAAAGACAAAATTGGTATCATCTGAGCATGCGCAAGAAATTTTTGGAACCAAACCGAAACGGGAATATTTTTCTTTTTACAAATACATGCATTACGTACCACCGATTAGGCAGTTATACTAGCGATATCTAATTAAAGCTTGATAATACGGACAACTCACACGTTTAATTCATACTTTCCAAGGAACGGAAGCATGTTAAGGGCGTGCATCCGGAAATGAAGATTTCTATTCAACATGGCCGCCCAGGTTCTAAGAAAAAATTGGGGTTGGCCTAACTTTAAAAACTGACAGCCTACAGCTCCAATCAGTGAATAGTAGAATTCCCCTATTAGTTGAAAAATTATCTTCTTGACTACCTTAATTATTTTGACACTTCCTTTTCTAGCTGTGGGGTGACACAGGTGATAAGAGACAGTTTCCCACCTGTATTCAATTATCTACAAGAACGCCGCTAAAAAAATATACAAACTATCGCATCGCTCAGTGAAATATTTTGTGAAACGTAAATCACTAAAATAAATAGATTTAAGATTTAAATTCTAATGTCAAGAAATTTAATCTTATTAAATGAATAAATGAAAATTCTTTACACAAAATGTTTCGGAACAGAAGAAAATATTTTTTTTAATTATAAATACATGCATAAAATATATGAATATTATAAAAAAAAATGTTTATTGAATTATTTATACTACATATATAGTTTCAGACAGTACATAAAATAGCTCTCTCTCTTGTCGAAAGATTCAAACCCACGATAGTGTGTTTTAAAAAATAGTGGTTGATTTTTTTTTTTTTTTTCTTAAGTTTTAATAGGAAATATGTTTACTCAAAAGTTTTTTTTTAATTCTAACTATTTACTTTCTTTCACGTATACACAGGGTAAAGAAAGTATTGTTTTTGGGTCAAATTTTCGAAATTGAGTTTTTTTTTCTTTATTATATAATTATACGTTTTGAAATCCTCTGAATTGGAAAATGTTTTTAGCGGTTGGTTTGTGTATGTACCTGTCTGTTATCAGCATATATCAAGAACAAATAATAGCAGAAAGTCCAAACTTGGTATTTTAAATGGGTTTCATATAAATATGCTACACTAAATTTTTTCCTTGAGACAAAGCAAATGGTTTACGTACAGGAATATCCAAGAAAATTCAAATACATGATGTTTATGGGGTTCAAAGTTCAAATAAATTATGTTCTGATAAGTACAATTTAACATCAATAGGCTGATTAAACAAAAGTGAGTAACAATTTTTTTTAAATGCATAAAAGCATGTTTTGTGTAGATTGTGATATAGAAATCATTCATCATTCGTTTACAGAGCTCCAAAGTATTTGGATATATTGAGGCTATACTTGGAAATTCCTTGAATTATAACTAATTTTGTGTTAGAAGTTTTTCAAGTAAGAATAAATTTAAATACACAACATTGTTTATCGACAATATGCAGAGCTACCCAAAATTAAGCTAAACGCTCTTTTGTATTGAATGTAATTGATGGAAGTGCTTTGCTATATTTTATTATGCCGACGAACACTTGCTCACGAAGCAAAATTAATTTTTCATATTCATACTGTATGTAAACGAATTACTTTTAGTAGTTTTATTCTCAACTCTAGTTTTTTTTTTTTTTTCTTCTTCATAATACCACATTTTGAGATTCCCTGGTTATAAAAGTCCATTATTTAGCGGTTGATCTGTATATATATCTGTTATCAGAATAACATAAAAACAGATAACTGCAGGAAATTCAAAAGTGGTATTTTGAAGTTCGTATTAGGTTGCCACTTAAAATTTTGAGCAAGGTTGTCAAGTTTGAAGTCAAATTAGTAACAGCCTTGATTATTATTCATTTGTTTATTTTTACAATTACGCATTATAAATAAGTGGGTTTGATGGAGGAGGGGAGTATCCCTCTTACAAAGAAATACATGTGAAATAAAACTGTTCCATATGTTCTAAAAATGTTCCGCAATTTTAGATTTTTTTTAAGTACATTATTTTTATTATCGTATGCTATTGATCTTAAAACTTAATATGCAATATATATATATATATATATATATATATATATAATGAAAACCTTTTTAAAAATTTTCAGTAAATATTCAATATAATTTTCTTTCATTATTTTATTACAATATGACATTTTCCTGTTCCTCCCTTAAAATTTTAGTCTTGAGTCTAAACAGTTTTAAGATTTAATTAAGTAGAATTACAGTTCAAGGAAAATTTTTATTTATTTATTTATTTATTTTTGGGTCTAATTTTAATGTAATTTTCGAATTTTGATGGAATATAATCCGACACACGCAGAGCTGCAAATACTTTAATTAAGAAAACTTTAAAAATTAAAAAGTAAAATAATACGTTCATTTCCTGATATTTTAACTGTGGATCTATGATAAATAACACCCGTGAAGTTGGAATATTTACAAGGCTTTTAGTTTAGAACCTCATCCCCCACCGCCCTTATTATTTCCCAAAATAATTTACATCTCTGCAGAAAGGAAAAGCAATAAATTATAAAACATTTAGAATAACAAAATTAATAATTTCAATAATTTTCTACTTGCAACTTTAAGTAAAATCAATCCAATGCAGAGATCCCCTCCAAGGTGATTCTAAAGCTCCCCTGTTTTCTGCAATTCTAAATTCTGCTCTTCCAAACTTCACAATTTCATCGCTCCAACGGCACTATTATATATTTCCTAACCCATAGTTTTATTTTTCATTCCTTTATTTAATTATTTTTAACAAATTATTATTATTTTAAAGTTATGTCCAGACATTACAATTTACAATTTTTTAAAGTCATAAAATTAGTTAAATAATAAAAAGAAAATCTTTATGATATTAAAGAAAAAACTTCAAATCAGACTCTTTCTACCGTCTATGTCTCTATGATGGGTTGGTTTGTCTGCTGTTTGACACTGATATAACAAACAAAATCAAATTTGTCAAATCAAATAAAAAATATTTTATCAATTTCACCCACGATAGCTAATTCTTTTAGCACAAAAGTGCTGGAAAATCTTTCTTTATCTATGCATATTTTTAATTTATTTTAGTAACTTCCTTTTATATAAAAATCAACCTCTGACTCTTTTTTTTTTTTTTTTACAATATATATAAATGTCATAGTAATGGGGAAAATGTTTTATAAATTATGAATGATGCATGGGTTCTGAAACAAAATTTTTTTTGTTTAATCTGTCTCTCTCTCCCCCCCCCCTTCCCCTCGTAAAAACAAAAATTTTTTGCTATTGTTCGTATTTAGAAGTATTTTACAAGAAACAATTAAGAAAAGTGCCCTTTCTTCCGGTATCTTTTTTTCCGCGATCCGGAAAAAAGGGCACTTTTCTTAATTTGCGAATCGAAAAAGTGCCCTTTTTTTCCCCAGGTGCCCCTTTTTCCGTGATCCGCATAAACTTGCACCCATTTGGCGCAACTTTTGTGACAACGATTTATACATACGACATAACAGCATACTGCGAATATCCCATTCGAAGCACAGTATAAATATACAAAGAAAAAATTCGCTTATTCGATTTTCATAGAATTACTAATTTAATTAACACATTTTCTTGAATAGCAACCCTACCACTAACCAAAAGATTTTACTCTCTAAGCCATGAGAAGTGTTTGGTTCGATTCAAGGCAGCACTCGTCAGCCTAGCACTAGGAGTTTTCCATCGTTTTCTCCAAAACACACGTTAATATGGATTAGGACCCCTTAAAAAGATTCTCACAGAATCCATTCCACCTAGACTTTTTCTAAATTAATAATAATAATAATGAATACGAATTATAATAGCTTTAATTATAATAGCTTTAATTTTACAGCAAATGCAATACAGGTTTCAGATTCTCTGTTTTAGGTTGGGACGTCATAATTACAACACTATACTATAATAAAAAATTTAATAAAAATTAATATCCATAATTTGAAATGGACACAAAATGAAAATAAAATAATTATTCCGTTAGAATTTTATGCTTTTGTATTGTTATTATTATTATTTTGCCGGAGATTTGCGTTATTTATATCATTTTTAATAGAAAACGTGCCATAGCTACCTTGAATAACATATATCAGTTTCAAAGCATTCTAAAAAAAATAAATAAATAAAATAAAATAAATAAATAAATAAATAAAAAATAAATAAATAAATAAATAAAAATAACGGAATGTTGAAAAAAAAAGAAAAAAAATAATCTGGTGTGTCACTCACACGACTTCCTCTTTCTCTTACCCTGAACATTAATACTATAAATATAGGTTGGAGATTAAGAGGTAAGATAACGATATTATGTAAACCTATGTTAAACAATTTAAATTAGGCTTCGGAAGAGTTTTGTATGATAATTAATTCTGTGTGAGGGGGGCTACCGCCCCCCTCAAACCCCCGTTTCATTAACGCACCTACATTTATATAGAATATAATTCGGTTATTAAAAAATAATTCTATTTTTTAAAAATAATTTATTAAAATTATTATTTAAAAAAATTATCTTTTATAATAATGCAGATGATTTCCATAATAGAGAAGTAGTATGACACTAAATATCCAAAAAAAGGTCCATTTTATTCTCAATAAAAAAAATAAAAAAAAGATTTTTTTTCTAAGTTTTTAATTTTTTTTTTTAATTTTTTTTTTTTTTTCGTTAAAAGTGAAAAAAATCGATAACTTTGTTTTAAATTATCGCAAATCGATGGTTCAACTATTCGTTTTAAAGGTATTGGCGAGCTCTTTTGAAAGATACCCATCATGAAAATTTACTCCCCTCGAGGGTGGACTTCCCCCCCCCCCAGTGGTGGTATTTACTCCATTTTATACAGGAAACATCCGATAGTGAACTTGTTTAACATATTTCAATTTCATTAAGATTTTTGTACAGTAAGGGTATGAAAATAGGGTTTATAGAAATGCCTGTCATAGAACGCAATGCTTTAAAATATTTTAGGGGTCCCTGTACACAAATCAGTAGAGGTATAAGCTTTTTTTTTTCGTTAAAAGTAAAAAAAAAAAATCGATAACTTTGTTTTGAATTATCGCAGATCGATGGTTCAACCATTCGTTTTAAAGGTATTGGCGAGCTCTTTTGAAAGATACCCATCATGAAAATTTACTCCCCTCGACGGGGGACTCCCCCCCCCAGTGGGGGAGGCGAGGCTCCTACATACACAAATTTTTTTTTTCCCAGTTGACTATCTCTATTACAAAAAATATATCTATTTTCGTTTCATTTGGTTTAGTGCAGTCTATAGACGTTAAACTCTACTTACCTGCAATTTCCCCCATAGACGTAATGTATTAGAATTCTCTTGATTGTCCCTGTGCACGAACCATTTGCTTGATCTTAACGAAAAGCTTACTGTAGCATCCCTATATGATACACATTTAAAATACCAAGTTTGAACTTTCTGCCATAATTTGTTTTTGAGATATGCTGATAACAGACAGACACACACACAGACTCAGACCATTTGCTAAAAACGCGATTTTCGTAGTCAGGGGACCTCAAAACGTGTAAATATAACAAAATCTCGCGTTCGAAAATTTGACCCAAAAACAATACTTTCTCTACCTTATGGGTAAGAGAAAGTAAAAAAGAGGAGAAGCATTGAAAGTTACGAATACTTCAATTACAAATAATAATAATAATAATAAATAATAATGACATGTTAATTTTTTAATATTCTTATTTTTGAACATAATAAGAAACAAAGCTAAGTTACGGTTTAATATTAACAAGACCTAAATCACAACCCCTATCATACTAAAATACTTTGTATGTGCACGGCAATAGAACAGACTTTTTCAAACTCTAAAACCTAAAAATACTTTAATTGAAAAAAATATCAGCAAAAAAATTGAAATTTAAGAAATAAAATAGTATATTGATTTCAAAATATTTATATTCATAATCTAAATATTTTGTATCGTGACTGAAATTTGGAATTTTTTTTGAAAAAGGAAAACATAGAATAAAGTTTTATATTCAACTATAATATTAAAAAGGAAAGAATTTTGTTTATAAATTTTATCCTTCATATATATATTGCCCTTCGCACAGATACATTCATTAGTATGATAGATAGTCCGTAATTAGACGAAAAATAAACAGATGAAAAAATTGCCACAACACACAAAAGCCAATTTGATAAGTATTATATATATATATATATATATATATATATATATATATATATGTATGTATGTATATATATATGCGCACATTTTAAACTACAAGTATGAATATTGGCAAAAGCATTTGTTAATTACTCTCTGTACATTTGTTTTTATTAAGATATCAAACAAAATAAAACTGCTGTACAAATAAATAGGAAAAAGAATTCAAAGCTATACACAAATAAACTTTTATTGACAAAAACAACATTACAAAACTTCCATTACCTACGGTAGTCGGGTAATGGAAGTAAAAATCGAGTAGGTTTTATCCTTTGTTATTTTAAGAAGTAGATAGAAAATTAAAACTTCAAGCTTTAGGCACGGAAAATTGAAGGAGATTTTCCCAAATTAAAGTAATAATAATAATAATAAACTTTTTACTTTCATTATCCAACTACCGTAGGTAATGAAAGTATTGTATTCGGTTCAAAAATTTCATGTCGAGTTTTCACTTGATTTACATGTTTTAAGGTCTCTTGAGTCCAAAAAAGCAGTTTATGGCAATTGGTCAGTGTGTGTGTGCATGTATGGGGTGAGTCTTTTGACTGTCATATCTGTGAAACCAATAAAGGTAGAACAATGAAACTTCAGAATTGAGTTAGGTCTGATGTGCCGATGAATTTTAACTTTTGGTTAAAATTTGGAAAGCCGGAAGGGAGATATATGAAGCCGGAAGTAGGACCCTAAGTCCGTATCTCAAAAACGACTCTAACGATTTTCTTCAAAGCTGCTATATAAACACCATATAAGATTTCCTTTCGTATGTAATAGTTGGTTAGTTCATGAAAATGAATTTGAGGTCTCGCAAGTGCATTTCTTTAAAAACGGCTGTAGTAATTTTTGTACAAACTTGCCATAATAAATCTCTTTTAGATACCCTTTCGTATGTAACTGTTGTCAATAATTGAGTTTGAAAAACTTTGGTGGATGTCGATGTCTCAAAAATGGTTCTTACGATTTTCTTGAAAATTGCTACATAAATCTCATTTTAGATATCCTTTAGCATATATTACGTGGCTATTACAGGAAAATTGACAATCATCCTCATTAGGTAGGTCAGTTTTAGATCTCGGAAATCAGTATTTTTTAAAAGCGGCTCTACCTTTTTTTTTTTTTTAACTTGGTATGTAAACTCTGTTTGTATAACTTTACACATGTATCAGTTTTCTTTCGCTGGAAAATTGTTAAGTGTCTAATTTGTTAGGCTAATTTTACGTTTTTTGACCTTACAAAAAAATGACCTTATTTGACCTTATGTTTTTTGACCTTATGTCAAAAAAGTGCATATAATAAATGTAATAGTAGGTAATGGACTTTTTTTTTTTCACCAGATGTTTTCGAAATGGTAAAATTATCTAACTGTACATTAAAAATATATAGAAAGCATTATATACCGTCCCAAATTAACTAAAAGATTATTAGTAAAAAGTATTAGAAAAAGTAGGTATCCTAGATTTTTTTTTTTTTTTTTTTTTTTAATAAGAGAGAGAGAAAGAGAGAGAGAGAGAGAGAGAGAGAGATATAAGAAGAACAATTACACGAAAAAAATCATCGCTAAATCGAAACAAAAATTTAAAAGTTGCCAAAGGGGTCGTATACTAAAGGTGTAACGCAAAATGGTCTAGATATTACGATTATTTATTTTATTTTTCTATTCTAAATATATATATCTATATATAAATATATACTTACTGATTTTTAGGAATAATATTTCGTAATAAAAAGTTTTAAATAGTACTTATATATTTCAATTAGACAATAAATATGAAGATTTCTTGAATTTCATTTTTCTACTTTTGGTTTATGTTATGCACTAGTAATATCCCTATTCAGTGAAAGGTAAAGCGGCGAATAAACGTACAGAGTGCCGCAGGGGTAAATAAGTGAAGCGAGTAAGGGGCAGAGCACCCTAGTAATAATAATAATAATAATAATAATAAATCTAACGATTGCTCTGCTTAGGAAAAGCTATCACCAAATTCAGAAAAATTTCACAATCAAATCGTACCGGTACATATATATATATATATGTTTGTATGTACTATCATTACTATTTTATTTTTATTTTTCACGTGTAAATGAATTTATGCCAAGGACAAAATAAATTAATTAAATTAATTAATAAACTCATAAGTTCATTTATTTATTTATTATTATTATTTATTTATTTATTTTTATATTTTTAATTAAATATTTAATAATTCTAAAACTATTATCGGAGACACAAACATTTTTTTTTTTTTTTTTTTTTTGTAATATATATAAAAAAAAAAAATATTAGATTTTTAAGCAAAGAGTTCTCTCTCTCTTTTTTTTTTCTTTAATGCATTTGGACTCTGAAAAAGAAAAATTCTGTGTGGACCCAGAAAGTATGTTTTAACGACACCATTATCCCCCTTCCCCTTTCGACATGAACGATATCATCAATCAACCTTAATGACTTCCCGTAAGTTTCGCGGGGCGTTTCCGATGGGAGGCGGAGAAATCTGCTAAAATTGAGGTTTTTCAATTTAAAAATTAAAGTTTCTTATATTCTCATTAATAGAGATTTAAATAAAACAATTTATAAAAACATTAATAAAAAGCTTGGTTTTCTTGAGAAAGGGACACGCTATACAGATTTCAGATATTGCAATTTGTTGATAAGTTAGAGGCTAGTAAAGCAACACAAGTGTATTTTTCGCATTTTACAGCTTAAAAATAAAGGGTTAAAAATTAAATATAACAGTTTTTGTTTCACGGGTCTTCAGTGTATGGTTGTGAATTTTCTGATTGTGAAAACAGAATTAAAAAAAATTCATTAGGTAATGTGTAATTCTATAAACAAATTTCGCCATAGAATAACACAGGCTTTGGATGTCCTTGACGATCCGTGATGCACCCCCTAGCAATTCGTGAACTGCTATCCCCGCCCGCGCGCATTTTCACCACGAATGATATAGTACATTACATCTTTACATGATAGAAACTCAAAAGCCAATCTTTTTTGTTTTAGCACCCTCTTTTAGCGTGAAATGTATACATATATTTTCATTTTTCTCTTACATAAACGAAAAAAAAAATATTTTTAAATTAAGAAATTCACGGAGTTGGTTGTTCTTTTAATGATCACTTTTATCAGTTAAAAACCTTATGATTTGGAAACATAAATAAATATTTAAAATTAAAGGAGATTTTTTTCTTTCTTTATTTTTAAATATATATTATAATCTTTGTGAGGTATTTTATTTCCGTAATTATAGTAAAAATAAAATAAATTATATATTGAAAATGAAATACAGGTAAAATTCTTGAATAGTATTTAGAAATTTAAGGAGCAAATTAATTTATTAAAATATTAGACTAATTGTTATTAATTTTTTTATCAGTATACTTCTGCTAAAATATATTATTTTGGTAGAATAAGGTGTTATAATTCTAAAAAAAAATTAATATTTAAAAACAATAAATTAATATGGATTTGAATCAAAATTAAGTAAAGAGGATATTCGAGGAACAAACATACAATTTTTCAGACAACACAAAAACCAATAGATAAAAAAATAACTATACTTAAAATCTAATGTATTACTAGATATTATTACTAGATGTATTACTAGATACTAGGAAATTATGTAGACATATCTAAGATAATATGTAGACATAATATTTTTTTTTTAGTTAAAAAAAATCACTAACTGTTTTTTCTTTTTCTTTTTTTTTTTTTTTTTTTTTTTTTTTTGAGAAAACACGGGTTGAATGTTTGCTTCTCATTTATTTTTTCCCATATATATATTTATTTTTTTCTTTCAATTCTGTTTCAGGGTATTTTAGATATATAGTAAAGTGTTTCATCGCCTAAAAATTTTTGTTATTTGGTTATAATATTAATTATTATTTTCATAAAAGTAAAGAAAAATTTTTATTTTCATTTCAAAGTTAAAAAAAAAAAAAGACATGAATTTTAAATTTATGAAAGTATGTTTTATAAATAACAGATGACGCAAAAACTGTCATAATGATATTGAAATGAACTATCATTCGTCAAAAGAAATAAAATATGATTTTAAAATGTATTCATCATTGTCTTGACAAATTAGAATTAATGATACATCTTACAACTGAACAAAATCTTTGTCCTTAATGTCTTTATTCAAAAACTATGATCTGTTGCATTTGATAGTAGGTTAATATAATTATAATATGGTTGTAATTTTTTGTATTATTTCATTTTGCGTGTAAAGTAATAAACAAATTGCAGAATAAACTTTGTAGATCATAAATTCACTTTGTGAAGTAGGAAGAAACTCCATAATTTAAATGCATTATGCAGTATTATTATTATTGTTGCTATTTTTCAAATTGTTGGAAACAGGATTTAACCTGACAAATAATCGTCTTTAGCATTTTAGCTAAAACGTCTAAAAAGTATTTTAGTGTTTTCTTTTCTTTCTGTTTTTTAGTTGGATTCATTACTTTGCAAAAACTAAAATCTAAAATTAAGCATTTTACAAAATGTAGTTTAAACCTTGGTTGTAAATATTGAAATTCAGTTCACTTCTGTATCTATTACAATATCATTTACCTGTGCAGATATTAATATTGGATAAAATTATTATATTCTGTTTAATGCAGTATTAAATATATCATCAAATTTCAGTAATTTAAAACTCACATATCAACTTTGTACATATTAAAGTATATGATAAACATACGTATACTGCATAAATATGTCTGTTTTGGAGCAGATTTTTAAAACCCGAATTCCTTAAACTTATGTGCAAACTTTCAGCCATTTATCTCGGAATGGAATTTTTCATGATTTCTAAACTTTAAAAAGTTATTCCTAAAATTCCCTCTGAGATACATGGCTGAAATTTTGCACATAAGTTCTGTAGTGTATTTTTAATAAATTGTCTTCAACATTTTTAATTAGGAGCAAAGATTTTTTAGTGGTCCATGTCGAGCTAAAAGTTATGCATGAAATAAGTACTTTTTCAAATTAAAATTAATATATATAAAAAAAAAATATTATAATCAGAAATCCTGAAGTCAAATTGAAGATAAATATTTTCTGTATATAAGGGTGAAAAAAGTTTCTAAATTGAACCATTAGTTCATGAGACATAACAAATTTAAATTTATCAAAAATTTAAAATTTAAAATTTTTGAAATTTTATTTAAATTTTTTTAAAGATTATTTCTTGCTCAAATCCATTGTCAAATAAGCTTCAATAAAAAAAAAATAATTAGTGCAATTCATGAATAAATAATAATAATAAAAAAAAAGGTGTCCCAGACCTCCTTAAAGCAGGTTAGTTTTATTCAGTATACCGTGAAAAGGTTTAAGTTGTACATTTATATATCATTTATCCGTCAAGTTTCGACGTGTATTAACTAGTTAAATTGATTCCACAAAATACTTTCAAAACACATCGTTCTAGAGGTAGCAATTAATTTATGTCCACTTAATCAACAGTATAATGTATTCAAGAAAATGAATTTAACATACATCACGATGTTAAAAACGTGGTTTCTGTAGACATGGTGTTTACAGATTTAATAATAAATCTAACTAAGAATTTTTATAGGTTATGTATTTTTCATTGTAACTACTGAATATGTATTTTAAGTAAGTTATACTTATTTTGCTTAACATATATATATATATATGTATGTTACGGATGCATGTATGTATATGTACAATTAGATAGAGATATAGAGCGATAGAGTGAGAAAGAAGCAGATTAATTGTTTATTACAGGTATAGGAAGATGGGTACAAAGAGGATTTAAACGGTTGGTTTAGATATGTTTCCATACAAGTAAAAGCAAATATAATGCCATTGATATAGTTAAAAAATTAAATTACTAATTAAAAATAATATGAATGCCTTAATATATAAAAGTATTTTTAAGTTCTTCATAGAAAATAAATGAATACATTCATATTTAATTTATCATAAAACTGCAAGGTAAGGAGAACATGTCGTTTGAATGGTATATTTTTCTGCAAGCTCCAGAAAATCTTTATATTAATCTTTAAATATATATAATAATATATTATTTACACATAAAATATATTTCTAACTTTACTTAAGCTTAAGTGTTGCTTAAGTGTTGTTACATGTTATTTTTTATGACATATTACATAGAAAGAGTTCGTTATCTTTAAATATAGAATAATTTTCAATATGCGCAAAAAAGTATTTTAAAAATAATAAATAAAATTTTCTTATAAATTCAACATATTATTGCATCAATAGGGTAAATAGCTATATATACTAATCAAGTTTTTAAGAATAAACAATTAACTCTATCAATATCGTACACATTTTAGACATTTTCTGCCATTTTTGTATGTTTTGTTTTTAAATTTTGCTGTTCTAGGAGGGCTTAAATTGTGATGCCTGTAGGAACACATCCAGTCTTGAGCACCTTTCTGCTCCAGCATTGGGCAATTTTAAATATTGCTGAAGAAAGCAAAATAAATTGTCAACCGTTTATGAATGTGAATTTAATAAAAAAAAAAAATTCTGTAATAATAATGAGAAAAATTAAACGCATATCCGAAAAGAAATGAATTTACAAAGAAAATATATCCCGCTTATTTTTATAGATATCTTTTGTAATTCAAATAGATTTAGCTCAGTGTTTATAAACAAACACGGATGTAAGGGAAATTTACTTTTCATCTGTCTTCTCACATATACCGAAATTAAATTTGTGTATTTTTTCCAAAAGTCATCTCACTTATTTAATTTAATATACCCATACCCTATAAAAGGTTATATTTAGCAATCTTATAAACCATAAAAAAAATATAAATAGAGAAACATCATATGTCGTCGAATATACATTCGACTAATATCAGCTTACTTTTACATAATGTCGATCTTACATATCAAGTTTTGGGCACTTGCATGTTGTTGTAGCTAAGATGTAGTATTTATTTTAGTAGGAATATATAGCTTAGCAGAGCACCTGTAGACCAACAAACAATCGAATTAAATCATAATAGATTTCTAAAAAATATCTCACTTATTTTATTTGACGCTCTCATACGAAAAAGAAGCTAACGATACATATAACTTACCTACAGAAGCAGAAATTTGCAGAGTAGCGTTCGGTCGATATGCACACATAGTAATTCAGCAAACTTTTTGATAATTGCCTCTTTACATATTAAGTTGCTTGAATTAATAGACTACAGAAGTTATATTACAGCCTTTAAATAAATCTATAAAATAGATGTAGGGTAAGTGCACCAGTGATTGACACTTTTAGATCAATCTCTGATGTTTTTAATGTTCTAGTCATCAAAAAATATTTTTAGAAATCTTAAGTTAGTACAGATGGTATGGAAGACATTCAGAACCACATATATGTTAAATATAAACATTTGATAACAATTATTTATTTATTTATTTATTTATTTTATGAATTTTTATTTGACACCCACTCAATGGTCCAGTAATTGACACTGCCAGATTTTCATTTTATCAGGAATTGGCCCCTATGCTCCAGTGTTTGACACTGCTAATTATTCATTTTACCAGTTATTAGCACCCTATGCTCCAGTGTTTGACATAAAATGTTAAAATTCTTATATGTAAAATATATTATGTTACTATTTTTCTTATTTATTAAATATTTCGAGATAGATGTCGATTACTGGAGCATTCCAATCACTGGAGTACCTACCCTATAACAGCGTGATCTAGTGGGTTAAAAATCAAAATATAATTAGCACAAAAAATATGTAATGGTCAAACCAAATATAAAGTTTTGTGGGATTCTGTCCATTAATATGACACACACACACCCATGTATATGGGAAATTCCATGAAAAATGTAACATCAGTCACACATAGAGATAATTCTGCTTCCACCAATATTTTCTAAATATAATCACTATCTAGTTGAATCATGAAAATCACAGGAAATGTTTCGTTAAAATTTCTATATGGTGATACTGGTGGCAGAAAAAGAGGAAATATTATCTTTTTTTGTGACTGATGTTAACTTCTTTCATGAAATCACCCATATACAATATATATATACCCGGAGAGACAGAAAGCGTAACACGTGAATTAGCAAACTAAAGTTACTCATATCATTTGTAGAGGTAAGAAGTTAAAATGGAGCTAGACTTGGCACCTTGGAAGAAGAAATGATGATGGATTGACCACCAAAGTCCTATTTTGGATACAGAGAGATAAGAAAATTCCGAGAAAGAGACCACACTGTCGTTGGAGAGATAGAATTGTGGAATTTGAAAGAACGGAATGGAAAAGCAAATTAGAAAACAAAGCAGATTAGAATCATCTAGGCGAACTTTCATCTTGCAGTGGATTGATAAAAGCTAAAATTGGTGATTATATACGTATATCATATATATATAAAATCCAGATATAGGTGAAGTATATAATATCAATACTTAGAACGGAAATTTGTTACTCTGATCAAAATGTTATTTTTTACATAAAATGGTATCTTGAAAAGCCGTTTATGAAAAAATTAAATTTAAAAAGGTTACTTTTGCAATGAAATGTCTACATACTTTTACAAAAAAACTTAATGAAAACATGCAAAAGCTTAATTTCGACACCTCTTATACAAAATTAAGCGTGAGAATCGAAATTTGAGAGCTAATGTTAAAATGAATTGAGATTATAAATTATATATATATATATTTAAGAAACCGTAAATTCTATTTTTAATATAAATTAAAACAGATGATATAAATCTAATTTAATAATGACAATATAAGAAATGTTTTATCATAAAAAAGTACCATGAATAATATATATTTGTATATAAAATATTATTGGGGGATATTTTAAATAGTTTTGTTTTATATAACTTCCAAGTATATTTAAAAGTACTGTATATAATTAATTTTCAGATTAAAATTTTATTCTTTGAGCATTGAACATTTATATATATATATAAATCATATCTCCCAAATGAAATGATGTAAATTAATATTAATGGTTATGAAACGTATAAAAATAATTTCCAATCTGTTGCAAATTTTATTAAAAAGTATTAATTTAATTGGGAGAGAAGCATCTACTAAAATAATTCATACTTCAACAATCTTAAAGAATTTCAGATACTTCATCAAATGAATATTTAAGTTGCACATAAAATATAATAATTTCAATACTGACATAGCTAATGGCAATTGCATTTTAAAATGAAACTTTATTTTAGTATTTAATAATGGGCTTTTATTTTTCAGATAAAATTACATTGAAGAATTCTGTTACTAAAATGTAATCAATAAGTGTCTACTATTATTGCCCTAAAATTTGAGGAAGCACAGTGAGATGCACTTTAGTTAATACCTTTAATTTCCTTATCTAAGATATATTGATTACCTGTCAAAATCTTTTAATAAGAATTATTTTAAAACTTCATTACAATAAACATGCTCTTTAAGCACTTTTTCTAAACCCAAGTCCTTTTAATGATGATTAAATGTATGGAAGTGAACAGTATGATTTGTTTGTCTAGTAAACTGTTTACGTAAGTAGTATTAAAATTTTGAAAATATACCAAATAATGATTAATTAAGAAAGGAATATCAAGCAGCTCGGATGAATAATAAAAATGTTCTAATAATACATAGCTATTATATCGTTTGAACTTCAATTGTTTTACCTAAACCATGAGGCATTTAAATGTTGCTTTTAATATGTTGCACATTAACAGGTTGCCTTTGTATCCAATTATATTGTACAGAAACATCAAAACTACAAATATTTTTTATTTATTTATTCATTTTTATTTTTAACAGCGGGTAGAAGGAATTTCACAAGAGAAGCTTTATAACTTATACATTTTTCATAGGAAATTCACAAGTTGGGAGTCGCAACGAATTTGAACTGGTTTGAAGTCTTACTCTAATTTATAAAGGCAATCAGCGATAAACGTAAAGGAAAAAAATAAAAGGTAAAGAAAAACTTCTCGTTTGGTTAAATTAATTAGATAATTAGATTTGAGAAAATGCATTTGAAAAATAATTATCATGAGAATGAAAATTGACTTATCAGTGTATAACAGCAATATTAAAAAAGTAATCGGGGATTTAATGCAATTGGAGTGCAGTTTTAATGAGCTGATAACTGATCAATTCAAGTTAGCTTTCCAATTCAAGGCAGTTTTATTACAGTTTTGGCCTTCAGATTATTTTTAAAAATAAGTGATTTACTATCTTGTACTTTAATACACATTCAGCATAATACAGCCAGATTAGGTCTGTAATTCTCCCTCTCATTTCGCGAATACATTTATTAATTGCATTTTATATTCATAGCTAAGAAAAAAGTATTAGATTCAGAAAGTAATCTGGTGTCATGTTTTTTGAAGATTATGTACATTATAGGAACTTCTGATCGCCTTTTTAACGATTTTTTGACAGATATTTGTATAGTTATATACTTGTGGGTGACAACGGGTTTGTGACAGCTATAGATCAAGAACCAATGCAAACAATTTATTATTTTTATACTAAGTTGTACCTTATACAGTTGCATCTTGTGTTTATCAACTTCTGTGTGCAAATCAATTAATAGGTTATCCGGTTTTCGAATATTTTTATCATTTGTATCTGGTTGCATTAAATATATATATATATATATATATATATATATAATATACATTGAAGATTCTTAATCCATCATAGTGAAATTAAATATATAGATTTATATTTATGATATTTATGTTTAGCAATAGTCAGATAGTCAGTAGAATAAAATTTTAAGTATACTAGGAGCACCACATCTCGGAGGGTATTCCTAGGGAACTGTAAACTTGTAATGTGTTTTTTTTTTCATTTCTTTTTCTTTTCTTTTTCCTTAAGAACTAATTATTACACTGAAAACGAACAGTTTAACCCTGTTTCCTCGGTAACATAAAGCATTTTCTTTCACAAATAATAATAATAATAATAATAATAATAGCAAATAAATAAATAAAAGAAATCTGTAAATAAAGTGCATCTTAAAAAGTTGAATCTGTGAGACACAAATTTAATTTTCTTTTGACATTTATTTCTGATATGAAACTCGCTTGAACTCACCAGGGAAAAATATTGTGAGATAGTGCATCTGCCATAAGGTGCTATAATCATAAAAGACACTGCTGCAAAATATCTTAGAATAATGCTTGAGAAGTAATAAATGAATAACTCGCGGTGACATTGTTTTGAGGTAAATTTTCAGGATATTATATAACAATAATTTATAGTGGTTACAGTATAATTATTTTTCATTAATTCACTAATTTATTTCATTTTTTACTCTCTGCCTCTGAAATATTATGGGTAAATATCTATACAATATTTCTCTAACGTGGACCAGTTTCAATTATTTTTTGTCGAAACGATACGATACGCGAGGATAAAAAAATAATATTTATACATGAACAATATTTAAGCACGCGGATTTAGCTCAGTGGACTAATAAGAAAAAATGACGACATTTGTCTGATGAGATTATTTTACGAAAAAAATGTATTTTTTACTGTTGTTTCTTCAGAATCTTTGCAAGTGTTATTTTAAACCTAGCAATATATAAATATATATACATAATATGAATTTTGTGTCATAAATTGACTAAAAAACACAATATAAAAAATATAATCAAAATAGGAATTATTTATTTTATTTATTTATTTATTTAACTTAATATATATATACTAAAATTAATAAAACATTATCGCCAACATGCCGACAAAAAATTAAAAGGCCTCGTTGGTGTCCTATACTAAACTTGTACTGCCTGTGGAAGTATGAAAATTGGGTCGTGAACCATGAATTTTATTTGGAAGCCTTTGTTTGAAGGATTTTGGTTTCACTACTGTACAATATTAATTTGGTAATAATTTGGCTTCTGGTAAATTAGGATTTTAATTAGGCAGTGAAATTGGTATAGCATTTATGAGTTTCACATTTTATAGGTAAATAAGAAAAGGGTAGATAAGAAATAGGTAAATAAAATGCGAATATTTCGCACGGGATTACTAGTATTTAATAACTTGTGAGGTATAGCAAAGTTAGCTAGAATAAAAATTCGCACTTTACGAGTAAAACATGAATGTGCAGAATTTAGGATTCAGTAGATTAATAGAGTTAGTTCTCATCCTAAATTAAAATCGTAATTTGTCATATGCTAATAAGTTTGGAAAGTGAGATGGATAAAAGGCGATATATTTCATAGTGAAGATATAGTTGAGAGGTAGCCGAGATGAAGTGAAGTCAGATGTTAGCGGCTTAGAAGGCGGTTTAGAGTAAGAGGGCTGTTGGGGTAGCTGCTTAGAGTAGGATAGTTGAAGATAGTAAGTCGAGTAGTATAGTGGCGTCAGGGAATCCTCCCACATACGAAAGATTACTAAGCAGTAAGAGTTAACGCAGTTAAATAAAGTAGTTAAAATCATTTGTGGTTAATTATGTAAAGTTAAAAGTAATTATGGAGGCTGCCCTTTTTAGTTTATAGAGATATTAAATATAATTATAGTCCAAGGCCCACCTTTTTATTTAAGCTAAAAATAAAAGCTCATTTATTTTATAAATCTGACTTTGTCATTACTTCATAATCCACGTCTCATGCTTATAAATTTAATTAAGTAATTAAGTTTCAGCTTCAATCAAAAGTTAAATGAGCATGGCGACGGAATGTCGTTCATCACAGACTTAGTAAGGAGGGTGACCCATTGCTCAAAAGGTATTAATACATGTTATATATCACCTTAAAGGTCTAACTAATTTGATTACGAAAATATCTCTCTTATTGGCAAATGCGCTACCAAGTGCGAATTTTTTTTATTTAAAGTTTGTAAATTACAGACTTTTCAGTGATGTATTTTAAAGATATGCTCATTCTAAAAGCGACTGATTATTTTAACAGTAAGGTATTTTATTGTTTAATAATTATTTTGTAGCAATAATAGAAAAATGTAAACTATATAAAAAATATCAAAAAATAAAAATAAAGCTTTTGCAATTTTTATAGCAACGAATAGCTATTACTCCGTATTTCTTTTCATTACAAATATCATTTTGTTCATTACAATTGTTATTCATTACAAATAGCAATTTCAAGCTGATTACATCAAAGATTTTTGTTTTTTTAATGTATTGTATAATGGTGGTCTTCCTGTTGTAAAACCAGCGTTTTTTACTGCTTTTAGAGAACTGTTGTTTGAATTTACAAATACTTTTTGTTCCCCTTCAACCGTTCACAATATATTGTATTTAGCACGAAAATCTATTTCAGAACTTATTATAAGGATATAAACTCTGATAAGTACAGCATTGCAGAGTCTGTAATTTACAAACTTTAATTGAGAAAAACTCACGCTACGGGTATCTTTTGCCCATAAGATGAATATTTTTTAATTCAACTCAGTTAGACTTTTAATAGGTTATAATACATGTATAAAAAGCTTTGTAACAGTTGGTGACCCTTTCTTGTTAAGTTTATTGTAAAATTTTCCTCATCATTATTATATTACAGTACATATTGATAATAATTAGAATTTTAAAACATAATATGCCAATATAGAGAGTATAAAGAAAATTTTTTATGACTATTTAACAGCTTGAAATTGTATTGAAATTCTATTTGGATGATTCAATAGAATTGTGAACTATTTAAATTATAGTCGGATGAGTTGATATGCAAAACTGTTTATTTTAGCATTTGTAATGTTTCTATGAAGAGCTATAAATCACCATATCATTATATTCTATTACTAAAAATTTTAAACATATTTATAACCAAACCGAAAAGTTTAAAATTACTTCAATATTTTAGTTTTATAATTAACCATTTTGACATAAATTATAAAATGTTTTGATATATATATATATATATATATATAATAGGGTGGTTCGAAAAAATCGATTTTTTTATTTCGGAATCGCGTTACCTCTAAAAAGTTGTAGTTTGGTATCCTCAATCGAGGAGAAATAAAAAAAACAATTCTAAGTTGACATCTTCAGTTCGCGCATGAGGCTGAAAATTTGAAAAAATATGTTAAAAATGGAAATTTTCAAAAAATAATAAAAAAAAATTTTTGTAATTTTTTATAATGCAACAGCCACCAATTGTTAGTATGTAGCGTAGTTTCAACCTAAAAAAAAATTATAACATTTAGATGATATATTCTGTTCGCGCATGTGGCTTAAAATTTAAAAAAAAAATGTCAAAAACTGAACACGAACAGTAACTGACCGTCAAGCGCCAAGTTGCGCCGCGCCATCGCATTCTTATTCCACCGCCGACTTGTCTAGACAGTAGACACATTCTCTCTGTTCTCACTTTGTCAGTCTGTTAGTAGCCGCTAAGCAAGCAGCATCTTTAATTTGTAACTGTAAGTGAATCAATAAGTGCAGCGTGTTTTGCATTGAGTGGAATATTTTGTAAAGTTATTGGAGATTTTTATGCTCAAATTTTGTTATATTGTTCTCCGTTCTGCAAATAATAAATAATGGGACCCCGAAAACTTCTAAACGCTTAAGTGTTTGTCCGTTTTTCGGTGCACCAAAAGCGTTAAGTCAAAGTGTTTTAGCCACATGAGCAGATGTTTTGTTAGCTTATTTTGAAGAAACATCAAAATCTGTAAAAAACGAATCTTTTACAAAGATTTCAGATTGCATTGCTGCTCAAATAGAAGAACTGTACTGTAAAGCTTCTATACCAACGGCCAGTCATGAACGTATTGTTAAATTGATAAAGGATTACCATAATAAGTACTACACTTCAAGAAAGTCATTTGGTCGTGATAAAGATAAATTTAACTTCAAGACTAAACTCAATCACTTTGTTAATGAAGCGAAGTCCAAACTTTTTTATGTTGCTTCCTGCAAGTGTGTAATGAATTTTGCGGTAAGAAGCCTATCTCTTGTAGCTGTAAAGTAATTATGGATTGTAAATGTGATAAAGGTAATAAGATCCCTATTATTGAGAGAGAGTTTTTGTACGACCAGCGAAATGGCCGTATAAATATATCGGCACTTTGGATAGAGTAGAGACTAATAAGATCGCAAAAAGAAATAAATGAATGCAAATGGAAAAGAAAAACGAGATTGATGAACCTAATATTAAAGCTAGCAAAAGAGATACTCTATTAAATTCTGACCAAAATAGCCAGTTTGAGAGTCACGAAGCAAAATGTAACAGTTTGCCGTCAACATCGCAAATTTGAATTAAGCTTCCTGCAACAGAATTAAAAAGCGATAGATATGGTATATCCGAGAGAGCCACTGCTGCTATTGCTTCCTGTGTTTTGCAAGATGTAGGCATGATAAATGAAGGAGATATGTCTCTAGTAATAGATAAGAGTAAGATCAGACAAGAAAAACATAAAATTCGATACTCTTTACAATCAGAGTCTCCAAATGTAGTGTTACATGAACCTTATTTTCACGGGAGAAAAGATGACACTTACTATCAGGAAAAGAATGGTAACAAAACGTATCGCAGACTAAAGAAAGAGGAGCACATCAGCTTGGTTCAAGAGCCTGGTGGAAAGTATCTGGGACATTTGACCCCTCCAAGGGCCACTGGAAAAAAATAGCTAATAGCATCTTTTGCTATTTAAAAAACAATAACTTTGATTATGTTAAGCTTGTTGCAATTGGATGTGACGGAACAGCGACTAACACAGGATGGAAAAACGGTGTTATTCGTAACCTTGAGTTTAAACTTGGTCGTCCTTTACAATGGTTTATATGTTTATTACATTTCAATGAACTTCCGTTCAGGCATTTCTTTGAAAGTGTAGATGGGGATATTACAGGACCCACAAGTTTCTCAGGACAAATTGGCAAGAAGTTAACTGACTGTGAAAAACTCCCTGTTGCTAATTTTGAAACGATTAATAGTGAGGAGATAAATGTGACCAAAACTGACTTAAGCAAGGACCAACATTATTTACTTAATACTTATCAAAAGTCAAGACAAGAGAGTGTGCGCCAGAACTCGCTGTGAAAGATCCTGGTCCTCTTAGTAACTCTAGGTGGTTAACTTTTGCAAATAGGATCTTAAGACTATATATTTCTGAAGTAAAACCTTCTGACGAAATTAAACTGCTGATCAGCTATATTATGAAGATATACGCTCCAGTATTGTTTGGAATTAAAATGCATCCCTCCGTAAAGTTTGGAGCAGTTCACGTGTTTAAATTAGTACAGATGACAAGACAGCTGACCGACAGGGTACGTAAAATAATTGATCCTGTCATGCAGAGGAATGCGTATTTTTGTCATTCCGGAAATCTTTTTATTTTAATGGTACTAGATGAGAGAGTGCACGTAAGACAGCTAGCTTTTCGAAGACTGCTAAAAGCAAGAAAACAAGAGCCAAAAGGGAAATCGGTGCGAACTTTTCAACTACCGACCATAAATTTTGCAGCTTCAAATTACATTGAACTTATTAATTGGTCCAAGTGCAAACTTAGACCTCCTCCTATAATGAGCAATGTGTCAAAGCAAAGCCTAGAAGATCTTATTAATTCTAATGTTCTCCCAGAGTTCGAGCTAATTAAATTCCCTTGCCACACGTAAAGTGTCGAAAGAATTGTAAAGCTAGTAACAGAATCTTGTACTAAAGTATGTGGAGAAGAGAACAGGGATGGTTTCATAAGGACACCTTTGCTCTCAAGGTCAACTATGCCATCATTTGAATATAAATTTCAATTTAAAACAATACCCAACAAAGCTGAGGAATCTTAAAGACAAAAAAATAGGTAAAATCTATAAATCATTCTGTAATTAGCTATAACATTCAATGTTATTATATACATATAAATGTTTGCGTAACTACACTTGTACGTATAATACTGTAATAAAAGGTTATATTCAACAAATTTAGAATTTTTAAAATACTGTTGAAACATAAATATGTCATGTGTTTTATTATTGTATATTAAACACGTAAATTTCAAATTTTAGGCGATTTTAGCCCAATTTCAAACGTATGCGCAAACTAAAGATACTATGTAAAAGCTATAAAATATTTTCTTAGGTTCAAACTACGCTATATACTGACAATTTATGGCTGTTGCATTATAAAAAATTACAAAAAAATAATTTTGTTATTTTTTTAAAATTTCAATTTTTAACATATTTTTTTCAGCCTCATGTGCGAATTGATGATCTCAACTTAGATTTTTTTTTCCCCAATTGAGAATACCAAACTACAACTTTTGAGATGTAAAGCGATTCCGAAATAAAAAAATCGATTTTTTCAAACCACCCTAATATATACATATATATATGATGTATCACCTCATTTTACAAACAAACTTGACCTTCTAGTTTTCAAAATTATTCCTTTGTAATGTACAATTTTTGCAATATAATAAACCTGTATATTAATGAACAACAACAAAAAAAAGTATATATATTTTTTTCAAGCACATAAATTATTTTAATGTGATGATTAAAAACTAAAAATATTAAAAATATTAAAATATTAAGAAACTAAATAATTAAAAAAATGATTCTCATTTTATAAATATGTAACAAAAAAGTTATCATAATACATTCTGCATACCATTAAAATATAAAATTACAATGTAAAAATTACCCAATAAATAAAACTTTGGATTATGCTATTAATGCAAGCTTTGGATTCTCAACAGTTAAAATATAGATTTTTTTTTTTTTGTAATAAAGAAAATTTTCATGCTCTTAAGTTATCACGACAGATTTCCAGTTGTACGGATTGTGATAAATCAACCAAAATTATATAATATTTTAACTTTTAAGCGAAGACATTTTTATAACATTTTTTGGCATTTGAAGTATTCAAAAAATACATTAAAAATTTTTATTGAAAATTTACATCATAATTTTAATTACTTTTATTTAATGCCATATTTGTGTTACCTCCACGTTAAGTTTTAGGGTTACGTTTTAGTTAATGTTATAAAAAAAAGTCAACTTTAAACATAAATAATAATTATGGGCAAATTGTTTTAAGATTTTTATCGACACGTTTCATAATTTCACACTTCGAATGATATCCATTCCTCCTATTTTACAAACTTATAAAACAAATTAGGAAAAAGCAATAAATATTTTCTTAGAAAACATAAGAATGATTTTACCTTTAGTTTTCTATGTTTTATCATTGTATATATATTCCGTTTGAAATATGTACATTAATGAAATTCTTAACACATAAAACACCTTATAAATGCAGTCATCCATTATATATTTAAAAAGAAATATATTATAATTTAAACTACTTAAAAAAAAAAAAAAAAAAAAAAAAAAAAACTTTTAAAATACTGTAAAGTAAAGTACTTACTTTAAGCACAATATTTTAGTAATCTACTTAAGTTTCATAAAAGGAAGTCAAATTCTTCCTTTTTTTCATCAAAATAAAAGCCGAAAAGTGTTCTTTATTTAAAATTTTGTGTTTAAAAAAAAGTATTCAGAACATTTTAGTTTTTTTTTTCTTTTAAAGTATTCGTATAAAAACCAGACATTGTTAATTCTTAAATACTTTCAAGGAGTTTCTAAAACGTTTTTCTAAATTACACATTTTAAATTCTCTAGGTTTTTGACAGAAGTGAAAAATTTCAAAATATGAAAAGTTTAAATATTAATTTTTATTTCGTTCAAATCTTATTTACGGCAATAAAAATACTTCAGAGGGAAATTGTTTTAGTGAAATTTTAAGCTAACGTAAAAACTCATTAATTTCTTATTATTTCTCATTTTCTTACCTTAGTAATTAAAAATCATTCTTTTAAAATAAAATTTCATATATTTATTTTTTCTGTTTTCATACCTGTTAAAATGTAACTTTTCGGAGAAAATATACACAATTAAATGCCTAAACAATGTTAAGATTCAAAAAGCGCAAATATAATTATTTTGATCATTAGTATTCCGGTTATATTTTCATTCTTTTAGAAAGAAAATATATGCGTTATAAATCTGAAACTTTTTAATTTATCCAGTAAAGTTTTTAGTGCCCGCATTGTTTCGCACCATTTTTTTTTTTTATAGATTAGTTTTTTTAATCATTTATCGGAGAAAATTATTCTATAAAAAAAAAAAAAAAAAAAAAAAAAGGAAAAGAATGAAAGAAAAGATGAGAGAAACAGATGGGTATCATAAAATTTGTTTGTTAAACTATAATAAAAGAAGAAAGGTTAATCTAAAAAATATTACATTTTGTAATATATATATATATATATAATAAATAAAATAAAATAAATAAACTGAATGTAATATTAAAATCAAAGTAACATTTTAAATGAGATAAAGAATAAAAAAAAGAAAATTAAACTTTAAAATTACATTTTTATTAAAAATATTAAAATATACGACAGACATTTCGGCTTGGACACTAGCCCTCCTCAGTGTCAAACATACAACGCACAACATTTACAAAATAAATAAATAAATAAATTTTTAAAACTGCGATAGCGTCTAAACGCCTTGTTCAATTAAGCTGAAAATTTATATGAATATTATAAGTCACTGCTGCACTAACTATAAGTAAGCATTTATAAGTTTTTACAGGTACACAAAGCAAATTTTTTTATCATTAGGATCTATGTGCTCAAAGTTCAGAAGCGTTAAAAAAACATGGTGTACTATATTGAAAACAATACTGAAACACTCTATTATGATTTTCTCTGTTTTGTTTATTTAACAACTCCTCTTTCTTTACTTTATCTACAAAACCGTTAATTACTCAATGTTCGGAATGTCGAAGACACTCCAGATTTTTTAAATTATTATTTACTAAGATTTATAAAATCATTACGTAAATAAATCTTTTGTTAATTTAAAAAAAAAAAAAAAATCCCATGTCTTTCTGTGCATTTTAGTGAAATTCACATACTTTGAATACTGTATTTCTAATTTTTTTCTGTGGCTTTTGGATTACCCGATATCTTACATCAATTCTTATGACCCTGTAAACTAATATGTATAGCATTTCATATTCTTAATTAATGTACTTTCGCACTTATGAAAAAAATTGTATTTGCTTAAAGTTGTTTAGGGGAATTTAAAGTGATGTCCCAAAGTGTAAAAATTTAATTTTCTTCGGTAAACTTAAATCATATTAAAAGAAACATATATAACGATTTAAATTTAACTTTAATAATAGTGGCTTTTGTAAGATTAATGTAATAACAACACAAAAATATTGTCTATAAACAAGATTAAATAATTTGCGATTAAACCAGTTTTCACTAAATGCTGTATCAACTTATCTGCAAGTGGAAGTACTGCATTTTTCTTCTTTTCTTTTCTTTTTTTTTTTTTTTTTTGTATGTTAGCGCCATTTGGATTTGTGACTTGAAACGTAATATTCAAGGGCGAGGCATGGTTCAGAAGACTATGGAAGTGCCGAAGCGAACCGCTTCCAAAAGCAGAGAAAGAATCAGTGTATTCTTCCTACGAGGCGACGTTACTTGATTATTTGTAGAAAATCTTAAATAGGGGAAGCGCATCTTCCATCGCTTCCATGGACGCTTCGACACTGGCAATATTGTATTTAAGATGTGAGTATGAAAAAGACTATAGTAATATTTTTACATATGTTTCCTTAGTTGCAGAAACGTTCTTTATGAAATGCCTCTGTGTGAAGCCCAGAAGATTCATTTTTCCCCGAATCGACCAAGTAGAAATTGATTGCAAACACAAAATTATATAAATCTGTATTTATTTGTACATTTTAGTAAGAATTTGTATGTTTAAGGCATATTTTTCCTGAGGACTGCTCACTCCCATCTTACGATTTCCCCGTCTCAGTTTATTTATTTATATTTCAATTTAAAAAAGTGTTTTTCAATTAAGAAAATTTAAAATTTCCAACAATTGAAATTTTAATTATTGAAACATTGACACAAAATTTGTTAATAAATAATAATAATATGCACAAAGTTTGTATCAATATTTCAATATAATACAAACAAAAAATATTTATTTATATACATTATATATATATATATATATATATATATATATATATATTTTTTCAATTTAACAAAAAAATTATTTTTCAATCTAAAAAAATTCAAAATTTTCAATAATTAATTAATTTTAATTATTTAAATATTGATACTGATTTCATAAATAAATTAAATAAATACTCGTATGTGGAAGAATACATCACCAATTAGAATCTATGATTAAGGTATTGAAATTCACGATGGTCTGAGCATGTCAATATACTCAAAAATGAGTACATGGGTTTTTCGAAGTTGAGTATATTTGTTTCGGAGCTATTTTGAAATAATTTTGCTCATTTTTGAGAAGACCTTTTTTCTTTTAGTGTTCTCTTTTTCTTTTTTTAAATCTCACATTTATTGCTTTTTTGTTAAAGAAGAAGAAATACTGATTTATATATAAATATATATATATATATATATATATATATATTTAAATTATGATAGATCTATGGTGCGAACATTCATTTTAAGGTGCTTGCCTACATTTAAAATGCAATTTTCGGTGAAAACTCTGATTTTCTATTTTTAGTTTAGTATTAAAGCCTGACATTTTATCTTTCTAAATCAGTTTGTTTCTATCTTGCTTAAAACTTAAGTTACAGGCATTTCAATATTAGTCACTCGCAAGTTTTTGAAACCGGAAGGGACCTTAAAATGTTTGTTTACATAAATGTTTTACTCAATATAAACATCAAAATTTGTTACTGCATATAAAAGGAATAAAAAAAATGAAATAAATCAGGAACTTATTAAAATTATTTTTTATTTAATAGGTAAAGTTTGTTTTTTAGTTACGTTTTCTGCTTTTTCTCAAAATGAGATTTTTAACATTTTGCTTTATCGTAACTCCAAAAGTTATAATTTAAACCTTATGAAACTTTAACAAAATACTCTAAAGGAGTTGTTTCAGAGATTGAACTACGACAATGAATCTAGCTAAATTATTATTATTATTATTATTATTATTATTATTTTTTTTTTTTTTTTTTTTGTCGATAGAAGTTGTGAAAGAAGTTATGAACAGTCATGTATATTCGTCATTTTTTCAGCATGTAAAATGTTATCATCGCTAAAATATTAAATAACATGGTTATAGTTTTGAGAATAGTTCACTCCCTTAAGGACCTTTCAATAATCGAAATAAAATTTACAGATTAAAAATATCTTTATTTAAATTTGAATTTGGAAATTTTGAAAAATTTTGGTATGTTTTGGAAAAGTGCTTTTTTTTTCACATTTTATGTACATTTTAAGCCTAAATATCAATATATTTTTAAATTTGCATATTTTGTCGTGTAATGCCCATAAATAGGCAAAATTTTTCAATTATTAAAAAAATTCATTTCCGACTGTAGGCAGGCACCTTAAATGTGTTAATTTGTCTGGTACACCGTCCAAAAATTTTGGATACACGTATACACATGCAGATCGACAGTAATTTTATAAAAGTAGTCAAATCATGTTCAGCACACCTCAAGGCCTTATAAATCCATCGAAAACCGGATATCGAATATTTTCAAGAATCTAAAACTTTCTTCTTATGCATACAGAAAAATGTAATCTATACATATAATAAAATAAGACGTTTGTGTGTGTGTGTGTGTGTGTCATTGTGTATGTATATCGAGAGCCTTTTAGGACAGAACTAATTATCACATAAAACTCTTCCGAAGCCTAATTTGAATTGTTTAATATAGATTTACAGAACAGTACTCGTTATCTTACCTCTTAATCTTCAACCTGCATTTATAGTATTAAAATTTCAGGGTAACAGAAATTCGTGTGCGTGACACACATTATTTCGATACTATTTATATCGAAACTGTTATATAATAAGCACCTAAATGGAAGCTCATTGGTAAACCATTGCCCCACGTTATAGAAGACAGGCGCCCGAGTTTCAGCGGATGACCAAATCGCTGCCGAAGGCAGCAGGGACCTAAAGCGAGCTTTTGAGCAATTTCAGTATTTTATTTTATTTTATTTTTATAAAGCTATATAGAAAAGAGTTTGCTTTAAATTTAGTGACCATCGAAGCGGGCAAAGCCTGCTAGTAAACAATAAAATCTTATTTAAATTTGAAACATTTCAATGTAACTAAGACGTTGCCATACTAAAAATGATTTACGCATATGAAAATTAATTACTTAATCAATTTTTAAATTGTAATGCAACAGACAATGTTTTAAGTGATAATTATATATCGTAAAACAGATAGTACTTTTATGATAGATAGTGCACTTAGTTTTGAATGAGAGTGATGCAGTTTCAAGACTTGTTAAAGTATCTTTATTCAAGTTCTTAAAACTATCGGTAAAAGACACTTTAGTATAATTGAAATTTTAAACTGATAGCAATTATTAATAGTAACTACACTAAGTATTTAGCTATAGCTGAAGATTATTCAAAATTCTAACATCTTAAGAAGATCATTTAAAACTGGATTGATTATGAATTGACTTAATTAGTTAAGAGTAATATACTTTACGAGTTTTAATCACGAAATTGTCTTTTAGATAATACTTCAAAGATGAAATGTTTAGCAGAAAATCTCGTTACAATACGATTTTTGCTCGAATCATCAAAATAATATTTAATGATCCCCATACTTAAAAATATCATTTTAAAAAGATAAAGGAAATTTTAAGTTAGATATTTCAAAATGATACTTCAAATTTCGAGAATATATGAAGTTCAAGTTGCATGTATTGTTCTTGCATTTATCTATGACAAAGTTATATTTTAAATTATATTTTAAAAATATAGTTATTTTACTTAAATACTATAAATTATTAACAAATACAAATATAAAAAAAAAAATAAAAGAAATGTATGCGAAAAGAAATATACTGAATACAATTTTGTATTTATTGTACATTTTCATTTTATTTTCTTTCGTTATTAGGGAGGATATTTTACTAGGACGGTGGAGTATTAGTCTGAACCTACAGATTTTTCCGATACTAGTTTTACAATAGTTGGACATTTATCGAAATCGAAAATTTATCGAAAATATTATTGAATAATTTGAAAGCGATGTTATAATTTGAAGGGAAAAAAAACTAATAGTCCTCCGTACAGAACTAAATTCTGCTTTTGCTAGAATTTCATAGTAATCGTTTTTTTTCTGTTTTTTTTTCTTTTCTTAGAAAGAAAAAGAAAAGAAAAGAATATTAATGATTATCAGTATCGACCCCCCCCCCCCAATTACTTTAATATAGCATTATAAGACAAAATTTCGTATAAATGCACGTAATGAGAATTATTTTTTATTTATTTTATTTTAATTATTAATTTTTTATTTTTTGGAAAGTGGAAGGGTGAGAAGGTCGAAATGTTTATATTTTATTAATATTTTACGTCAAAGCCGCTAGTCTTATAAATATCTCGGATGAGTTCCTTAACCAAGTTGATCCGATTTTTTTTTCTAGAAATAAGTATAAGACTATCTGGCAATGCTTTAAAAAAATATATGTATAAGTGAAAGTTTGATAAAACGCGATAGTCGGACAAAACGGGATACGTCGCCTAGGGACCCGGCTAGTACTGCTATCGAGCGGATGACGACAGAAACTTGTTCTCGGCCATCATTACATCATTCTCAGTTCGTCCCGTCTCGAGACCACTAGTTGCTGGAAAGTTGTAATTCTTAGAATTTTTTTATTCTGTTTTCTTGGAACTTTCTACATTTACGTGCGTTGATTTCTTCATTATTCTGCCTACATATATGGGAATACAATTCCGGTGACTATTACATTTGATTAAGCATTTATTAACGAATATTCTCATGTGTAGTCTATCTAATTTTCCTTTCACATATAGAAAGCGACCATGTTTATTTTGAAAAGTGTCGGAGTTGGATAAAACGGGACACTTATGAGTTGGATGAAACGTGATACAGTTTTTTATATACTTTTCTCAAGGGGTATCGTAGGAGTAGACCAGCCAACAAACCTGTCAGGAGACAGCCTACGGACAGACCAACCTGCAACATCCTCAGGGGAGAATGGATTAGAAGTCTATTGTTATCGACCCTTTTCCATCTCTCCAAAGTTTGTTCGACCTGTACCTCAAGTAAAAGGACCTCGCCCAGAAAAGAAGGTTGATAAGAGAAAAAAGAAACTGTAGCAATTACATCATCTCCAAATAAAAGTGAGTTAGAAATGGAAGAAATACAAATGGTGATATAAATCTACAAGAAAATTAAATAAAATGCTGCTAAGAAATCCTTTTGAAAATTCCAAAAAGAAGTTTATAAGAAAAGGAAATGGAAAAGAGGAAGAAAAAGAGCTATCAGGCCCAGCCAAACCTGAAAGTAGGCCTATAAAAGAATCCAAAAGAATGCCTAATCCTGATGTTAAAAGTCAAAACATAGAAAAGTTTAATAAACCTTCAGAAAGCAGCCAAGAATGCATGTCGTCATTGTCTGAAGATGATACAGAGGGAGAAGAAACCTGCATATATACACTGTACGTCGATTCTAAGGCCGGTGAAGGTTGGATACAATGTTCTGGATGCCAATAATGGGCTCACGAAGCGTGTTCTAATGCCTTTTTATGCGACTTTTGTTTCTGCTATAGGCCTAAATAAAAGGTCTCCTTTCCCATTTTGTAAATAAAAACATAAAAAACTCTTATTTTAAGTCTCTGATTACTGGAGACATTGTTCTTTCAAGTGGAAATTTTGCTTTACAGTTTTCTGTCAATTAATAATGCTTTTCAGTTAGTTTTACACAAAAAATTAAACATTGTAATCCCTATCCCGTTTTATCCAACCCAGGTATGCTAAAACGGGATGTGTAAGAGTTTGGTAAATACTTTTTTTTACTGTTTTAGAATCAATACAATTAGTTAAAAATATGTTTTTTGTGTGCTTCAATAAATGTTGTAGTTATAAAAAAAATTGTGTGGTTTTATTCAACGTATTTTCCGTAGGAAAAGAAAACAAGAATGGTATCCCGTTTTGTCCAACTTTCCCCTATATATATTTATTAAAAATAAACTTTAAAAAATAAATAAATAAATAAAAAATAATAATAATACGTGAACGCTCAGTAACTTCATGAGAATTCCTATCAAAGTTAAATTAAAAGAGCTCAAAGGAATTATTTTTTTCGTTACGTTCAAGAAGCTAATCATATTCATATAAGTATAAAAATATAACAATACATAATATGCATCAAAAATACATAACTATAAGCACAATATTTAGAAGTAAAATGTGAATTCTCTACATTTATAGATTTAGAGTTAGTAAAAAAAAAAAAAAAAATAGGTTTATGAAAAAATAATTTCATGTTTATTTCTTGATTATTTTTATCGTGCGACAGTTGAATTTTGTTCTTTTATACTTTCTCTTATCCATATGTATTAGAGAAATTCTTTGTTTGGGGTCAAATTTTAGAAATTGCGTTTTTACACATTTTTGGGTGATTTGATTGTGAAATATAGGTTTTCACGGATGATCTGTGTGTCTTTTATCAGCATATCTCAAGAACAAGAAGTATCGGAAATCCAAACTCCGTAATTTTAATACGTATAATATTGGGATGCTACACTATTTTGTTTTTCTTTTTAAATCATGTAAGAGGAAAATGCAAGGAAAATTCAAAGAAGATTCAGATCATTTTCTCATGTTGCCTATGAGAAAAATTTCTGATAGACACAGTATAACCTATATGGGCTGCGCTAATGAATATGATATAAGTATATGTATTCCATATGCATAAAAGCACGCTTCGTGTATAAAATGGTTAAAAAAAAAAAAAAAATCATTCACCAATCGTTCACAGTATTACCAAAAAAGAATTCGGATATAGTAGTGCTATACTTGGAAATTGCTGGAAGTGTATTTAAGGTTGGGTTTTTCATTTTTAATACAAGTTTAAATTAAAATTCTGAAAGTAATGTAAACATAATTTATAGGTAATTTCAGCAAATTTTAGGTAATTTAGGATTACATAAGATTATGCGAAGACATTCTTTTCTATTGAATATAATTGATGAAAGTTCTTTACTACATTTTACGATGTACAGGGAAATTGCTTAATAATGAAAACTAATTTATCATGCCTAAACCGAAGATGCAGTAGTTTTTGAAGAAAAATTTTCAGCCCACAATTTTTGTGTGATTACGGATTTTCAGGTCATTTAACACCAAAAGTAAGTTGTTATCGGTTAATATGTGTGCATGCATTTTATCAGCTTAACCTAATTTCTAGTAATTGAAGACAATTTAAATTTTGTACTCTGAATTTTATATATAGTTTCAGCTTGAAAAATTTGATCAAGAATGATATCTTTCAAGAAGTGGTGCGAGTGAAATTTGTTATTAATAATTTGAAATAATTTTGTTAATTTAAAATTTGCCTCAATTATTTTTTATAAATTTAAGTATTTTATTCAAAGTAAGGGTTAAAGTGTTGGTAACTTCCCTTACACAAACTTTTAGGTCAAAATAAACTACTCTTAAACCTCTCTTGGGTTGGTTTTAATGTAGGTCCATATAAATATACAGCATGCGTTATTTTAGCACTTGAATAAATAAAATTTGAATAAACACATGCATTGTTTAAATTTTTATTTTCAACAATTTAAGAACATTAATATTAAATTAATTTTAAATACAAAACCATAAAACTTTTGACCTGATAATCTCAAAAATAATTGACTTTGGTCCAGATTAAAAAAAAATAATAATAAAAAAAAGTTCACAAAATGCTTGTTGATAAAAAAATGTAGGAAGAAGTCTTCCTAAAACCATTTCTGTGAAAACTGATTAATTACACAATATAGGATATTCTACATATCTTATTTATAATAATAAACTGAATATTCTGACTTTTGCAATGATTACAATAATTCTTTTTAAAACTAATTGCAATGATTAGCTAAAATTTCTAAAAATATTTAATGATATTGGTGAAGGTGTTTTACGTGAGCTAGGAACCGCTAACTGAAGCCGTAATTAGCAGTGTGTGAATATTGCCAACATACTACATATTATTCCGTAGTATTATTAACCCTACCTTCTTTTTCACACCATTATCTTTTTAGAGTAATTTTGTTCTTATTAAATCATAATTGCATTTGCAGAATATCACTCTAAATTTTTTTGGGTGTGGAAAAAAGGACGGAACTAACAACACTACGGAATATTAATTGGGATGTTGGTAAGTATGTGTGTGTAACTCGTTTGGAAACTGTAATTTGTGGTGAATGAATAGAATAGGATTTATACGTCTTTAAAACTTTGCATAGAAATAAATATACTTTTCATGGAAATTTATGATTTGCTCGTGTACAATCAATACCTTCTAATCAAGGCCTTCCAACCGCAAAACCGGAAGTGGTGTGACGTATGAGCATTTGGGCTAGTTATTTCACACGTAATGCAAGCGTCGAATTCAAAATTCGAATACTTTCTTATTAGAAATTTTAAATCGTTGATGTCGTTTACCGTCTTTTTCTGATAATGTTCCTTTAGGTTAAAGAACCCGAGAGATTTTAAAATGAAAGAATCAAGTTTACAACCAAAAGTAAGTGTTAAATACTTTATTTTATTGTATAATTTTTTTATTGTAAACTTTGTTAGAATTCTAACCTTTAGCAATCTTCTCATAATATGAGTCGTATTTAGAATTTGTTTTAATGTATACAGTTGTTTAAAATGTACCAAATTTTTCCGAACAAATTTGAGCAAAAATAATATGAATTTAAATTAATACATACTATATTCTGTTCTCAGTTTAAAATCAAATTGTTCTTGTATGCAATATTAATTATTAGCGATAGCGATAAATAATATATATCTTGGTAAATATATATATATTCAACTTCATGTTATTTGTTTCTTGTTTCATTAAAATCATTGATGATTGTAATAAAAGGTTGATATTTTTAGTTATTAAAAATTTGATTTTTTTTTTTTTCCCAGAACAAATTTAACCAAAAATAATACGAGTTTAAATTATTAGTTATTCTGTTCCCAATTCAAAATCAAATTGTTCATGTGTAGCATATTAAGTATTCGTAATAAACAAAAGGTATCTTATTAAAAACATATACTTAATTTCTCGTTAATTGTTTCATTCTTAGCGCATTTAAATTTAAGAACCATTTGCTATTTCAATTTAAACATTTTTTTTTCTTTTAACTATGCTCTATAAATTAAGTAATTGATCGTAAACATTCAGTTATATATACTATTTCCACAATAACTTAAAATTCATTTTTATTTTATTCTATTTACATAACAATAAAGTATTGGATTTTTGAAAATTTTCTTTATTTGGCTTTTGGTTCATTTACATGTTTTGAGATTTCTTTAAACCCTTTTAAGGAGATGTTTGACTATGTATAATGAAATTTTTATGTTTTGAGTGCTGTGTCTCGCAAAATAATGAACCGAATTGTGAAAAAGTTTATATTTGGATGCACTTTGATATAAATTGGTTCTGAATAGCTTTTGGTACATATCGCCCAACAAATGGCGTTGCTATGCTGCAATTTCCCACAATTAAGGAAAGATTATACCTTAGCTTCTATTGTGTGTAACTTTCCCTAACTTGATGTGCAAGTAGTAGATTGTGAAAGACTATGTTTATTCAACTTAGGTACATATCGGTCAACAGGTAATGCTAGTATGTTGCAATTTTCCCCTTTTAAGAAAACGCTATAATTGAGCTTCTATGATATATAAAAGCACTAAACTTGATACGTGCAAAAGCCATTATAAACTATTATACTGATTAAATTTGGACGCATATCTGCCGACCGATGTCGTTGGCACAAAGCAAATTTCTCTATTTATAGGCGAGCCATATCTCAGCTTCTATGATATATATATATATATGCATTGAATTTTATATGTAAGATTTATGTTATGAAACACTATGCCGAATCAATTTGGATGTACATGAGATGACGTGCGGCGCTATTGTTACTTTTTGTAAATATCCAGATAGTTATATCTCAGCATCAATTGGTTAAATTAGTTTGTAAAATATGTGTGAGAAGCTGTGATGATTTAAAAAAAAAAGTAATAAAATAAAGATTTATAAAATTTTCAACCAAAACGTATCTAATATTAATTTTGAACACTTTCCAACAAAATTGAAAATAGTTTATGATTTCAATTTGTCTGTCCGCCTCTAGGGTGTGTAAATATTTTCAGATTTTCACCAAACTGATATATGTTATTCATGTTCATAGTGGCATGTTTCCCATTGAAAGTGAAATAAATACCACGACTATTTTTCCCAGGTACACCAAAAAAGAATCCTAATGCCTTGTGTTTTATAGGAAGCATTTCTAAGAATTACAGTTAACATAGTACTGCACAAATCATAATTAAATTTACATTTATTATCCATATGCTAAAACATGTTTTATAAATTATGGTATGTTAGGCATTAAGATTAACAGGACTACAGTAAATATTTGGATACATTAAGGGCTACAGTTAGAAAATGCTGGAATTGCATTTCTGTTTGTACTAATGGTTAACACTTTTCAACAATGTTTAAGAGTGATTATGAATTAAATTAATCCATCTGTCTTTCTGTCTGTAGTGTGATCACGTAAGCAACGTACATTGAAGGTTAAACGATATTCTTGTTTATAATACTGTATGACTTATTTATCCTTTTTAATATTCATATCTTTCTTTGACCTTCTTTCTGTATTTATCTCAGTAATTCAAATATATAAATACAGACACACGTGTATAATTTAGAAAGTTTAAAATGTTTTATATATTGTGCTTTAAAAACCAGATTTTTTTTTTTTTTTTTTTTTTTTTTTTGAAATCTATGTGACTTATTGTCCTATTTAACGAAATAAATTTTATTTTTTGAAATATGAGTACATAATCTTAAAAATTCAATCAGTAAAGAAATATGTCTACAATGGTGATTTCCGAAAACATTTTTTTTCATTCTCTGTATATATTACTTTTTTTCCTTTTCACGCTGATTCAAAATGAAACTTGGACAAATGACAAATTTTCTCACGGATTCATTGTTAAAAATTTCCGAAACTTATAGGTAAATGGTTATTTCTCATTAAAACTTTATACTTTTTAGTTTAGTAATTATATTAAAATAATAAATATAATAAATAAAACTGGGAGTAAAAAACAGCATTTGAATAACTATACCAAACATATATATTTTTATTAACATTACTAGTAGGCAAAAAGGGTAAACACCTGCAGTCATACATAAAATATCTCACTTATGCGGGAGAAAAACATAAATTATTTTTAAAAGCATAATTTCCCTTTTTATGTTTACAATTTCAAATATTTCTCTCTTTTAATTATACATTCCAATACTCTCATAATATTAGTATACTAAATAGCTTGTTGTCATCTCAAAATATTTCTAAATCCATTTACAAAGATGTGCATAAAAAGCAGCCTAAAGCATGTCACGTCACAATCATCTTGGAAGGCCTTGATTAGAAGGTATTGGTACAATGCCTTCTATCGACGACACAATTTTAATTCAATTTTTCTTCTTTACCAAAAAACATCCCCCTTCATGAGAATAACATTTTCGCATACCACGTTAAAATCTATCAATTCTTTCAACAGTTAGGAATTTCTAAAATGTCTACAGACTTATGGAACACCCGGTGTATATATATATATATATATATATATATATATATATATAATTTTTAATTTACTGAATATATATATATTCAGTAAATTAAAAACTTTTAAAAGGAATCTTGATGCTAAATATAATGCTTAGTGTTATAAATTATGATTCTTCAGATAATATGCATTAAATATTTAAATATATTCTAAATTTTATTTTTCTATCTATCTATTATTTTATAACTAAAATTTAAAGCGTGATGAAAGTGGGGAATTCCCTCTCTTTCCCGAAACATGTGCTTCGTTCTGTTCCTCAAGGTCCTCTCACCGGGCCCCGTCTCTTCAACATATATATCAATGCCATTTAGCGCAAGCCTGACATCAACTTGGTATTATTTGCCGATGACACTGCTATTATGTACTGACGCATACAACCACACACTGTGTTTTAAAAACTCCAAGATTACCTTAATTCGTATGAAATTTGCCTTAATAAGTGGCAAAACAAAGTTAATAGTTCTAAAAGTACCGCCATCTTCTTTGCTAAGAAATCCTATTCTCCCAACATTAACTTTATTCTCAATAATTATCCTACTTCCAGGAAAACTTCATACAAATAACTATTAATTCACCTGATTCTAAATAATTGTGGCACAAGCATATTTCGGAAGTTCACTATATAGATAATCGTGCCACAGCCCCACACTTTCCTGTTTTGGCTTGAAATAGCCACCTGTCAATTAAAAATAAATTCTTACTATACAAGTCCATGATTCGACCTATCTTGACTTAAAGGTCCGTGGTGTTCGGGTCTGCCTCATAGTCTGCGCTTGAAAAAAAATAACTAGTCTGAAACAAGCAATTGCATAGGTTTGTTAAAGGCCATGGCTACTTTCGCAATGATGTCATTCATAAAGACCTGAAAATTCGGCCTATCTATTCTGAAATTAAGAAACATGCCTTGAAATTCACAGTTCTGCCCCAAAAGTCCAGGGTCCTGTATTTTGAGAGGTATGGAATTCTCCCTCCAAATTCATTTATCCTGTAGATTGAATAATTTATTCATCTACATTTGTCTATTCCCCTGACATCTGCAACTTACTGTGTCATTTTACAGTCGCGTATGGTCAACCTTCTCACCAGTTACCCCACTTATAGGGTTATTATTATTATTATTTATTTATTTATTTATTTATTTTTTAACATGCAAATATTTCTGTAAATAGACTGTAAATATTAATTTTCTTGTAAATTGTCTTAAGATTACAGTGCGTTGCATGAATATAAACGCACCTTAGCTTTATGAATTAGAATTGTATTGAAGTGTATTAAAAAAATATGAATAGGTGACACTTGATGCAAACTGTATGTGTATGATTCAAGAAATAAAAATACGAGTCAAAACAATAAAACACCAATATGTTTTTTTTTTAAATAATTTTATTGAATTTATGACAAAAATGCATGTTGCATGAATATAAACGCACATGTAAAAAATAAATAACTGAGTTACAAATACTGCATCTAATACTTTGTAAAGCCACCATGGGCTTCTAGAACAGCCAGTAAATGCCTTGGCATTGACTGATGTAGTGGCATGAGGTCATCCAAGCTGATTGTTTTCCAAACAAAGAGAATGGCCGATTTTGGTTCATTTTTCGTGTTAAACTGCCTTCCGTTTACGTAAACATGGCGAACCAGAATATTTATAAGTTTTCCGTTATGTTTAAATCGGGGCTTTTTGAGGGCTAATCCAGTACTTTAATTTTACTGTCACGGAACCATTTTTTCACGATATGTGGTGTATGTACAGATGCATAGACCTGCTGAAAAATATAATTTCTTCCAGCTTTCTTGACTGCTTGACGGCGGAAGTTCCTTATGAGCATCTGGATATAATCTATAGAGTTCATATTGTTCTCCACGAGCTCTAATTCGAAAGTCTCTTTAAACCTATGTTTGCCCACACCATGATAGACCCACCTCCAGATTGACCTTTTGAACGGTACATTTCTTCGTTTCTCAAATAATACCAGTAGCTATGAAATCCGTCCGGGCCATCGAGATTAAACTTTTTTTCATCTGAGTAGATGACTTTTTCCCAATTTAGTCCATCTAGAATCCATTTTCTTGCCCATTCCAACCGCATATCTTTGTTCTTTTGTGTGAGGGGTAGTTTCACCTTCATTTTCTTAAATTTAATGAATGTTGCAGCTTTGATTGTTCTCCATACGGTTGTCCGATGAACACCCAGCTGGTATTGAGTCTTTATCTTCACACAGTAAATATTCTTATTCTTTGCATCGTTGCATATTCGACGTTTGTCGTGATTGGTGAGCTTTCCTGTTCGCTTCTTATACGCTTTTTTCCCAGAATTTGCTTCTTTATTTATATAATTTCGCACAGCACTCTCACTTCTTCCGATTCGGTGCTCAATTTCACGATTGCTAAAGCCTTTACCACGCATAAAGTCGACTTTTATCCTATAGTCTACTGTCAAAGTTTTCCCTCTTGCCATCCTGAACAAACTCCGTAAATTTTGCTCTAAAGCTTTAAAACTGTTTTTAGATAACTTTAGCAACACGACTATCTGTGTTTTAATTTAATTTTGGTGGCTCTGTTAAATTTTAAACGCAAAATGTAGAGTGCGTTTAATTTCGCGCAACAAACGAAAAACAGTGAAAAAGAAGAAAATGCTTAAACACTCATTTACATAAGCTTGCATGAGCCTAAACATCGTGCTCAAAGCACCTTTTTCAGTTGTTAGTCATATGCAATAACTGTAAGTCACATTCCTTCTTTTAAAATTTAAAAAATTCTATTTGTAGTTATTGAAAAAGGTGCGTTTATATTCATGCAACGCACTGTAATTGTAAATTTGTGAATTTATTTATTTCTCTGACTGCTTAACAGTCATATTAGGTTGAATTCAAAATAATTTTATAATTTTATTTTATTTCTGACTGCTTAACTGTCTTGTTAGGCTCCTCTTGTTTAATAATAATAATAAAAAAAAGTGTTTAGAACAAGGTATTTTCTTCCTGCTCCTTTTCTACGCGTAATATCACAGCTATAAGATCGACATTGCTCTGTTTTCTCCCCCGTCATGCATGAAATCGTCACGCCAAAGTTCACAGTGAACTCACTCATCTCAAGGGTTCGACCATAGCCTCCTAAACTTGATGCGTTCCACGTGGTTCGGAAACTTGGCAACATTTCAAGCGGTAGACAGTGCCACCTAGTACAGATAGCGCGACTTTTTTATTCAACAGGCACCAATAATTTTAAGAAATGATATATGATATATATAATCAACGTTTCTTCGATTTTATTCGCCTTTTTTTTATCAAATCCCACTTTTAAGAATTTTTGGTGCCTGTTGAATAAAAAAAGTTTCTCAATCTGTATCAGGTAGTGCCACCGCTTGAACTGTTGCTATGTTTACGTGCCCCGTGGAAGGCATCCAGTTTAGGAAGATATGGTTCATCAATCTTGATCACACAAGCCATCTACAGGTCGTTCTCCCTTCTCAGGTGTTGGTAGGTGGCGATCGCGATCGCTGTAGGAACTCCTTTGAGCAAAGTGATGATGATGATGATGATGATAATAGATACTAGAAATAATTATAGGTTACATAATTAATACCACTCTGAACACTTTTGAAATAGGCTAGATTGTAATGTTGTTTTCACTGCACATATTTCTATGTAGTAAATTAATTCTTAGTTCAACTTCAGCTTAAAAATGTAACTATGCATATAATTATAACCCTTATTGGCTATTATTTAAAATCTTCAAATTTGAAAAATGATCCTTTTATACAAGATACTTGAAATTAATTGTAAGTTACATAATTATTAAAAGTATCGTATGAATCTCTTTTCTAAATCTATATAAAAATTAAAAAAAGCTAATTTTAATTAATAATATTGTACTCTTAATGACAGCTTTTTAAAATTTGAAGTAGTTACTCTTTAAAACTTTTGAGTCGGCAAATAATAATGAACATGTCAGCCTGTAACTCATTTAATTATTAACCTTTAATCCCGACATCACATGAAAGGAAAATTTGACAGTTATGAAACATCTGCATAAGGGCACTTTAATATAACACTTACGAAAGAATAGGATTTAATATTACGAGAGTTCCAAAATTTATGACACGCGAATAGCTCTTGCAAAATATTAATGATCGACTTTAGAAGTTTTATATTTTTTTAATGTATAACGTTTATTAACAAGAGTATTCATTTCTTCTTATTATTAAGTCCATTTGCATGAAATAATACCGTAAATATATACATAAAAGTTACATATTAATTAACAAATGGCTGTTTTAGATCTAAACAATATGTAAAAGTGTGTGCTAATGATTTTATTTTATAAAAAACTTCTCTAAAATTTAAACATTTCCAAAAATTACTTTATTTTTATTCTCACCTAAAAAGATTCATTAAATTATTAATTTTTACTAAAATAAATTAAATATAAATATAAATATAAATTGGGTGACTAAAAATAAAATTATGTAGATGAAATTACCGAAGGAATATTTTCGTTGGACACCATAGAACGCCATCTCTAGTTGACTATGTTTTATGTTGTTTTAGTTGTCAATTAATTTGAGTAAACATGATTATTTATTTATTATTTATTTTTTAAACAGATTTTATTATCTTCATACTCTTTTAGATTCTTATTCTTTTATGCAAAATATATAATTAAATATCTGGAAGCGCGATGTTGTGAATTATTTCCATGTGCCTCTTCTAAATGTCTAAGTTAAGGGGTTGCATCACGAATCGTCAAATTTATCCAAAGCTCATGTTATTCTGTGGCGAAATTTTTTTATAGAATTACACATTTCCTAATTGTTATCATTAAATTCCATTTTCATATTCTGAAAGTACACAGCCTTTAAATAAGGGTTCGTTTCCTGAAAAATTTAAAAAAAAAAATCTTAATTTGAATTTTGAGTTTTAAAATGTGAATTTTCACTAAATGCTTTTTTCTCATTTTTGAGCAGTTAAATGAAATATTAAAATTAAAAAAATAATAATTTTTAGAAAACGGGTACTCATTTAATGGTTGGAAATTTTTTGAATGTGGAGGATTAAACTGAGCGTTTAGTAGTGGAAATGAAATGCTTATACCATTGGTAGAAAGTATTTGTAACCAAACAGGTGGGTGGCAGAAAGTTATGGATTCATGTGTAGGACATAATTTGTTCATTCATTTTTTCTAAGAAAAAAAGGACTAAATGAGCAATAAAATTAATCGCTGTTTCCATGCAAATCTTAATTGTGACTTTCAACCATTTTTAATCTCATGAAAAGGACCCAAACTGTTTTTTTTTTTTTTTTTTTTTTTTCTTATACCAACGATATGAGGAAATTTGCTCTATACTATTAGTATGCTGATTTTATCCACATTGTACATTCGATAAGGAAGAGTTATTCTCTTTGAAAACATCCTCTATGAGGTCAATTCATTTTTCTATCTCAGTTTAGTTGAATCAACTAGCTCTTGCAAAAGAAGAGCCCAAAGGGCTTATGGACGAAAACCCGTGAATATATTTTCATAAATGCATAAAAGCGATACGTTTCTCCCTTGTTATTTTTCTCAAAAGCATGGGGTACACTTAAGGGCGAGGTGTGGTTCAGAAAACAATGGAAGCGCCGAAGCGAAGCGCTTCCAAAAGCAGAAGAAGAATCAATTCAGACTTCCGACGAGACGACGTTACTTGATTACTTTATAAAAATCTCAAATAGGGGAAGCGCTGCTTCCATCGCTTCCATGCACGCTTCGTCACTGGGTACACTAGATCGGATCGCTCGTTGAAACGCTAGATTTCAAAGGCTTTTCTCCTTAATAATCTACTAATTATTCTTTTAATTGTTTGGGGGAAAAATCGCTTATGTCCAAGTTTGGTTGACACTTTTGTCTTGTTATTATGTTGATCAATGTTCTCAATGCAAATAAAAAGTCATTTAGGGAATTCTGAGCTATTTAGCTGCCTTCGAGTTGTCCATTTTTGTTTCTCGAACAGCGACAATGACCTTTGCCGTTTGTTCCAAGTGCTAAAGCTTCCACTTCTTTCCATCAACCGTGTTTTTCTTCCTTATATCTGGAAAAAAAAAACAGCATTACTGCATATTAGTATTGCTATTAAAGAATTTTATAATGAGTTGCAAATATTTTGTTGTGCTATATGAAACAGTATGGTTTCATGTCAGATATTATGAAATGCATGTATTCTACAAAACCTAAATAATTCATAATAACCTACGTTCCTCTATATATAGATGTATATAGAGAGAAAGAAAGTGCGAGAGAGAGCCCGTACACTTGTTATATTTGATTAAAAAAGAGAGGTCACGACAGGGAAAATTCATATCTGAACGAAATTGGGCAGAATTGTAGATCACCAGGGAAGTAGCAACATATTAAAGCATTAGCGCGCCCTGGCCACACAATCTTGAGAAAAAAACCTTTAAAGTTTCAATAATTCTTCAGTACAAGTTAACTCGGCAAATGGTTAGCGCTGCAGTGGCGTGCATGGTAGAGCTTGTGGACGTCCCGGGTTCGATGCTACCGAGGGAAATTATTTATTTATTTGTTTTACTTTCTTTTATAATTGAATTCAAAATTTGAAAATTTAATATATAATAATTGCTTTTTTTGAATTAAAAACATATCTAGTTCTTATAGTTTTATTTTCTATTTGTAAAATTTACAGTATCCTATACAGTTTAAAAAAATAAATTTTAGCTTTGTTTTAATTATAAAATAAAGCAAAAATAAAGGATTTTTTTTAATTTATTTATACAAACATTTTATTTATTTTTTATTTTATTTTATAGTTAAAACAAAGCAATAATTTATTTTTAAAGTTATAGAAAACTATAAATATTACATATAGGAAAATATAACTATATAACTGATATATATATTTTCATTTCATAAAAGTTTCAAAATTACTGTTCATTAAATTTCCAAATTTTGGGTTTTATTATTAAAAAGATTAAATTTTACAGTCAAACATCCTTACAATCATTCAAGTTTAGCTTCGATAGCAAAGTAAGGAAATAAATAAAGCAATCAAATAAAAATAAATAATTAAACAAAAAACTGAGTAACAAATATAGAAAAAAAAATAAAAGACAAAAAATAATTAAAAATAATTAAAAAATTAAAACATAGACCGAAGTGTAAAATAGTCTGCACATGTACTTAAATCTTGGTTTAAATCGTCTGTTTCAAATATGTACATTTTAATATATATATATTTATTTAGTGGAACTACTTATAGCTTGTTAATATTAGAAAGCAGCTGAATTTTTATCTCGCGCACAGAAAGATAAAAAACAAGTAATTTTCGCATATAAACGTTTGTTGGTTAATATTTAAAATCTGAATTTAAAGATGTTGCCTTATATTTCGAACATTTTCTTGCCTGTAATAATTTAATAGCATCTGAATCCTATACTATATATTTTCAAGAAGCTGTATTGATTGGAAAAATAATTATTTAATTTGTGTGTACAGTAAATAAATAAATAAATATATATATATATATATTAAATATCATTGTTTTTCAGTAATATTTTTAATTTTCTATAATTTTATAAAGTACAGTTTTAAATATATCTAAAAAAAGTAAAAATAAAATAAAATGCATATATAAATAAACAATTTGAATTGTTTATTTATTTTTACTTTATTTTACAGTTAAAACAAAGCTAAATTTTATTTAAGTTATAGAGAATTATAAATTTTACAAAGAGAAAAATGTAAAAATCTACATACTTTTTCTTTTCTTTTTTTCTTTTTAATTGACAAAAATTAAATAATTATTATTTATTAAAATTTGCAAAGTTTGATTTTAACTATAAAAGAATGTAAAGATAAAATAAAATATTTAAATAAATAAATAAACAATAAAAAGAAAAAAATGCGTCTGCGTGACAGCTATTTGTGCTACCTTCCAGAGTAGCGCTAACGTTTTGCCGAAATAACTTGTACTTAAAAAATAATGAAAATTTAAAGGCTACTTTCTCAAGATTGTGCGGCTAGTGCGCGCTACTGCTTTAATATGTTGTTACCTCCCTAGTATACTACGATTATGCGCAATTCCGTGCAGATCTGAATTTTCCATCTTACGATCTCACTTTATAAGATGCGATAATTAAAATTACATAATTATATCAAATATCAATTTTTAAAAATGTCTATTATTCTAAATATCTTTACACATATATATATATATTAGGGTGGTTCAAAAAAAACTTTTTTTTTAAATTTCAGATCGCTATAGTGCACAAAAGTTGCCATTGGTATAGACATGAAAAAAGCACTAATTATTATTTTTTAATAAATTTTTCTTCCGGTCGCGCAATGACCTCGAAGTTAGCAAAAAAAATGTGAAAAACCTTAATTTTTCATAATTTTTTTAAGCACTCCAGATGGTTTTAATTGCGTTCCTATACCATGAATTAACTACTAAAAGTATGTAAAATCAATATATATGCACTCTTTATACATTTGTTTCATATCTTCGGGTCGCGCAACATAGTACAAAATGAGTAAAATTAGTAGTTTTTGCAAAATCTTAAGGTTTGACTGTTTAGTACATTTTAATCATACGACTTTTAGAGATACTATAGTTTAATTCTATTAAAATAATATATTTAAAATCCAAGCATATAAGGTAATCGTGCTATAAAATACGCCTGCCGTACGAGACGAATGCCAGCGATGTGCGCGCAGCGCAGCCAGTCGCAGCCATTATCGTTTCCCGCTATTTCCTTCAGTCTGCTCATGCCGCTAGCTCTAGTCAGTACTAGACTGTATTGAGCTTAAGTCCGTATTCTACTTTTGCGTTCAATGTTTGTACTTGAATACGATAGTTATTGATACAATAGATGTACCAAATAAAGTTGGTATAGGTACAGTAACTAGAAAAGATTTTTAGTGCCCTATTTTTGGTCACCCACGAGACTTGTTGCCCAACAAGCTTCCTACTCATGAAAATGTCCTTCGCTGCTGCTTACAACAGAGATTCAACCTTGCTGTGACAATAAACAACAAGAGTGTATCTTTTTCAAGAGGAGCCTCAACAGTAGCAAAGAAAATTATCGGTTTATATGACAAAGCCTCGATCCCAACTGTTACGGAGTACAGTGTCATATAGCTAATTAGTTCTTACTACGAATCATACAGTAAATTCAAAAAATCGTTTCATCGTGACAAAGATAAACCAGCATTCAAACTTAAACTTGACGGTTTCAAGGAGAAGGGATGCTCTCTTTTTCATGTCGCGGCGTGTAAATGTGGAAGAACATAAACCTTAATTCCAAAGGTGGAATTTTTTTTTCTTCTTTCACAAATGCAGTTCACACTTAGAGGACATGCACATGTATCTGGAGATTTCTTACATGAACAGTCATTAGCAACAATTACACATTTACACGCCGCGATATCAAAAAGAGAGCATCCTTTCTTCTTGAAATTGTCAAGTTTAAGTTTGAATGCTGGTTTATCTTTGTCACAATGAAACGACTTTCTGCGTTCACTGTATGATTCGTAGTAAGAACTAATTAGCTGGATGACTCTCTACTCTGTAACAGTTGGGATCGAGGCTTTGTCATATAAACCGATATTTTTCTTTGCCACTGTTGAGGCTACTCTTGAAAAAGATACACACTTGTTGTTTATTGTCACAGCTAGGTTGAATCTCTGTTGAAAGCAGCAGCGAAGGACATCTTCATGAGTTGGAAGCTTGTTGTGTAACATGTCTCGTGGGTGACCAAAAATAAGGCACTCAAAATATTTTCTAGTTATTCTACTTATACAAACTTTCTTTGTTACACCCATTGTATCAATAACTGTCGTATTCAAGTACAAACACTGAACGCAAAAGTAGACAGAAAAACAAGGACTTAAGTACAATACAATCTAGTACTGATTCGAGCTAGTGGCATGAGCAGACTGAAGGAAATAGCGGGAAACGATAATGGCTGCGACTGGCTGCGCTGCGCGCGCATCGCTGGCATTCGTGACGTACGCCACGCCTATCATAGAGACGCGTTTATCTTATATGCTTGGATTTTAAATATATTATTGTAATAGAATTAAACTATAGCATCTCTAAAAGTCGTATGATTAAAATGTACTAAACAGTCAAACTTTGAAATTTTGCAAAAACTACTAATTTTACTCATTTTGTACTATGTTGCGCGACCGGAAGAAAGGAAACAAATGTATAATAAGTGCATATATATTGATTTTACATACCTTTAGTAGTTAATTCATGAGATAGGAACGCAATTAAAACCATCTGGAGTGCTTAAAAAAATTATGAAAAATTAAGCTTTTCACAATTTTTTGCTAACTTCGATGGCATTGCGCGACCGGAAGTCAAATTAATAAAAAAAAAAAAAATAATAATAATTAGTGCTTTTTTCACGTCTATACCAATGGCAACTTTTGTGCACTATAGCGATCTAAAATAAAAAAAAAAAGTTCTTTTCGAACCACATTCGTTTCTTTTCGAAAAGTTCTTTTCATTTAAATAACTTAAAATAAATACTGGACGAGAGTAACATCACATAAAATTTTTAAACCTGAACTGAGAATATATATATATATATATATATATATATATATATATATATATATAAGGTACAATATAATAGTGACTTTGTTTTTTATATTATAACTAATTAGTTGTAGAGCCCGTTAAATAATTTTCATTATAAATGTTAAATGTGTAACTTAAGACCTGATAATTTTTCAATTAATTTAAAATGAAAAAAATCAAAGAAATATGTCCTTATCAAAGCTGTTTGATAATGTTAGAAAATACATAAATAAATAAATAAATAAATAGAAGTTTTTTTGCTCTCTTTCATTTACCGCAGAAAGACGCTTGCAAATCCTTTGCATTTAAGATTTTTCTTAACTAGTGTATGAAGTTATTCAATTTTTAAATTAAAAAAATTACATTTTATTCAAAAATTGTACATAAAACAAATTTTAATAATTTTTAATAATCATATTAAAATTCTTTCTCAAATTAAAAACTTAATATTTAAATTAATTATATTTAGATGCACTTTTATACTTGATTAATTACTAATTAAAGATAAGTATTTTAATCATTACCACTTAAAAATATTAAAAATGAAATATATGTACCGTATATTAAGTAAAATAGATATTTCGAAGAGACATCTTAAAAATTTAAATTCATTAAAAGAATCCTTACACATTTTTAAATACTGATTAACTTTAAATTTTCAGTCCTTAAGACAGTTTTTTAATTTATTAATTAATCGTAAACATTAATTTCATATACATTTTAAACATTTATAAGTAGTAATGTAATTTCACTCTTTAAACTAAATTATTAAGACCCGTGTAATTATACATTGATAAAAAGTATCATATAATACATTTGTTTTGTAATTCCATTTTGTAATTCCATTACTATATTAGTGAAGTTATTGGCAGTTTCTTTTTACTAATGATAAAATGAAAATCCATTACTCGTAATAAATTACATCTCTAATTAAGAGTTTCTAAAATTTTTGAGATGGAATTTATATTTTGATGATACAAATTACATGTAATCCTTCACCATGTAATTAATTTAACTTTTCTAAATCTATAGAGGAACACATAATATATATATTTCAGCTGGTAACTGTATCAAGAAATAATAGGAGTATATATGCTAAGCTAGTTTTGAACATGATCTCAGAAATTTGAACATAGAGTCAAAAATGGGCATTACAGAAAAAAAAAAAAAAAAAAAAAAAAAAAAAAAAAAAAATCTTGATGGAATTTTAATATGTAGACAAATCCTATAAGTAAAATTTAACTATGGTATTAATAACATCATTACTAATCGATTGGCACCAGCCGCATATTTATATATTATTCGGGGTGGGGTTTTTTTTCTTCTTTTTTTACTTAACTAATCTATTCATTTACATTTGCTGAACGAACAAAAGTTATTATTTTAAACAGTATTTTAAAATATGTTTCAAATAAATTACTCAAATCGAAATTTGTACCAATAATAGAATATTTCTAACATTTTTTAAGGGTAAGAGGTGTAAGTATGGATCACTGGTAACTTTGTTTAAGAGTAATAGGTGTAGGTATGGATCTGCACTCATGTGCGGACTTACACTCCAAATTAAGATTTTTAATATAAGAACACCATGGCTGCTAACATTTTAATTTATTCCAGAGTATTTTAGTTCCATCTTTATTTCATATCACTTTTTTTTTTTTTTTCTTATTTTATCGTGGTTATATATTGAAAAAAAAATTATTCTTAAAAAAATGGTGCTAATTAAAGGCGGGGGTAAAAATACTTCAGAATAAATTACAATTTTGACAGCTATGGTTGGTTGGTTGGGTTTAACGTCGCACTAGTGCTGCGCAGATGGACAATTGTCGGCGGTCTGGGACTCACCCCTAGAGATGGTTCAGAGACTTGCCATCGCAATTTTGATCCTCCACTGATGGGATGGCTCTCCCGCTTCGGTGACCCCCAGAGCGTCAGCTATGGAATCATACTTGCCAACATCCTAAATAATATTCCGCACTGTTGTTAGTCCCGACCTTTTATTCAAACCAGTAAACGTTTAGAGTAACAGTCTCCATATGCGACGCCAGTTGCGTGGAGGGTTCACATCATAGATTTTTATTGTTTTATTTAATAATGAAACAGTGGTGCCAACATTTTTGTAATTTCTCAGAATACTCAAATTTCTAATACTAATATCAATAATAATAATAATAATAATAATATATAGATAGATAGATATATATATTATATCTCATCATTCAATTTTCATATGATTATGATTTTACAGATTAACAACGTTTTTCCTCCATTATAATAAACAATGATTATGAAAGGACTGCTTAAACTTTTCTTCAAATTGATGGAGTCTGAAACATGAGATTAAAATTGATTATTAGTACATATGATACATATCTATCATATCTATCTATTATCTCTCATCTCTCTCTCTCTCTCTCTCTCTATATATATATATATATATATATATATATATATATATATATATATATATATAGTAGAACAGTCGGCATACATCCCCTAAGGAGAGCGACAACTACTGAAACCCGCAGAACATCTAAACTCGTCTGGAGTAGGATACTTCTGATTACCGTCAATGGGTGAAGGAAACTCACATCGATGTGGCATGCCACTGTTTAACCAGCGTAAACAATATTGTGTTCGAATTTTAAATTATTTGGGTCCTTGTGTAAAAATGTATTATAGATTGTAAATCTGAACAACTATGTTATATGCAGCATAATTTTTAATATTTGTTATGTGAAACATGAAACATCTTTAAAATATTGAAATTATTCTTCCATTCATCATCTTTGATATATCACCACCCTATATAAATTATTAATATTGTATAGAATCCAATACTAATGTTTAAAGAAATAAAATTTAATTTATTCTTTGTAATTTTAATCATAATACTATAGGCATGATAAAAAAAATAATAATAATACTCTCTTAATGTGCTAGTGATTTTAATTAATTTCGCGGGGATTTACAATTATTAGTTTTCGATTTATCAAAGATAATCATTCAGACAGAAAACCACTAACCATAACTAACCATCACACATATGTGCAAATGTAAATGAATGATGTAATTATTTATACTAGTATCGCCCAGTGGTCGAAACTCGACCATTTTTTTTGCAAAGCGAGGCAAAGCAAAGTTATTTTCTTGTCCTAAACGGAATGCAATTGCAACACAGCTGCGGCAATTGTTTGCCGATATTCACTCTAACTGAATCAGCAGAGTTTTACTTAATATTAACTTAATAAATAGTTAATATTTACTTAATATTAACTATTAAATAAATAGTTAATATTTACTTAATATAGTTAATAAATATTAACTATTAAATAAATAGTTAATATTTACTTAATATTAACTATTTATCTCTGTAGATGTTAGCCTTTTCTGAAATGAGAGAAAATCGCAACTTGAAAACACCCCTTGTTGTGTGATACAGCCCAGAAGTTAATTGGTACCATGTCAAACAAAGGCCCAACCAAGTATCAAATTCTGTTAAATTAATTCGATTGGTTCATAAAGTACAGTTTTTGAAAAAAAAAAAAAAAAAAAAAAAAAAGATATTTTTCAAAAATGGTCGAATTGAGTTCGGGAAATTTCAAAACGTGTAACTTTATCGAAAACCGAAAATCTAAAACTTTTCTGAATCTTATATTTTCTACTTATATATGCAGAGGAAAAAATAATAAATCCACTTTTAAAAAAATAAAAATAAGTAGTCAATTTCACTTAATTAAAATGCAAGGAAATCTCAAAACGTGTAAATTCATCGAAAACCGGAAATCAAAAGTTTTTATGTATCTTCTACTTACTTCTTCTACCCACAAAAGCTAGCAATAAAGACACTTTTTTAAAAAATAAGTAGCCAATTTCAGTTAATTGAAACGTAAAGAAAGCTCAAAACATGTAAATTCAGCAAAAAACGGAAATCGGAATTTTTTCCGTATCGTCTACTTATACATGCAGCAGTTAGTAACAAATCCATTTTCCTTTTATTTAGTATATTAGTTGAATATTTATTGTTTAAATATCACCCTTTGAAATGAAATGTTTATGTTTACATTCGAAACTGGAAGTTTGCCATTTTTTTCTGAAATTTTGTGATTTTAATTAAAATTTTATCAATTTTACAGAAAAAATAACTCAATCAAACACATGTAGACAGTAACTTATATATAACTATACCCAAATATCGGAATTAAAATCGGCAGATAATTTTCGTTATTTTTTAATATTTTTTTACAAAAAATCCAATAGAAGATTAACATAGAAATTCTTTTTCATGGCTCCATGGACAGACAGTGACGTCATCACTTCGCTTGCGTATAGTGATGCTACATTATATAAATTACTGTGTCTATGGTTTAATTTGAGCTTTATGAAATTGCCAGATTTAACAACTTTCTACTTTTAGGTATTTTTTAATGTAAAGGAATACGTGTATAAAAGGGAAAAATGGGGAAAAATGCATGAAAAATAAATGTATTTTTAAATACCTTCTTGACATCGTAAGAAAATAATATTTGTATTCGCACCTTCCGGCTGACTATACCTTTCGAATGATACCATTTTCAATTCTCTACTCTCATAATTAATATGTTAAAAAGGGACTACAAATTTTATGCTTGCCTATTAATATATAGATATTAACGATTTATCTTTTGATTTAATGAAACACAATTTTCGTCATATACATTTCTGTTATCATTCAAATCGCTATCAACTGAAATATAATGTTAAAATAAATTAATAATAGAAATTATACAAAAATAAAACTATTTAAATGTAGAAAGAAATCAAAATAAATTTATCCTTTATAAAGTTCAGAATTAATTCTATGCACGTTATTAAAAATTTAATGTGCTTTTAATGGACTAGTGACATTAATTAATTTCTTGCGAGTTTATGATTATTATCTCTTTCATTTACTAGAGATTACCACACAGATTGGATGTCATCAAACATAATTAATCACCCTTAAAATCGGAATGGAACTTTTGCTATTTAAAATGCTTTTGATTCCCTTTCATTTTTTTTTTCTTTAGGACAGATTTATCTTTGAAATCTTTCAAATTTTATATTGAAGTTAAATTTCGATAATTCGAAATATGTTTTCAAATAATAAAAACTTTTGTTATCTTTTGTAACTAATGAAATCTTTAAAATCCGCTTCATATATAAATGAAATGTACTTAGGTATTACATGATGCTTAATTTTACAAACATAAATAATTACCAATGATTTTTAAAATTTTAATTTTTTTTTTAAATAAAACCGCATTAAAATTTAAAAGGAATTCTCTTATATCTTATACACTGAGAAAAAAAATATATACCGCCTTTCTCTAGAATGAATAAGTGGACATTTTCTAAATCCCTTAACTAGAAATATAGATTTCCGGGCTAGGCGCATAAGTCACGCAAATAAATTTAATAGACGAAATTATCAAGAATTTCTAGTGTACCCTCGAGAATATAGGTAAACGCTCTAGAATTCTACTAGGTGCTTCTAGAACTCGCTTTCCAAGGTGAATAGAATTTATAAGGATGACATAGATTTATTTTTTCTAGAGCCACAATTTAGATTCTAAATGCCAGTTACAGAATTTTTCTCAGAAGCCTATATCTTTGGTATGTAGATGTCAATGGAATTAACCGATATTCATGCTGCTTTTTTTTTTTTTTTTAGCTGATTTACTTAGTATGGTTATTAAACATATTTAATAATGTTCAACAGATTCGTCAACATCGTTTTTGTATGTAAAGCTTTCTTTACACGTTTTGTAAGTTAAAAAAAAAAAAAAAAAAATATTTTTTGTAAGATATAGTGATTAACTTTTAAAACGTGGGACAACAAATGGGAGAAATTATTAACTAAAAAATGCCTTTATTTACGTGTTTGATCAAATTATGAAACAATTACTTCAACATTTTTTAATATCTAAGAATGCTACAATCTATAATAATTAAAATTTTTAGTTTCTTAATTTTATTATCTTGTATATATATATATATATATATATATATGTGTGTATATGTATATAAATAACTAAAATTTAATCATATTAAATCCTAATTTTGAAAGAATTACTTACATTTTCATTCACATTTATACCGACTAAAATGCAAGGATATAATTAATTAAAAATACAAAAAATTAAAAATTTCTCTTAATATATTTTAAGAAATCAAATATAATGTCTACTTAATAATATTTAAATTTTATAAAATGCTTCATCTAAAGTATAATGCTCTTTTAATGAACTGGTGACATTAATTAACTTCTTGAGAGTTTACTATTATTGTTTTTTAATTATCTAAGCTTATCATTCAAATTGGAAGTCATTAAAAGTATTTAATCACCCGGGAAATGTGAGCGGAGTTATATAATTTGAAACGTATTCGGTTTGCATCTTTACTTTTTTGTTAATTTTACATAACAAATTCGTCATTGAAGGATATTTTAATACTGAAGTGGGGTTTCGGTAATTAAAAAGTTATTCTCAAATAATAAAGGTAATTTATCAGATTGTATTATGAGTGAAATCTCAATAAGCAGTTTTCATGAATAAGCTAAATTCAACTGTGTATTGTATAATTATTAATTTTATAAACATAAGTAATTTGTAAGTATATATATGTCTTTCCTCTTAGTTAAATTCAGTTCTATATTTTTGTGTGTTGGTATTGTTTTAGATCTATTGCTAAATTTTAAGATTAAATTTTATTATGTTATCTATCATTTATATATATATATATATATATATATATATATATTCGCATGGTAAAATAGCACTAAAAGATAATGGATAATTACTTTTGTCAAAAATATAATTCTTTATTTAAAAAAAAAAATAGCCCCATATCTTTGGCATTATAACTCCCAAACGAGTAAACCAATTTTGAAGCTCTTTGTTTATTTGAAATTTGGTGTAATTGGTAAGGTTGATAAGTATATTTGATAATGTTAAATATAATTTGGGATTTACAACAAACTTCGCTTAACACATTTTGTAGAATAATAATCATATTTTTAAAAAATACTTTATGAAATATATTAATTAACCTGTAAGAGTGTGTGATATATCAAGTGAGAATAATTAACTCAAAATTCCCCTGTTTGGTAATATTATATTAAATGGTAAAACATTTATGTCAACATTTAGTAATTTCTAAGAATGCTCAAATGTATGAGAATTAAGGTTTTTTTTTTTTTTTTTTTTTTTTTTTTTAAATCTCTTTATAAAATCATCAAGCATATTATGTACCTGGTGTCCCATAAGTTCATAAAAATTTGAAGGAATTGGTAGAATTAAATGCGGTTTGCGATAAAGTTATTCTCGTAATGGGGGATTTTCTTTCTTTCTTTCTTTTTTTTTTTTTTTTTTTTTTTTTTAAGAAAAAAATAATGGTTAAAATATCCGTAGATAGGGGGCGCTGTACGGGAGCAAAACTCATATTTCCGTAAGAAAACTGTAACTGTATATATTTGCATGTAAGTGTTTAGAGGCATAAAAATCCTATTTTAAGTGTTCACCACCATCACAATTTACAGTTTGCAAACGAATTACGATACCGCTAATAGCAGCTTCAGTCGGTGATTTTTACAGTCGGTAACAAAAGTGTCCGAACACCAGCAAAAATTCCTATGTAAAACATTTACACTTCATACGGTTTTGTTAAATAAATCACCTTCGTATCCTGTTGTTAAACTGACTAAGAACAGGATTCGGCAAGAATATCAAAACCGTATGAAGTGTACCTTTTTTACATAGGAATTTTCGCTAGTGTTCGGACACTTTTGTTACCGATTGTACCTGAGGAAAAACGTCTTTACCAATAATGCTTTATCCATCAAGACAGCATCGCAATTAAAATTTCGTATGTGCGCAAGTAGTAAGCAAAATAAGGCATAAACTGTGTTAATCGTAAAACCATGTAATTTATAGGACTCTGATTTGCATATTTTTCGTTACGCATCCGTGCAGCGCCCTCTATCGACGAATATTTAAACTATTTTTTCTTTAATAAAAAATATAATTGCCCTTCACGAGAATAACTTTTTTTACAAACCGCGTTCAATTCTATCAATTTCTTCAATTTTTATTATTTTTTTTTTTATGTCTACAGTTTTATGGGACACCCGATATGTATATTAATCAAATTGATAACGAATGAAACACGAATTTAAATAATTATTACAGGCCAAAAAAAAAAAAAAAAAACTATTTAAAGGAATAAAAAAATAGAATGAAATTTATTAATTATAAAGTTCAATATAAACTAATAAGATAAAATTTTAATTCCTTTTCATTGGGCTCGTTACATAATATGATTTCTTGAGAGGCTACTCTTTTTATTTTTAGTCATCAAAGATTACAATTCAGATACTTACAAGTTACTTAACATACTTAACATACTTAATTACAAGTTACTTAACATACTTAATCATCTGAGAAGTGTAAACGGAATTTGTGTAATTTGAAAGGATTAACTTCCTATGAACAGTTTTACAAAACAAACTGATAATTAAACTCTTTCAAAACTTATGTTGAAGTGACGTTTCGGTAATTGCAAAAGTCTTCTCAAATAATAATGATTCTTTACTAGGTTTCATAATCAAGGAAATGTTTACATGCAACTTCATAAATAAATAAAATTTATATGTATTTTATATAATTATCAAATTTAGAAAATTAAGTAATAGTACAGTTTTATATTAATATTCTTCTTCTTCTTTTGTTTCGCGTACTATAACTGGGTCATTCTCTGAAAAGTGGGCTTTTAAAAAAAAAAAAAAAAGTTAGCTCAATTAAAATTGCTCCATTTTTTTTTTTTAATTTTGTGCATATACACATTAATAAAAATAATAAAAATACATACACAGTTAATAAAAAATAATATTAACCAAGCTGTATCTGATAATTTTTGAAATAGTAATTATTTTTATTAATTAGAAAAATGAAGAAATGATTGTGAGGGAATGACAAATTTCTTCTAGAAACTACTTTATAAAAATATAATTACGTTTAGCTATATTAACACTAAATATTTATAAAAACATATTTTTATTAATATAATAGTATAAAAAAGCAAATTTGATTTCTTTTAGTTAACTTTATAATGAGTGAGGGAATGACATATAATAAAAATACTGTATTTCAATCTACCATTTGAGAGCCATATGCTATTCATTGTAAAATGTTTCCAACAGAACACAAAATGTTTTCTTTGCTTTGCTTCTATATAAATTAAATTTGACTTATATAAAATACGTGCTGCCATTAATGGAGTAAGTAGGGGTATAATTACAGTTTGATGAGGGAATGATCTATTACCAGGGACAACAATAATAAGTGTTCTAATTTCTTTCATTGAATAATACGAGTATATAAATGTAGTATAATGGATAAATATTTATTAAAGTATGTTTAATAAATTTTCACTTCAAATAATCTAAACATAGATGCTTTAATACCATAGAAACCATTTTATTTACTTACATGTGGGAATGGGGACACAGTTAGGGCATGACATTTTGCACTTTAAAAAATATTTTAAAATTATATTTGAATTCCAATAACCAAAGAATAACAGTTTATATGCAAAACCAATTAATATTGATAGTTTGGACTGCTTTTTGTTTTTGTGCTTTTACAAGTATGCCCTAGAGACTACTGGGACATTAAATGACCACTTTTAAGAGAATTACTCAACTATAAATGAAAGAAATTTACTTTATTTTATTTATTTCCTAATTTTTAAAAAGATAAATAAATAGCAAAAATGTTTCCCTGTTTCTTTTTCGTTTCAAACACAAAAACCATAGAGTCATCCTCTTAAAATAAATAACAAGAATTTTTTCATGTTTCTCTTTCGATTCAAACACTAAAATCATAAAATCATTTTTTTTTTTTTTTTTTTTTTTAAATAAATAACATTTTTTTTTGGTGTTTCTATTTCCTTTCAAACACTAAAATCATAAGATCATCTTTTTGTGTGATATAATAAAACTGGTGGACAAAAATTTGTTTTAGTTTGAAGTATGTATAAAAAAAACTCTCTCTTTCTATATTATAATGAGAGTGGGGTACTAATATCACCGGTCTGAAAGTCATATTTTAACCCTTTCACTGCCACCCAATATTGCCCGCCATCTGTTGCCTGTTTTTATAACTAATCACTAGCTAGGCATTATGAGGGAGAACTGAGCAAACACTGGAAACGAGTTATCACAAGCTGGCTGACGAGATAACTCGTCAGTGGTAGGGAAGGGGTTAAAAAATTTTTGAACTACTTTGTGGGTCTGTAATTTGTTTTGATACACTGAATTTAGAAATGCTTGTTAGGGTGGATCGGAAAACGCGTTTTTTCTGCAATACAATTGTAATAGCGCGGAAAACTTGCGCATAGGCGTCATTATAAATGAAAAAATATTAAAAAATTTTTTTTCAAATTTTGAAATCACGCAGAAGGGGTTACCAAAAAAGACAAAATACCGGTAAATAAAAAAAAATGCAAAAATTACAAAAAAATACATATTTTGTTCTAATAGTGAAAAAAGTGTTTTTAAGAGTGTCCTTAATGCATACAAAATATAATTAGACCCATTCTTGTTTTACCGAATTCGCGCAAAAGGCCTAAAGTTGCGGTTTGTATCGTAAAAAACGACATTTCATGATTTTCGATGATTTTTAAACATATGCCAAAACTCATAAAAGTTTTATTTTTAATTTGTAATAGTATAAAAACCATTCAAAATAGTTTTCCCAATCCAGAAATAATACTTTCAGACCTGTTATTCCTCAACTGTATTCGCGCAAAAGGTCTAAATTATAGTATAAGTTAAATTATAGAGACCCGTAAAAACGCCGTTTTCCATACCTGATGAGTGTTTATTTAACACATTAAGGTTTGTAATAAGACTCTAACAAGTGATTTAAAAAAAATGTATTAGCCAAACATATCATATTGCAGCTCTCAGCTCATTTCAACATTTAATCTGTGCTCAAATAACCCAGGACTCACGGCGAGGACCTGGCTGCAAGGCGAGTCCCACCTCCACCCTACCCAACCAACCAACCAACCACGGTGAATTTTATTTACAATATTTACAGTAGTAACTATTTACTTTGTACAATGCATATATGTTCGTTGTAGGCAAAAGGTTATTTACATAGAAGCCTCTTTGAATTCTGACTTTGAATTAAATGTGGGCATCAGCTGTCTTGATTTTTAAGTAGCTCTAATATAACCATCTCGATTTTCATCCCCGCACACTTTTTCTGCTGCTTCTGTAACCAGTTTTACACACCTCTCAACTGACTGGGTGTGGCATGGGAATTTGAGGTAGTTAAACTCTGGTAGCGCTTAGTCTTTCAATAAAGAAGCAATGTATTCAGTTGGCATCTTGGACAGCAGTGGCGGCGGTGTTAATTTTCAGATTAACCAATCAAATATTTAGGTATAGCCGTTTACACTAAAATTTATTGAAGGTATTTTGAAGTCTCTCACATAATCTTCAGCTGATGGTTCATTTCTGGATTAAAGAATCCTCCTGTAGCCAAGTTCTCTAATGTGTGGTCTCTCATCCATTATCATAGCCAACATTATATTTTCAGGGTGGCAGAAGAATCCTTTGAATTACTGGATCAATGATTTGCTTGATATTGTCCGGTAGATGCCTGGCTGTTTTATCTACCTTCAAAATATGCTTCGGTCCATCTTTCACAGTGTAGTTTTTCTTTATATCAAACCAAACAGGTGCATATTACTTCACTATGTAATTTGCAAGAGTCTTTAACTCAATTGTTGGACTAGTTTGTGGTACATACAATCTTAAAACCCGGTTAGCAGAGGTTAGCCAACGAGAGTGGCTGATGCGTCCAGGATCCCCAGCAGCCAATTCTGGATTACAGATTCCTGTGTTGACCGCTTTTACAATGTCTAGGAGATACTTCTGATCTTAACTCAGATCGTTTTTAGTGATATCAATGACTTCTTCTGATTGTATCGGCTCAAAATCTACAACAGGGAGTTTCTCACATCCAGGGAGTTGTTTTCCAACTGGACCGCTAAATGATGCTGATCCAGTTGTCGTTCCATCCAAGTGATCAAAGAAATGCCTATAAGGTAACTCGTTAAAATGTCCGCCACTACTGTCCAAGTGCCAACTGAATACATTTCTTCTTTATGGAAAGACAAAGCGCTACCAGAGTTTAACTACCTCAAATTCCCATGCTACACCCAGTCAGTTTAGAGGTGTGTAAAACTGGTTACAGAAGCAGCAGAAAAAGTGTGTGGGCATGAAAATCGAGATGGTTATATTAGAGCTACTTTAAAATCAAGACAGCTGATGCCCACATTTAATTCAAAGTCAGAATTCAAAGGGGCTTCTATGTAAATAAACTTTTGCCTACAACGAACATATATGCATTGTACAAAGTAAATAGTTAATGTAAATATTGTAAATAAAATTCACCCTGGTTAGTTGGTTGGGTAGGGTGGAGGTGGGACTCGCCTTGCAGCCACGTCCTCGCCGTGAGTCCTGGGTCATTTCAGCACAGATTAAATGCTGAAATGAGCTGAGAGCTGCAATATGATATGTTTGGCTAAAACATTTTTTGTAAATCACTTGTTAGAGTCTTATTACAAACCGTAATGTGTTAAATAAACACTCATCAGATATGGAAGCGTTTTTACGGGACTCTATAACTTAACTTATACTATAATTTAGACCTTTTGCGCGAATACTGTTAAAGAATAACAGGTCTGAAAGTATTATTTCTGGATTGGGTAAACTATTTTGAATGGTTTTTACACTATTACAAATTAAAAATAAAACTTTTATGGGTTTTGGCACATGTTTAAAAATCGTCGAAAATCATGAAATATCGTTTTTTTTACGATACAATCCGCAAATTTAGGCCTTTTGCGTGAATTCAGTAAAACAAGAATGTGTCTAATTATATTTTGAATGCATTAAGGACACGCTTAAAAACACTTTTTTCACTATTAGAACAAAAAATGCATTTTTTTGTAATTTTTTTTTTTTTTTTTTTTTTACCGGTATTTTGACTTTTTTGGTAACTTTAGGTCTTCTGCGCGATTTCAAATTTTGAAAAAAAAAAATAATAATAATAATAATATTTTTTCCTTTTTAATGACGCCTGTGCGCAAGTTTTCCGCGCTATTAGAATTGTATTGCAGAAAAAACGCGTTTTTCGATCCACCCTAATGCTTGTATTTTCTTCCTATCAATTAATGGTTTTTCACAAAGTAAGCATGAAGATCGGAAAAGTTTATACAGTGACTTTAACAAAATCAAAACATTTTTTGTATAAAATACATTAAAATAGGATATTATTCGCACATTATCTTTAAATGGGTTTATTTGCATCGAAGCTCCTTTTACAACTTTTACACTTTTGCATGGCTTGAAGAGATGAGTGAGGAGGTGGGGGGATTCTTTATGCAGCCTCCAACAAACTGCTAAGATATTAGTATTCCATCGATACTGATACCTCCTCTATATCACTTTGATGCCTTGATGAATTAGCTCTTCTTGTTCTTCACTCACATCACCTAGATTTTACGAGAAATATGTTAGAGGGGAATTGTAAAAGCGGAGTTTAAGCTCATAAAATCCCATTTGTTTTGTCAAAACTACACTGGATGGAAATTTTTGAATATTTGTTTCTTTATCTGCATTCAAAAGTACACCAGAAAAACATATCACCAATAAGAAAAACAATTCATCGCAGATCTGTGTATACAAATACATTTTAATAAATTTAATACGATTAAATATAGCGACATCTCGAATATTATTGCATTATCACTTTTTTTTTTTTTTTTTTTTAACTGCATACTATAAGATTTCAAAGCAGTTTAATAAGAAAAATGTGATAAGATGCACTGAAAAGTTTTAAATTGTTGTTCATTATTTTTATCCTATTTTTTAATCTTACGCTTTAAATATAAAAAATAGCGCAAAGATTTAGAGAGATGGAAATTTTTTACAGGAACTCAGGATTTTATTTTTTCAGTAGATTATCTAAATATTTACTGGATTACAAGTTGCAAATATCTTTTAGTAATTGTAATTCAAACTCAGTAATGAGGATTACAATTTGGTTCTTTTAACTTAAATTTCAAAATTAGTATTTTTTTTTTTTTTATTCTTCTTTCTTTCTCTTTCTCTCTCTTTCTCTCTCTCTCTCTGTCCCCACCCCCAACCCCACCCCCCTCTCTCTCTTCTTACGCTGTATTTAAAATAGGTAACACGAACATTTAGAGAGAAGGAATGTTTTTTACAGGAACATTACAATGAAGTATTTTGTTTTATGTAGTTTTTACAGTTTACATGTACAATTATTCAATTGGTTTGAACTATGTAAGCAAGTATGTCTTAGTAATTGTAATTCAAAAATTTCAATATACTTAGAAATTTATGTGTTTCTAAAAATGTATTTGATAATGAACAATAATTTTGATTGTTTTGTTTTAAGTTTTAGAAACGGTATGTTTTTATTGTTATTGTTATTGTTATTTTATATTATATTACTATTTTTTGGAGGGCGGGTGGGGAGGGAGAGATTTAAGTGCTCTGCAAGTCATCCAAAGAGCTGAAGAGTGTTTCTACTGCATATAAACTTGTAAGCTGATATAAGGATTACTTAAATATCTATTTGCAAATTTGTGTTGCATTTAGTAACTACGTATTTTTCATAGATTTATGAGCCTTTAATATCAGTAAAGTTATTTAAATTTTCTTAAAGTACGCTGTTTATAAAATATGCAAATATAAACATAATTTTATTGAGTTTTTAATAGTAAAATTTGCATTCATTCAAAGATTTTTCTTAGCTATTCTAATGAACATAAAAGTAAAACACATTATTGTTATTCAATTTCGATTTGAAAAATAATTAAATTTTACTCTAATTTAATGGTAATAGTGCACTAAAACTTTTCAGAAAAATCAATAAAATTGTACATGTACACATTATGTCAAAAGGTTGAAGCTAAATTTGCATTTTATTATTATTATTATTATTATTATTATTATTATATGTTTATAAACGCATATTAAAAAACTATTTTACAATACTCGTAAAAAAATCAAAATAGAAGAATTTATATAAAAGATTTGAAAAAAGATTTTTGAAATGCATTAAACATATTTTTATAATATATTAATGATATAAAATAAAATTTGGATTACTTTCTTTTGAGTAGAATTATAAAAAATATTCAATCTTATTTTAACACTAGCAATAATATTTTTGCTAGTTACAAAAGAGATACAAAAAAAAAAAAAAGTTCTCGTAATTTTTCTCTTTTCAAGCTCATTTGGAAAGATAATTTGTCACTGATTCGTGACGTTACTGCTATGTATTATTATATCAGTGGCGGATACTCCTTAGACAGAAAAAAACTAGTTTGTTCTAAATTTCGGAGTAAAATTGTAATGCGCATAGATATTAAAGTCAGATGTGCATTTTTAAGAATTTTACGCCAATCCTAAAGCAAGAAAACTATTTTTATTTATTTATTTATTTATTTATTTTTTTTTTTTTTAAGGTTAAATTAAAATGAAAAATAATGAATATTTCGAACGAAAAACGAAAAAAAAAATTTTTTTTTTTTTGTAACAAAAGTTTACTTCTACGATTATTAGAACACAACCATTCATCGCACACATGAAAAAACACAGACTTAGATTTTTTTTTTTCATTAAATAAAATAGATTGCATCTTTGGTTAATTACTAATTGCGAAAAAAATTACATCTTTATAGTTTTAACCCTTTTATCTACCGATGGTACTTAGAATACCATCAATTTAAAACCATACAGCCACTGATATACTTTATACATCTAAATTACATGCAAATGATTCATAAAAGGTACAAAATATCTAAAAAATGTCCATTAAAAGTCCTAGATATTTTGTGCTAATTATAGATATCTATTAGATGTTTATATAGAGACGAAATTTAGACGTGCCTTTTTCGATGTCTAATAGATGTGACATGTTAAGTCAAAACAAGATTTAGATATTTTCCATATCTATCAGATCTAACAAGTCCAGTTATTGGAGATTTGGAGATCTCCATATAAATTAAAATTTCTTGAATTAGAATGCTACAAATCAGAAAAGTTCTGGCCATTAACATAAGGGATGTTTTGCCCTACTTTTCTATGATCATTTGTTCTGGTGATGATACGTACACACAGACTAAATTACTCACACACTAACTAACAAATAGACTAACCCACGGGTGATGGATATGTAACAGACATCTAATGGATGTAAAAAAGAGTGACATTTTTCGGCTAATAGGTATCTGTAGGACATTTATAGAAGTTTAATTGATCATTTTTTAACTTTTATAGTGTTTATGTTTATAGATGTCTTTTGGATGTAAGTGGCTGTGTAGGAAAATCCTATAAAATCAAATGATTGGAAGAAATGTCAAAGATATTTGACATTTCTTCCAATTTATAAGAATAGAACGTAAATACTCACATTAACCTCACCACAAATCACTATCTTTACCGCTTTAATTCCAGAAAGTATTTTATAGTGTGCTATTGCTGTTTTTCCTTGGCATTTTTCGTGTTTCTTACGGATGTCATAATTAATACCTATATTACCGAAAGAATCTCCCATCATTTTTAAAAACATGTAAGAAAACAAAATATTCAATCCCTTTTTACACTTTTTAAAGACCCAAATATCTTTATTTGGACCTCTGTGTACATGAGATAAACTAAAGAACCACATAAAGAAAAAAAAAAATAGATGAAATTATGTCCATGACAGAATTTAATTTGTTACGACAGGACTACTTATATTTGTATTTTAACACCATTAAAGAATAGAAAAAAAGTTAAAAATTAAAAAAATTAAAAACACTAATCTAAATAATCAGGAAATATTCAGCAGAGACACGTTGGCTCTGTCGTCAAAGCACACAACTACGAACCCGAAGGTTGTGAGTTCAATCCTCATCGATGGCAAGTGAAATTAAATGGTAAAATTGGATATAGGATGCATTTTTGAAATGGAATACTATCGATTGGTAACGACGCAATGTGCAAGATTAAAAGAAATAGTCCTATCGTACTGAAAAAAAAAAAAAAAAAAAAAAAAAAAAAAAAAAAAAAACTCAATAATTACTATGATGCAATATTGCATTGCAGATATCTTTAAAAAATACTCTAAAGGTAAATGAAGAAATATTTTACAGATACATTTTTTTTTATCTGTTTCAAAATGCGGTAGACAAAAGGTTAAAGCATAAAAATTGTCATTAGGGAAAATGAACTTTGTGAATTTACTAATCTATAAACTTCAGAATGAAATTGAATGTTTAAAAATATCGCTAATTATTGTCATTGTTTCAAGATTGCTACTTTTATCGACTATACGATAACAAAAATGATAATTATTATTATTTTCATATTAGCTCCATGTGTTCAAGCTAATTTATCCCCTCTGAGTGCTAAGTTAATGAATTAATTTAAAGAATTTCCAAATTGTTACTTTAAGAAAGAAAAAATGTTTTGCCGGAAACATTTGAAAATAGCATATTATAACCTATTTCTAAAGGGAATAACTTTAAATGATCTTTAAAGAATTTCTCCATTATCGATAAATGTTTATAAAATTATTCATTTCCTCAAGGCAATTAGAGAAAACAAATTAATTACTCTAATAATTAACTTTCAGGGATTTTTAACTATCTAATTGTAATAGTATAGCATATTTTCTTTATGTTCGCCATGTTTGTTGTACATGACGCATGTCATATACCCTGAATACTTTAAGTATAATTTCAAATAAAAATAATTTATTTTTTATATCTGAATTAGTTCATGCTCTAATCGTCTCAAAATAAAAGTATATGTTATTTAAATAACTTCTTTAAGGGGATTTGGCACCATTGCCGGCAGGTGTATCTCCGAAGTGTTGGCGCCTACAGGACAGATTGGCGCGCTTTCGTAGCTAACGCCAAAATCTCTCTACCGCAAAACAACCCTTGATTCTACTTCAATCCGCATTCGTGAAAACTTCAATCTTTTTTTTTTTTTTTTTTTTTTTTTTTTTTTTTCTCCCCTCTCAGAAAAATAAACTGCTGAAACTGCGTGTTAATGAATTTTAGCGTCGTTATTTTTAAATAATATACTTAATGTCTAAATTTAGTAGGAAACCTTCACCTTTTTTTTTTTCTAATTATTTATTTAATTTTAACTTTTTCTTATCCATAAAAAGAGTAGAGAAAATATTGTTCTTAGGTCAAATTTTAGAAAAATAAAAAACTATTTTTTGTCCAATTATTTAATTTTTACTTTTCTCTTAATCCAAAAAAAAAGTAAAAAAAAAATTACTTTTACTATTTTTACTTTCTCTTACCCATTAGGTAGAGAAAGTATTGTTTTTGGGTCAAATTTCCGAACGCGAGATTTTGTTATATTTACACGTTTTGAGGTCCCCTGAATACGAAAATAATGTTTTTGGCAAATGGTCTGTGTGTGTGTCTGACTGTTATCAGCATATCTCAAAAACAAATTATGGCAGAAAGTTCAAACTTAGTATTCTAAATGTGTATCATATAGGGATGCTACAGTAAGATTTTCGTTGAGATCAAGCAAATGGTTCGCGTACAGGGACAATCAAGAGAATTGTAGTACATTACGTCTATGGGGGAAATTGCAGGTAAGTAGAGTTTAACGTCTGTAGACTGCACTAAACCAAATGAAACGAATATATATTTTTTGTAATAGAGATAGTTAACTGGGAAAAAAATGTTTGTGTATGTGGGAGCCTCGCTCCCCCCCCCCCCTGGGGGGAAGTCTCCCCTCGAGGGGAGTAAATTTTCATGATGGGTATCATTCAAAAGAGCTCGCCAATACCTTTAAAACGAATGGTTGAACTATAAATCTGTGATAATTTAAAACAAAGTTATAGATTTTTTTTACTTTTAACGAAAAAAAACTTAGAAAAAAAAAATCGTTATTATTATTATTATTATTATTATTATTATTGAGAGTAAAATGGACTTTTTTTGGATATTTAGTGTTACACTACTTCTATAATATGGAAATCGCCTGCATTATCATAAAAGATAATTTTTTTAAATAATAATTTTAATAAATTATTTTTTAAAAACAGAATTATTTTTTAATAACTGAATTAAATTCTATATAAATGTAGGTACATTAATAAAACGGGAGTTGAGGGGGGCGGTAGCCCCCTCAGACAGAACTAATTATCGTATAAAACTCTTCTAAAGCCTAATTTGAATTGTTTAGCATAGGTTTACATGACAGTTCTCGTTATCGTGCCTCTTAATCTGCAACCTGTATTTATAGCATTAAATTTCAGGGTAAGAGAAAATCGTGTGAGTGACACACCAGATTATTTTTTTCTTGTCAAATGTATTTTCGAAGAAATGTATTTCACGAGATTATTTTATCCAGCCATTAGAAATAAATTAAAAAAAAAAAAAAAAAAAAAAAAACTTTTTTTTTTTTTTTTTATCCGTAAAAGGTAGAGAAAATATTATTTTCATGTCAATTTTTTTTAAATTGAGTTTTTCCTTTGCATACGCGGGTTTTAGGTCTATTAAATCTGAAAATAAGATTTTTAGCGTTTGGTACACGTTTGAGGTCTATTAAATCTAAAAATAAGATTTTTTAGAGATTGGTCTGTTGCTCAAAAACAAAAACTAGCATATGTCCAATCTCAGTAATCTAAAAGTTTTTCAAAAGGGAAGGTTGCTCAAAAATTGCTATTGGAATTGAACAAACTGGCTTTATGAAATGAGCTCTCCCCTTTCAGCTACATATACAGACCATAACACACACACACACTTTTTTTTTTTTTTTTTTTCTACTTTCTTTTACACATATATTGCCAGAGAAAGTTTTGTTTTTGGCACAGATTTTCGAAATTGAGTTTTTGCTACATTTACACGTTTTAAGTGTCTTGAATTCAAAAATTAGTGTTTTAGGAGTTGCTTGTGTGTGTATCTATCTGTCTAACTGAAGAACAAATATTAACAAGAAGTCCACATTCAGAGAAAACAATAACTTATTCGTGTACAGGCATTGAATTGGATTTGGGAATAAGGCCGATTAACTGCTGTAGGTCCTGGGCCTGAGGGAGAGTGACCTCCGTGGGGGTCTTTCTAAGGGGTCCTATCCCGTATTTACCCAAGTTTAGAAAACCACGGAAAACTTCGAATGACTAGGCCGAAGAGCGTGACCTGGGTTGTGTACAGGGTCTTCCAAAGGAATTCAAATGCATCAGGTCTATGAGCGAAATTTTTTTATAGATGTAATTTTATATCTTTAGATTGCACAAAACAAAATAAATTGAATGTAAATTCTTAAATGCATAAAAGCATGTTTCGCATAGAATATGGAATGAAAATCATTCATTTATGGTTTACTTATGATTCCCAAAAATATTCAGATACATTTTTACAAAAAAAAAAAAAAAAAAAAAAAAATGCTAGAAGTGCATTTTAAATCATTACTATGCATTTTTCATTTTGTGCTAAATTTAGGCACATCACATTGAGTTTGCATTATATATAGTTAGTACAGTCACCCAAAAAAAAAACGCCACCCCCCCACCTAATTTCGCCGTAAATTATCGTAGAAACATTTGACTGGTACCGATCGATTTGTAATAACGTCTAGTTTATAACGGTATAGTTAAATTTTGCCTAAGGGGTCATCTACATATTAAAACTGGCATTAACTTCATTTTCTTCAATGGTAACCCCTATTTTTGACTTCATATTCAGATTTCTGAGATCAAGGCGGTTCGAAAAACATACCTATTTATATACCTTAAATGAATTTTAAATAGAGTTACACGTGAAAATGTATTAGGGGTCCGTCTATACATTTAGAAAATATAAATCACGATCTACCACCCAGTATACATTATTTATTAAGTTTCACACCGGAAAAAAATTTCAGAAATGTTAGCTTTAAAATAAAAAAAATGACTAATTCACAGAACTTTCTGAGTTAGTTTATGAATTAAAAGATTTTTATTGGTTTCTATTGATTAAACATCAGATAGTTCACTTCATAGGAAGAAAATTAAATAGCTTGAATAGATATTAAAATATCTATCAAAAGAAAAAAAAAAAAAAAAAAGGTGAATGGTTTTAAATTTGTTTGAAAATTCAAAATTATTTTAACTCAAGCTGCCGTATAATTGTCTGAAACGGCGGCACTCAACCTGGTTCCCACGGCCGTTTCACAGTGACAATGGGAGTTTGTTCTGATACTGCAGTACTTTCATTTTCTTTAATTGACTTTTTTAAAATATTAAAACAGATTTTTTTATTTTTATTTATTTATTTTTTTAATTAATTATTATTATTTTTTTTTTTCATGACATTATTAAAAACTTTTACATAAATCTCCACGATATTCTTTTGCTTTTATATTTTATAATGTGTAACAAATTAATATGCAAAATAATAAATCCTACTACTTAATGGGATGTTCTAAAATTCTACTTTAACACAGATACCGAAGTGGGCGGTGGGTGTAGAAAGGCTGACTACCCTTAATCTAAATCTTCACTTGAAAAGGTCAAAATGTTACACAACTCTTTTTTTCTTTTAAGGAAAAAAGATGAAGATAAGGAGGAGAAGGAAAGATCAAAACGAATATAAAGCATATTAAACGTTAATACCCTTTAAACACTGGAAAAAGGCGGGGTTTCGTATTGTGTGTCATTTGGGAGCTGTAGAGTGCCAGAAAATTACTTTATGTAATAAAACTTTTCATTTAAAGGGTATTTAAAGCAGCATTATATTTAATACATAGACTATTCAGAAAAAAAGTTCCATTCATCTGGTTCATGAAAAATAAAGAACATTTTCTGGCATTGCTCTATGTATATACATTCTTGTCAACCTATCCCGGAAGATTACTGGTCCCTCCCCTTTCCGTACATTTTTTTCACTTCAGTCTTTTTAGAGCCGTGTCAGCCATCGGTGGCTGACACTGATCTTTCCATTTAGGCTAAGTCAGCCGGCAGTGTAAAATATGATATAAAACTACAGAACTTACATAGTTTTAAGTAATTACTGACAATTTATTTAAAATTTACTTCATGGTTTTTCTTTTTTTTTTAATAGGATTTTTATAGGATTATATCGTTAAGGCCTAATGGGGTTTATTGAAACTCGATAAACATAACACGCTTCTAAGCAGCACGTGTGGCCTGAATGGGATTTCCATAAGAATTCGCGTGGGGCTCAATGAGTTAATCGTAAATGTATTTGAAGTTAATTACTCTAAAAAGTAAATTGTATACACACAGGGGCGGGAACTAACAATGTTACGGGTTAGGTTGGCAAGTATGCATATATATTCTGCTTGATTTATAAAAATTTATAACACATTTTCTTCTTTTTTTTTTAGTATTTTGTGTTTACATCTCTCATTAAAAATAAATACAATATTCATATATAAACATTTCCATACAGTAATGTATATAAACATATTGATTAAAGAAGATTTGTTGATATTATATAATTATTCTTCTATCTGTATAGTATATTAACACAAATATATTTTGTAAATTTCGCAGCATCGAAAAACAGCAACATAGCTTCCATATCAAGGCTTAATGTAAATAGGACGTAAGCGTACTGTAGCTAGTGTTGAAATTAGAAAAAAAAAGAATAACAGTGGGCTAAAAGTACGCCGGAATAAATTAAAATGTTGTTTATTCTGTTTTTAGTCAGGTGATATCACTCGTGCTAAATAGCTGGATCCGCCCTCTCTTAAGCTCAGGTTCAGCTCATCATAAAAATATTGTTTTTAATATCTGCCGCACCAAAATGTTCAAAACACAAATGCCAATTTTCATATATTTTGAAATCTTCCCGTTTCAACTTTAAAAGCATTTAGATTAATTTATTTTATTTTGAATTTTTAAATTTAGACGTTTAAAGTCTTTTAAATGAAATTTCAGGATTCTGTAAGATCAATATCTATATATTTGAAAGTAATAAGACAATTCCTTTGTTTTAAATTTTTATTCCATAATAACTGTGACTTTGATTTCGTGATTAGGAAATTGAAAATAAATACTATTGAGCTATGTTCCAATAATAGATCTTATAAACTTAAAAAAAAAAAAAATAATAATAATAAAGCAATTTTTCACTATTTGATTCTGTATTAAAAAACTTTTAATAGAAATTTGATATTTTATTATGTTACATTATGGGATAAATTTTAAATAACACAAAGCTTACAAACGGTACAGTAACCAAATGCAAATATGTCACAACAAAATTTAAACAGAAAATTTATGGTAAAAAATCTGTTTAAAATTATTAAATATTCATAATATTAAGAATAAAACGATTGTCGAATGCATAATTGCTGTTTCATGCAATCAGTTTCGCTGTACCGTGTTTTATAAAACAAGATATTTAACTAGAGGTGTACGTACTCTTGAATATTGAAATGCGAAAAAAAGTGTAACAGGGTTAAAATAGAATTTTATCAGTGAAAAACTAGAAAAAGATATTTAATACTTATGAAGAAAGACTTAACATATTAGGATGGGATTTATTCTTCTTTTGTACCGTAAGCCACGCCTTTTCACAAATTTTCTAAAACTTTATAATATAAAGCAAAATAATTTTGCATATTTGTAATTAAATCATTTAAGTTTTGTCTTCAATAATCAATGTAGTAAATACAATTGTGATTTATGCATACCAGCGTCGCATACAGAGTCAAATAGGAATATGCAAATTTGTCTTTTTTTTTTAAATAGTGTTTCAGCGAATCAGAGGCGGGGCTTCTTTTCTTTTGAAATTCTTTCACAATCCCTCGCCTACATTGTGATAACTTTACAAAAATATGCCAATTTGTATAATAAACATCGAAATATTGCTTAGGAAACAATAAAAATAACATAAAGGTAAATTAAAATAGCTTTCCGTCAAATTATATACAAACATTTACTTATAGAGGATACAGATTATAACAAGTGACGGCCCCCTAACAGGAATAAAAAGTGAAATATCACTGTAACTCAAAAAATAATGTTAGGAACGAGCTGTAAATTTGGAAACCCGTGTTTTTGATGATGCCCGTTCTATTCGTGCGAAAATTAACATAGGTCATAATTAATAATTTTTTCAAATATGAATTTATTAATAATTTTCATAATTCAAAAAATGTTTTTTTAGCAAAAATTTGCATGGAATATGTTTGGGTCACTTCATTCTAACGAATAAAAAAAACAGAATTTAAATATCACAATTATTTCGGAAGATATGATTTAATGTTTGTCACATTCATTTAACATTAGCATCCCCAAACTTTGACAGCTTATAACTCTATGAAAAATTGAGCGAAATATATAAACTATACCATTTTCCGTGATGATTTGATCCAAAGAATTCAAATAAATTATAAAAAATGGGGGTTACCATTGAAAAAAATGAAGTTGATGTCAGTTTTAATATGTAGACGACCCCCTAAGTAAAATCTAACTATAACATTATAAACTAGACGTTATTACAAACTGATTGGTACCAGTCGCATGTTTCTACGATAATTTACGGCAAAATTAGGTGGGGGGGTGGCGTTTTTTTTTTTGGGTGACTGTACAAAGGATTACCCAAAATTAAATGAAAGTATTATTTTTTATTAATATTTTCTGAAGAAAAAACAATGTTATAAATAAAATTAAAGTTTAATTAATTTAAAATTAGTTCCATTACCCTACTACCGTAGGTAATGGAAGTATTGTATTTGGTCAAAAATTCGATTTCAAGATTTCACCAGATTTACGCGTTTTAAGGTCCCCTGAGTCCAAAAAAGTTGTTTTTGGCAATTGGTGCTATCATATCTTCGAAACTAATAAATATAGAACTACAAAACTTCATAATTTAAACAGGTCTGGTATACAGATAAATTTTCATATTTTGGTGAAAATTGGAAACCGGAAGTGGGACCGTAAGTCCGTATCTCAAAAACGGCTCTATCGATTTTCTTTAAATTTGCTATATAAACACTCTATTCCATGTCCTTTCGAATGACATAGTTGTTTAGTTCAGGAAAATTGATAGGCGTCCTGTATAAATAGCTCAATTTCAGGTCTCGCAAGCGCGTTCCTTTAAAAACGGCTGAACGGATTTTTTTTTTTCAAACTCACCCTATTAACTCACTTTTAAATATCCTTTGTTATAATTATTGTTTTCCGGTCAATAATTGATTTTTTGTAAAAGTTGGTATCTCAAAAACGGCTCAAACGATTTTCTTGAAAATTGTTATATAAATCCATTTCTTTCTCATGTATTACGTTGTTATTAGAGGAAAATTAACAATCATTCTGCTTAGGTTGGTCATCTAGATCTCGGAAATTTGTGTTTCAAAAAATAATTCTATCTTTTTTTTCTCTTATTTTTTACCCCGCTAAATGTAAGCTTTGTTTTATGTCTTTATATGTGCATAAAGTTTCTCTTACAGAAAAAATTTAGGTTTCTACTTCTACAGGTCACTTTTATGTTTTCTGATCACATTACCTCCCAAAAAGTGCATATAATACGTGTAATAGTGGGCAATGGAAGTCGTGTGGTTGTTTCATATCAGATTTTTTTTTTTTTTTTTTTTTTTTAAGCGGCGATTTTCAGCACTTTTTATTGCGTCATCCTAGTTTACAGAGAGCAATGTAATTCGGCAGAAATTATTGATATAATAACCTCTTTTTTTTTCATTATGAATACAAATCAAAGCTGTGTATCATGAGACCTGATTTTTTTTCCTTCTTTTTCTTTTCGCTGGCTTTAGCGGGGGAAAAAAAAGTCAGACAGATAAAGATGTTAGATAACGATTCGTATTTCAGATAGATCAAAATTAAAGTAATAAAAATATTTACAAAAATAAATAAATAAATAAAAAATAAATAAAAATCTTAGTATCTTGATATTATTAAATAAAATCTTTACACATGGTTGAATTTCATTTTTTCCCCCACTTAATTGTTATTAATTGTATATATATATATATATTGTACTCTGATGCGTCATTAATACCTGCAGGTGAGACAGACTTCTTATTTTTTATAATTATTTTACCTTAAGAATTATTTAACTTTTGTAAACAGTTATAAACTTAGAGCTGTCAAACAAAGTAGTTTATATTTTTCAATAACAGCTTTTAACAGATATATAACAGAGAGGTACTTTTACTAATTAATAATATTAATATTGTTTTTTGCTTTCTAATTTGTGTTTTTGTTAGATAAAAACTATATCTAGAACCAGATTTCTTTTTTCACTTAAAAAAACAAAAAACAAAAATTGATATTCATACATGGGAAAACAAAGAAAAAAAATGCAATTTTTAAATATTTTTAAAAAGAAATTTATTTTGCCTGGGAATTATTTATTTTTATTTATTTATATTTAATAATTATGTTTGTTTCATTATCAGTTTTGAAAAAAAGTTGCCTAAAGTTTCAGATTCTTTACTTCCACCTAGAAATTTCTTAATTTAATGATAACTATGTCACAGAATGAAATATGATCATGGGGTTTTGCATATTTTAATTTCCGCGATAAAATTATATTCTCTAGATCTCTATAAAATATAAAAAATAAAGGGGAGAAGTAATAGTTTTAAAGAATTGTGGATGCTTTTAACAAGAACATTTTTATTTATCTGTGAAATAATAATACACAATATGTAGGTCTTAATTGATATTTGAAAAAAAAAAAAAAAGTATAGAAACTTAACAAAAATACTATTAACAACGATCTACAAGTATAGTCATATTATGGTTAGGGTTGGATTGATTAACGTCTTACTACATCAGCACAAAGGTTTGAGAATATCTCTTACCCATGTACATGCTATCACAATTTTCATCCTCCATTATTTGAATGTATTATTATATGCGGAAAACTGCCTTTTAATTTTGAAATAATAGTGTCAGCTTCCATTTTGCGATTTAAAGCTTTAAATAAAACATGATTGAACAATAAAAAACAAAAACGGCAATATTAAGTGGCGCGTAGTGCGTTTCTCTTTGAACGTCCATATTTGGCGAAAATCACACTGTTTGGCGAAAATTTGTCAATTTGTCCTGTAGGCGCCAACACTTCGGAGATACGCTGCCGGCAGCACTAAAGTAGGGTCCATATAAAAGCATATATTTCCATTTAATATTTATAAATGGAACTATATTAAGTCTTGCTCGATAAAATATATATTCAAGCTACAGTTCTTATGGTTTCTGATATATTTTTTACTGATTTGAAATCTTAAAATTGTGTTTTCTCAGTTTGCATTTTTTCCTGAATTCATTATCTTAAAAATGATTAAACTTCTACTGAAAATTAATAAAGGACTTGTTATTATTATTATTATTATTATTATTATTATTTTTGATATTTAGTAGAACTTACTTGAAAAAAAATAGGGTTGAGCTTTGAAATCTATTGGTTAATTTTTATGAGGGGAAAAAATGTGGAAAAAAAAGAAATAATAATTTTTTTTTTTTTTTAATATTGCAAAACCAATCCTTAATTCTTTCAGATATAACCTGTTGAACATCTAAAAAATATCAAGTCATTTCTTGTATCTATAAAAAATTAAGTAATTTGTAGATCATGAACTCTTGAAAAAATGCAAACTGCGAAAATGCAATTGAAAAATCTCAGATCTCAAAAAAAAAAATGTCAAAAACCATAAGCAGTATATTTTGCCAGAATATATATTTATTTGAACAAATTTAAAATAGTTCAGTTTATAAATATTATAAGGAAATTTAAGTTTTTGTATTAAACATACTTCAACTGTGCTATCAAACGTGTGTTAAATATACTCCTTATGTCTCCTTAAGTTGAAAAATGGTATGTGAAAAAATACAAAGAGAAGTTACCAGTAATTAAATTGCTGACTCAACGAGTTCAGTGTTGAAAAAAGGTGATACAGAGAAATAAAAGCGATATGAGAGTGCGGAATGACTGAATATTTTACAAATCCCAAACTGTCAGTCAATTTGACACCTCTTCAAGAATTTGGACTCGTCCTCATTGCTAGTTTTAGAAAACGTAGTTACACTGTACACATTAACAATATTTGTACAAACAATTTTATATTAATTTGTTCGTACATCACAACGTAAGAAAATCCCTGCATCTAAGTAAAAAGCTGAGAAAAACTTAATGAAATGTTTCAGAGACATCTGTTAGAAATTAATTATATATATATGTATTGGTAAGTTTCAAATATTGATTTTTCTTTCTTTTTGAAAGGATTTCATTTATACTTTAATTATTAATATTATTATTATTTATCAAAACGCGCCATCATGGCCATCATTATTATTGAGTTAGTTCAATTTATGTTGCATGTTATAACAATATTTGATTTGTTATATCTATATAAAGAAATTCAGATGTTTGTCTATAAATTGCTCAATATTCAGAGATTTTTGCTATAGCTTTTTATTTCAGATATCAAGCAAGTAAGATATTCCTTCAGAATATTTCATGTGTGTTTTGGCGGGATGAAAGATTTCTGGGGTTGTGTATCTGTAACAGTACTTTTGTCCAGGCATCACGTATAAACGTCTGAGAGGAATGCATTAAGATTCCCCTAGAATTCAGATATCCACACAACTAAAATTTATATCTACCGAAAATTAAAGTAATAATAATAATAATAATTATAAATATGGACAAAAATGCTTGCAGATGCGCAGTAAATCCTTTGTCAGTAAACCGTATAGAATGGAAAAAATGATTGCAATATCTTTACGTTTAGGTCATCAAGGAGACAAAAAATGATTTCAGAATATTTTCTGTGGAGAGTGTGTGTGTGGGGGGGGGGAGCAATTATCTAGAACACATTTTTTCTCTTTTTTTCCGGGTATCACGTTAAAATTTTGGGTGGTAATTGAATGATTTTTTGCAGAGGTTTAAACCTGAACAGAATTTAAAATTATATCTATGACCCATCTTTACATTTTCATTCCATTTGTATATATGTGCAGAACACTTTTGCGTATGCGCAATGATGCTGTTGCCAGTAAAACACGTAAAGCCGGCAGCAAAATTATTGATGCGCACATCGACACTTTTCATATATTTTTCCCTAGTTTGATCGCTAATTTTTATCATCAACTTACTCTTTTCTAAACAGTATAAGACTGAGATTATGACTCGACCAATATTTTCTTAATAAAACAGTATTAGGTGCACATCGTTTAAGTAGGAATTATTCATAGTGCTTCAATAATTTTGCTGCCGACTGCAAAATGGAAAAGTATTGTTATACATTTAGTTTCAAAAGTTAAAGAAGTCGAAAATGCCTTCAGAATATATAACTTAGAGTCTGGGAAATAGATGGGTCTCTGGACATTTTTTTTTTTTTTTAATTTGTCCGGAAATTATTATAAAACAGTTGGACGATATTCAGTTGCAATTTATAGGGGTTTAGGAACTTACGCATCCTTAAACTAAAACTGAAGAACGTTTCATAAATTTAATTAAATTTAAAGATATGGTGAAAAAAGCGCAATGAGATATTTGTTAGTAAATAGCGAAAACTTTGCGAAATCTTTATGCATCAGATACCAAAGTAGACAAAAAGACTTGAGTATATTTTGTGTCTGTATGTTAAAGGGGTATTTAAACACATATTTAGACTGGATATTGCGTGGAAGTAACGAATGGATGGACGTGAAGGATACATGGCAGGGTTAAGGTCAGCCAAATTAAAATTGCATCTATAGACCATTTCAAAATTTGAATTAGATTTTGACCAATGGGTAGACACCGCTTGCAATAAAACACGCAGAATAGATTATATTTGCATTTCGCACCTCACAGAAGATAAAAATATCTTCAGAATATTTACTATATAAGGAAGATGGAGATTGTCTAGAACAATTTTGTTTCTTTTTACAGATATTAAGCAAAAAAGGCTGAACGAAATAGAAAGAAAAATTGCAGGTTTTAAAACATGTAAACAACCTAGAACAATACACGAAGAATTTTAAGATTTAAATTAGTTTAAAAGTTCTGAGGGAAAAAAAATACTTCACATGCGAAATAAGATTTTTGTAAGTAAATCGCGTACGATGGCAAAATTTTGCATCGTTTTACATTTCAAGTATTAAGAAATACATAATTATCTTTAGAATACGAAAACATAATTCAATTTTTCAGTTATATTTTCATTAATAAAATTTCAGCGTGTTTTTAAAGCATATTTTATTTATTTACTAGCAGGCTACGCCCGCTTCGCTGGTCACTATATTTAAATTAATTTCCGAAAGAATTGAATTAATATTTATGTTTTTACAACACATTATAGACAAAAACTAAAAAAAAGTAACTGAAATTGCTTCAAACCTCGCTTCGAATACCCGCTGTCTACGGCAGCTTTTTACCCGCCCGCACTGCATCAGGTCTAGGTTTCTCATGCCTGCAGAACGATCTTTCCCGGACACTTCAATCTGGATATTTATCGACGACAGGGGGGGGGGGATCTGCTACTATTTAAGAACTACTATTTTAAAGATGACTGTATCTCAGCATCTATTAAATATTTTAGTTTTGAATCATGTATTTCGCCCATGCTATTTACACTATATTACGATTTGATTCCGACCAATGTAATAAAATAAAATTAAATTAAAAGTAGATTTATATATATATATATATATATATATATATATATATATATATATATGTAAACAAATTAATTTTAATCAATTTAATCCTTTTTACTATGTATATACTAACATTTTCCCCGATAAATACTGTACATAAAAAAAAAAAAATAATAAAAGTTTTTTCTTTTAAAGGAATTAATTAAAAAATGAAAAATAAGAAGTTGTTCTACTATAAAAAATTAAACATAACTGTTATAAATACGTTTTTAAATTTAAAACTAATTATAATTAATTTTTTCTACTGCATTACAATTTTGTTTGCTATAAATATAACAAATAAAAATAAAAAATAAAACTCTCCTTCAAATGAATGTATTAAATAAAAATAAGTTGCGTAATAGCCGTTGCTAAGATACGCAGACGATTGAAGCAAAAGAATAAATCTATGAAAAATGAAACAAAGAAGCCAATATTTAAAATCGGAAAAACATTAATTTAATAAATTCAAATTCGAAATTCGAAAAAATCTCGATTAGGTACACACTTGCAGGGTCCCAGTTACCTATATGCCAAAATCTAAAAATTTAATATGTTTAATTTTTTCGACTGTATGTGTATAACTATTTGATTTCAATAAATATAATAAAAAAGTTTTCTTCGTCAAATGAATTTAAATAAATAAATAGTTTAATAGCCGTTGCTAAGATACGCAGACTTTTGAAACGAAATAAATTTCTGAAAAATTAAACATTGAAGCCAATATTTAAAATCGAAAAAACATTAATTTAAAAAATTCAAATTCGAAATTCGAAAAAATCTCGATGAGGTGCATACCTGCAGGGCTCAGGAACCTGTATGCCAAATCTGGAAGCTCTGCGATCAGTAGTGTGAGCACCAGAGCGCAGACACACACACAGACACACAGACACTTCTCTTTATTTATATAGATTTATTTATTTTACACAATTTGCCAAATTTTCAAATTCATTTTTAAATTACGACCGCATAGTACATTACCGACTTGCATAGTTTGCAATCGAGTTCTTAATCGATGACAATACAATATGTAATCATTTACAAGAATTTATCTCACCTAGGGTAAGTTTTACGTTCAAAATTCTGTCTGTCTGTGATATATCTGGCGATTAAATTTGGTCACTTCTGCCGAAACGATTTCATTCAAATATTGCACATAAATGAATAGCCAGTGTCGATACAATACTCAATTGCTTCAAGAACCTGTATGAGGAACAGGAGCAGTTTTCAGGGGCAAAAAATGCATACCAATGTCAATTTTTGAGATTTATTTTTGAAACATTTCTGCCAAAGGGAGAAAAAAAAGCCGTGCTTGGATATTTTCCTTTGTATTTTCAGCAATTTCATCGTATAAAAATATTGATGAAAAAGGACGTGACATTGCCCAGTATCCGTATCCGGCATACAAACGATCTCCAGATATACTCGGCAGCAAAATTATTGAAACACTAGTATTAATTCCTACTTAAAAGGTGGGCATCTGATGTTGTTTGGTTAAATAATTATTTCTCGAATCATGATGTAAGTCTTATACTGTTTATACGAAAGTAAGTTGATGATAAAAATTAGCGATCAAACTAAAAAAAAAAAATAAATAAAATAAAAAAGTGTAGATGTGTGCTTCAATAATTTTGCTGCCAACGGTGTCTGATATCCAACAAAATCTCTTTGTTCCCTATTTTTAAATGATAAATTTGGTAGTTCTTGGATTGAAAAATAAAATTATCCATGAGCAGATTATTATTACAGTCGAACCTCGTTGACGTGAATACTATTAACGTGAATTACTTTTAGCATGAACTGTTTCCACAATCCCCGCCGAAATGAAGATTTGTTTAGTTATATGAAGATTAGTCACTAAAAGTGTGAACTATTGATAACATGAACACATTATTATCCATCTTGAGATTCACATTAACGAGGTACGACTGCATTAGGATTATTATGATTATTTGTGCTTCTAGGAGTTTATTCCATTCAAATTTTAGGCATCCATTGATAACAATATAACGCTGAAACATTTTCAGATATGTGTCACACTATGAACAGGTTCTGAATGCAAAACTGTGTCTGCTTGTGTCAAATCTCGTGATTTGTTTTTAATGAAATTTTGCTGAGCTGAGATTACTCAAATTTTAGTTATGAATTCATTGTCAATAAAAACAAAATACGGAAGTATTTTCAAAATCTTTTCTTTACAGAGGCACTGTTTTATCTTACCAGAAGCAGAGAAGAATCTTGCCTGTGTCTGATCCTGCTGTTAATTTTATTCTGCATCCGCCGAGTCATAGTGTTTAGTACATTTTGGAATGATATCGTCTTTCTTTATGTTCTATTATTTTTCATTTAATTTGTATATTTTGGGACCATTACTGATTTTTTTTTCAAACGAAATCTTTTAAGAATTGATCAATTTAGTTTACTGAAATAATTGTGTTTATATTTTTGAACCTTTTTTTTCTTCATTAACACTCTCTGTTCATACAAAATTTTATTATTTTATAAATCATAAATTTTCATAACTACAATATTTCATAATTTTTCGAGCTGCATTATTTGTGCCCGCTATAAGGCTGTAAGGTTAAAAGAAAACGTTTAATTTTAATTATGGACTGTGAAAAAACTCCTGTTAAGTAGAATATGTATGACTGGATCTTATACAGATCAATATTAGTGTACAACATCTCGAAAAAAAAATAGAAATGTTTTATATTGAATGTTTTTTAAATTGTAAAGTCTTATTGTTACCGAATAAAATTAATATAATAATTATAATGCAAGTCTATATATGGTTTATAGATAAAAATTTTATCGTATTAAAAAAAATGCTAAAATATGTATTTTTCTTAAATTTATTTATTGCTTTTTTCCTTTATATTTTAATCAAGGTAACGTATAAATGTATAATTTTACATTGTTTCACTAAATTAACTATTTATTAACATTAAAGTAACATTCTTGATCGAAAATTTTTTCTACTCACTTAATTTGATTTAGGAAACTTCATTTTACTGATTATTATTATTTTTAAGATAATTTATTTTTATAGCATTAATAATATTGAAAGATATTTATTTTCGTCAATCAAAACTCACTGTTATTCTGATTTATTTATCATAAATTCATTTCGCAAAATGTAAGTAACATTCACGTCCTACACAATAATGCTACAGACAAAATTAATATATTTGATATATAATCTACATAAACTTAGTAAATACTAAATGACACAAATTATGGTATTGCTAATATTTGTGTTTTTATCGTTTAACAGTGTTAGTTTTGAATTTATTTATTTATTAACATTCAATTTATATGGGAGGTTCTATTTCTGCTTATTTGATGCATATATATAATATATAGTTATTTTTTATTAATGTTATTTAAAGTAAATTTTAAATTAAGGTTATATTTCAAGAGGAATGCTTATATAGCTTATATATGCTTTTGAATTTTTGTAAGGATAAAAGTTTTGCCTATTTATGGTATTTTTTAAAAATTATGTTAAGGAAAAAATAACAAGTAAAAGCAATACCTTCTTTCATTTCTCTTTCATAGTTGTTTATTGATTTTGTTTCCACAAACGTATCTGCCTTTTTTCATAATAAAAAATCAGTGTCTCTCAAAGGAAGATTACGTTGGAGGTAATCTAATTTTCAGAGTTACTTAGAACTTGAGCAAGTAGAATTAATGCGAAATGTACTAAGGAATGCCAAGCAATAAAGAAATTTAATTATATACAATTGAAAGAATTTACGTAATAAGAATTTTTCAGCTGTGATTAATTACTTATGCTACAAATGCTTTAGTTTATTGTAATAAATGTAATTCTTATAGAAATCTTCTTTTAGAATGAAATGGAGAAAATCAAATGTTCTAAGATTTGTTATTTTAATATAAAATATCTATCTATAAAATATAATATCTATCTATCTGTTTATGTGTCTTTTTATCTATCTATCTATCTATCTATGTATAACTACATACTTATCTACGTATCTATCTATTTATCTTATGTTGAATTTATTTATCTATGTGTCTATATATCTATCTTTATACAATTAGGGACAAGAAAAAAGGCACACTATAAAATAACTTATTTATACAGGGGGATTATAATTAAAGTTAAATTTTAAAACACTATAATTTTAAAACTAACGGTCAAAATGACTTGATATTTTAACAGAACAATCGTGAATTTTGTTTGGTGAAGGAAAAAAGAATTTATAGAATGTGCGTATAGATGGCGCTGTCAATGTAATCTCAAAAGAAAGGCCTATATAGATTCATTATAAGCAGGAATGTTGTTAGCAATGGAATAAAATAGCAGAAGACAATAGAATTTAAAAGTTTACGGCAACTTTTTTAGCAAAAAAAAAAAAAATAATAATAATAATAATAATAATAATACAGGTTTACAGCGAAACAGTGATAGTGACAAGATCAAAAGAAGAACTTCGTGAAACAAACATCTCACGAATAATTAAAGGTACATTTTGTAACTTTTTTTTCCTTTGTCAAACAAAATTCCACTGTCTAACAATTGTTCTGGTAATGTATCATGTCATTTTCCGCGGCAGTTTTGAAGTTATAACGATTTTAAATTGTAACTTTTATTATAATCACCCTGTACATGTTTAATTTGTAAAAATTTCAAAACTATTCATTAAAGTGAATAACACTGTGATGTCTTACATTTTATACAAGAGATAAAATAATACCTTTGTTCATTTGCAATTTAGTAATTCACTTTATTACACTTTACATAGTACTCAATAAAAATCTACATAAAACATATTTTTCGTACTTTGTATTCTATTATATTTTATTACATGAAATAATCAAGTTATATTTTAACAATGAAAAAAAAACTATTTATTTATTAGATCCAAATCAGTAACAAATAACGTAAAATATTGATTACTTGGCTAATACTTTGGTGCGTAACGGCATAGTATTACTCAATTCTTTAATGTAATATTCAGAAATTTTATTGTGCCAAGCATTGTAAATATTTTTTACTAATTCTTGGAAATGAATAAGCTACAAATTTCGAGCCCCATTCCTTTTAAAGACTGAACGATTTCGACTGAATTGATATTAGGACTATTTCCTGATATGTTAAAGAGGAACATTTCTCTCTCTCTCTCTCTCTTTATGTATATATATATATATATATATATATATATATATATATATATATATATATATATATATATATATATATATGTGTGTGTGTGTGTGTGTGTGTGTGTGTGTGTAGAATTTTTCCTAAAGTAAAAAAAACATAAAAAGTACTTATACATAAGTAGATGCTCTTGAAGATGGATATATAATTTTCGAATTTTCAAACAAACAAACTTACCACAGACGCCGTGTGACAAAGTACGTTATCATCTTAAGCATTAACATGCTCGATTTATTAAAAAAAGTTATGTACTATCATACTATAATGTACGGAGAATGTTTCACCGTTTTAAGAATTCAGTTTTCGTTAAATCTTTCATATTTTTGTTGTCAGTCAGCTCCAAATACATGACTCATCATAAAAACTACTAGAGCCCAATAATAACTGATCATAAATATTACCCCATTTTAGACTTGTTTTGTTAATTCTTTACATTAATAGTGGCTTTTTTACAAACCTTCTGGCTTCTACACCTACTTCATTTAATGATTGTGACACTGTTTCTGACAAATAGTTTTGCTAAACAATTTTTAGAAATATCTTCTAAGTTCTGAACATATTACTATAGGATTTTTAATTTTTTAATTTTATATATATATATATATATGTATTTAATTTTGTGTCATTTCACCTGTTCTGCCAGTTTCACCGATATATGAACAGGTGAAATTAGATTAAAGGAACATAAACGCTCATATAAAACAGGAGATTTAAGATCAAAACTCGTAATCCATTCTCTCAATAGTGATCATATTCCGAATTTTGAAAACTTTAAAATTTTAGCTTCTAATGTAAATATCTATGAATCCCGTATTTTTCTAGAGGGCGCTTTTACCAACATGCAACATTCTTCCTTGAACGAGGCTAAGGCTATTCCTCTTGAATATTTAATCTTGCTGTGATGTTTTATGAATTTTTGTAAATGTTGTTTGTGCTTGTATGTTTGACACTGAGGAGGGCTGGTGTTCTAGCCGAAACGTCTGTCTTGTCTTCTAATGTTTTTAATTAAAATGTATTTTTAAAGTTTTAAAAAAATTTTATTATCTCATTTTAAATGTTACATTGGTTTTAATATATTAATGAGACGTATAAACTATGTTTAATTTTATTAAAAACAAGAACCAAATTTCCAGTTTAAACATTAAAAAAAAAATCATAGCTTGATGTAAACTATCTCACCAGTGATTAGTTAACTTTTAATTATTTTGTCATCTAGCGCACAAAAACAACTTTTTACTTTTCTTTCTAAAATTAATACTTTTGTGGTAGCATGAATTTCACAATCCATACCATTTTTGAAATATTTTTCAAAATTTCAACCTTCCTAACTATTCTTTTGAAAACTTTATTTAATCCTAAATTTTCCATAAAGGGTAATGTGAAAAAGAAAAAGACCCGCTCTTTTTTTTTTCTTCCTTTCTTTTAATAATAAAATTTGCGTTTGCTGAAAAAAAAAAAAGGAAAGTATCCAACTGCGGATATAATTTTTGTCACTTATTTTATTTTACATATTATAGACGTATAGATATAAAAGTTTCTTTGTTTGTTTTTTATACATATTAAATTTATTATTTATTTAAATGAATTTTTGCCCTTTATTTATTTATTTATTTATTTTTGCTTAACTAAAATATTTAAATAATCAAGTAAATGAAACAATTAGCTTAAAAATTCAAAATCACTTCCATCTTTTAAGTGAGAAATTACATTATAACATATTTTAAAGTTATTATTTTTAAAGGCATTTGTGCCTTAGAAAATTACATATAATACCGTAGATACATGTTGCTACAACTGACGTGGCTCAATATAATTTAATTTACTTTCAAGCAATATTTTAACATATTTATTTCCACCAAGATTGTTAATAATATTTTATTCTAACACTAGTATGCTATGTGCTCTCGCGATCACAAAAGTTTCTTCTAACTTTACATGCAGTGCGAATTTTATATGACAGATATTATTTATGACAATTATTTCCTTTGTGTGTGCAGGCAATTTTCCTCCCAGTACACTACAACACTAGATGTAAAAAAATCAATTCATTAATTCTATCTTTTACTGACGAGTTATTTAAAAATATCAATATATATTTTTTTTCTTATTAACAAAAATATATGGTTTAAAGCCTCGCTTTAAATATATTGTCTGGTTTATTTGATAAATATAATGTAAAATTGATCCTGCAAGAGGAGGAAATGAGGCTCCTGACATAAACCGAAATTTTATCATGGTTGACTATTTCTATTATAACTATATATTTTTTTATTTAACAATGATTGATTAAAAATTGTTATTGCCACGGTGATTTGTACAAACTCCTGTATTACTGTTCTACATTAAAAATTATGAAATAATCAGATTAAAGCTTTCACTAGTTTTGCTATATTAGCCAAACGTTTATAGACAGCATTTTTAGTCAAGTTACCATTAAGTATAAAATTTGGTGAAATCCTATGCATTACTTGAATGAGAGCTGGACATCTTCCAAAAAAGAAAAAGAAATAATTCGCATAGGTGTTTTATTTACCCATCATATATTTGTACTTCTAAATTTCTATCGCAGGAAAGACAGTTCTTGTGAAGAGACATAAATTCGCTCGAAACGTTGACAAACTGAAATTCCCTACCTAACAGCCTTCACAGTTTCAGTTCGATAATTTCCTAATTTATTTCACTAGCTCAGTTTCGCATTTTATTATTAATGCTTATTCAGAACATTTTCGAAGCAATAATGCCGATAATGCAGGTTTATGTAAAATATTGCTCTATTGTGAAATGTTAATAAAATGTTATATTTTGGTTAGCTTACTGAATTTTTCAATTAGTATATTCGTACTCAGTGATGTTCAAATCAGTATCATAAATGATTTTTTGAAAGTGCTCTTACATCTTTAATAAGAAAATATCTCTCAAAATGGACACTTGTAGCAAAATTTTGTCCTCTTATGTTATGTTAAAAAAATCGCTAATTTCAAATATGTTACGAATTTTTTAAATAGATAATTTAATAGCCAATGATGTTCATGTCAATATCTTAATCGATTTTTTTTAAAAGTTGTTTGATATCTGTACATCGAAAATATTTCTAAATAATTATAAGATTTAAAAAAAAAAAAAAAAAAAAAAAAAAAACTTTATATATACCAAGATTTTAAATTTTCTGTTGAATCTTAACTATAACAATACCACTTTATCAATGTGTATAAAATTTTTTAACTGATAATAACGTTAATTTTTGTGAGATGCATATTTTAACTTTTTACAATTTTTTAATGTTCATGTTTAATTAAATTTATTTATTTTTATGTCGAAAGAAAATGAACTAGTATTTTTTTTTTTTTTTTTGGCAACAATTAAGTTATAGCTAATATTTTAATTGCTATTTTTAAAGCTATTATTTGGTTGTTATTTTAATATTTTAATTAATTAACAGAAAACTAATCAAAAATTCGAAAATCGGGCTTCGACGTAATGTGTTGTCATCGGGTTCCGAGCTATTCTGTAAGTTTCAAATGTCTAGTTAGTAGGGAAGTCAGTTAAAAATCGATTACAAGATTTGTACCGGACAAACAAGAATAGAAATTAATAAAAACATGGTAAACTAGTATGATGTGGCCACCACATGACTTTCTTCTTTGTAATTTTACACAAAATTCATTGAATGCAAATTATTTATTAAAGTATTTTCCATTATAAATGCAGACGATTTTTATCAGACAGAATTATGCTACTAAATGCCGAAAGAAAGTCAGTATTTGCCAATACAAAAAAAACTGCGATTTTTTTCCCCCGTTAAAATATACAAAACGTATAACTTTGTTTTAAATTATCACAGATATATAGTTTAACCATTCATTTTAAAGGTATTGGCAAGATCCCTCCACGGGTGTACTCCCACCCCCCCCTATTGGAGGAAGCGATACTCCCACATGCACAAATTTTTTTCCTATTTGACTAGTAATATTATAAATGATTAATATTAATTATACAATACCACGTTTAAAATAACTGTAATTATATACATTTATACGAAATTTAATCATATACTACCATGTTAAAAATTCAGAAAAAATGCGATCACAGTGTCACCTATTGAGCAATTGTTCATAAATCTAATCAGCACCAGTTTATGCCAGGGTTCAACAAAATACCAAGTTTGGTTAAATTTCGTTCGTTGATTCGTGAGTTCCAGCGTCCACAAAATTTGTGATACACACACAAAGACCCACACGCAGACAGACAGACATTTTCTAAAAACAGTTAAATCGTGTTCAGGACATCCCAAAACGTGTAAATCCATCGAAAACTGGAATTCTAAAACTTTTACGTATCCTATACTTTCTGTATATATACATATAGAAGAAAGTAAAAATGGACAATTTTACGGAATTTCGCATATTTCTGCCATGTTGAGAAATTAGTAATTTTTTCATTGCTAACGAAGTTTTCAAAGTTGAAATTTTGTTGTTAAATATGTTTATGCCCTAAACATAACTGGCATTTCAAAACTACTTTCACATATTTACAGTCAAAATATTTCTTTTAAAGTACGTTTAAGCGAAAATTTTCCCTAACCTGTAATGTTAAAAAAAATCGTAAATTTTGAATAGCTTACATTTTTTTTTATCTGAACGTTAAATATCAACAGGATTCTTGCCAATGTCATAAGTGATAATTTACAACTGGTTCGACGTCTTTCGAACTTTTTGTTATTGAGATATCGTGTACACAGACTATGTGTCATTCAATTAATCTACTAACAAACTAACAGAAACTCTATAGACGAGCACAATGTCAGTTTTGTGATTAGAGTATTCTTTATGCTTCAAAATGTGTTAAAAAAAAATCAAAAAGCGAGGTCCAAGATTCTCACGATTATTTAAGTGCAGCATATCTTTAGTATGATGCAGAACTAAAAAACGTTTAGGACCTCTTAAAACATAAGGATCCGTAACTTTTAAACTTCTATTATGTTTAATATATACATGTATGTATACATATACATATACATATATATATATATATATATATATTATGAACACGGAAGCAAAATGTGTGATGGTATATGCATTTATGTGCCATTATTTTTTATTTAGAAATATTAACCCTTTCGCTACCAGAGCCTCAGGAGAAAAACTGCCACCACAGCCCAGACATATTATTATTTAAATATGATACCAATTGTCATATATTTTGGTGGTATGTATCTATAACGTTTTAACTAAGACTAATAACATCCTGTATCTATTTTATTGTTTTATAGCATAACCCGTCTGTGTGCGACACGATTTGGTGCAAACAATTATCATAAACTGATAATGAACACCCAACACATATTTGTGACGCCGGGCTCAGGTAAGAAAATCGGATCGTCACATATGTGAGACGCTGGTAGGGAAAGGATTAATAAAATGAGTGTCATTTCAAGGTTTATTCAAGAATTTAAAAAACAGTTTTACTATAATTATTTCCTTATCACCAACACTTTTTTTTAAAGAAGCTGCGACAAATGTAATAAGCGTGATTGCTTGTAAACTAAATATAATACAAAAACGCAAGATAACAATATGGTTGATAAAGTAACAAACAATAATCACATTAAATATCTTTATCAGTATTATAAATTGTTTGTGATAAATTGAAGTTTGAAAAAATAATAATAATAAAATAAAGCACTAATTCAAGGGGTAAAAATGTCATTTCGTAAATGTTACAAAAATAATAAAATAAATTATTTTCCATTTATATTTTTGAAATTAACTTAGATAAGTATATTTATAATTACCTTTCTTACAGAATACATATTTTATAATTATGAAACATCTTTTGCATCTATCCAATATAAACTATAACATTACAAATATTTTTCATTCAAAGTTGTAGGGTCCTTTATGAAAGAAAAAATCTTATTAATTTAAAATGAAAATTTTTAATTCATTCGATAATGGAATTTAAATTGTCCTTTCTGGATTTAAGTTCTGTTTAAAACTTTAAAACAAAACGGAAAAGTATACAATGGCGACGCAACGAAAAAAAGTATATACAATTATTTATAGTTAAGCATCCATTAGATATAAATTTATTTTTGTTAGAAGATAATGGCTCTTTACTTTAAATTTCTTTCAATTTTCTTTTCCTTTGATTATTATATATCAAAATGCAGTCAAGTCCATACAAAATGAAGGATTTAGAAAGCGTGGCAATATATATATATATATATATATATATAATTTTTTTCGTTTGAAATGATGTATAAGGAATTATTCCAAAACAGGTAATTTATACTTTCATACCCTTTTAAAGACTAATCTAAGTTAATTAGACTAATCCGTCTTATTAATTAAGTGAATTAGAATATTAAGTTAGATTTTTATTCAGTGATTAAAAAAAAAAAAAAATGTATTGTAAAAAGATATGAACAATGAAGAAAATAGTGAAAGAAAAAAAGAAAATAAAAAGTAAGTAAAAAAAAAATATATATATATATATTTATTGCTAAATATTTTTTATCTTCGAATCAATCATATCATTTAAACGTTTTGTAACATGTTTCAAGTGAAATATGTTTTTATCAAGGATTACCTGTGTATTATTCCGATTTCACAAGTGTATGCAATACATTTGATGATTTAGAGTTATAATATAGCAAAACCTTAAAAGTTTAACATGGCGTTCGTGAAGTCGCTTAAGTGAAGTAATTATTTGACTCATACGTATTCTCATGTAGGAAAGAGGGAATAGATTAAAAATAAGTTTTTTTAGAGTCCTTCCTAGGGCTTATAGCACTGAGAAAAATAATGTGACTGACATCTAGAATCTAAATTGCGGCTCTAGTAAAGATAGTTCCATATTATCGTTATAAGTTTTAGCTCCCTTTGCTAGCGAGTATAAATTCTCGATCATTTCGTCTATACAGGTTATTTGTTGATTTTATGCGCATAGCTCGAGAATCTATATTTCTAGTTTAGGGGTTTAGAAAATGTCTACTTATTCATTCTAGATGAAAGCTGTATAATTTTTTTTTTTCCCTCTGTAAATGGAAAAGTTAAAAATACGTTACTTTCTACGAAATTGTTTCTTATTCAATAGTTAGACTGTTAAAAATGATAACTTTAATTAAACTTTGTTATTCCATGTATTTTTAATAAAAGTTGTTTTATACCTTTTGAAGATAATGTACACACCACATAATACAAATAAATATAATCCTATATTAATAACACACTTCACAACCTGAAATTCAGTCCTATCAATTTTCAAGAGTTGTCGCACAATAATCTAGTTCTTTTGTGTAGCTCTGTTAACGAACAGTGAATGATTTCCATACCATATTCTGCATGAAACATGTTTTTACAGATATAAAAAAATATATATTCTTTTCTTTTGGATTAGAGCAGTCTATATATGTTAAACTCTACTTACCGATAATTTTCACCATAGACTTGATGTATTTGAATTCTCTTGGGTGTCCCTGTACACGAATCATTTGCTTGATCTCAACGAAATGTTTAGCGTAGCATTCCTATATGATACAAATTGAGATTACGAAGCTTTAACTTTCTGCTATTTTTTGTTCTTGAGATATTCTGATAACATACAGACAAACAGACACACATATCAACCACTAAAACATGAATTTTGGATTCAGGAGACCTCAAATCCTGTAAATATAACAAAAACTCAATTTCGAAAATTTTACCCAATAAACGATACTTTTCTATCATATATATGGATAAGAGAAAGTAAAAATCAATATTAAATATTGCAAAATAATAAGTAAATTATTTGTTAAAAATACAAGTACTTTTAAGCTTTTTATGATACAGAGAATAAAACAAAGAAATTTTGTTTTCTGCGATATGTAGTTGGTTTCCTAATTACATTTAAATTGTTACAAGTAAGTGTAAGTCTAAAAATGTTCTCAAGTTCAAGGCCATTTGCTCTATTTTTTCTTTAGGAAATAAAAAAAAAATTAATATATATATATATATTATTAACTGTTGTAAATTTAGAAAATTAACCTTTATTTCCAAACTTAATCAAGTAAAATAAAAGTTATTTTACATGTTTGTTCTTTTGTTATTTATAATCATACTTCGAAACATTTTATATTTTCAAAGGGTAATAATTCATTTTTCTCTATCATTAATCATCTACACACTCTGCTTTCATCTAGAACTTTTGAATAACAATTAACGGTGCGGTTTCACCTACATTCCCAAGCGCATACTAACATGTTTAAAATAAATAACAATGCTTGACACGACTAACTCATTAACGGAATAATCAACCTTTGTTAGGAAAAAGTACTTAGTCTAAACCATTATAGCTACTATTGTTGCAACAATGTCTTATTTGATTGATCAATCACATTTAAATGGGGTTATTTCTATTTTTTAAGTGCTTTTTTAAGTACATTTGAATTTGTTATTATGTTTTTGAAGTTATATTTCAAGTAGGAATAAAATACAATAGTATAAATAAAGTATAGATATGTGGTATACTTGCTAAAATTGCAGTACAGTAATTTAAAAGCGAAAATTGTTTGAAGTTGTTTCACTTGTAAAGGTTTTTTTTTTTTTTTTTTTTTTTTCAAAACACTTTTCAAAAAGACGGTATATTTCCTAATATTTTTTAATATTATATAAAACTAGCAGACTTTGCTCGCTTCACTAGGCTTTATGTTTAAAAGGAATTAAAAACAGAATCACTATTTTTATTTTAAATTTCTTAAAACACAAAATAGAAAAAGAAAAATCATTGAAATTGTTCTAAAGCTCGCTTTGAGGCCCTGCTGCCTTCGTCAACGTCTTCCTCACCCGCAAAATTTTAGTTACTTGCCCTTATTGCCCGAGACAATGCCTTTCCTTTGGGCTTCAGTTTGGGTGCTTTGCGGGATGACTATTTCGAAACGGACAGTATCTCTCTCTCTCTCTCTATATATATATATATATATATAAATTAATGTTGCTCTTTTATATACGAATCTCGATTATATATAACAATACAATATGTACTATATATAATATTTATTTGCACGTTATTTCTTACATTTTATTTCATTTATACGTTCAACCATATGGTGATTGACATTTCACACCAAATACAAAATTACAATATATTGTGAGCATTATAGCTACCATATGAGACAACTAAATTTTTTCTGGTTATATATGTATTTTCAATTATAAATATTTTATGCTTCGTAAATAGCGATTGGTATATAGGAAAAAAATGTATGCATACTTTATTATGCTACAGCTTTATTACATACCTCTCCTTCGCTACTTTTGAATTTTTGTCGCCATTTTGGCTTTTTCTATAAAATGATATGGTGAGACAAAAGTACATAATTTATGCGTTTGTTGTTTCTGTTTATTTCTGTCTTTCTTAACAAGACTAAATTTCTCTAATATAGTGTAAAATCCGTATGTTTCACTAATTTTAAGTAAATTTTTTACGTAATTTAATGTAATAATTTACCATTAATTTAAAGATGCAAAAAGTGTAAAAACTATATAATCTTCAGCTTGTTGAACAAATAAATCGTCATTTTTTTTATTAAAATGAAGTAAATAATCTGGTGTGTCACTCATATAACTTTATCTTACCCTGAAATTTAATACTGTATGTACGGATTGGAGATTAAAGGTTAAAATAATGAGTACTATTATGTAAACCTATGTTAAAACAATTCAACTTAGGCTTCGGAACAGCTTTATATAACAAATAACTCTTTTTGTCGGGGGCTACCGCTCCCTTCAACCAACCACTTCATTATTGTACCTTCATTCATAGAGAATTCATATCTGTTATTAAGTTCAAAAGTTCATTTTAAATTATTTAGACAACTTTCACACGCATCATTCCTTAAAACTCTCAAAACGTGTAAATTCACAAGAAACCAATTTATGAATAAAAAATTATAATACATTTAAAAAAAAAATACATTATTTACCATATGGCTTTGAGGAATCAATTTCAATTCCTGAGCAGCTTTCCTGGACATGGTAAAATATTTTATGATATAGTATATTCTAGTAAAGCACTTCAACTAACAAATAAAAAATAATGTTATGGCTTTAATATTGGCAGCCCTGTATATCTTTTGAAAGTTATGTACACACCCCATGCTGCACATAAATATAATCCTATATTAATAGCACACAGCACAATCTAATGGTACACTTCCATCAATTTCCAAGTATTGTCGCATTATAATCTTGTTCTTTTGTGTAGCGCTGTAAACGAACAGTGAATAATTTCTATACCATATTCTACATTTACGCATATAATATATATATATATTCCTTTCATTTGTTTTAGTGCAGTATATAGACGTTAAACTCTAATTACCTACAATTTCCCCCATTGACGTATTGTGTTTGAAATCTTTTGGGTGCCCCTGTACTGTACACGAACCATTTGCTTGATCTCATCGAAAGTTTTTACGTAGCATCCCTATATGATACGCATTTAAAATACCAAGTTTGAACTTTCTTCTATAATTTGTTCTTGAGATATACTGATGACAGACAGACACACAGACACACACAGACCAACCACTAAAAACATATTCATGGAACTTTAAAACGTATAAATATAACAAAAACTCAATTTCGAAAGTTTGACCCAAAAGCAATACTTTTTCTACATTATGAGTATGAGAAAGTAAAAAATGTCGCTAAAAAATGTAAAATGTCTCCTGTTAATTTGTTAGGAAGGATTAGGCATTTTTATCAATAACACAGAATTTTCTCAAGAAAACTCAGGTCATTAAAAAATAAATAAATGTTTCAAAATATTCTTTAGGAAACTTGCTCGTAAAATACGCAACGATAATACACGTGTTAAGTATTTTTTAAGTTTTTATTATATTTTACTTATCATATAAATTATGTATTTGGATGCGCGATTGGTTATAGTGAACAAAGAACTATGATTTTGAAATTATACATTTTTTTTTTTAACTTTCTTTTTCCCGCATGTAGTAGAGAAAGTATTGTTTTTTGAAAGAAATTTTCAAATTAGGCTTTTTCTATAATGACACATTTTCTACTTTCCTGAAGCCAAAAATTTGTTTAATTGAGCATGTATCTATCAAACGTTTGTCATCATAATTAAAATCCAATTGTTAGGAAATTCAAACATGGTATTCTAAATCTATAGCAATGTTTCATGAAACATTTTGTTGAGATAGAATAAATATATCTTTTAAAGAGATAAACAAAAGAATCCAAATACATAACGTCTGTAGGTGAAATTTCTCATCTGAACATTTTATGTTTCTTCACACTGCACTATAATAATTCAACTAAAATGTATTTCTATATATATAAAAGTTTATTTCACTTAGTATATAGCAAATAAATAAATAAGCATTATTCCTATATTTGCAGAGCTAAACGAAAGCTTTCAGATTATTCAGGAGTATATTTGGAAATGACTGAAGTCGCATTTTAAATAAGATCATCAATTGTCTTGCTCTGTCAAATTTAAGTACACTATGTGATACATTACAATCTATATTTAACATACTGTGCTAGTTAAATTTAGTATAATAAATGTCAGAGTTTGGTACGGGCAATACGTTTCTGATTTTAAAACTAGATTTTGAATTGAATGAATTAAATTTTGTAACAACCTGAATTTTTTATATAAATGTCGCTGGAGATGTAAGTGGGGTAATAGCGTTCTTTCACAGAATTGTACGTTATAAAAAAAATTTAAATACTTTTAATAAGTTTAGAAATGTTTAAAAACTGTACCTTATTCATCGAATCTTACACTGTGAAATCCAGTCTTTATAAATGTTTCATTTTATAGAACGTAGTTTGAGTGCTCACAAGATTATTTTTCATTTGTAAGAATTAATGTTTAAAGAACTTGAAAATCTTTTTGCATATTTAATCTGTTTTCTCCATAACTGCTATAATTAACTGTTTAACGAAAAGTAAACACCTTGAAATATATCCGCAAAGAGAAGATATATGATTTATTTCCTATTCTTAAAATAATATTACATTATTTAATGGAGTTAAAATTAACCGATTTCTCTTATAAATACTCTTTCATAAAATATATGATACTAAAAATGCGTAATAGTTTTATTCTTAACTACAACGTGTTTATACATTTAATCCAAATATTATCATAAGAACAATTCTTTTCATGACGACAAAACAATATAAATACGCATGTTAATGTGAGAATAGAGATATCGCGTGTTACATGCTTTAAGATCCATGTAAACTAGAAGAAAAATGCTCAACATTTTCTTTTTTACAAGAACATGCTGAACTGTCCTAAACTTGTATTCTTATGACAGTGATAAATGCAGAATTTTATGATTTTCATAAGTTGCATTAAACATATATATATAATTGCAAAATTAGATTTCAGGTGCAATGCATAATATAGTCACGCAAGAAATTCTGAAGTTTTGGGGAAAACATTATATACACAGATGGTATACTTCTGTAATGTAAAAAAAAAAAAAAAAAAAAAAAAAAAAAGAAAGAAAAGCTGAAAATATTATGTTTTGTAAAACAAAATATATATAATTATTCTGCATAAAAAATCTGCGTAGTGTACATTTAAATTAAAAACATTTTTTCCCCTTGCAGATAATGCATTTATTTTTAAAAAATTTTAATATTTACAAAATTATAGTAATGGTCAATGAGTGATTTCAATGTCAAACGAGAATCTAAATTTAGTAAATTAGAAATGATAATGACTAGGACTCTTTTCTGGTAATACGTGTGTATTTAGATACGAATCTGTTTAAAATATTTTGACTGATATTGTTTTTGATTTAATTTGATAAATAACACGCTCTTTTTTATTTTAAAACTACGTAAAAATGAGGATAAGAAAATGAAATTTGAATGATTTTTCATTTTTAATTCATCATTTCAAATTTATAACAAACCGATATCTTTAATAACTGCAATTTTATATCTATTTATTTTTACTTTTAAGTTCGTTTGTAAATAAAGAAAAGCGTTAACAATATATATATATATATATGTGTGTGTGTGTGTGTGTGTGTGTGTGTGTGTGGTAAAAAAATATATTTGTTTTGTCATTTCAGAATTGTCATTTGGTGAATAAATTTCTAAATTAAAATAAAAAAAATATACTTGTTTTATTTTGTTTTTATTTTTTCACTGTACAAGACAAAACTTCTCGAACAATTTCCCAGTATAAATTTCTTCATAACTAACATTATTCTAAAATAGTTTTCCAGTGAGTTCTAAGTCCATTAGAAATTATAGCATAGATGAGAAAATGTAATATTTAAGACATGTAATTTTGTACATGGTTAAATTCGTTAAGGCCTAGCTTTAAAATGCAATTTTCGGTTAAAACTTCAATTTTCTATTTTGGGTTTAGTATTAAAGCCTGATATTTTTGTTTTCTTAACCAGTCTGAATTTTGTTTCTATCTTACTTACAACTTGAGTTACAGGCATTTTAATATTAGTCACTCGCAAAATTTACAAACCGGAAGTGATTGTAAATGTTTGTTTACATAAATATTTTAGGTACTGAATATAAGAATTAAAGTTTGTTACTGCATATAAAATGAATTTAAAAAATAAATAAATAAATAAATAAAATACTTTGAAATAAATATGGACTTACTAAAATTATTTTTTATTTAATAGGTAAAATCTGGTTTTTAATTATGTTTTCTGCTGCTTCTCAAAATGAGATTTTTAACATTTTGCTTTATCGCAAAACATCATAACTCCAACAAAATAATTGAAAGCTTATGAAACTTTCACAAAATACTCTAGAGGAGATGCTTTAAGGATTGAACTACAACAATGAATCTAGTTAAATTATTATTATTATTATTATTATTTTGTCGATAAAAGTTATGAACTGTCATGTATATTCATGATTTTTTCAGCATGTGAAATGTTATCTTCTCTAGTTCACTCTCTGAAGGACCTTCCAATAATTGAAATAAAATTTACAGAATGAAAATATCTTTATTTAAATTTTACTTACGAGTTTTGAAAAACTAGTTTTTTTTTTTTTTTTTTTTTTTTTTTTCAAATTTTACGTAAATTTTGAGCCTAAATATCAAAATATTAAAAAAAAAATTCATGTTATTCACCTTTTTTTTTAACTATATTATATAATGTAATGCACATAAATAGGCAATTTTTAAATTATATAAAAAAAAAAAAAAAAAAAAAAAAAAAAAAAAATCACCTTCGACAGTAGGCAGGCAACTTAAAAGGCTAAAAAAGGCATATTTTCTCTATATAATAAAACATTTACATTTCCAAAATTTTGAGTATATAAATTAGCAACATTTAAGTAATATTTTGTAACATTTTCATTATAAATTTTTCCTAAAATTAAGCCGAAGGGTTTTTCTTTTTTTACGATTACAACTAATTTTGCAAGGCTATGGGTAAAATGTACCGAATAATGTACTTTTTTGTAAACAACTCTGCTAAAAATTCAATTTTCAATTTAAAAAAAAAAAAATCCTTCGTTTAAGCTAGCCAATTCTATTTTGAAGAATTGTGCTGACTTTAAATAATTCGGTGCATTACTATTTTAGAACTTGTATCCATCGTTTTTTCGAAAGGCCTCCTGAATGCAGGTCCAATTGGCTTAATTTTTAAAAGATTTTAATGATTATTTTTTTTAAATATTCTATAAATATATTTTTTAAAATATTCTTTAAATGTTCTATATTTTATTAGTTAAGTTTTTGAATAAAAACTTTTATTTATCATTATATTAATGCAATAGGTAAAATAGGTTTTTTTTAGATTCCGATGCCCATGTAAACAGTTAATAAGAGGAAAGGATTCTTACTCATTAAATATGACTAATAACTACTATATATATTTCTACAGTCTTACATAGCCATAGGTCATTAAAAAAATAATCTCGTTTCAATTAGTAAATCTGTAATCAATGAAAAATGAAAAACAAATTAAATACGGTCCTACATTTTCAAACTTGTTAAATTTAAATCTTTCTAATATACAAAATCAAGTCTTAATGTTTTGCATTTATATGTAAGATATGCAAAGTAAATTGATATTTTGATATAACTTACTCATATCAAATAAAAAAAATATGTATTTTCTTGTTTCTACACTCAGTTACTCAGAGAAAGAAAATTTTACATAATTTTATTTGAATTTCTATTAAAGAAAAAAAAAATGCAGTATTTTAGTCAATCATTTCTTTACAAGTTGTTTCTATCATACTGTTTCTAACACAAAATTTAACATTAACATAATTCTAAGAATTATTTTCCTTTAAATATTGTACTTTTAGAAATTTTTTATTATTATTACTATAACGTATTTACAGCAATTCTAACAGTAGAAATATTTAATTTATACCAAAATATTAATGCAGAAAAATTGAAAAAGATGTATAAATATTCTGTAATGAATTTCACATTCTTTAAATGTTTAAATCACTAATTCGTTAATCTATATTTATGCATCTATATCTATACATCTGTATTTATACATCTATATCTATATATAAAAATGCAAGCAGTGCATAAGTAGATTATCTTAATACATTACGTATTAGAAGGCTTTTCTTGCTCGCTTGTCACTATATTTAAATAAATTTTCAAAATAATAATAATAATAATAATAATAATAATTTTACATTACTTTTATACAAAAACTAAAATATTTTCATTAAAGTTGTTCTTAACCTTGTGAGGTAGAAGTAGCGTCGAGTTGAGTAAGTAAAGGTCGCCGAAGGAAGTCAGTATTGAAGGTGATAGCGTCGAGTTGGGATTAAATGTTGGTTGAGGTTGGGAAAGTTCTAGCTGGATCCATCATAATTTGGCGATATTAAAGATGGAATTACTAATTGAAGGTGTCGAAAAGAGATGAATTTGGGTTAGCATGGAATGTCTAGTTATTGGATCGTTAGTCAGTAACTTGAAAACAGGATCTACGTAGATAGTGAAAAGTGATATAAATATTGAATATGGATAGTTTTAAAGAAGTAGTTGGGTAAAATGAAGTGAATGGTATTGTATATTTTGGAGAACTTTTAATAGAGTGATAGTTGTGTGGTGTGAGCAGATAATGTGTGTTGGTAGAGGATAATATGTGATAGCGTTAAAAGTACGAGAATTGATTAGCAGTATTAGAAGGAAGTGTAGCGATTTGATTTTGGATTAGATAAAGGTGTCGTGTTAATTTATACTACAGAGGATATCTCGGAAGTGCTAAAGTATTCCTCGCCGCTCTAAAGGTATCCGATTAAGTAATCGGTGAATGTTACTAAGGTTCAAGTGGTGAGCAATATATCTTTATAACAGTTTTAAGTTATTTAAGTTAACATATCACTGAGTTCCTTTCTTATCCCAAGTCCCTTCTATTCAAGTAGAATAAAAGTTGATGTTATTGTAACTTTAGACATCTCATTGCCTTTTATCACTGAACATTTGTACAATGAATACAGCTGAAGTAGGAACAGTTACTTCACAACCTTGCTTCGGGTACATGCTATCTGGGTCGATTCCTTGTTTTCAATTAATGCAGCAACGTGTTGAATGGGCAATTTGCACACATGGGGATTTGAAAAAAATCTTATTTTTCTGGTAGTTTTAGGCTCATAAATTTCAAAAAGTTTATTAAAAATGCAAAAATATTTCTCATTAATTTAAAAATAACTTTAAAATTAACCAAAAATCATGTGACTTTAAAACGCTGTCTGACGTCACGCTTTATGATGCTTCAATGTTTACATTTTTTTAGCCTAGTTAGCAAGCAGCAATTCGTTTTAACTTTCATAATTATCAATCATTTAAGTAATTTCTGAGTATTTTTTTTTTTTTTTATAATCATTTAATACGATTATCATCATTTTTTTTATCATTATTTTCAATTGTTTTCATGGCGGTTGTCCAATGTTTTCGTTTTATAGGATCCTGTGGAATGCTAAAGAATAGCTTTTGAGAAGTATTTAGCCGTTGTGTTAGTGCAGAGTGGTAGAATACAATATTTATACTATGGTTTTTTAATATCCGTCATTATTATAAAATACAAAACCTATTTCACTAAAAGCAAAGCACAAAATCGAATGTAAACAACGATTACTCCCATTTGTTGTCATAAAGAGTGACGTCACGATATTTTATACTGCGTTTTATCGATAGAGTAAATAGTTCGATGTTAAAATTGTTATAAATCCGTAATTAGATTTCAAATAAAGAAAATGTTTGTATTTATTTTCTTACCTTTTCATATTCTATAATATAAGAATAAAATCAAAAAACGTGCAAATTCTCTATTGTTTAATTCTTTGGTTTATAGATCAAGTGCCAAGTCGCCTGAGAATATAATAATATTTATTTTGACAATCATTATAACACAGACGAACTCAAACTGATTAATTTTACAAGATTAAATTGTAATTTACACTCATAAGATTGTTGTAAATCAACCCGATAAACATAAAATCTAATATAAATATGTTCTAACTAAAACTAATAATAATAATAATAATAATAATAATAATAATAATAATGAAATCAGGTTGGTTAATTAAAATATGATAATATTTTAAAAGCATTTATATGTGTAGTATTTATAATCATTATTTGAAGAATTTTCAATTTCTACTTTATTCATTAAACTATAGAGGTAAAAATTATTAATATAAAATAATTCATCATAATATGCATATTAGAATTTTTCTTTTATCCATCGACATAATCTTAAAAAATAATTCATTAAATTATTCTAAATAGCTTGTTAGGGCTTTTCAGTTTAATAGTACATTTAAATTTTAATCCAAGTTGAAAGGAAAGAAAGATTAATGGGATTTTATTTTGTGAATGAGTCGGAATAGAAAAGAAAGAACGGCATTAAATGAAATTTAGAGAACATAAAAGAGGATATGTAAAACTTCTAATAATAGGTACTATATCAGTTTGCATTCTAAAAGGAAAAAGAAACAATATAATTTAAAATAAAAAGAATTGCTTGAAAATGCAAATGAGTAAAAAGAAATATTTAATGAAAAATGATTCATGAACAAAATTATATTAATAAAAGTTAATAATGAGTAATATATAAATGATAAGATTTACTTCCACAATTAAGAAAAATGTTTCTCAGAATTAATTCTCAGAATCAAGATAATTAAATGCAATTAATATGGAAATAATATTTAACAACAGTTTTGCAAATGGATATTTCACATAAAATATAGCGGTATTTTTTCAATAGATATAATTTTATATTTTATTTTTTATTAATGTTGACGTTTTTATTGAACAGTTTTACAATAATTGCCCAAACATTTGTGGAGAAAAAAATTAAATTTCCTTAAATGACAAATTTCGCTAATAAAATTTTCTCGAGAAAGTTGTTACAAATATGTCGCAATGTTGTATACTTCGCAATAAATTGATATACAGAAAGATATATTTGGGGTATCGAACATTCTATTGTGAAAGAAAATTCTTTTCGACAAATGGAACTACAAACCTTCATTTTATTAAATGTTTTTTTAGAATTGACAAACTCCTTTAGCAAAATTAATTTTTTTTTTTTTTTCAAAGTTTGGCATAAGAAAACGCATAAGAAATTGAAGGAAAATTAAATTAACTTGATTATTGTGTATTTTAAAATTCAAACATACCAACAATTAAAAAACAATAAACCACCAATGCATGTACAAACTATTGAAATTCTAAAAAAGTAAATTGTTTGATTTTTCAAGATAATTTCGTTATTTTTTGCTAATTTACGTAAAAAAAAAAAAAAAAAGTGTTATATTTAAATTTACAATTTATTTTGACAATGTTCTAGGTTTATGTTAAAAAAAATTATGATGGTCGAAATATGTAGGAATTCCTTTCGAATCAATATTGATATTGTTTTTAAGTACTATTATATCGATTCTTTTAAAGTGGGACTTACAATTTCATATATGGAATTACGTATATGAAATAGTTAATATTACCTTTAAAAAAATATTTTTATAGGTTTACTTTATTATTTTTACTTATTTTTGCTTGTTTTCTTTGCTTCTTATCGAACTTTATTCCATTTGGGATACATGGATTTATTTTAAATTCAAACATCTAATTTAAACAAGGTACATTTAAAATGCTCCCAGGACACACTTTTACAAATTTATTATTATTAATATTATTATTAAACTGAAAATTGACGTGCTATCAAATGAATAGATATATTTCTGCATATCGCATAAAGTGCTGTGTGTGATCCATGAATTTCAAGTGCCGTGCATACCCATAAATCCCCATAGCATTGTTGTGGAAAGGCAGCCGTGCATGCAAAGTGCATTCTAGGTAGACCATGCGTGTTTTCTAATAACATTCATTCTCTAAAACCAAGGTGCAATGTAACTGAATAGTCCTTTAGTGGAATAACCACTGAAGAACGTGACTAAGGAAGAATATCGAAGAGTTATTTGCTTTCTTCACGCAGAAGGGGTCGCTCCAACAACCATTAACGTCGTCCTTCAAATTTTTGTCTATCATGAAAATTCAAACAGTCTTTTTCCTCACAGTTTTGTCAGATACGCACTGCATGCCATATATAACGTTGCTTGTTCTTTGAATGTCTGTTGATTGAAATCTTTCGGCAGATTGAAACCAAAAAATCTGATGTGGGCACCACATGACTTACTTATACACTTTTAGAAATATATATAATGTTAAAATACATTGACATTGGACCCGAAACAGTTGGCTAAAAATATTTTAAAAAATGAATTATCACCGTGTTCTGAGCTTTTCTGAAAGTTAGTTAAAAACAGATTGCAAGATTTGTACTGGTAACGCTGATGAAGGCAGCAGGGACCCAAGAAAATTGGCTAAAAGTATTAAAAAAAGGCATTTTCACCGTGTTCTGAACTATTCTGAAAGTTTCAAATGTCTACCTAGTAGGGAAGTTAGTTACATAAATTTTATGTTGAACCATATAAACACTGCCGAAGGCAGCAGGGACCTTGAACAGTTGGCTAAAACTATTAAAATGATGCATATTCACCGTGTTCTGAACTATTCTGAAAGTTTCAAATGTCTAGCTAGTCGGGAAGTTAGTTAAATAAATTTTCTGTTGAACCATGTAAACGCTGCCTAAGGCAGCAGTGACCCGAAACAATTGGCCAAAAATATTTAAAAAATGTATTGTCACCGTGTTCTGAGCTTTTCCAGAAGTTTTAAATGTCTAGCTAGTCGGGAAGTTAGTTAAAAATCGATTCCAAGATTCGAACTGGTAACGCTGCCAAAGGCAGCAGGGACCCTTCACAGTTGGCTAAAAGTATTTAAAAAATGCATTTTCACAGTGTTCTGATCTAGTCTGAAAGTTTCAATTGTCTAGCTAGTCGGGAAGTTAGTTAAATAAATTTTCTGTTGAATCGCATAAACGCTGCTGAAGGCAGCAGGTATCGGAAACAATTGGCTAAAAATATAAAACAAAATGCATTGTTAACGTGTTCTGAGCTTTTCTGAAAGTTTCAAATGTCTAGCTAGTCGGAAAGTCAGTTAAATTGCAAGATTTGTCTAAACCGTTTTTGAGTTATTATCGTTTTTCGATACATTATGGCCAAAACCTAGGTATTTTTGTCATTATGAACCTAATTTTTCTTAATAGCTCCAAAACGGAAAATCATAGAAAGTCCAAAAAGGGAGGTGCGCAACTAGATGTCATAACAAATCTATGTACCTATTCGCAACTTTCTACGTCCAACTGTTTTTGAGTTATGCGACATACACACACACACAGACACACACACATACAGACGTCACGAAAAATCGTGTAAAATCCTTTATATCTCTAAAACGAGAGCTCGTGTTAAGACGACACTTGCAGGTGTGCAACTAGACATCATTACAGTCACACGTATAAATAGGCAACATTCAGCGATAATTCGTTTTCGAGCAATGTGAAATAAAATATCCATTTCGCAAATCGGGATTACTATACTTCCTTATACTTTGTATAAGGAAGTAAAAATACCACTCTTTACTTTCTTAGTCACTTTTTTTAGTGATATTTCGGTTCTTCATTCTGGACGGTAGAGTTCCGAAATCGTAATTTCAAGATTGTGGGTTCGATACTGGAGACGTCTGAATGTCGTCGTGTACGCTATTGTGGCTGGTGCACGTAAAATCCGTCGTGGAGGCAACGTTCTCAGTGTTCCTATTCAAATTAGACCTCTAGGAGTCACAAAAGTGGGGGTGCAAATCCCTCCATGGAGGTATGTGTTTTAAATACCCTTTGGGATAAGTCCCAGACTGTCGCCAGTATCCCGTAATTTAGCACTATTGCGACGCAAGCTCACTCATCCACAAAAATCAACCGTTCTTCAGTCAAGTAGCTCCTCGGGGAAAGGAAATAGATAGATAACACGGATGTGCTATTTGGGACTCAATACGTATGTACACCTACTTTACCACTATAATATCCCACATACATATTGGTAGGCACATCACTTAGAAATAACGGCCCACTTAAGACGACTTGTGCAAAATTTGGGAATACATATTTCCATTTGACCGCACCTTATGTCTATAATATTGTGTTATTGTGACCAGATCAGAGTGTCATTATAACAGAGAAGAGTTAAAAAATGTTACAATTATCCTATTACGGATGAATTTCTTCATTCTTAATAAATAAAGACTAAAAATAAAATATCAGTGATAAATAATTTACTTTCTATATTTCTTCAAAACCTAGAAAGATGCAATAAAAATAAACGCTGTATCCAGATATACTAGGATATTTGATCACTTTGCATTTTGTGCAAATATTTTAAATTGTCACTATGGAATATCTGTTTAAAGTTAAACTTAAATTTTAACTCTTTTTCTGCCGTTTCACTTATAGATGACATTTGTAAATAACGATATGCACTATAAATGAATGCGTCTTAATGCAAGACATAAAAACAACTGAAAAAGGTATTAGCTCTATATTAAAACATGTCATAATATAGAGCTTAGACGTAATAAATACCTTAATTTAAGATAATTGTGTTCTTAAAGGATTCACTGCAAATAGAATCGTCTTAAATTCCAACAGAAATGCGTTCAGACTCAAAAATGTCTGAAACACGTTAATATGAGAAATCTCAGACAGCAAACACGTGTGAATTTTCAGGCACTTTATGAATTCTAATACTTGCATTACTTAGCAAAATTTTCATATTGAATCTACTTTAAACAACATACTTATAATGTTCTAACTACTTTCTACATTCCCCAAATATGATATTATTTTGTATAATAAGTAGTTTAGCTCCAGTCGGCAGCAAAATTATTGAAGCATTACCAATAATTCCACATATAAGATGTGCACCTAATACCGTTTCATTAAGTAAACATTTGTCGAGTCATAATCTTAGTCCTATACGGTTTATAAAAAAGTAAGTTGATGGTAAAAATTATTAGCGATCAAACAAAAAAATGTATATGAAAAGTGTGGATATGTGCTTCAATAATTTTGCTGCCGACTGTATGTAAAATGGGTTAGCTTTATGAAATTGAATTTTCAAGGAATAATACTCTAGACATGTGCATGATTTTTCCATGGAATTATGTTTATTATAATTCATAAAACAACATACTTAGACCCGGTACTTATTTGAATAAAAAATCTTTGCATTTAAGTCTTTCTCATATTTAAAAAGAAAAAGTATTAAGATGAACATACTTGAGATTCGTGATCTGTCTGAGATGGAAAGGCGAATCTTTCAGAGGTTTTAAAGATTATTCAACAAAAAGATCTAGAAGAATACAGGTCTATAAACCAATTATCATCTTCAGTATTATCAGAAAACACAGCTAAAATATCAGCTGATAGCATCTAATTGACAGCACGAACTGTAGCATAGCATTAATACACAGCAAAGACTGTAGTCAAAGAGGCTCAGTGCGCCTTTATGCAGCAATCAAAACTGTATCTTATAGACTTGATCTGCCATAATAAGATCTGCCATCATAAGTGGATGGTTTTATCGTTCTTGATTCTGAATTCTTTTCTCTTTCCTTTCTTCTTCCAGAGGCAGGGATGCAAACTTTTCTTCAATTTGCTTCAATTTGCTTTCTACCTCTAAAAATCTTTCTTTCAACTCATGATCGACATTTTCTTTGAATTTCTCTTTAAAGCTCTCATCTATCTTCATACCTTTATCATCAAAGCTCTCTTCTATTTTCATAACTTACTCTTCTATTCCATGTATTCTTTCTTCCGTATCTGATAATTTACTCTCTATTACTTCTCTCCCTGTGTAAAGTTCTTTCTTCATCTCATCTTAATTAAATTCAACTTTTTCGGGGATGAATTTAATTTCTTCAGTCAATAAGAATTTTCATCTTTTCCTGTACTACTTTCATTTCTTACATTTCTTCGCCAAATCTGTCTTTCATTTGTTTCATTTCTTCGGTCAATCCTGTTTCCATCTTTTCTTCTACTGCTTTCATTTCATTTTGCCCAGTTTCTATACTGTCTTTCATTTCACTCATCTGGGAAGCTAACCCTTCGAGAAGTTTCTTCATTTCTTGCTCCATACATCTAGTTATCACCATTCACAGACAATCCCACTTCTGACACCGGAATTGTTATGTACTCGGGGATCGTGAGTTGTCTGATAATGAAAGGTGAATCTTGTGGAGGTTTAAAAGATTATTCCACAGAAAATTCTAGAAGAATACAGGTCTATAAATCAATTATTAACTTCAGTATTATCAGAAAACACAGCTTAAATAACAGCTGACAGCATTAAATTCACAGAATAAACTGTAGCATAGAACTAAAGCACAACAAAGTCTGTAGTCAAAGAGGCTCATTGTATCTATATGCAGCAATCAATGCCTTAGTGGAACTCTTTGAGACTGACTCATTTGGCGCAAAGAATTCCTTAAATACCCGCGTAAAAAACTTCGGGAAATTCCAAAAAATTCCAGCCAATCTAACTAGAACTTTCATAGTTAGTATATCGATAGTGAGGATTTTCTCGCCAATGTTTCCAAAAAAGTCACCAAGGCGCGAAAAAACGTCTTCAAATTTGGCGCCAAAGCCACTACCTGCCTCAGTGATGCCTTTTAACGTGTTTTTAACAGGAAGTGAGATATTTTAATGCAAAAACAAACTAGAAATGCTGAAAATTAACATTTTGACACCTGACTAAGCCTCTTTGAATTAATTTATATAAAAATAACTACAAAATATTTACAAATATGTAACATTATGCAATGCACTAAATATAATTGTGCGTACATTTAATTAAAATTTAAAATGCACCTGAATTACACTTTTGCTGTTATAAAATGACCTAGGGTTAGACCTTGTGTTAAAGCATCTGTAAAATTAAAGAGATTCTAAAATACAAAATTTTATTAATTTTCTACTCTATCTACATTGCATATGGTTCGCCTTTCTTAAAAGTAACTATTAATAAAAACAAAGGATTGTTAAAGATATTAACAGCTTTAAAGTATTTTTTTAATATTATTATTTTTTATGGTGTTTATTAATTTTTACTATAAGTTTCTTTTGAAATATTTTTTGTAGCAGTTTTACTTTTGGAATATTTTCAAAATGCAAATTATTTAGCTCCTCAACGTCTAAAATGTTTACAATAACAACAGTTAAAAATCTACATGAAACAATCTATATTAATAAAAGAATTCTTGTGCCTGAGTCTGCATGAAAAAAAATGAATATATTTTAAAATATTTTCTTTTAAATTAATTGTTTTCGTTAAATTATTTATGTTTAAAAGGAAAATATCCAAGTGAGTGGGACTATTTTCTCAGAATTTCTCCTATTTCCATCAAAATATATTTTTTATCATATTCTTAGAATTAACGTGAAATACTTAATTAAAAATTCCTTTTCAAGAAATTTAGTTTGAACAATAAAAATGTTTTTTTAAACATAAATAATTATACTTGAAACATTTTATCCATGAAGCAATTAAATTAATAAAACAATTAAGATATATAACCTTTTACTTATCTTCACGTTACATCTTGGTATACTAGTTTCATCTGGGGCGCCCCAGCTTGGTCACTACCTTTGCTTTGGTGTTCGAAACTGTGGTCTTCTTGTTTTCTTGTTCTTTTAAAGACTTTTCGCCATTGGCGGTTAAGGATAGCACCTTCGTTGCCATTACAACTGTCAGAATTAGCTAAAATTTCAATAGACTCCCTGATCGCTGCGTATCCGTGGTTATTATAGTTGGCCAACTTTTTTACTTCATCAAATTTGATATTAATTTCTTCGTTTTTGTTTACTTGGGTTAAAGCTGTGGTTAATTTACCTGTTTTTATATCGTGTTTATGTTCTTTGATGCGAGTTTTTATTTTTCTCTTTGTTTTTCCTATATAACATTTTTCTTTATTTTGTTCGTTATTGTATGGTATTTTATAAATTCCTGCAGTTTCTAAAGGTTTAGTTTTATCCTTGTCACTTCTTATTAATTGAAAAATGTTAGGGTTAGGTTTTATGGGTATATTTATATTATGTTTTGCTGCAGTTTTCTTGATTTTACTAGATATTCCACGGTCATAAGGTATGGAGGTAGTATATTTAAGCTTTGGTTTTTGAAAATTATTGATTTCATTAAGAGTTTTTAATCTTTTTCTAAATAATTTATCTATTAATTTATTAGAGTATCCTGCTTTTTGTGTGAATTGTTTTATATTTTTTATTTCATTTTTTAAAATTTTATTGTCTTTACAAATTACTATTGCCCGGTTGATATGGGATTGTATAGCATTAATCTTATATTTAAAAGGGGTTTTACTATTTTTATGGATTATTTCGTTACTGCTGTTAGGTTTTCTATAAACTTGTGTGGTTATTTTATTAGCATGGCGAATGATATTTACATCTAGAAAATTTAGCTGTTTATTGTTTTCTTCTTCTAAAGTGAATTTAATATTTGGATCTATTTTATTTAAAATGTTTAAGATTTCTATGGGATCTGTTTTTTGGTCAATTACTGCAAAAACGTCATCAACAAAACGAAACCAATAAAAAATTTTTTCTTTAAGTTTATTATCAAAATTATTTTCTATTGTACGTAATTTTAACTCAGCTAAAAAACCCGATATGGGAGACCCCATTGGGACTCCCTTGATCTGTTTGTAATATTTTTCATTAAAAGTAAAGTAATTTTCATTCAACAAAAAGTTGGTTGCTATGTTTAAAGTTTGGGCTATTGATGGGTTTGTATAATGTTCATCTATTTTTTCTTTTATTAGTTCAGTAATATTTTTTATATCTATTGACGGATAAAGGTTAACTACATCAAAACTTACAAATTTAAAATTTTCCTGTATTTCAATATCATAAATTTTACTTATAAAATCTTCGGTGGAGTTTAGGCTATGCTGCGAGGGGGGAAGTAAGTTTTTATAAATTTCAGCCATATATTTTTCTATTGTGTAAGTGGGTCCTTCGCTTTTGTTAACAACTGGTCTAATTTTGGGGGGGTTCTTGTGATCTTTATATCTGCCAAAAATTCTTGGTGTATTTGGTGCAAAATTATTTATTGTAGGTGGTTTGTTATCAGGCCAGGTTCCTTCTTTTATTATTTTTTGTGTTTTTTCAACTATTTTGTTAATGGGGTCTTTTTTTATTTTTTCTGTACCTATTTCATTTATAGTTTCTTCCATTTTATCTATGTATTCCTGTCTATTTAATATTGCTATTTTTCTGGTTTTATCTGTTAATGTACACGCTATTTTTTCATTTTTCTTTAGATTATTAAGTGTTTTAATGTCTTCTTGGTTAATTTTGTTGCTTTTTATAGTTTTGCTGATTTCTTGAATTGCTACGTTTCTAATGTCTATTTGGGCTTCTTCTGGAATATTTTCTATGGCTGATTCAATTTTTGCTATACTGTCTTTAATTTTGATAGGTTGGTCTAAAATAAACTTTTGTCCCATTTTTAATAAGCTATCCTGATGGCTATTTAATTTTAGGTCTGATAAATTAATGTACGGGTAGAACCTGGACTATTGTGTTTTATCAAGGTGGAAAGAAAGTTTAGTGGCCTTTTGCTCACCTCGTGCCAAGTTGCAATGTCAGATAAGCTGTTTATAAATTAATTTCGTTTTTTATTATGATTAATTTAGTTTGAATTTTATAATTGTCTTTAAGTATTAAAGCTATTGGTAATGTTTTCAGTAAACGTAATAAGTATGTATCGTTTCTTTTTAATCGTTAGGCCTAAACATTAAACACGTATATTTCTTGTATCGTTAAAAAATGTAGTAAACTATTAATATGTAGTTTTTGGTGCACGTTTAGGATGAAACTTATTTAGCGTAAAACTTATGTTCATGTTTTACCGTAGGGTTATTTCAATCACGTAGTCAAGATTTTACTTATATTTTTTTTTTTTTTTTTTTTTTTTTTTTTCCATAAATTTAAAATAAAATTATTTGAATAATAAAAAATTTAAATTGAAGTTTTATTGGATTTTTCGCTATAGAGAAACCACTTTGGTACTTTTGTACTTCTTTTCATATCCTGTTTAGTAGGAATGTTTTAAAACTTTTTGTTGCTGCTGTGCTTTGGAGAGTATGTTGACCATAAATAACAATCATTTTTTAGCGGAAGAGATTTAAAATAAAATTAAACTATAAATTGAAATGTATATTTAATTTTTTTTTTTTGTAAATCGATTCAGTATTAAATATTTTTCTATATTTCCTGTTTAGTAGGAATGTTTAAGGGTATTTGGGTCTTATATTTGTAATGTAGGAAAATTTAAATTATAAAATTATTAAACAGTTATATTTTAAAATTAATTTTATATTTATATGGAATTAATGGGTGAGTGGTAATGAGTTTTTTAATGAAGTAAAATTTTTTCCATTTACTTCATGTCGTTCCTGTTTAGTAGGAACGTTGTAAAAATATAGATATTTTTTTTTTTTTTTCTCTCCCATGATGAACGTACAAAGCATTTTCAATAAAGTAAAAAAAGCTAGTAAAAAACTAATTAAATCCGAGAGAAATGTCCAATTTCTAAAAGATTGTAAATATTTCAAAATAACACCGAATTTTATGAAAATAAGAAATAAGACACTATTAAAAAGTTATAAAAATGATATAATAAAATTTGAAAGAAGATTACTCAATAAAATTATTAAACATAGAAAATCCTACATGTATAAATGTAAAGAAATTTATAATAGTTTATACAAAAACCTCAAGGACTGTTGTGAAGAAAAAGAATGGACTATTTTATCAGAAAAAATTAGAATTTATAATGAAATAGAAAGAAATTCAACTATAAAAAGGCAAAATAATAAATTGTACAATTGGATACGTAAAAATAACATTAAACCCCTCACTCAAAATGATTAGCCGTACATTAATTTATCAGACCTAAAATTAAATAGCCATCAGGATAGCTTATTAAAAATGGGACAAAAGTTTATTTTAGACCAACCTATCAAAATTAAAGACAGTATAGCAAAAATTGAATCAGCCATAGAAAATATTCCAGAAGAAGCCCAAATAGACATTAGAAACGTAGCAATTCAAGAAATCAGCAAAACTATAAAAAGCAACAAAATTAACCAAGAAGACATTAAAACACTTAATAATCTAAAGAAAAATGAAAAAATAGCGTGTACATTAACAGATAAAACCAGAAAAATAGCAATATTAAATAGACAGGAATACATAGATAAAATGGAAGAAACTATAAATGAAATAGGTACAGAAAAAATAAAAAAAGACCCCATTAACAAAATAGTTGAAAAAACACAAAAAATAATAAAAGAAGGAACCTGGCCTGATAACAAACCACCTACAATAAATAATTTTGCACCAAATACACCAAGAATTTTTGGCAGATATAAAGATCACAAGAACCCCCCCAAAATTAGACCAGTTGTTAACAAAAGCGAAGGACCCACTTACACAATAGAAAAATATATGGCTGAAATTTATAAAAACTTACTTCCCCCCTCGCAGCATAGCCTAAACTCCACCGAAGATTTTATAAGTAAAATTTATGATATTGAAATACAGGAAAATTTTAAATTTGTAAGTTTTGATGTAGTTAACCTTTATCCGTCAATAGATATAAAAAATATTACTGAACTAATAAAAGAAAAAATAGATGAACATTATACAAACCCATCAATAGCCCAAACTTTAAACATAGCAACCAACTTTTTGTTGAATGAAAATTACTTTACTTTTAATGAAAAATATTACAAACAGATCAAGGGAGTCCCAATGGGGTCTCCCATATCGGGTTTTTTAGCTGAGTTAAAATTACGTACAATAGAAAATAATTTTGATAATAAACTTAAAGAAAAAATTTTTTATTGGTTTCGTTTTGTTGATGACGTTTTTGCAGTAATTGACCAAAAAACAGATCCCATAGAAATCTTAAACATTTTAAATAAAATAGATCCAAATATTAAATTCACTTTAGAAGAAGAAAACAATAAACAGCTAAATTTTCTAGATGTAAATATCATTCGCCATGCTAATAAAATAACCACACAAGTTTATAGAAAACCTAACAGCAGTAACGAAATAATCCATAAAAATAGTAAAACCCCTTTTAAATATAAGATTAATGCTATACAATCCCATATCAACCGGGCAATAGTAATTTGTAAAGACAATAAAATTTTAAAAAATGAAATAAAAAATATAAAACAATTCACACAAAAAGCAGGATACTCTAATAAATTAATAGATAAATTATTTAGAAAAAGATTAAAAACTCTTAATGAAATCAATAATTTTCAAAAACCAAAGCTTAAATATACTACCTCCATACCTTATGACCGTGGAATATCTAGTAAAATCAAGAAAACTGCAGCAAAACATAATATAAATATACCCATAAAACCTAACCCTAACGTTTTTCAATTAATAAGAAGTGACAAGGATAAAACTAAACCTTTAGAAACTGCAGGAATTTATAAAATACCATACAATAACGAACAAAATAAAGAAAAATGTTATATAGGAAAAACAAAGAGAAAAATAAAAACTCGCATCAAAGAACATAAACACGATATAAAAACAGGTAAATTAACCACAGCTTTAACCCAAGTAAACAAAAACGAAGAAATTAATATCAAATTTGATGAAGTAAAAAAGTTGGCCAACTATAATAACCACGGATACGCAGCGATCAGGGAGTCTATTGAAATTTTAGCTAATTCTGACAGTTGTAATGGCAACGAAGGTGCTATCCTTAACCGCCAATGGCGAAAAGTCTTTAAAAGAACAAGAAAACAAGAAGACCACAGTTTCGAACACCAAAGCAAAGGTAGTGACCAAGCTGGGGCGCCCCAGATGAAACTAGTATACCAAGATGTAACGTGAAGATAAGTAAAAGGTTATATATCTTAATTGTTTTATAAATAATTATTGTAAAACATTCTTTGTAGCAGACTTTGATAAATAGTACATTGAATTAATTTCATTCCATAAAATTCATTATGCATGCATGTATTCTAAAATAAATTAATTTATTTAAGAAAGAAAGAAATTCCTTCTATTAACGTTTTAGTTGCTTTATCAAAAATTAAATATGTACATCAAAATACATTAAAAAAGAATGAGGGGGGGGGGACTATGCAAGTTTGATTTATAAGATCATAGGGATTTAAAATATTGTTGTGCTTGAAAAATATTACATTATTTAAATGTGATTATTATTTTCATTGGTAGTAGAAATAACTGAAGTAGCATGTAATTAAAATAATTGTTTAATTATTATGTTAAGAACTATTTGTTGTTTAATTTTTTAAAAATTTACAATTCTCAAAATTATAATATAATTAATATACATATATATATATATATATATATATATATATATATATATATATATATATATGTATATGTGTGTGTCTTTAGAAAAACAACCAAGTCGTACATATACACCAATAAACGTCTGCCAGAACTGAAAATTATTCGTTGATAACCTACCTCCAATACCATAAAGTAATGTTATGGTCAAATCTCGCCAGTAGACATATTTCGAAAAAAAAAATTGCAAAGGTTGACTGCAAAATGAAAAAAATAACATATTTCGTGCCAATAGGTGACACTAAAAAACTTTTTGTGCGTGGGTCTGGGGATTTTGGGGTGTACCTGACCGGTTGGTGTAAGATTATGGATGGGAGCAAAATCTCAGCGGCAGTTAATGATTAGAATTACACGAAAGTAGTTACCAAATTTGTTATAGAGGCCATGATGAAAAACACACACACACACACACACACACAAAAAAAAAAAAAAAAAAAAAAAAAAACACTCCGAAAAATACTTTATGTAATTTTGTTTTTCAAAAGAAAATAGAATAAACTGAAGAGTTTGCCAAGTTATATTTAGTTTTTCTTTTTTCTTTGTCTCTTTGAATTTCTCTCAAGATTTTCGAACATACGTTAATTTAAATATTAATAAAAAACAATCAGGATTTTTTTTTTAATTTAAAGTTAAATTAGAGATTATTCAAAAAAAAAAAAAATAGATTCAACGAAAACATATGTTGATATATAAACTATTATCAATATTAAAGAGATTCAGTAATGAAACTACACGCTTTAGTTCTGAGATGTGTTTAACTGATGTTACTTTGTTGTATATTGAAACTTTTAACTTCAGTTTCCTTTCAACCGCACTCTATGTAGCCTGTCATTTTTTTTTTTCATGAGAAAAATTTCTTCTCACTGAAGAATATTTTAGCATAGAGCAAAACTTTTAATTAGATGCTTAAATCCTAGTTTTGTAAAATTTTTAAAATATATAATTTTTTTAAATATGAGTTTTGAAATGTAAAATTAAACAGCTTAAACAATTTAAAGACTATTTCACAAAACCTGATACTGAAATATTTACGACATCGTAGTCGGAAGCATTGAAATTAATAGAGGTCTAAAATTAATTTAGTTTTTTTAGAATATTTCCGCGTAAAATCTTTAAATTACTTTAAAGTAATAGTTCTTTCTCCAGAACACTTTTTATAAGACTAATAAAATTTCATATTTGAAAGAAAATAACTGATAAGAATAAAGTAGTTTTTTACCAACTGGATTAGTTTGTCTATTGTTACACTATCTACCAATATCTATTTGAACTCTTTCTAATTCCGACGTTTTGTCAATTATGTAGAAAGATTCTTTAGGAATTATCTTAAAACTTGAGGATTATAAAGAACAGGATGCACATCATATATTTCAGCGAAAGTTTTTTTCCGAGGTTGAAAAGGAGATCAGTAAAAAATTATAGAAAAATCAAAATATTTTGCATCACCTTGTAAAAAGTAAAGCTTGAAATACGTTTTGGCTACAGCATGTGGTTATGAGAATACTTCTAATTATTTGTACAAATTTCCAGGAGGCCACCTCATATATTCATGAAGATATAACGGTTTCTTTTTAAAAAAAATGAAAAAAAAAAAAAAAAAAAAGCCTGTTTTTTAGTTATAACAAGTAGGGTTGATCCTGTGCAAAGCCATTTTTGGGAAACTTGGCATAGTATATTAGACGCAGCGTACTGCAATCAGAATGAAAAAAATAATAAATATCTTACGAAATATCAGTACTTTTACTAAATAATTTTTGACTACGCTTGCGCAAGCTTTATAAAATTTCATTTGCATAATTTAATTGCCAAACGTATTGAGCTACTTCTATAAAAAAACCCAAACAAATATCTTGTAAATTTAAACAACTATGAGTTATAGAATGAACAGAATTTCAGTTTCTCTCAAAATAATAGAAAGACGATAAGGATTTTAATCAATACTAGCAGGCTACGCCTGCTTCGCTGGCCACTATATTTAAATGAATCCCCAAAAGAATTGGATCATTATTTATTTTTCACATCACATTATAAATAAAAACTAAAATAATTACATTGGAATCGCTCTAGACCTCGCATCGGGTACTCGCTGACTACGGCAGCTCTTTCTCTGCCCGCACTGTATCGGGAGCAGGTTCCCACTGCGTGCAGAAATCTCTTTACTATGTATTTCAATATGGGTATTTATTGACGATAGGTGGGTCTGCCATTATTTAAGAACTACGATTTTAAAGATAACTGTATATCAGCGTCTATTAAATATTTTAGTTTTTGAACCAAGTATTTTATTGCTCATGCTATTTACACTGTATTACAATTTGATTCCGACCAATGTAATGAAATACAATAAAAAGTAGATTTTCTTTTAGAAGGAATTAAATACATAAAAAACAAATAAATTCCAATCAGTTTAATCCTTTCTACTATATACTACCATTATTTCCTGACAAATACTATAAATTAAAAAAAAAAAAAAAAAAAAAAAAACTTTTAAAGAAATTAAATTAACAAATGAAAAATAATTGTTTTTATATTACAAAAATTATACATAAACATAACTGCTATAAATACGTTTTTAAATTTTAAATTTATTATATTTAATTTTTTCTACTGCATTACCATTTTATTTTCAATAAATATAATAAATTAAAAAGAGAAAAAAGATTCGCCCTCAAATAAATGTATTAAATAAAAAATAAATTGCATAATATAGCCGTTGCTAAGATACGCAGACGATTACAATCGAAGAATAAATTCATGAAAAATGAAACATAAAAGCCAATGTTTAAAATCGAAAAAACATTAATTTAAAAAATTCAAATTCGAAATTCGAAAAAAATCTCGATGAGGTGCACACCTGCAGGGTCCCAGGTACCTATATGCCAAATTTGGAAGTTCTGCGATCAGTAGTGTGTTAGTATTGTTCATGTTTAGATAAATGTATTTATTTTCCTGTTGGAAAAAAAAAATAAACTCGTATTTTTTTTTTTTTTTTTTTGGCAACAATTAAATTATGGATTAAATTTAAATGGCTAATTTTTTGCTATTATTAGCTTATTATTTTCATATTTTTATTAATTAAAAGAAAACTAAACAGAAATTCGAAATTCTGACTTCGATGTGCGCAATGATCCTTCGGGGGGCACCTTTGTGTTAAATCTCGTGACTGTCCGAGCAACCGTTTTCGAGAACAGTGAAATATACATACAAATATTGCTCACTTAATAGTATAAGATTTATTCACAATCAGCGAATATTGTATTACCATTGGGTATTGATTGAATCAAAATAAAAATGTGAGTAAAATCCCTTATAGTTTAGCTTTTATTTTGAGATAAACTGAAATCATGTTCAATCTATCTTTCTTAATTTTTTTAATTCACCCGATAATTGTTTGAGGTTTTCATATAATTCGCTCAATACTTTAAATTGTGCAATTTTTTTTCTTTTCTTTCTTTCTTTCTTTCTTTTTCTTTTTTTTTTAAAGCTAGCGCATGCGTTGTTAAAAAGTATTTAGTAAAAATGCTCATATTTCGTAAGGTATTGAGCATTTTTGCATTCTCATTGCAGTATGCTTCGTCTAATGCAGTATGCCATGTTTTCCAAAAAATGGCTTGGCACTAGGTTTAACACCCTACTCAATTAAAAATGTTGATTTTTTTTTCTAAGGAACCGTTATATCTTCATGAATATATGAGGTGGCCTCGTAGAAATTTATGCAAATAATTAAAATAATTCTCATAATCACATGCCACAGCCAAATCGCATTTCAAGCATTACAGGGTGAATCAAAACATTTTGATTTTTCTTTAATTTTTTTTTTACTGGTCTCCTTTTCAACCTCAGAAAAAAATCTTTAACTGACATATATGAGGTGCATGATGTTCTTTATACTTCCAAAGTTACAAGATAATTCCTAAAGAAATTTAATGTGTTCAAATACTTATTGGTAGATAGTGTATAAAATGAAACAATTGTTAGAATATAAATTTATATATAAATATTCTATAAAAGAGGAATGTTACGGAAAATGTTTTTTCAAGTTCATTAATTACTAATATCCCATAACATTTTCCATTCATAATATATTCAACATATTTCGTTTCAGTTGGATTAAAAAAATTAAAATTAAGATTAAAAGAAAGAATATTTTTGATGAAAATGAAAATAAATTAAGTACATAGTTTATTTATAGTATTGAGATTACATGATATTTAATCAAAATTAAGGACGCAATTTATAAGTAGTAGCTTCCATTAGTACTATTTTTCTTTTCTTTTCTTTCTTTTTTTTTTTTTTTTTTTTTTTTAACTGCTAACTTAACTTAAGCATATTAACTTAATCTACGTGCTTAAGTTATTGAAAGAATTAAAGTAAAAGGAAAAAAAAAAAAGAAAATGTCGATTTCGTCTGAAATTTGAACTATTGAAAGACAATTTCTGACAAATATGATTATATAATAAAATGGATATGATTTACAATACAATGTAATTTACTTTATTTGAGTTTTAAGTGCTTAAAATTTCAGACATTAAGAAATAAAATACCTTCAAAATTTTATGAATATATTCCCCAATTTGTTATAACATTGCACTAATTATTTTATTACAATCTTTTGGGTCTCATTAAATTATAAATATACTTTCATAAAATATACATTTAAAAAACGAATAAAAAATTTTATTTACAGGAAAAATCTATACATGTAAATATACAATTTTAAATATTGTTTATAATATTCAAAGTGACATTTTTACATAAAAATCAAAGCAAATTTAAGAGCATTATCATTACAAAGAATGATATTTTCTAAAGTATTTTAAAATAGAAAAAAAAATCTAACTTAACGCGAAATATTTTTAGATCACTCAATGTAAATAATTAAAGAATTATGCAAATATTTAAAGAAAATAAATATTTTCAAATGCAAAACTCCTTTAAATGCAATAAATGCATTGCTAATCATGTTTACTTAAGTTTATTTACATAAAACAATCTTAAAATGCATAAAGTAAACAATATTTCTAAAAATTTCTGTTTAAATTTGTCTTAAAGTTGTTTGAAAAAATGGTAAATTTTACAATTTTGAAATTAAACATACAAAACATTTTGCCACAGAGCTCTCTCTTTTTTTTTTTTTTTTTCCTCACTAAGCATTTATAATGTACAAGAAATGTCAATATAAAAAATTTTAAAAGAACAGAAAAGATTTCTGATAGAATGGAGTAGAAGGCTGATTTTTACCAACTATGTGAAAAATACCAGAGCCGGGAATCGAACCCCGGGCGTTCCGCTTAACGCGCGGATGCTCTAACCACTGAGCTACACTCCAACGTAAATTATGTGAGAAGTGCCGAGTTGGTTATCAGCCAGGGTAGCTCAGTGGTTAGAGCATCCGCGAGTTAAGCGGAAGGCCCGGGGTTCGATTCCCGGCTCTGGTATTTTTCACATAGTTGGTAAAAATCAGCCTTCTACTCCATTCTATCAGAAATTAATTCAAGGTTGATGAATTAAATTTCTCAATTAAAATTTCGTAGCCGTTAGGAGTTATGCCATATTCAAATTTGTCACTTGATATAGCTGCTCTAATGCAGACTCGGTGACCTTGCCAACGTAAATTATGTGAGAAGTGCCGAGCTGGTTATCAGTCAGGGTAGCTCAGTGGTTAGAGCATCCGCGTGTTAAGCGGAAGGCCCGGGGTTCGATTCCCGGCTCTTGTATTTTTCACACAGTTGGTAAAAATCAGCCTTCTACTCCATTCTATCAGAAATTCATTTCCAGGTTGATGAATTAAATTTCTCAATTGAACAGAAAATACTTTTTTTTTTTTTTTTAAGGACTGAGGACTATTAGTCTCAATTTGTGATTTTTACGGCCTTATTTTTCGATAGTTAGACATTTGTCGAAATCATTTTTCGATAGTTGGACATTTATCGAAATCTAAAATTTATCGAAAATATAATTGAATAATTTGAAAGCGATGTTATAATTTGAAAAAAAAAAAAAAATCTAATAGGCCTCCGTCCTAAACTAAATTCTGCCTTTGCAGGAATTTTTTTTTTTTGTTGTTTTTTGAAAAAAAAAAAAAATTAATAATAATCAGTAGTGAAACAAACGATATTGAAAAAAAATTTTTTTAAGTTTTGAGTGCATCATTTCCTGCTAAATTTTTGAAATAGTATGAAAATATAACTTATGGCTTTTTTGAAGAAAAAAATGTTAAGATGTATCTTTTAAAGATGTATATAGTGTTCATGTATTTAGTGTTTGACTGATTTTTTTTTAAGGTAATACCGTCATGGCAAGTTGTGATAGGACGCCGCACTGGATAAGATTCTGTGTCACACGATTTTCAGGGCTATGGCTACTTTTTACAAGAAATACTTTAATAAAGACACGTTAATATTTTTTGCCTTATTTTTAGAATTTTTTTGTGTTTGTAATAAGGGATAATCCTTCTCTAATCATCTAGTACATCTTAAAAAGTCTGTATTATCTATTTTATAATTTTATATTTAGTTATGTAAGGCGAAGTTTCATCGTAAAAAAATATAAATCGATAATACAAAAAAATCACTTTTGTAATTTTTTGTTTATTGCCCTTTATGTATTCTCAATGGTTTTATTTCCTTTACTGATATTCTGCTGTTTTTCTGCTATATTTTTTCTCAGACTCTCATCTCCTATTGCAGTGAGAGGACGGATTTTTCCGATTTCACTGCTAGGGCAATTTCGGCTGACGAAGAGAAATACACTCACTTGAAACGTGTTATCCTTAATATTTTTCTAGCATTTTGATGTTTTAATGTTATTGACTGTATATATATAAGGTATTAGTCAATATATATATATATATATATATATATATATATATACATATAATGACTAATAATATATATATATATATATGTGTATGTGTGTGTGTATGTATATGTATATGTACATATCATATTTGCATATTTATATTATATGAGTTACTATACACATTTCGCAAAGCAGTAGTTTTAAAAAAATTTTTTGCTAATCATTTAAAATTAAGTTTTAGTTTTGATTTTCTTTTTAAATCATAGTCATTTTATTTAAAAGTCGTGCGAATACGTAAGACAACTTCCAAAGGTCCGACGAAGTTGATACTACGAAGATTAAGGAACAATTTGTAGACAAATTGTCTTAATCATCTCGCAAACACCAGTAATTTTTAATATGATTTTTAGTTTCCTGAACATTTCTTTATCGAAATTGTTACAATTATTCTTTCTAAAGTATCAAGGAGATATTTTTTAATCAATATCTAGCACGTTATTTGATATGTAAACCTAAACCGCACCCTAACTATAAGAAAATTTTTCTCAGTTCAATTCTGTCTCATGGAAAAATATTTACCTGGTAGAAATAGATAATACAAGATCTTTGGTAATCTATTTCGCATGTACACTATCTACCAATAAGTATTTGGATACTTTCGATTGTTTTGTCCTATACCCAGAAAAACTTTTTAGGAATCATCTTGAAACTTTGGTAGCGTACAGAACATGTTATAGCTCATATTTTTCAGCAGATGTTGTGTCCTGAAATGGAAAAGGGGACCAGTAAAATATTAAACAAAAATCAAAATGTTTTGGAACACCCTGTAAAAGGTAATGCTTTAAATACATTTTGACTGTAGCATGTGATTGTGACGATTTTTCTCACGTTCCTTATAAAAGTTTATGAGGCTACCGTATATATTGATGGGGATATAACGGTTTCTCTAAAAAAATTCAAAAACAATTTCCACTTGTTTAATTATAACACATAGGGTATCAGACCTAGTGTAAAGCCATTTTTAGGAAGTATGTATGGCACGCTACATTACACAAAGCATACTGCAATGAGAAAGCAAAATGTTCAACACCTTACGAAATATGAGCATTTTTGCTAAATGCGTTTTAACTACGCATGCGCTAGCTTAAAAAAAAATTTCATTTGCATAATTTAATGGCCAAAAGTTTTAAACAAATTATATGAAAACCCGAAACAGATGTCATGTAATTTCAAACCGTTACGAGAGATAGAATGAACAGAATTTAAGTTCTCAAAAAAAAAAAAAAAGAAAGAAAAAAAAAGAACGAAAAAAAAAGAAAGAAAGAAAGAGGGGAAGGGTGTTTTATCAATATTTATTTACAATCAGAGAAAACAATTTATTACCATTCGGCATTGACTGAATAAAAATAAAAATTTGAGTATACAGTTTAGCTTTTATTTTGAGAGAACTGAAATTTTATTCATTCTATATGTTCATTCTTAATGTTTTGAATTTATATGATATTTGTTTCGAGTTTTCATATAAATTGCTCAATACCTTTGACTATTAAATTATGCAAATGAGATTTTTATAAAGCTTGCGCATGCGTAGTTAAAGATTATTTAGTAAAAGCGCTCGTATTCCGTAAGATATTTAAAATTTTCTCGTTCTGATTGCTGTTTGCTGTATCTAATGTAGTATGCCATGTTTTTTAAAAATGGTTTTGCACTGGGTCTTATAATCTACGTGTTATAATAAAAAAAAATTGGAAACTGTTTTTTGCATTTTTTAAAGAAACCGTTTCATATCCATGAATATATGTGGTAGCTTCATAAAATTTTATGCAGATAATGAAAAAAAAATCTTAAAGACATGCTATAACCAAAACGCGTTTAAAGCATTACCTTTTACACGATGATCCAAAACGTTTTGACTTTTGTTTATTTTTTTTTTCTAGTCTCCTTTTCCTTTTCATGACGCAACTTTTGCAGAAAAATATGAGCGATAACATGTTCTTTCCACTACCAAAGTTTCATGCTGATTCCTAAAGAACTTTTTTAGCTATTGGACAAAACGTCTAAATTAAAAAGTGCCCAAATACTTATTGATAGATTGCGCATTTTTAACATATCTCTCTAATAACTTAAAATAATACTCTACTAAATAATTCTCTAATAAAGAAATAATTCTCTTCTATATAATTCTCAAAAAACTTAAGAAAATTCAAAATAATTCCTCTATTATTTAATTTTTAAATCTAAACATAATTATTGAAGATATTATTTGCTGAAAATCATAAAGTATAATATAATGGATTTTTTATAACAAGTATAAAAATGCTTTAGGCGTATTTTGTTCTGTCTAGAATTTGCGAACAACTTTGTTTAAGTTCTTTTTTGTAAAAAAATCCATTATGATCTTACAAATCTTAGTAAATAAACAAAAATATGTTAGATTTACAAGCTTATAAAGGGATTTTCACAAAAAAGTACTTTTGGAGCATGGTTGAAATAATTGGATCTTCAAATTAATTACGCGGCATGTAAAGAACACTTTATAAAGTTTCGATTTTTGGAAAATACATAAAATCTAGCTCGTTCTTTGCTTAATATTTACTCTATTAAAATGAAATTTTTACAAAAGTTGCCCAATATATATAGGCTTTCAAATTATGTAATAATTTTTTTTTCTATCTCTCGCGCATGCGCTGCGAAAACGTTTTTCATTAAAATGCTCGTATTCCATGATATATTTAAGTTCTTTGTATTCCGATTACAGTATATTGTTTCAAAAGTGATTTTCAATTTATCTGAACGTGGGAATAATTTTCATTTAAATTTCTGTATATTTTAACCAAAAATACATGCTATTATTTTTTTATTTTTTTTTGGGGGGGGGAGGGGGTGATTTTTAAATAAATGATTATATCTCCATTATTTAACATACTATCGTCACACAGATTCATCCACAAATTGTACTAGGTCTATATTAACACATCATAAAGCTACAGATCATTTCGTTCACTTAACGATACAGGGTGATCACAAATATTATTGATTTTGCTCAATTTGTTACCGGGCTCATAAATGTTGTCTTAAACTAAATATTCCCTGAACAATACGAGGAAGACCCAGTTCTTTAAATACCGAATGTTCGGAAGTATTTCATAGAGATATAAGTTTTTACATTGAAAAAAAAACTAAAAAACTAATCTTTTGCAAATCTTGCTAAACTTTTGAGCAGTACAGTAAATATTTTAAAAAAAAATGTCTAAATATTAACGGAAATCAGAACACAGGCAAGCGGACAGAAACCCAGGCAAGTAGACTAAATATAGGTATATAATCACATTTAAAATTTACTGAAAAGTGTTAAAATAGCTTAATACAAACCAAATACACTTTCAGCAATTTTCAGTCCCTTAACGCATCTAAAAAACTCATCGTGTAAACCGTAATGTTAATCAAATTAAATCCTAAAAAAAGTATTTTTATGCCTATGCATAATAAAAGCCGATTTCTCTTGTGATTTATGCAATAAAATGACGCTTAAATATGATTTATATAATTCAATATATTGACATTATTTTCGTATACATGTACACAAAAAGAATATTAAAATTAATAATAAAAAAACATTACAAATACATTAAAAATGTACATATTGTATACTTTCTAATTGTTTAAAATTTTAATTACTCATTTAAATTATTTTTTAAAAATCTATAATGTTTTGAATAAGCTCTGTTACATCTGAATAATAGTGAATATTCCCTTGTACAAATTTTACAGATTATTTCCATTTTAAAACAATATTTTTAATGAAATTTTAAATATATTATTTACTAGATCATTTTCCATTTATTCGTTTTGTTTTTCCAAAAATAAAGTTGAAATGTTTTTCAGAATTATATTATAATATGCATTTCCAAAGATATTTATATGTAGGGCTGCAATTTTGATATAAACAATACAAAACTAATATAATGATTAATCGAAATTTTATTTTAATGATACTTATTATGTGTATTCTATGTTCCTATTTTAACATGGTAATTACAAAAGTTCACTCAATAAATCTACAATAACTGTTACAGAAATGGTTTCGTCGTAATTGTTTAGTTTCAAACTGATTCAAATTGTAAATCATTGATTTCTAATATCTGTTGTATAACATATTACGTCAAAGCAGTCGAAATACATTTAGTCCGACTGTATTAGACAAATTGTGTAGTAAAACCTTTTCAAATATCGCTTTCATATCGATTACCACATGCATGTTACTACACGAAATTCATCAGATATTTTTTAATTAGTTTCTACGGCTTATGTAATTGATTCTTCGTACTATATATGATATTGTTATCACTTGCATTACCCTACTACCGTAGGTAATGGAAGTATTGTATTCGGTCCAAAAATCCGATATCGATTTTCCCCTGATTTATACGTTTTAAGGCCTTATGAATCCAAAATGTAGTTTTTGGCAATTTATCAGTGTGTGTGTATGTATGTGAGGAGTCTTTTGGTCTCCATAATATAATAAAGACAGAACTACGAAACTTCAGAATCGATACTTCAGAAAGATTAAACTTCAGAAAGTCTGGTGTACAGATGAATTTTCCAAATTTTGGTGAAAATTTGAAAACCGAAAGTGGGTAATCGGAAAACGGAAGAAAGATCGTAAGTCCAAATTCCGGTTCCAAAAATGGCTCCAACGATTTTCTTCAAAGTTGCTATATAAACACTATTAAATATCCTTTCGAATAATATAGTTGGTTAGTTCAGGAAAGTTGACAGGCATCCTGTATAAATAGCTCAGTTTCAGGTGCAAGAACATTCCTTCAAAAACGGCTGTACGGATTTTTTTTTTTTTTTTAACTCGTCATATTAGCTTCCTTTTAAATATCCTTTTGTATTTAATTATTGTTTTCCGATAAATAACTGAGTATGCCAAGTTTTGATTAAAGTTGGTATCTCAAAAGCGGCTGTAACGATTTTCTTATATCATGTATTATTTTGTTATATCATGTATTATTTGTTTGCCATGTATTACGCAATTAGAATTGAAATATTAACAGTCATCCTGCTTAGATAGGTTAATTTTAGGTATGGGAAATTGGTGTTTCAAAAAATAACTCTACGATTTTTTAACATACTATGTAAATTTTGTTTTATATATCTTCACACGTATGTTATCTTTCTCCTACCGGAAAAATTGTATGTTTGTACTACATTAGGTCAATTGTATGTCTGTTGATCACATTATCTCCAAAAATGCATATAATACGTATAATATTGTGTAATGGAAGTCGTGTGGTTAAATCACACCAGATTTTTTCTGTTGTTTTTCTGTTGCAACCAAGAAAAAATATCTTGATATAATGTTACAAACTCTCTCTCTATATATATATAATCAATTCTTGCTTATTTCATTTTATTATGTTCATTTTTATATTAGCCTTAATTGTGCTTTTTATTTAAAATGTCTGCTTAGGGAGAGAGCTCGATCTCAAACAAGTATGCTGAAATATAGCCCATATTCTGAGGCCATACGAAGCTTTTTTGAGAGTTTAACTCCTGTTTTCTATGGTTTTGAATTATGTTTTATATTATATTCTTTTCAACGGTTTTTGAATGACGTATAAGCTTAACATAGTTTATTTTTGTTTTTTAATAATTTTATTGTATTGTATGATTGAGTTGTTTTGTGGTGGTTACCTAGAGATTTAATAATGCTGCAGTTTGTGTAATCTTTTATTAATCCTTTCTTGTTTAATTTTATTTTAATGCATTATGATTTTGAGAAAGATCGCTTTTTTCTTTTAATATCTTATAATATTTTATCCATAAATATCTTTATTTTGCACGGAAAGTAATGTATATAAAAGTACATCACAAATCCATTCAGTATCTAAGAGTCATTGACAACCTCATAACACACTTTCAAGGACGCGCATACTTATTATAACAATTTAGACAGGTGTATTTAATAACTGCAAATACAGTTTGCAGAAAAAGTCATTTTCCTAGCAATAAAAACATATTATGATTTATAAATATGTTTTTTCTTTCTTTTTGCTACCAAAACACATATACACCCCGCGTCAAAATGATAGGTACAAAGGGTTTTTTCTTTGATTTTTCCTAAAATAACATTATCTATATTGTGCTTATCATTTATTATAGTCATAAAATAACACTATTCCCGGACTAATTTTTGCTTTAAGTCTAATTTAGAAAAGTTTTAAGACTAAAATTTTTCTAATTTAGGACTACACTCCGCAACAAAAAGATATGAACAAAGGTTTTTTTTTTTTTTTTTTTTTTTTTAATATATATATATATATAATTATTTTGAATATGATTATTTTGAATATGATTATTTTGAATATGATTCAAATTTTTAATACGTTTTTGATATGATAATATTTTGTTATGATAATAAATGTTTAGCACAATTTAGATAATGTTATTTTATGAAAAATTTAAAAAAATCTTATGTTCCTATCTTTTTGTCGTGGAGTGTAGTTTTAAATTAGAAAAATTTTAGTCTTAAAACTTTTCTAAATTAGTCCTAAAACAAAAATGAGTCTGGGAATAGTGTTATTTTATGATAATAATAAATGATAAGCACAATTTTGATAATGTTATTTTATGAAATATCAAAGAAAAAACCCTTTGTACCTATCTTTTTTGTCGCCGGGTGTATATATATATATAATATAAATAAATATATATATATATATATATATATATATATATATATATATATATATATATTATATATGTGTGTGTGTGTGTTTGCATATATCTATATACAATTTTTTTAGACATGTCAATGAGCAAAAAATACTATTGTAAAATTCTATTTTTTTTTTCTCGCTCTCCAGATTGCCAGCTTATTCAGAGCAGTTTTTTTTTTTTTTAAGTTTAAAACACAAATATTTTATGTTGTATACTCTGGTTTCTTTATAATTATTTTTATACTGTAAGTGTTATTCTGACATTTGTTGCTAGTCATAAGAGTTTAGGAAAAAAATCAATAAAAACATTTATTTGCTTATATACTTTTTGTTCCTTATAATAAAAAACACTGATCACAGTTGTCTAATATGAGACCTATTTTTCGAATAATATGTTTGTTTGGCAAATTTCATTTTTCTAATGCTTTGCTGCTTTTTTAAAAACATGTTAAAAATCAATACATAATTAAGACACACAACGTAAAAAATGATTCCCATTTAAAAGAAACTAGCTTCTGCCTTATTTAAATTGGCTCATTCATATTTGTTATTTAAATTGCAAATGTAAATATTTATTTAGTCGATAATCCCATGGCTTTCTAAAAATAAATAAAACTAAAACATTAATTCACTTATTTGTTTATTGTGCCTTCAGAAAAAAAAATCACTCTTTTTAATTTTGTTTGAATGTATATCTTTTTTTTTTCTTAATTCCATTCTGAAGGTTTAAGCGAAAAATATTTTATTATTATTATTATTATTATTATTATTACCATTACAAAGTACATTAACCCTCAAAACCTTTATGAGGAATGTTTCAGTCAAACATTTGTTTGCAGAAAAATGTGTTTTTGTTATTTTGATTAACAGGGATAAAATATCTAAATATCCAAATTTATATAATTTGTGTAAATCTTCTGTTTCATCTTATTATTTTGCTATTCTTACAGTGTGACACATTTACATAAAGTCCATTATAAAATTATAAATGATTTATAAATTTTATGTAAAAAAAATGTTTTAGCTAATTTAAAATTATATTTTGATTTTAAAAATGTTAAATTGTTAAAATATATATTTATGCTCATCATTGACATATTAATAGACTGGGTGACTCTATAACGCTGTAAGATGGCGATAGCATCGCATTAATTTTACATGCACTCATAATAGGAATTGGAGAAATGGACAATATCCGTTTTCTTGGTTTCGAGGCTAAATTGTACCCAACATGTGACTTCTGATTCTCGATTTCCCTATAAATTTCCCCCTAGATGCATATATTTCCCTACGCAATGCAAATATTTCCCCATAAAACATGAGTGTAAACATTATATCCTCCATTTTCCCCTGTAATAGTCACGTGTCAGGGGTTTATTACGTAACGCGGATAAAGTCCATTATATAAGAGGAAATGGTATACAGAGTATGGTTCTGTATGGGTTCTGACGTTAACTGTTATCTACTCAAGATGGCTGATGCAATAGCAGTTAAGGCTTCCAGGAGCCATACTGAGTCCACCAAACTTTGGACACAATCGTATTTATCTCATTTATTTAACATTTAATTGACAGTTTTTAGACTTACAGTTAGAATGATTTTATCTCGAATTATCCATATTACGTAATTTCACAATAACAATGCATACTTTCTCGTATAATTATGAGGGCCACGGTAGACCGGTCGGTAAAGTGCTAAGCTCATAATTGGAAGATTACAGGTTCGATACTCGATACTGTCAAAGACAATCGTGTACATTAATAGTGACTGTTGCGCGTAAAATCCGTTGTGGCCGCGATACCCTCTACGTTCCCATCCAAATTAGAACTCTGGGGGTCACCGGAGCAGATAAGCCATCCCTTCCGTGGAGGATCAAAATTGTGATGGCATGTATCCGGAGAATATGGTAACATGAAGGATATTGCAGCCATAACGGATTTTATGCGCACCAGCCGCCAACAGTGCACACGACGGTGTTTAACCGGATCGAGTAAGAAACGGGCAATCCTCGAATTACGAGCTTGGCACTCAATCACCAATCTCCCTCTGCCTGGTGGTTCGATAACCTGGTGCGTATTTAAACTGACTCACAATTCCCTGTTAATCTCCCTCGGTCCTCATAATTATATTACAAATTATTCATTGTTATTGTAAAATTATGTAATATGAATACTTCGAGATAAAAGCCATTGTAACTGCGATGAATCCTAGACAGTCGACACTTATCTATAGCGCTGTACTACTGCGACGTTAAACTCAACCAACCAACCAACCAAATACTTACGTTTCTTAATAGTTTCTGCGGCCACTACCCTAATAGTACATCTTCACCAAGTGACATCCTCAGGATGCCTATGAAGACACTGAACTGATGATGGAGAGAGCAGGGGTAGAGCTCTTCAATTTATTAAGAAATAAAAAGCTTTATTAGCTTATGTTTATTCATGCCACACAAGAGTTTCAGAAAATTATGAGGTATGTGCCAATATGTAACAAAATCTTTCCTTATTCATTCTATATTGTTTTTATTATTTAATTCAAAATGTGAGAGATATTAATGAAATCATTACTAAATGAATTCTAATTTCCTTTTGCTATATTCTAAAATTTTAATTGCGATATATATAAAGAGAGAGAGAGAGAGAACGACATAGATATACGAATAATACAGAAACAGTAGATATGCACAAGACGTTTTTTAGAGGAAAATATTGGGAAATGGTAGTTATTTAGGTATTTTCTACATATCATTCTATAAATATAATGAATAATATTATATTTTCCTTGTATTATTACAGGGATAATAGTTTTCTATAATGTTTAATATCTCAATCACATTTATCTCTTTATTGTTTAGAAAAGTATCCGCATTTGTATTGTGGTTATATGTAATGCATTTCTCAGAAATAAATACAACTATAATTTCTGGTAAGTGTACCATTTCACTAACCATCTTATTTTCCTAGATTCAACGTTCCTATAGAAACTGCCACATTTCTCAGAACGGCGTATTCTTATTACCATAAATAAAGCAACATATTTCCCTTTGGATTTATTCCATAAGAGTTGTTATGCCTTAGATTGATTTTGTAATGAAAGCTTTCCTAGAAAAAGGAATTTTTTGTTTATCTTCATTATTATATAGTAATCGAAAAAATATTGACTTGAATTTTACTCTAAAAATATTAAATTATCTCATAAATGTATTATGTTATAGATTATGTTTGCTTTAGAAAAAAAAAAAAAAAATCTTGTATTTGTTCAGTATTGGAACTGGTACTCGTATTAATTTAACAAAAACGTTATCGTGTTTTCAATGAATTTATCATTTATTTTATAATTAATTTAGTATTTCTCATGTTTTATCGAATTTCTCATTTATTTTAGAATTAATTTCGTGACATACAGTCGACAGCAAAATTATTCAAGCTCTAGCAGTAATTCGTATTTAAAATGAATTTCGTTATGTTGCGTTCTAGGGGTTCGTAAGTTGTCCAAGAATGAAAGGCGTAACTTACAAAAATTCAGTAATTTATTCACAGAAAGTTCCAGAAAAATACAGGTATATAAACCAAGTATCAGCTTCAATTCAGCCAGTAAACACAGCTTAAACAAAAGCTGTCAATAGCAAATCCACAGTATAAACTGTATAGCAATTACACACAAAGCAAGTCTCTTCCAAAGAGACTCAAAGCAGTGCAAGCATTAGCGAAACTGACTGACTCTGATCTCAGACTGAACTGAACTGAACTGCCTTGGCGAAAGAACGTTCCTTATATACCCCTGTAGAAAAGTGTGGAAAGTTCCGGAAATTTCGGTATCACATCAACCAATGAGATTAGAGCTTCCATATTTGGTATATCCCTTATAAGGATTTTTCTCGCCAAGGTCGCCAAAAAAATCTCCAAGGTGTGAAAAAGTCGCCAAATTTGACGCCAAATCCATTACCTGCCTTATTGGGACTTTTTAATGCGTTTTTAAGGGAAAATAAGGCTATTTCAACGCTAAAACGACTAGAAATGCACAAAATTAGCACTTTATCAACTTACTAAGCCTCTTCGAAAGAATTTATACAAAAATAAACACAATTATTTACAATTTTGTAACAATATGTACCTAATACTGTTTTGCTAAGTAAATATTTGTCGGGTCATGATCTTAGTCTTATGCTGTTTATAAAAAAGTAAGTTGATGATAAAAATTAACGATCAAACTAAAAAAATATACATATGGAAAATATATGTGTGTGCTTTTGCTGCCAACTGTAACTCGGTTTCACTTGTTATGTAAAACACTGAAATTCGTTTATTACAATTTATTTAACTCCCAATATTTTTTATCTAAACTCTGAATTATTTAAATACGTTAAATCATGCAAATAATAATAATAATAATAATAATAATAATAATAATAATAATTTGTAGGAATATTAATAAAATTATATTTAATTGCATAAAATTATATAAATAAATCTGTATTTTGAAATCTTGGAGTATGTGTAATATGGTATAATTTTAAAATATAAATGTTGCTTAAAAAATAAGATGTATATCTTGAAGATTTTACATAAATAAAAAATATATCTATTAAAATAAAAAATATGTGTTTCAATGTAAAACTTTCTAGAAATATATTTGAAATCATTTAAAACACTTATTTTCGTGTAAAACTAAAAGTATGCATTGAAAGGAAATTAAAGCTTACTTATTCTATTGTGATAAATGCCATTGCAAATTAAAGCTATATACTTTTCCTGTACTTTTTTCCTTACGTTTTAAGACAATTTAAAATATTAAATAAGTATTTTAATAGTTATATATAACGCTCTGAAATAGAAAGAAAAAATACAGAATATATATATATATATATATATATATTTTTTAAATACTATACGATTATAAATGTACATACAGTCGGTAACAAAAGTGTCCGAACACTAACAAAAATTCCTATGTAAAAAAAGTACACTTCATACGGTTTTGTTAAATAAATCCTTGTCGAATCCAGTTCTTAGTCAGTGTAAGCACGTGATTCGATAAGGATTTATTTAACAAAACCGTATGAAGTGTACTTTTTTTACATATGAATTTTCGCTAGTGTTCGGACAATTTTGTTACCGACTGTATATGGAAATTCGACTTACTTTTTTCCGAGCAAAATAATTACTACAGCATGACATAGGATTCAATCAAATAATTACTGCTAGATTTTAAAGAAATTGTAAACGTTAAAAATGTTTTTTTTTTTTTTAATATTTAATGCACTCCTGTTCAAATGTTTAGCAAGATTTTCAAATGATCAGTTTTTTCAATTTAAATCTTATCTCTCCATGAAATGTTTTCAAACTTTGGGTTTATAATGAACTGGGTCTTCCTCATATTTTTCAGTAAAGCTTGGTTTAAGACAACAATTAGAGATCTGGTAATAAACTGAACAAAATAATGTTTGTGATCACCTTGTATCGTTAACTTAACGAAATGATCTGTAACTTTATGATATGTTAATACAGACCCAGTACAAGTTGTGGATGACTCTGTATGACGATAGCATGTTAAATTACGGATATATAAGCATTTGTTTTAAAACTGCCAAAAACATCAGCATGTTTTTTATTTATAATATACTAAGTTAAAAAAAAAAAAAAAAAAAAAAAAAAAAACTATTCCCGCTTTCAGATGAATTGAAAAAACGCTTTTGAAATAATATACTGCAATCGAAATACAAATATCTTAAATATCTCATGAAACATAATTTTTGAGAAAATTTTTTCACTGCGCATGCATGTAAGATACTTATTGTCTAAATTGAAAGCTACATATATTGGGCAACTTTTGTCAAAAGTTTATTTGAATAGAGTAAATATTATGCAAGTTGTTGGCAAAAGACAGAGCTAGATTTTAGGTATTTTTAAAGAGTTGAAACTTTATAACGGTATTTTCACATACCGCGTAGTTAATTTGAAGATCCAATTGTTTAAACCACGCTCCAAAAGTGCTTTCTGGGGGAAAACCCTCCATAAACTTGTAACTCTAACACATTTTTGTTTATTTACTAAGATTTGGGAAATCTTAAAACGTTTTTCACAAAAAGTAACTTTTTCAAAATAGTTGAAATAATTGGATCTTCAAATTAATTACGCGGCATGTGAAAAACCCGTTATGAAATATCAACTCCTGGAAAATATTTAAAATATATCTTGTTCTTTTTCCGACAATTTACTTAATTTTTACTCTATACAAATGAACTTTTGGCAAAAGTTGCTCAATATACCTAGCTTTCAACGTATGTAAGGAAATTCTTTTCTATATTTCGCACATGCGCTGTGAAGACGTTTCTCGCAAAAAAGGTCATATTTTATGAGATATTTAACACTTTCGCGAGTGGCATATTTTTCCTTTTTTTTTCCTGATTGCCTGGGAATATTGAAGTAAACTCAAAATAGTTGCAGCAAACTTTTGATGTTTATGTATGTATAAAAATTAGATATAATGTCTTGAAATGTTACTCTTATAATTATCTGAAGTTTGAAATGCAGATTAGTCATATAACATTAGAACGAAAATATAACACAATCAAAGATTTAATACCCTAATAATACTATCGAAATAATACTAAAGTATTTTTTTCATAGAAATTTTTTAAAGGATGTGAATTTACGTCAGCGGCAACTAGATATAGAAGTTGATATGACGTGAATTCACGTCAGCGGTCGCGAATGTTTTAATATAGCTGTATTCTGATTGCAGTATATTGTTTCAAAAATGTTTTCTTCAATTTACCTGAAAGTGGAATATTTTTTATTTAAAACTCTGTATATCATAAATAAAAAACATGCTCTTTTTTTTCAAAATAATTTCTTATATCTCCGCTGTTTAACATGCTATCATCGCGCATATTCGTGCACAAATTATACTAATCTTTACTAGATATTCTAAAGTTGCAGATCATTTCGTTCTCTTAACAATACAGGCTAATCGGAAATGTTATTAATTTTGCTCAATTTCTTATCAGCCTCCTAAATGTTGTATTCAACCAATTTTCACTGAAACACATAAGGAAAACCTAGTTCTTTAAATACCCAAAGTTTGGAAACATTTCATCGGGAGATGAAAAAAAAAAATGATCGTTTGCAAATCTTGCTATATTTTTAAGCAGAAGTGTTTGTCTTTGAATTCTGAAAATTTATACACCTATACATAGAAATGTTCAATATGAAATAAATTAAAATTTCTCAAAAACTGTTTAAAGTAAAAGTAAAAAAATAAAATAAAATAAAATGTCTTAAAATTTTTCAAATTCTCCACTACCTAGATTCAATTTCTTTTTTCTGGATTTTATATTATTAGGATTTATCTATATAGTCTAAACAAATTTCTATTTTGATTAATTTAGATTATATTGATAAACTATAATAATATAAAATTAGAGAAAAAAAATTACATACTTAATAGTGATATATTTATATTCACGTGCATATTAACAATCGCAATTTGAAAAATGATTTATAATGTTCATCATCTTTTTAAATTAATTAAATATTAGTTAAAATATTAAAATACTAGAAGTAGTTGATTTTTTTGTGAAATTGTTATATATGTATAAAATAATAGCCTAAAGAACTGTAATAATATACATTCTCCTACTTTTTTTTTAATTAATTAAAAAATACCGTTTTCCATTAAAATTAATTTTAGCATTTATGGCTTAAGTACTTGCAATTGCTAATAAACTACATGTTTGGTCTTTTTGGTAGACTTTTAAATGAAGTATTAAAAAATAAAGACAATAATGGTGTAAAATAAAGACAAAATTATATAATTAATACACACAGTTATTTAACACACCACTTAATATGCAAACATTATCCATACGAGAGATATAAATTTATTAAACGGCATTTATTGAATACTTCAGACATGGATGTTTAGAATAGGAGCTAATGAAGACAGTACATAGAAAATGCAAATTCCTTTAATTAGAGGAAATAAATATATTTCTACGTATTTAAGTAAAAAAAAAAAAAAATAATAATAATAATAATTTTGTTTAAAACATATCCTCACAAAATCAATAAATAAAAATAAAGTTATATGTAAAAGTGTTTTAGTTATTTTTTACTATCTTTGTTCTATATTAAGTATGCAATTAAAGGTTACTATATCATCAGTATCAATTTTCAGTATTTAGTGAATTATATGTAATACATAAAGTTTTATTTAAAAAAAAAAAAATCAATAAAACATTTATTTAAATTAATAGATTTTGCATAAAACATAAACGTGAAGTTGTTATTCTGAGTTTTATAACTTAATTTGAATGAAATTTGCTGAATAGCAGAATATCAAATTTTAGCTGTTCTTTTAAGGGCAATTTATATTCGGTAGTATATATTCGATAGAAAATATTGCTTACATAGTTGAAACATCGAGGTATTACTCCGGATTTTTTTATACCACTACTTTCTTAAAGTTATTTTTGACTTACATTATCTCAAAACTTCGTTATTAAATAAAGTAATTTTTGCTAGTATAAGTTGTAGATATTTAGAAAATCGAAAAGATTGCAACTCCGTGAGTAGTACATAATCAAATACTATCGATCAAATAATACATGTTTTTAAACAGTATACTTATATCTGTTTTCTATACGATGTATGTATAATAACATAATAATACAGCTATAAATTTTTTGTACAGAAAATGTGATTATTTCCCTTGTAAACTCCATTTATTTTCATTCTGATTGAATATGACTCTTACAAATTAAATATATCTTACATCATAAACAAATATTTAATAAAAACTTTGAATTTTAGTAATAAAGTTGTTTCCGAAATTTGCACCATATTTGTCTTCAAAGAGAAAAGTTCAAATAATGTTTAATTAAGAAGTTAATTGTACAAAAACACACAAAAAAAGATACTTTTCTAAGTTTAAATATTGAAGGTCTAATTTAATAAGCTTCAATGAAACTTCAAATAATTCTTTTTTTAAAAAAAGGTTAAAAACCAATTCACTATAAAAGGTTATGTAACATTACAGTTATGTAAAATTACATGATTTAATAATGCGTAAATATTCAAAAGCTTTTTTTCTCATTATATATTTTGTTAGTTTTTGTAGTTAATTAAAAAAACATCGTATAAAAGGAATTTATATTGAGTTTATAAATATACTTTTTCCTAATTCTTTTATAAAGTAATATGTAAATTGGAGAATTAAAGATTTATAAATTTTCACAATATTACACAAGTGGAATTGTGAATACATTTTGTATGTGAAGTAAGTTTTTGAATTCAGGATCATTAACTGATTAAAATTCTGCATCAACATGATTGTTCTTAAATATCAATACTAATTTCTGACGTTAGATTCCTTGATAATGTCGACGGACCCTCCCACTCCAAACACACACACACACACACACACACACACACACACATATATATATATATATATATATATATATCGATATATACATTGAAGATTATATATTTTTATTTAAATATTCAAGTAAATATTTAAAGATGCAAAATTTGAATTTAATGGGAAACATTAATTAATATTTTATTAAACATTTATTCGAATGATTACCTTTTCTAATAAGATACAAAAAGAAAAAGAAACAGTTAATGCTTTGCTTGAAAAACTCTTTTTGTAAATTATGGATTTATCAAAAAATGCATATCTAAAAAAAATATAAATTATGATTTACATTATTTTTCACACACAGACTTTTACAGAACATTTGTGGAAAATATTTGAGTTGTACTTCAGTTTTGACATATATTCCCAGAATTAGCCTCATTATTTTTTTTTTGTACAATAAATAGCGATATTTTTCGTGTTTGTAAAAAGAATATATCTCTGATCAATTTGAAATCTATCCTCAAACGGATAACACCCGACATGAACCCAATAGCTATATTTGAAATCGAATCGAAACCCGACCCATAACCCTTATAACATAAAATCCCGTCTTCCACACACCCGAAAAAAAATGTCAATCATGTGAATAAATCAGAAAATCAAGAAAACAAGAAGTATTTACACTGGAGAATAAATAAGTATCCTTTAAATAGAAACTACCGATATTTGAGGTTTGCGATAAGAACGTCTATTAATTATAATAAATAAATATGCATTATATTTGTAATGGACATAAGAAGTATGCTTATATCAGTAATGCAGTTATATTGCTCTCAAACAAATTCCTGCTTCTAATTGAGATCGTTATTATACCTGCTTTCAACTTGACTTGACTCGTTAAAACCAGATATAAAAAAGAAAATTAATAAGCATCACACAATGTAGCAAGAAGCAAAACTCAAATCACATTTTCCTAGATTAAATATATAAAGTACTAAACTCACCGCCTTATGAATCCACACCATGATAAAGGTCACTCCTAGGTGATTCCAATCTGCCCTGTTTGAAGCAATTCTTCTCCATTCTGCCTTTCCAAACTTCACAATGTTGTCTTTCCAACGATACTGTTGTCTCTTCTTCGGTCTTTTCTTAACTCTCGGTAACCAAACAAGGACTTCGGTGGTCCATCTATCATCGTTTCTTTTAGCAAATTGACCAGTCTAGCTTCATTTTAACTTCTTAATTCAACAAGTGGTATCAATAACTTTAGTTTGCTCCCTAATCCACGAGTTTCGCTGTCTCTTTGGGTAAATCCTAACGTGCATTTCTCCAGGATTCTCCGGGTTATTTGAAGCTTTTGCATAGTTTTACACTTTAATGTCCAAGTTTCTGGAACGTTAATTTATACAGGCCAAATACAATGGTCAAAAACTTTTCTTTCAAACTAATTGGGATGTCGCGTTTGTACTGTATATGCGGTATTTTTCCGAATTAATAATTTTCTGGTTCGATCCCAGGTCGCGTTTGCAGGCTTAATGATTATAATTTTTCTTGGCTTTCTCCGAAACTCGCGTATAGCATACGTAAACTAGGAGCTATAACTCTTTTTTTTTTTTTTTTTTAACCACAAAAAAGGCACATCACACAAGCCTAGGGCACCCCGTGTAGTCAGTTGGTATGCCCCAGTTTCGATAATCACAAGAAGTAGATTTTCGTAATTTGAGAAAAATAATGGGTATTATTTATTACTGTGTACATGATAAGTAAGTGTAGTATGTGTAAAGGTATATTTTAGCATTTTGTAAAGAAATGTCAATTTTTGTTTTGTAAATTTCTTTATAACTACTCTACTTTTCGGTAGGCACAAGACTTTTTTTTTTTTATTCTTCTTATTATTATTTAAGAAAATGAATGTCAAAGTTAAAATTATTTTACAGTTTTCTTAAAACATCATAAGTAAATAATAATAATAATAATAATAATAATGATAATAATAATAATAATAATCATTTAAAAAATTTTACACTAAGTATAAAAATATGAATGATGTATTAACATTGATATATATATATATATATATATATATATATATACATATTAAAGTTAAATCTTTAGTAATTCATTATTTAAAGAACATGCAAAGAATAAATGAACTTTCCTTACATGCATTTAAAATACAATTGAATTTAAATGTACATGCATGTAATTAAAATAAAATAAACTTACTAACCCGCATTAGTAAGAGTAGAGCAATTATCTAAATTACTAAAATTAAATGGAGCTCACATGAGTAGAATGTTTCAAACACGCTTTGAATTTCATTTAATTATGGTATCCCATACAATAAAACCGAATAAAGTGCTTTTAACTAATTAAAATTAAAAATTAAATAAGAGTATCTTTGTAATGGATTATTGAAGTAAATTTTTTTCTAGCTCATATTGCTTTTATTTTTACTTTTCAAACATAATATGTAAGGAAAGTATTGTCATCATGACAAAAACTTAGTTTGAGATTTTGGTGTATCTATACCTTTTGATATCTCCTGAATTAAATTTTGTAACGTTATGTATATGTATGAGTGAACACGCTAGCGTCTAAACGCTTTGTTGGAATGAGCTTAAGTTTGGTACATACGTGTCACCGTAACACAAATCCCATTGATTTTGGTGAATCTGGCATATATAGCTTTTTTTTTTACTGTGACACAAAGAAAAATTCTTCATTATTATGGTCTATGGGCTCTAATTATTTAAAATACTACAGTGTCTAAATGCCTTATTGAAGCAAACTGAACATTAATACACATATTATAGATCACCATCAAACCAACTGTATAGATTTTTGTAAATTTAGCGCTTATAGTTTATTATTATTATTATTATTATTATTATTATTATTATTATTATTTTGTTTTTATAAATTTACATACTGTGTTTATCTGAAAATAAAAATTATTGTACATAAGTTATCAGACATTATTATTATTATTATTATTTTTTTTTTACTGAAAGCATATTTCAAACAAGATAAATTTAATGTTATTTTTTCTTTTAATTCAATGAAAATTGCAAGATAATATATGATTTTTTTTTAATGAAAAAATGTATTTCAAAATGTAATCTGTAATAATTGAAATAAAATTATCAAAATTTCACAATTCTCTTAAAAAAAAAAATGAATAAAATAAATAAAATATAACCTTTTATTATATATACATATATATATATAAACAATAGTGTCGCTCCCATTTTTTACCTTTTACGAAAGGCTTCCGAACGGTGTAAATCCCAAATCACCTGCCCGAAGCGTCGCCAGGAAAAGGAAATGAATCCATTAGTAAAAGCCAAAAAAATTCGATTAACTTTTAATAATGCGATAAAGGTTTAACAAAATTAGATTCTTCTAAATATAACTCATCGTTTAATTTCAGATATATTTATCTGATAAAAAAGGAAATGAATCTATACTTTTCCCTTTTTATTTAGTAAATTCAAAATTTTAATCAGATACTAAAAGCATAAAAGATTACAGCATCAACTAGGAAACAATATATATATATATATATATATATATATATATATAAAGTGATAAGAGAATTTTATTTATTAAATATTAATCATATCAATTTAAAGCAAAGAAAAATAATTCAATATGCACATTCTTATTGCAATAAATAGAATTTAAAAAAATTATGAATTCACAATCATTAATTTATTGTTTTAAAACCGCTGTTAACTTATTACTACGAATTCTTTATTCTGTACTTTAATTTCACTGAATTTTAAATAAAATTATGGTAAAAAAAAATATGATCTATAGACATTCTATTGTGATGATTCTACGAAAATAGGTATTCAAACATTCAAACTATACATACAATCTACTGTATTATCCGAAATATATGTTTATTAAGTAATGAGCTTAAAAATACTTAAATTTCTACAGGACTTTAACAAAACATTTAATATATTTTTGAATATTCATTAGAACCTTTTTAAAAGAATTAGGGATTGATTTTGCAATATTTTCAAAAGAAAAAATATTAGAAATAAAAATCTAACAAAAATCATGTTTTTTTTTTGTTTGTTTGTTTTTTACCAATTTTTACATATGCATGCATATTTTTATATGTAATCAATAAATTTCAAAACCCATCTTTAATTCTTTTAAGTTGGTTCTATTGGACATCTAAAAAATATATTAAGTCCTTCATTAATTATCTTTGGAAGTTTAATTATTTTGAAGATTTTGAATTCAAGAAAAAATGCAAGCTCAGAAAACACAATTTTAAGAATTCAATTCTGTAAAAAATATGTCATAAACCATAAAAACCATATTGCCTGAATATATATTTTATTGAACAAAGTTAATATAATAGTTCAATAATAGTTCAATAGTTAGTTCAATAATAATAGTTAAAAATAGTTCAATTTATAAATATAAAATGGTAATATAAGCTTTAATATCAAACTTACTTCTGTGTTTCCGGCAATGTTGCGAAGTCCCCTTAAATCTGTCACCTATAATAAAATGTTCATTTAAAAAAAATAAAAAATATTATAATTTTATATACGCTTTACAAAACTTTAGAATTTTGAATACATCTAAAATCTGAAAAATCATAAATATTAAAATCTTAATTTTCACATAATATTTGTTAAGACAGCTCTTTGTTGAAACAGATGTGGCAGTTATTCTCATAGGAATACAGGATGGTTATAATTAAGCCACTTAGCTGCCAAGTGGTGTGAATCCGAAATTTACAAAATTGAGTTAGAGGTATAATATTGTTCCTTCAGGGGTCCTTTATTCGTTTGTCAAATGGTGTAAGTCCTAGTTTATATTTATGCCACTGAGAGCAATTAGAATTAATTGTGATACATTATAATTAAATGTGAGCATGAATACAAAAATCCTTTTTTCTCAAAATGGTATTTTTGGACTTACATTACTTGGCAGCTAAAGGGCTCAATTAAACTTGGCTTATTCAACGCTCGCTATAGCTATAACTAAAATGTAGGTTGTGAATCGAAAACTAATACATGGACAATTCAAACGATATGCTCAAACATTCTGCAAAAAAATAAAATAAAGTAAAAAATATTTTTTTTTTCTAATTTCTGCTAGGAGGATCATTACATTTAAAATGGTTGAAAATATTTAGAATACAAAACTGTGGTCTATTTTAACATTTTCGTACCTTGCGACATTTAAAACTTTTATTCTTATACATTTACATAGGTTTTTGCGGCAATTATTTTACAGTTGACAGAGTGATGAGTAGTTTATTTTCCACACCTTGGCCGGGTCCGTTCTCTCGATACTAATCAGCATGATTTTTGGTTATGGGTCAACTTAAAGAATTTGGTTTATCATAGAAAAGTTGTAACTTTGGCTGAGTTGAAAGACCGCATAACCTTGCATGTGCGGCATATCACTGGCGATCAGTTGCGGTCAGTTGCTGAACACACGGTTCATTGACTGCTATTTTTACATTTTAAAGATTGAGTAATATGCTTCACACCGCTAAACTGCCCTAAAATGTGTGTGTAATAATAAATAAGGGTGTTTGTACTGAAAATTGTTCCGAGTTTTTAATTTGATGTATGCCTTCACCCTATCAGATTATTTATTTATTATTTATTTATTTACCTTACAGAATCAATGAACACACCCTTTGAATTCTCTAGATACGAATTTTTAACTCAACCCGCATTTTAGTTATAGATACAAAAGGCACTAAATAGGTAGGCTGACAAGAGCAATGTACCTTTATAATAAAGAAGCATTAAAAATTGCTACAATTATCAAATTATAGATGTATTTTTTCATTCCTAATAAATAAGGACTAAAAATAAAGTGTTATTGATTAATAATTTAGTTTCTACAATGTTTTAAAACTTAGAAAAATGCCTTCAAAGAAAAAGAAAAAAAAAAAAGGGAGTCCCTATTTGTCTCCAGAAAATGAAGCCGTTTGGTCAGTATATGAATAGGCCAAGTTCAATCATGAACACCCTGTAAACACTGAGATTTAGGGAGGGGGTAAGTAAGTGTATACTGTATACATGAGAAAGTGTATACTGCCGCATTAGTGCGATATAAAGATCGCAGTAGTGCGACAGTATGGGCAGTTGTCGAGGGTCTAGGACTCACTTTAAAGGGTGGTCTGGACACATACAATAACAATTTTGATCTTACACAGAGGGATCTCCCCCATTTCAGTGACCCCTTTGATGTATATTTTATATGGAAACAAGGGGACATTGCGGATACGGCTGATTTCACGTGCACCAACCACCATTAGTCTTCGGCCGGCTCGAGTATCAAATGCGTAATCTTCCAATTACGAGCTCGGAATACTATAGACTAAGCTACCAAAGCAAGATTTTGTCAGGAAGCACCTTAATAAATCGAATGATTTGAGTATAAATATCACAAAATCAAAATTTTTGTCAAATTTCGGCAATTTAGAAATGTTTATGTCTTCTAAATTATAAACATGAAACGGATAAAATAATGACAAGCAAGGCTAAAAAGTGTTAAACATGATATTTAAATACAATGCAAATGAAGATAACCTTTAATGTAACTAAGAGACAATTTTTTAAAGGCATAACAATGAGCAATTTTTTACAGAATAAAATAATATCCCCATGAATTTTATACATATGTAGAATATATTTTGGTTTAAAATTTATTTACACATTTAAAATAATAAAAAAAAGTACATTTTCCGAATCCTTAGAAATAAAAAAAGATGAGAGCTTCTTTATTTTAAATATTCTAACAAAAGACTAACATTAGATAAATATGCTGAGGAGTAATTATCTTAACAAGAAAACTCTTGATTCATTAATTACCCAGAGGACATACTTATGAATTTCGGGGAACAAAATGTTTATACCATTTCAAAGAAATTTTTATGTAGTTTGAAGAATTATTAATTTTTTGCTATTGTGAAGAATACAATACTATTAAGATGCTATTGTACTATTTTGTGAAAACAATTCTCTTTTGTTTTACATATTCTATGAAATAATTGTTTATTTCAGTATAGTTGTACAAATCTACACTTATTTTTTTAGCGTGATTTTTTTTTTTTTTTTGTAATTGTTTTTATGTAAATAGTAAATTTGGGAATGTAAAATAAATATTTATATTAAAACCCATTAAGCCTCAAGAATTTCTTTAATTTGCGACGGCATTGACAATTCTATTTCTTGACATGTATTTTAAGGTTTTATTATCTTTTCATTTGTATTGATACAGTTATATCTCATATATATATATATATATATATATATGTACAGGGTGCCCACTAAGGTCCGATTCCACACTTTTAGCCGCTGAACGGCTGCATAAATATTTTGGAAAGCGGTGAGTATGTGCAGTAAAGTACAAATGCTCTACTAAATGCTACAGTTTAAAGTGCCACATGGTGGTAACGATCCTGTCTGGAAAATGGTACTAAATAGATGGAAGAGCGAATAACTAAATTGTAGAGATTTTACAAAAAACACCCTGTAGATACGAATGCAAAAAACAAAATACTTAAAACGTACATTTGTTTATTCGTGTTTACTTACTCTGTGATGGGATCTTAGAAAGAAAACAACAGCTATTTATCACAAAATATTTTTATCTTTCATATTTAAATACCTATCTTTCAGCTACAATACGCAAAGCTTTATGTAAGGTACGAGTCACCCGCTACGCTACAACGTGTCGCATGTAAAAATGAAACAAGGATCTGAATTTGCGTTGCAGCTGACGGATAGAAGTTTGAATTTCTAAAATAAGATAATATTTTTGTGCTGAAGAGCCTTTCCCCCCCCCCTCTTTTTAAATTGTTTACCTGGTCATTGCGCAGGAAATTGCGAACGAAGAAATACTCACATTAGAAGTTCTATTTCCAGCATTCATGTCTAGTATATTTGCGTACTAAAACGATAGTGTTCTTCCACTTCGTATTTTTCTAGTGTTCGGATACTTTTGTTACCGACTGTACAGTCGGCTGCAAAATTATTCGAGCACTAGCCAATAATTCCTATATTTAAAAAGTACACTTAAGACTGTTTTGCTAAGTAAATCCTTGTCGAATCATGTTCTTAGACTGATTAAGAACATGACTCGATAAGGATTTATTTAACAAAGCTGTATTAAGTGTACTTTTTTTTGGCAAGGATTATTGCTAGTGCTCGAATAATTTTGCAGCCGACTGTACGTGTACATCCTTAAATACAATGACAGTTTTAAGGAAAAAAAAATTACAAAGAGATGTTTAAATAAATGCTATTTCTTTGTTTTTATTTTGATTTATTTTGATTTTTATAATTATTTTTTTTTTTTAACAGTACAGTATTATATGTGTCATTTTTGTAATGAGAATGCTTATTTCCTTACTCGTCTGATCGGACGTTAATCCTTTTCAATAATAAATCTCGATTTGTCTGCTCTTCTTTTAGCAAATACTTTTCAATTTTCTTTTGTACTTGATAATATTGTTCAGACATTTGTTGCTGAAACCATTTTAATAGTTACGGAGACGAAAAACAACAAAAACAGTAATAATGCATAAAATAAATAATGATGTAGGAACATTTTAGAAAGCATAAACGAAATCTGCTTATTTAAAGGATGTTAAGAATCTTTTAAACATTTTATTGTTCATCTTCTGACTGTTATTAAAATGCATATGGTTGATATTAAATCTAATTTACTGTTTGTTGTTACATGAAAGAAAATATCTTAAAATATTAGTTTTTAATAATATCATCATTATTAAATTTTCGCTTCAAAGGTCATATAAATTATGATTAAAAATATTTTAATGGATGAAATTTTAGGAATATTACTTGAAAATCACACTCAACAACTTTAGATCACCTTGGAATAGTTATACAAGACATGAAAAAAATTAAAACACCAAAACATTCAGTACAGTCGGTAACAAAAGTCTCCGAACACTAACAAAAATCCCTATATAAAAAAAAGTACACATAATACAGTTTTGTTAAATAAATCCTTGTCGAATCCTATTTTTAGACTGACTAAGAACAGGATTCGACAAGGATTTATTTAATGAAACTGTATTAAGTGTACTTTTTTTACATAGGAATTTTTGCTAGTGTTCGGAGACTTTTGTTACCGACTAAACATTATCATCGTAAAAGAACGTAAAAATTATTAGCATCTCAAATATTTTACAAAGAGTTTCCGTGTTAATTATCCACTGTTATCAGAACTCATCAGAGTTCAACTGTAACCCGTAGCAAGATTGTCGAGAACCTCTACACTGAATAAATCTCCCTTTTCGTGTTTTTCTCACGAGAATCGCGAAAAAATGTCTTTTTCATGTCCTTCGGTTTCTCTTAAATGACGTTGCAAAACTCTTCCCATAAAATAAAGTAATAAAGACGTTTAAGTTTAAATTTGTGATAAATCCGTGAACGAGTATGTTTAAATGTGTCAGTAGCATTTGTTTTATTATACAATGACAAAATTTTACACAGTATCATACTGCGTTATGAGTAAAAGTATACATCTGAATCTGTATTATATATTATATTTTAATTTATTGGTATTTTGTGCACGGTTTTGTTTAATTGTGATTGCTGATTTATATAGTGACTCAAATCTAAGAACTGAATTTTCATCCATTTTCTATCTCTGACTGAACTGGAAATTGACATATATGTAACATCCGATGACGATACACGCTTAGGTAATAACGGACTTTGGACAGGAGGTCTGGGCAGAATGGGAAACTAACTCCAATTCAAAATTCGATTCCGAATTTTAAATAATTTTCTGTCGACTGATTGATCAGATATTTTACAAACAAGTATAATTCTCTCGCCAAGGATTGTCGTCGGAATTAATGCTTGAACATGCAGTACGGGACTTAAGGTAAAAATTAGGGTCTTGACCTCCGGCACCAATTCAAAATTTATTCTCGAATTTTAACCCACCTTTCATCATCTGATTGAATTGAAGATTTGCATACATGTTATATTATCCAAATATGCTGAATTGGAGTTTTTAGTACATATAGAAATAAAAGCATCTTTTTAAAATGATATTTATTATAAAAAATATAAAAAAAATCCTTATTATATTAATATGTAGCGAATATTATTTAACTTTTTAAATTGCATTTTCAATGCAGTAAATAATTTTAAGAGGATATTAAAAGACAGATATTTTGTTTTAGAAAAAGCAGGTCATACATTTATTCTTTAATAATTTCTTATTCGTAAAATCTTTACTGAGACTAATCCTGTTATGCAAGTTTTAACAAAATATTTCATACCATAAGAAATTGTAAGATGACGTGGATTTCTATTCCTATTTTGCTTTTCTGAATATATAACTGCCTAAATTTTGTTCATCGAATATTAAACATTTCAGGAGATACTTAATAAGTATTATTATTTAAAATATAAAATATATAAACTAATTCACATTGTCACTAAAATATTCTTAATTCAGTATGCTTCCGTGAAGTTGAAAAATTTGAAACTCTAAATTTATTACTCTGTAATTAAATTGAAAATATGAAAATTATTAAATAAAACTATATATTTGATAATTGTTATTTGTTATAAATAATATAATAAAAATATATTTGTTATATATTTGTTATTTCAATAAATGCATGTAAATATTAATGTATTTACGTTCTCGAACAAACTAGTTAACTTGATGTTTAAGATGCTTACTAAAGTTCTGGCTTTTTTTTTTTCTATGTTAAATCATAAAAAATATTTTATTCGGATTTTTACCTTTTCAAAACAATGAATGTGGTTAAAGCACCAATGCTTTCACAAAAAAGATAATTAGTATTATAATTTCTAGTTAAAGAAAACAAACTGTGAAATGAGTCTTTATCATTTGTAGTAAAAATGAAATTAGATATAAAATAAAAACTATTTTGCTTTGATACTTGCAAATATTGAAACTGATTCATGATGCTAATATGCAAATATGAATAAAAATTAGATTTTGTTTATAACTGATTTATTTTTCATGTACATATCTTCATTACACAACTAAGAAAAGAATAATTAATTGGAACTTTTTAAACAATGCAAATCCATTATTTACAAGGAGTAATTTATTATTCAAACACAATAGCTGAAGTTTTTGGATATACTCTAATCATATCAATAAATATAACACTTCACTTTAAAAGCAAGAGGATTATTTTTTTCATTTATATTTAAATGATAAATCTCTGCTTTTGAGACAGGCATGTTTTCCAAAAAACTTATTTATTAGGTCAATACGTGTAACAAGTTAAATTTGTAATACTATCCAAACTCTTACATTTATAATCTCCATATACCCTTTGTTGAAAATGTTTTCTCAGGAAAAAAAAAGGCCGATTTAGTTAATAAATATAAAATTTAAACTAATTAATGACTGAATTAAACAATTAGCACAATTAAATAAAAAGGAATCTTAAAGTTTTTCGGACACAATAATATATTTCAATTTCCTTTTTTTTCAGTTTAACTTTTCTGATATTATTTTACATATGAAATTATCTATCTATATAAACTCACTGATTCACTGACTCAACACAGCCGTGGTGATTTTATGTGAGATAGAGTCACAAATTTTTGTGAGCAGGTTGGGTTTAGGACCCTGACCCTAACTAAGACGGGGTTTTTTGAAATACACCCCGTTTCCCCATTGCGGGGCAGAAAGCAAAGACATAACTATAAGCATCTCGCCTCCAAATTATTTCACGGTGAAGAAATTGCAGGTAGGGAAACTACACTTGAGTGCAAAAAAAGTATTTTCTGCGATTTTGGAATTTTGGATTTTTAAGAAGGGGAGGGAGGCAAATTTGGCAAAATACGGATTTTCGAGTAGAACTCTACTAATAGTAGCACAAATATATTTTAAAAAATGCCAAGAGTCTTCTTGAGTATATTTCCAAAATCTCTTCTATGTTTTTTTGCGATTTTCGATTTTGTGGGGAGTTACGAGGGGAGAAATTCGAGCCCTCCTTTTAGCGCTAAATTCGTCAGGGGAAATCGATAAGACTGAGGTAGCGGAGAGGGGGGGTGGCAATAAACATGTTAAAATATAAAAGAGTAAACTCACTGATTCACTGATTCACAGACTCAACACAGCCATGGCGATTCTATGAGATATAGAGTCACAAATTTTGGTAAGCTGGTGGATTTTAGAACCCTCACTCCCAATAAGACGGGATTTTGCGATATACCCCCCGTTCCTCACCTGGGGGTTAGAAAAAAAAATCTTTATAAAACTAGACTTGAGCACAAAAAAATTCTTATCTGCTATTCTGGAATTTTGTATTTTTACGGAAGGGAGGAAGGAAAATATTTTCGAAGGCGAATTTAGCAATACGGATTTTCGAGTAGAATTCTACTAATAATAGCCCAAAGATATTAAAAAAACCCACCAAGCGTCTTCTTGAGAATATTTCTGAAAACTCTTTTTTTAATTTTCTGATTTTCGATTTTGGCGGGGAGTTACGAAGGGCTAATTTTGGTCTCTCTTTTACCGCTGAATTCGTTCGGAGAAATCCATAGTACTAAGGTCATAATTTTTTCTTTTGTGTTCATTTTACGTGTATCCAACTCCCATTGTAACGGGATTTTAAAAAATTTCCCTTTCCTACCCTTGGAAGCGGGGTTGGGGTTGGTGGGGGGATGATAAACACGTTAAAATAATATAAAAGAGTAAACTCACTGATTCACTGACTCAACACAGCCGTGGTGATTTTATGGGATATAGAGTCACAAATTTTGGTGAGCAGGTTGGTTTTAAGACCTTAACCACCACTAAGACTGGATTTTGCAAAACATCGACCATTTATCTCCTAGGGGTGCAGAAGGCAAAAACATCTTTATAAGCACAACTCGGCTTCAAATAATTTCCCGGTGAAGAAATTGTAGACAGGGAAACTAAACTTGAGTGCAAAAAAATCATTATCTGCGATTCTGGAATTTTGGATTTTTAAGAAGGGGAGGGCAAAAACAATTTTCGGTGGCAAATTTAGCATAATACGGATTTTCGAGTCGAGTAGAACTCTACTAATAATAGCACAAATATATTAAAAATACCGCAAAGCGTCTTCTTGAGACTATTTCCAAAAACACTTTTTTTGGATTTTCCCGATTTTCAATTTTTGGGAGGTGTTACGAGGGGCCAATTCGAGCTCCTCTTTTAGCGCTAAATTCATCCGGAGAAATCCATAGGACTAAGGTCACAAATTATAGTTTGTGGCTTATTTACGTGTATCCAACATCCATTGAAACAGGATTTTGCGAAATTCCCCCTTTCCCACATTTGGAGCGCGGGGGGGGGGGGGGATAAGCGCATTAAAATATAAAAGAGTGAACTCACTGATTCACAGCCGTGGTGATTCTACGGGATATAGAGTCACAAATTTTCGTGAGCAGGTAGGTTTGAGGACCCTGATCCCCACTAAGACTGGATTTTGCGAAATACTGCCCATTCCTCTCCTATGGGGGGGGGGGGGCAGAAGGCAAAAAGACAATTGACATTAGGAAATAACTTTAATATAAGGCCCTACAAGCTAAATTTGAAATTCGGCATCTAAGTAGCGCGGATGTTTATCGTCAAGGTCATTATATACGGAATTGCTATAGCCATTTTAATTCATTGCCAAAATGACAATAAATATTAAAGTCACCTTGGGGAATCCTATGTTCACATTTTATATTTATAAGTGACCAGGAAGCAGACGAAGTCCGATAGTATCTTATAAAAAATTGTGCCTACGTTGTGACACAAACCTCATTTGACGCTTTTTATCACATCAATGTTTTTTTTCTTTTTTTTTTTTTTTTTTTTATTTAATAGTTGTGAATGTTTAGTATATCAATTCATTTTCACTAAGACTTCGAAACATAAATGATACACCTTCTTATAGTATAAATATCAATCTAAAGATGTTTATCGAAGATAAAAATGTAATTCCCTGTACCACTTCTCCTGTCTCAAATCAGCCTACTAAGTTTTTTTCCCGCAAGGCAGTGAGGAAACGCTTACTTACAAGCGCACGTCACCAAAAAGCCACGTGACCCTCACATTCAATGAACCTTGAATAAAATCTTTGTCAGTAGTAGCTGTTAGTCCCACCAATAACTTCAATTCCCGATTGAACAGGAAAACTTGAAAAGTGCATAAAATCTGGGTACAACTATTCAGAAAAAATTGATGCGTTGATATGCCATCTAGCGGCATTGTTACTTTCAGATTTTTCAGAGTAAAGTAACCAATCAAAGATTATATGAAATCTTCGTCGCTAGATGGCAGAAGGAGGAGTTTTTTTTTTTTTTTTTTTTTTTCTTTTAAGCTGCACCCTGCCTTTAGACGCTTTTAAAGTTTTCACGTTGAACCGAGAGTTGAAGATAATGTAAGAGACGTTGGTGCAGAGCATCGTCTGCGTACATATTTTTGAAGTGGTTTAAACTATAAAATGTAGCGCCACTTTGTGTGCGTTGTTTGTACTATTATTTAAAATTTGACCATAATAGTCAGTAAATACTGTTTTATGTCATAATTAAATGTTGTTATGTAATACAAATTTTCTAGTGAACTATTGAGTTCTGGCTTTCACCGTTATTGTTTTCAATTCAAGTTTGTTCCATGGAAAACAAAGGTAAATATTTGCTGTTTTACGCACAATAACCGAATTTGATCTACCCGAAGAACTATAAAACTAATTATTGACTCATTTAACTTACATAAATATATATATTTAAAAATTTTCTGTTTTAAAATTTTATTTACGTAAGCATATGTTACTTTTAATGCATTTCGTAAAATACGTAAATTTGTTCAAAAAAAAAAATAAAATAAATAAAATAAAATAAATGTTTTAGATGTAAATAAGGTTTTATGTAAATATGTATGAAAATGTAAAAGTAATATATTAAATTTAAGAAACAAAACGCAACATTATAATAATTTAATATTATAGTTAAAAACCTTTTATTATTCTTAGATAAAATAATTTATATACAAATAACGTATTTTTATGTTTAATTTTGTAGATTATACTTTCATTTTAACGCAGATTATTGAAAGTATACCAATATAAGACTTAATTTTAAAAAATGATATTTTATAATCTTATATAATATTAAGATTTCCTAAAAGTTAAATATTTACGCTTTGATGTTTTTATTAATGCAGCCAAATGAGAAAAGTTTAAATACAAACAATAAATTCGTTATTTTCTTTCTTTATTATTCACAATTTTGATATTGGTAAACATTTATCTAAATTAATTAAAATATTATTAATGAAGAATTATGATAACGTTATATAACACAATGAAATAGCAGTAATTGCAAGTGCAATTATATTTCGCGTTTCATTAGTTCTTAAATAATAAAAAATGATAATTAATTTTAAATGCATTTTTCAAAATAAATTAAGCAATTAGTAGGTAATTTAAAATGGAAAAATTCAAGTTAATAAAATTAAAACAAATACAATTGTGAATCTTTACATTCCATTTAAACTAATTTTATTTTGATTTGCTGATTTTTTTTCCATAAAATATTTCAGTTGTTAGTTCATAGTTAATTTTTCTTAATAGCAATTATCTTTGTCATTGTTATTATGAAAAATGATACGATTGTTATTTTTAAATGAACAATTATGGCTCAGTTACGATAATTATGAAAATCAATCAAGCAATATACAGTGCTACATAAAAGTTGGTTTTCTATTTAAATATATTAAATGATAAGCAATTATACAATAATGCTGTTATTCTTTTATGCTAAGTAAACGAATAAAAAAAACTAATATTTTTGTGTCTGACTGCTTCACAATGCTTTATTATTATTGTTATTATTATTAACATATAAATTACATTGCGCTCCAGAAATTTAAGGGTTTTTCTTTTATTTATTGAAACAATGTATATAAATTGAGAAAAAATAAGACACATGATTTTTATATTATTACTTAATGATATTAAAATGAAATAGCTTAGTAAATTATTTTGAAATGAAATAATAAATGAAAATTTTAATATTTTAGTAAAACGTGAAAAGTTGGATAGTTTCACGATTAAAAAAAAAAAAAAAAAAAAAAATAATTGGAATTAAGTAGCAAATGTTTTTCCTTATCCCTAGTGTATGACCAGGTTCCGTTTCCACTGATAATGCTAAGTTGTCGGACACATGAATTCATACAGAATAGAGGTCACAAGTTGCTGCGACAAAATTGTGGTCTTCTACAGAAAAATCTGTTTAATATTTACATACATATATATAAATATATATTATCTGCTATTACACTGGATGTTTATATCAATTTTAGCTTTAAAATTTTTTGAATCACTCATACTCAGCTTCAATAAGAAATTCATTTCTAAGCTACCCTTAAAATTTATTTTCACTACATTATGTAGAATAAATTTATAATTATTAACAGAGAATTGAATTACTACATATTCTTAAGTTAAACATATCGGAGACAGCATATTTTATGTATATATCGACAAAACTAATTTTCATATGAAAATACCATTATTGGTTTCGAAAGATAATATATCTTTCTGAGTAAAAAACAAATGACGAATCGTATTTAATTTTCAACATTTAGTTTGTGAGAAAATTTCTTCTCGCAAATATTAAGCATTTGTAATGTTTTATATGAATGGATAATTTTAAAATTTATAAAATTAACCTTTCTATTGTATTTCTACAAATATATTCGTATTTTTTGATTAATAGAGTTAGAATTCTATGGAATATATTTTTAATCTTTGTAATCCGAAAAATATAACATTATAATTTAGCGGTTCTTTGGATAGAAATGTTTGACGGCCTCTGATACAGACCATACTCGGTGAAACATTTGTTGCAACTCATACCGGCTCCTTGATGGTGGACTTTAAGCTTCAATAACCTTGCGAAAAAAGTCACTTAGAAGCTCTATAGGATTTAAATCAGATATTGAGATAGATACTACAATTTCCTTATACCCTGAACGAAATTGCATGTCTTCTTAATTTGAGACTTACGTAATATAAGACATCATAGTTCATCTGCAAAATCTTGTCAATACTAACAACGCTTTGGAGTATTATATAATAATAAAATATTTCATTGCAATACCTTTGACAATGTATATTGTTTCTATAAAATGCATACAAATCTAGTTAAGCACCCAAAGAGATTTTAGCATATATAAAAATTCCCACTCTGTTGTAACCGATTCTTTTAACAATGTAAAATTCCATCCACAACACACGACAAAAACTAGTATGTTGTGGCCACCACAAGACTTTCTTCTATATTTTCCTATACATATTCAATCAGTAACAATATTAAAAAAAAAAAAAAAAAAAAAAAAAAAAATGCGAATTTTTTTTTTTTTTGGTTAAAAGTAAAAAAAAATCGATAACTTTGTTTTAAATTATCACAGATTTATAGTTCAACCATTCGTTTTAAAGGTATTGACGAGATCTTTCGAATGATATCCATCTTCAAAATTTACCCCCCACGGGGGGGTACTTCCCCCCCAGGGGGGGAAGCGATGCCCCCCCATGCACAAAATTTTTTTCCTAGTTACGTACTACTATTATCAATAATTCATATTAATTTTACAATCACAAGTGTAAAATAACTCTTATTATGCACATTTATACGAATTTTTGTCCTATTCTGCCATGTTAAAAATTTAGATAAAATGCTATCACAGCGCCTCCTGTTGAGCTATTCATCCCCAAATATAATCAGCACCAGTTTATATCGGGGACCAACTAAATACCAAGTTTGGTAAAATTTCGTTAAAAAAAAAAAAAAAAAAAAAAAAAAAAAAAAAAATTACGATTTTTTTCTAAGTTTTTTTTTTGTTAAAAGTAAAAAAATTCGATAACTTTGTTTTAAATTATCACAGATTTATGGTTCAACCATTCGTTTTAAAGGTATTGACGAGATCTTTCGAATGATACCCATCTTCAAAATGTAACCCTCCCGGGGGGGTACTTACCCCCCAGGGGGGGAACCGATGCCCCCTCATGCACAAATTTTTTTTCCTAGTTAACTACTACTATTATCAATAATTCATATTAATTTTACAATCACAAGTTTAAATTAACTCTCTTTATGCTCATTTATACGGAATTTTGTCCTATGCTGCCATGTTAAAAATTTGCATAAAATGCGATCACAACGCCACCTGTTGAGCTATTGATCCCCAAATCTAATGGGCACCAGTTCATGTCATGGTGCAACTAAATACCAAGTTTGGTTAAATTTCATTCATTGGTTCGTGAGATACAGCGTCCACAAAAAAATGATACAGACACACAGACAGACAGACAGACAGACAGACAGACATTTTTTAAAAACTATCAATTCGTGTTCAGGACATCCCAAAACGTGTAGATCCGTCAAAAAACGGAGGTCGAAAATTTTCGCGAATCCAATACTTTCTCTATATTACATATAGAAGAAAGTAAAAATAATAATAATAATAATAAATAAATAAATAAATAAATAAAATGAAAATAATAATAATTAACAATTTTAAACTCAGAGTAAAACTCCCGGACTAAGGCTTTGTGTAATCACCATGTTATCTAGAAATTTGAAAAGGTCATTTTTTGTATTCCATTTTATGAGACATAGCAAATCAATTTCTTTTTATACAAGACTTCATTGTAAAGAAATTTTGAAATGGTGGTTCTTGAAATTGTCCACCTGAAAATTGTGTTCAGGAGCAGTTCGGTTTTATGTTTCTTCTCTCAGACACAGCTGGAAAACAATCGTTCTAAATTTTAAATAGTGCTAGATCTAAACCAGAGCTTCATAAAATTGAATTATAAGATTTCATTTTACTCTGAAGTCGTTGAACCACACTGTGAATAACATTAGCTTTTGTCCGCGCTGACCACATTCGACTAGTATAAAATACTTTCTCCTGACGCAACAACAAAAAACTTAGTTGGTTTAAGACCACTTAACGTGAAGTGCAAGTCACAAGTCCACGATGTTTAGTTCATTGTGTAGGATATGTTGCATTCAGGAAAACAAGCTAGGGCTTCATTATGAATTAACCACACGTCCGCCCGTGTAATTCGCGGAATACGCTGCAATAAATCAGGATGCATACATTGTAAAAGTAGGTTCTTAAAAATAAGTATACATTGTCTCAAAATAGCTCCGAAATAATATGTACTTGAATTTGAAAACCCAGGTACTCATTTTTGAGTACATTGACGTGTCAAACATGGGGATATTGGGATTCTTATTGGTCAATATACTCAAAAATGAGTACATGGGTTTTCAGATTTAAGTATATATTGTTTCGGGGCTATTTTGAGACAATATATATTTATTTTTAAGAACCTATTCTTTACAGTGTATGCTCCAGAAATACGCGGTACTGTACTCTTTTCAAATGAACTGGTAACAGGTAAGAATTAACCATCGATACCCATACATTAACAGAAAAATATCTCTCCTTATATTTAAGTAGGACATTCAAGTGAATATTGCTCTCAGCCCAGCCATGATCATTCCGAGTGTTCAAAAATCTTTCTCTGATAAAGGAGGCAACATCAATGAATAACACTAAGGAAAATAATTGCGAAGTGCTTGCACTCATCTGGTTCATTCATCTCACAAGGTAAATGCAGCGTAAGTTATCATCAACGTTTAATCATTGAACTTTCTGCACACAGAAATGCGGCGTACATTCCTTATATAGAATATGCCACAGCGTGCAGTGAAATATAAAAATATTGGCTCCCGTCGTTTCATTGTTTGCTAAGATAGCCTTACAAAACTGTCCAATATTTCTGTAATCCACATAATTTGGGGATGTCCTATCATTATGTAAGAGTTAGCGAACCAGCCAATTTTCCGCAATCTTCTTTAAACACTGTCGAATGTATATAGAATATCTTTGAAGTCGTCGCGTCAAATATCGCTCATGGTGCGTTTCGTACTTGATGCCAATATCTGATTGCTTGTCCCTATAATAGATGCATATCTAATTATTCTTCCTAAGCGTAATCCATTATGGTTTGTAAGAAGTCGTGCTAGTGCTAGACGATCACGGCATTATTTTAGCCTTTATTTGCCGCTTTTAAAAATCAGATTATTTTGATTTTCATTTTGCAGAATCTTTATAAGCCAACCGTATGAATCCGTTAATACTTCTTTTTCTATCTGGAAGTTATTCATAGAATAAACTCTTGACGGCGATATTCCTCAAATGAGTTACATCTCTGGCATAACAGATGTCATTTAAGAAGTTATGAGTTTTTTCCTAGTCATGTTTAGAAGTTACAATTTTCTATGGATAAAAATAAAATATGACTCTAGAATTCCTAGTAAATACTGTTCATCTTCATAGTACACTATCGCTCAAATCAAAGCTGTTTTGAAACACCCTGTATTATTAGTTTTTTCAATGGATAGAATAATAACTACAAAACTTTTACATTTGAATGTTCAGATGATATATATTACTTGGTTATAAATTACATACACTACACACATTTATATACATATCAGAGGGTTATAAATAAATTCCAGCAATAACCGTCATACTACAGCTAAAACAAGCGAACCACCAAATTTGGTATAATAATGATTATGAGAGGCAATAAGGAACTCAAAGAAATAAAAATAAATAAATAAATAATAATAATAATATTCAAAATGAATATTAAGAGTTGTTTTGCAAACCAAAAACGAAAATATAACAAAATAACTGAATCACACAGAATACAAAAACAATTGAAAGTACTTTTTTATATATTTTTTGACCTGTATAAGTGATTATAATTAATAAATTTGCCGAATTTAATGCAAAGCGCCGCCAACTTGTGGATCTTTTTTTTTTTTTTTTTTTTTTTTTTTATAAAATAATTTTTTAATAACGTTTTATCTCCAGTATGCTATTTACTACGAAATTTTAATAATAAAGACGCTATATGTTTAAAAATAGACCTTATGTATTGTTACAATTCGTAACTTTCTTTTACATAAAATTAAAGAAAATATTTTTAATAATATTACAAATGTTTATCAGTTTAATTAAACTTGGATAAGCGTATTTCCTTATAAATAGATGTTATTTTAAATAAATAAATATTCGCTTAGAAATGCTGTTTCTTCGTAGAACTATGCACGTCTGACCTTAATATCATTTTAATGAAATAGATTTCCTTTACATTTTATCTCTTATCTTATTACTGGAGCAAACAAAGACTTTAAACTAAGAATTAGTATCAGAGAATGCTTCCTCTTTTAAAGATTTGAAGCGCAATGTGGCGTGACACTTAAGAACATTAAATTACTAAGAATGTACTTTCTAATGGTTGAATGAAATCGAGAAAATTAGTTGGATTCTTGGATTTACTAAGTCTTTTATACTTCCATTTATAAAAATATAATATATATAATTAAAATAATTGTAATGAAAACTATTTCAATAATTTTATATATAATTACATTTCTGTATGATTTTTAATAATTCTTAATGTTTTTTGAAATTACATTATTTTTAAAAATACTTTTTGCTTTAATTCTTTACACTATTAATAACTAGTACATATTTGTACGACTTATTCTTTACCATAAGGATAGAGATCATTTTGTAAGAGCAGATTTTTTTCCTGGCAACTAATTTTTTATACATTGAATAATTCAAAATCTCTGAAAAAAATGTTGCATTGCAATTTTATTATATATATATACGAGTATTATCTCCTTAAGATCATTCCGTATATATGCGAAAACTTTACAATCTATTTAGGTCTCATATAACATTCTTTAAAATACCGAGTATAGATTTTAAAATAAAAGCATTGTCCTTTTATTTTAATTAAAATATATTTGAAAACTCCTATTAAACATTATATATCTTCTTTCATGAATACTGTTAGCACCAACATTTGCAACATAAATCATTGATGTTAACTAAATTAACTGTAAGTTAAAACTTTCTTCTATTTCGTTTTTATAACAGCACCTACTATCCATTTACATGAACAGATATTTAAAAGACATAACTTCTCACACTAAATATTTTGCATATCCAGTTCGTAAAGTTTTATGCAATAAATTGTGAGATATCGATATCAGAAAAATCGTAAAATGTTACTAACAGCAGCGCCACATGTTGTGCGATATGCACCCAAAATGAAAAAAAAAATAATTTTTACCATATCCATCTCACACACCATATTTAGTGCGTTTATATAATATAGAAGCAGAGACAGTGCCTTTTTTTAAGTAGAGATAAATTGCTGTATAGCAGTGCTATTTATCCGCCGATATTCAAATTACATATATATATATATGTATATATAAGAAACTTTTTAAACGAATATGTATATAATGTGAAATGATATGAAATTAAAAATTAATATAATAAAACATAAAACAGAGAAAGCTAGAGCTAAAAGCTGCTTAGCTAAACATTTTTTTTTTTTTTTTTTTTTTTTAAATATATTTTTTTTAATAAGAAACTTTTAAAACAAATATGTATATGATATGAAATTAAAATAAAAGTTTAATGATTAGAAAAACCAACAGGGGAAATACAAACCAATGCGCAAAATTGCTGCAAAAGGAAATGCAAAATTTGAATATGGGAATAATTTAACAAATGAATGAAATGAAATAAAACCTCAAAAACACAGAGGAATCACATGTCCAATCATATAAACGCTGCCGAAGGCAGTAAGGGCCTGTAACAGTTTGCTAAAAGTATTTAAAAAATGTATTGTCACCGTGTTCTAAGCTCTTCTGCAAGTTTCAAGTGTCTAGCTAGTCGGGAAGTTAGTTAAAAATCGATTGCAAGATTTGTACTGGACAAAAAAAAAAAAAAAAAAAAAAAAAAAAAACAATAGTCGAAGTTAATAAAAACATGGTAAAAATATTAACCCACAATTTTTACACCAATTTATGCCAATATAAAACGCACATGGGGAGCAGATTTAAAATTTATTTTATTTATTACTTTTTCAATTTTACGTTTTTTGAACTATAATTATTAGTTATAAATATTTTGTTATACGGGAAGTACGTTTTTAATATCACTTGTAACATTAATGTACCTACAAATTAATTTTTTAAAAGTTAAAGAATGTTCGTATTTCAATAATTGTGCATGAAAATCGATATAAAAGAACTTCTTTGTGAATCTCAATGCAGCTGATTTTAATTACTATTTAATGAAAATCGTTCCTTTTACGATTAAAGTATTTTCTTTGTATATTGTTGAAATTTAACTACTTCGAAAATTTTTGATGATTACTTCAGAACAAGTACAAAATGAAACTGAAATTTCAATCAGATAATTCTTTTTAAAAGAATTCTAACTTAATGTGGCGTGACATTAGAACATCTAATTACAGGAATGAATTTTGCAATTTAATAATTCTAAGAAATTGGTTATTATTAAGTAAAATTTACTGGATTATTTAACTGTTTTGTTTTACAGAACGTTTAAAATATTATTATCAAAATATGTTTTCTTTATTTTTTTTCTTTTCTATTTTATAAAGATTTTTTACAAATACTATATTTTTCTTTATCGTAATTAACCAAAAAAAAAAAAAAAAAATTCTTGAACGAAATAACTTAATTGTAAGAGTAATACTTGATAGAAAAATATTGAAATGTAAGACGAAAGGTTACAACTAACAAGGAAACATTCAAAAGGTGTCATCTTCAAAACACATTGAAAAAAAAAAGTATATGTGATTCTACTCTTCTTAAAACACCAGAAACTGAAAAAATTATCGGCTGAAATGAACTAAAGCGACCACAAAAAATTATCAAAATTAAGCATATTTGGCGATTTCACACTGTTAGGCGATTGAATTTGAGTACGTGGCGGAGAAGCAAAACACGTTACTGTTCGTACACGGCAATCTCAGTGCTAGCGAACTCATCGCCTAACAGCGCTAAATCGCCAAAAATGCTTAATTTTGATAATTTTTTGTGGTCGCTGTAATACATTTCAGCTGATATTTTTTTCACTTTCTGGTGTTTTATGAAGAGTAGAATCACATCTATATTTTTCAATATTTTTTGAAGACGACACCTTTTGAATGTTTCCTTGTAATTGCTTTTTCAAAAAGGGAATATTTTTTAGAATGTAAAATTTAAACATTTTACGTTACCTTACAGCCTGTATCACCATTTTTCGACAACTTTTCCATTTTGCAGCATTCAGAGAAAACAAGCCTTTAGTTCCATTGGGATATCCCAACACACGACGTGCGTTGCCGCTTTGACTGCAACACTCGTGCTTACTTTATTCGCCTGATGAAGGGTCGTGTGTTTTTCGACCCGAAAAAATTGTTGCGAGTTTATTGCATTTTATGGTGTTTATTCAAAGTTTGTAAGTAATATTTTTTACAACGCCAGTTTTATGGTGCTTTTTCACAGATTTTTGTAGTTATTTGTTTTTAAGTTTTGGTGATAACAGTTATACATATATACCAATCGCTAAAAATTGGACTTTCGTATTCGAGGTACCTCAAAATATGATATTAAAAATATAAAGGTGAAAATAGAATTTCGAGATATACGTTATCTGATTATGGGCATAAAAAAAATCATTTTATTTCCTGAGAATTGTTCGTCGACATAGTAAAATGTAGAAAATTAACACACTTTTATTATTAACTTGACATCATGCATGCAACTATTAATGTATGTAACATAATCTTGCCATTCAATTTTCAAACACATCTGGTCGTCCGACTGATCAGAAATTTTGTGCATGACTTTATAATTAATAACAAAACTATATAAAAGTTTTTCCTGGCACATTTTCTATCAAGGATAGGTTCCAGGTGGCACCAGGACAAACAAAAAATCTGTATATATATAAATCGCTATCGTATGCAGCACACAATTTCACATTATTTGTATAACGTATTAAAAATTAAAATTTTTTTAAAGACATAGAAATATGTAAATAATCTAATGTGTCACTCACACGACTTTCTCTTACGCTGCATTTCAGTACTATAAATATAGATTTATGCAGTTATTTGTTTTAAATTATGTTAATAACAGTTATTCATATAGATCAATCAATAAAATTTGAACTTTCGTATTGAGCAAAAAGCACAAAAAACCAAAAGTGAAAATAGAACTTCGAAAAATAATTTATTTACTGTGTGGGTATGAAAAATTAATTATCCTTCTTAATCAGTGTTCATCGACAAAGTAAAATGTAACAAACCACATTCATCAATTGCATTTAACAGAAAACAGCGTTTAGGGTAACTTTGGGTATCCTTTTATATTGTCTATAAACTATATGCACATCATATTGTGTACATAAATTTAGTTTTATATTAAAAACACTTGACACAAAATGAAATACACTTCCAGATATTTCTAAGTATAGCTCCAATATATCGAAATACTTATGGTAGCCCTGTAAACAAATGCTGAATGATTTACTTATCACAATCTGCGCAAAAAAATGCTTTATGCATATAAAAAATATGTGCATTGTATTTTGTTTAAAGCAGCATATAGATGTTACACTGTACTAAACAGAAATTTGTACCATCGACATAATGTATTTTAATTGTCTTTGATGTCCCTCGTACGTAAACCATTCCCATGATGTCAACGAAAAGTTTTCGTGTAGCATCCATATATGATACAGATTTAAAATACCGTGTTTGGATTTCTGCTGCTTTTTTTTTTTTTTGTTTTGTTTTGTTTTGTTTTGTTTTTTTTTTGAGATATGCTGATAACAGATAGACAAACACTTTTACAGACCAACCGCCAAAAATGTTATTGTCGTATCTAGCGTGGGGTGCTCTTTCTTACATTCTCATAATTACTCTGTAAATAGTCACGATCCAAAATGTATGACAACCGAAGTCGAGCACCCAACGATTTTATTTTTTCTTCGAAAGAACGTTATATTTATCTGCATTTTTATCAATATTTTTTTCTAATTCGAATCTTATTTCAAGGATTAGGTAACATTCATTTGTGTGACATCTTAGAGCTATCCAATAAAAAATTTACATTTAAAATTATTTTGTTCTTTTTAGTTCACATTTCAATAAAAGCGTGTTCTTTAGTTTTTTCAAAATTATAATTTTATTATCTTGTAATAATTTATTGTATAAAAATATGAAGTTTACACAATATTCAATATGTTTTGATTTTGGTCAAAACAAGGTTTCACAACAGCATGGCGATAAAAATATGCGTGAATGAATATTCATTCACGGTAAAAAAAAAAAAAAAAAAAAAAAAAAAAAAAAACCTTCTCTTCTAACATCGTTCATAAAATCTGGTCCTTTTTAACTTACAATAATCAAAATTACTCTGCTCCTCAATCTCTTGCGTGGAGGATCAAAATTATGAGGGGTTATCTTCGGACCACCTCTTAGGGTGAGTCCCAGACCGTCGCCAATTGCCCATTGCGCAAAACTAGTGCAACGTAAAAACCCAACCAACGAATTACCAAACCCTCAAAGGGTTTAGAAAACCCCAACTGAGAATTGAAACTGAGGTTGTTTGTAAATAATGTGCATTTTCAAAAGTAACTGTTAACTCTAATAGAGTATAGAAAGTTTTATTATGGGTTTACATTGTTTATTTTACATTATGTATTAGTAATGGAGTATATAATTAATCAAATTGCATTAAGCCAAAATAAAGAATGATCACTTACTGTACCTAAGTAAGTTTTCGTTTGTTCCGTAATTCGTAAACTATTCGTCTTTTATCAGTATCATTACAGGCTTTATCTACGGGCTGAATATTCATAAATAAAATACATTAGTCAACTAGAACATATTTCTGTCTTAAAGAATCAATTTGGAAGGCCAGAATGTCAACAACTTTCGCAACATTAAACTTACGGGCTCTATCTACGGGATGATTATTCCATAAATAAAGTACATTCGTCGACAAGAACCTGCATATGTCTTTACAAATTACTTTTTACACGCAAAAATGTCTTCAACTTTCGTAATATTATTATTACTAGCTCTATCATTAGCTTCTTTTGAAATCTCTATGATGGTAGGACATATTTAATGGCCAAAACTTTTGTATTCTTGGCCATTATGAATATATCATTCCTGAATATCTCCATAAAGAAATTTAGATAGAGTCCAAAAAGTGAGGTGCACAACTGTATGTTATAAGAAACGCATATACCAGTTTGCAAAGTTCTACGTCCAACCGTTTTTGAGATATGCGAGATACATTACAGGCTCTATCTACAAGCTGAATATTCATTTCAAATATCTGATGTGGACACCACATGACTTCATTATACAACCATAGGAATATACATAATTTTATGAAAACATTGACAGATTTGTGTGACGTAATAGATTCGTAAATAAACAGGCAGATTTCAGTCCGCGAACATTCCTTAAAAAAAGAAATAATAATTAAAAAATATATACAGACACGACATTATTTCATTATTTAAAACATGAAAATCTGACATTGACAGATTTTAATTTTGTGCCAGAGGCCTACTGCTAAACTTGTTAATATCGACAAATTCTTCTTTAGTTAATTCGTGACGATCTAAATTCCATAATAAAGTTTTCATTAAATCAAACCAATGTGTTTCAGCTGCAGATACTGTAACAAATAACGTTGGAAGTCCGAACTGTCTTATAGCCGCAAAACAACGTTTTTTGCTCTTTTTCCCAATGAGGGGGAGGTGCGCCTTCGGGGGGACTCATGTCAAAGGTGTGCCTTGGGGGGGGACTCATGTCAAAGTTGTACCTTGGGGAGGAATCATATCAAAGTTGGGCCTTGGGGGGACTCATGTCAAAGTTGGGACTGGGGGGGGACTCATGTCAAAGTTGTGCCTTGGGGGGGACTCATGTCAAAGTTGGGCCTGGGGGACTCATGTCAAAGTTGTGCTTTGGGGGGGACTCATGTCAAAGTTGGGCCTTGGGGGGACCTCATTCAATAAATCCCCATTCAATAAACCGACTGAAATAGGCCCTTAGCACTATTAAGAGTGTATTATAAAAATTCGACAACGCTGTACCGACTGAAATAGGGGTACCTTGGGGGGGGGACTCATGTCAAAGTTGGGCCTTGAAGGGACCTCATTCAATAAATCCCCATTCAATAAACCGACTGAAATAGGCCCTTAGCACTATTAAGAGTGTATTATAAAAATTCGACAACGCTGTACCGACTGAAATAGGGGTACCTTGGGGGGGACTCATGTCAAAGTTGGGCCTTGGGGGGGACCTCATTCAATAAATCCCCATTCAATAAACCGACTGAAATAGGCCTCTAGCACTAATTAAGAGTGACCTATAAAAATTCGACAACTGTACCGACTGAAATAGGCCTCTAGCACCAGAAACTGCTATTCGAACCAAAAAAGTCACGATAATACGATTATACATGGCGTCGAGACAAATATACTAGTTTTTTTCAGGGATAATACTCAACGGCTTGTTACAGAATATCTCATTGGCAAATGCACAGTTTAGAGTATTCGAATGAAAATCATTCGAATACAGATGGCACAGTTTTGTTCTCTTTGGCAAAAATTAGTGGCGGGAAACAAAAAATTATACCAAAATAATTGACTCAGTTAAAATTGCGAAAGGGCTTCTGGCTATCCTGAAACAACATTTGCCGCAAAATTTTATCGCTAATCTCGCTGTATCGCAAATTATTAGCTAGCGTAGATTTTTCGTTTTGGCATCGAATTTGGCGATTCGGTGTCGAACTTGGCGACTTTTTGAACGAATTTGTCTAAAATTTTTAGTTTAGGGTTGCCAAAGTTTGAAAGCTCTAACTTCAGTAATAACAGAGTTCTGGAATATTCTGGAAAAATTCATTAGTTTATTGCGCAGAACTAAATTCTTCGAAAATTCTATAAGTGACTCACAAGACTAAAAAAAAAAAAAAAAGAAGAGTGATTGTTGATGATTGTAGACTAGAACTTGCGTATATCCTTGCGTGTTACTTTCTACACAGTATTACAGTAAAAGTGGAAAAAGATGAAAGATTTTTTTTTTCATTTTCACGAAGGTAGGCTTTGACTTAGCGTTAAATTAGGCATTTAAATGTGGCAAAAAATTATAGTGAGGGATTTACAAAATTTGGAAGCTTTACCTCAATAGGAGTCTAGTTCTGTAAATTGTGTAATGGTGCATTGGTTTCTCGCGTAGAACTACCTTGAAAATTCCTTTAACCACTGACAATACTTTCGATGAATCCAAATTCCATTCAGACTTCGAAATATTAGGTTGTTCCTGATTTAGCGAAATCTATGCTCTGCAGTGTAATTAACAATGTTTATTTCATTTCTGTAATAAAAAAGATCATCTCGTTGGATTGTTTCAAGAATATTAATCTTTTGTAGCACAAAAAAGAGATTTATTCATTTTTTTTTTACTAAATATTAATTAAATAAAGCACATTCATCGACTAGAACTTCCTTATTTCTTGCAGAATTACTTTCTACATGCTAAAATGTCGACAACGTTTCTTATCAGTAATATTACAGGCTCTATCTACGGGCTGAATATTCATTAAATGAAATACATTCTTCGACTAGAACCTACTTCTGTCTTATAGAATAAATATCTACATTCTAAAATGTCGACAACTTCCACAACAATAAAATTACGGGCTGTATCTACGGGTTGAATATTCATTAAATAAAATACATTCGTCGACAAGAAACTGCTTACGTCTTTCTACACGCAAAAATGTCTGCAACTTTCATAACAATATTATTACTAGCTCTATCATTAGCTTTTTTTGAAAGCTCTATGATGATAGGTAATATATAATGGCCAAAACCCTTGTATTTTTGCTCGCTATGATTAAAATTTTCCTAAATATTTCCAAAACGGAAAATCGTATAACGTCCAAAAGGGTAGTGCACAGCTAGATGTTATAACAAACTTATATAGCAATTTACAACGCTCTACGTCCAACCGTTTTTCAGTTATGTTAGATACATTACAGGCTCTATCTAGGGGCTGAATATTCATTAAATAAAATGCATTCGGCGACAAGATCCTGCTTATGTCTTTAAGCATAACTTTCTACATGTAAAAATGTCTTCAACTTTCATAACAATGAAATTACTGGCACTATCATTAGCTTCTTTTGAAATCTCTATGATGGTAGTTCATATATGATGGCTAAAATCTTTGTATTTTTGGCCATTATGAATATAATTTTCCTAAATATCTCCAAAATTTAAAATCAAAGGAAGTCCAAAAAGAGAGGTGCACAACTAGGTGTTATAACAAACCTATATAACAATTTGAAACGTTCTGCGTCCAACCGTTTTTGTGTTATGCGAGAAACATTACGGGATTACGGGCTAAATATTTATTTAATAAAATGCATTCATCGACTAGAACCTGCTTATGTCTTTAAGCATAACTTTAAATACGCAAAAAGGTCTTCAATTTTCATAACAATATCATTACTGGCTCTATCATTAGCTTGTTTGAGAATCTCTATGATGGTAGTTCATAAACAATGGCGAAAACATTTGTATTTTTGATCATTATAAATATAATTTTCTTAAATTTCTCCAAAACGGAAAATCATAGAAAGTCCAAAGAGAAAGAGTGCACCACTAGGTGTTATAACAAACCTATATACCAATTTGAAACATTCTACATCCAAACGTTTTTGAGTTATGCGAGATATATTACGGACTCTATCTACTGGCTGAATATTCATTAAATAAAATACATTCATCGACTAGAACCTGCTTTAAGCATACTTTTCCACACGCAAAAATGTCTTCACCTTTCATGACAATATCAGGCGAGACGCTGGGAGCGAAATTACCGAAATCCACTGGAGAAATATCCGGGGGTGAAATTTCCGGGGTACGAAATTTCCCGGGGCGAAATTTCCGTAAACCAGAGCAACATAATAATTTTCCATGAAACAAATATGGTTTTCAAATCGAATGACAAGTATCATTATTATTTTAAAGAACCATAGTATTTCAAAATTGTTTAGTAATAATGCATTAACTTTTAAAGTCCGTTATGATTTTTAAATTTTATATTTATCCTGGTTTCAATTTCTCATATAAGTACTGTTCTCAGCCCGTTTAACTTTTGGCCATATCCTTTGAATACTTATGATATGGCGCCATATAGCACTATTTTATGAATGTTCTTGATATTAGTGCGTAGTTCCTACACCAGAGATCTTACGACACCTGCAGTTTATTATTCAACTTAAAAAGCCTTTTCTTTCTTTCTTTCTTTTTTTTTTTTTTTTTTTTATAATAATGCGTAAAGTGTATTTTGTTCAAGTGTATTTTGATGTTTTGTTGTTTTGCCTAATAAAAAAATAATTTTGTGTTATGTCTTTATTGATAGAAATCTTTTGACATAGAAGCTGTATAATAATAAATGTATGGTGAAGAAGATTTTAAAAATCATTACACTAAACTTAAACCTGCATCAAATTTCGTAATTTGTACAATCGTACTGTTATAACTGTGACCATGGACTTATTATTGTGTCTTCAACCAAGAAAAATGCATAAACGCGATATAATTATTTTCACAATATTTTAATTTTTACCTCCTACTTCTAAATTTTTCTTGAAATTACTTAATACTATCTTTAAAATCAATAACAAAAATTTATTTAAGATGGGGGTGGGGAGGCGACGGCTGCAAAAACAGGAAAAACTATCGCTATGCTTACAATTGTTAATATATCCGGAAAGAATATTCTCCTTTTGCTTCTCCCGGTTCCAAAAACTCCGGTATTTTCTAAATAAAGAAATTGTGGGCATATAGCACCCTCATATATTGAATCATATATTGAACACTAAAGCAGTAGGACCCGGACCCATCATACCATTTAGAGACTTTAAATATATAATGAGCATAAAGCACGGCCGGAAAAGACGCTCACAAAGGCAGTGGGTTCATGTGCAAATTTGCTTCTTTTTCGAGAACTAATTTACTAACTTCAATTGATTTTTCTAAATTATTCACTTACAAAGTGATTCATTTAAATTCAGTGACCAGCGAAGCAGGCAAACATTGTTAGTTATAACACTGTACCATTCACAAATGTGTTTATCTTAGTCTTTCACTCGCTAGTGCTATCGCAATATGTTTTTAATATTTTATAACTATCAATTGAAAATACTTTGCAAATTCTCATTGTACGACAAAATCGATGCCTTTAAAAGTTTTCTATAGAAACGGTATTTAATATATTATTTAATAAATATTTGAAACCGATACCCATTTCACTCATTTCTATTCTAAAAGAAATACTGTCTGAGGAAATATAAAACAAAACAAACATCTATTTCATCAAAGGCTTATATGATGTGTATTGATTCTTGCTCAGTATAAGATTTATGTTTGGTTGAGTTGTATAAATAATACTTTTCAAAAAAAAACTATTCTTCAAATGCAAAGACAAATACTTTTGAAAGTATAAAGCATAGAACAGCAAATAGAAAGATTTAAAAGGGCATTTACCTTAATCTTTCACCAGTTATCTTAAATAATTGTCATAATAATTTACCATCAATTATAAATTACTTTGCTCGTTTGTTATATGAATTAATCAATATTTTCAGTAATTATTCTACCAGAATAAATGTTTACCCATGTTTTCGTTATCTTTTCATTATTGTTATTATTATTATTATTATTATTTTTTTTTGAATAAATATTGAAATTACGTTCACGTCTTTATACTGAAAGACATACACTCTGATAAAAAAATAAAGCAAATATTTATTTCAGGCGTGACTATACATAATATTTATTTATTATCTTACTCTCCAGATTTTACATTCGATTAAGTTAAAGAAACAAAACTAAGGTAAAATTTTGATTTATGTGAATGTTTAAATGCTTTATAGTTGTGAGTGTGATTCTAAAATTTCAAACTTTTAAATTTAATGAAGCATAAATTTGGAAGGGGAAACATTGACAAAGATATTTATGTTAATCTTTAAGTGGCAATTATTGAATATGCATCATATAATGTAATTAATAACTGTGAATTATATCCAATGGTATAAACCAAATAATAGTAATGATATTGATGAATTCACCAAAAAATTAAGGTTTGGGCTGAAATGGGTAGATTAAATTTCGCAATAAATCTTAGAAGTGAGTAATTGGCAACGAGCTGAGATGTACCTCTATGGATGGTCCAGGAACATTTTCAATCCTTCATTGAATGAAGGGATCCAATGCTTCGATAAACTCCAAATGCATTAATTTTACGGATGATGTTACAGCAACAAGAGATTTTACGTGCACCAACAAACATTAATCGACACAGCAGTCATTGTCCGACTCGAGTAACCAACCCACAATCTTCCGATTACTTGTTCGACGCTCTATGAAAAGTTGAAAACGAAAATACAGACATGTGTTTCGACAGCATTGAGCATAACTTTATTAGAGCATAACTTTATTGGTAACCAAAAATACATGCTTTTATATATATGAAGGGAAACTGATTTTACGGACGATTTGTCAACTAATAGGCATGAAAAATTTGCGGGGGTAGGGGGGGATATCCAATCGAATGTTCAAAAACTTTTGCCGCTAAAACTGTAGAAAAAAATTAAGAAAGTCTTAAACTGAACTTCCAATAATCATACAAAGGAGGTGCCAGGAAATCACGATTAACCTTATTTCTCAAATTCTTATAGATTTAAAAGAGCTTTAAAGTAATCAATTTTATATAAAGATTTAAGACAGAAAATTATTTAATTTATGTCAAAAGTAAAATTATGTTAATTCTTCTACCAATGCCTCAAAATGGCTGATAATTAGAAATCCCACAAAAGTTAGGCATGTATATTTGGTTACTTAACTAGCAGAGAGAAGTTTTTGTAATAGATGAGAAAATTGAGATGTTGATATCTAAAATGTGAAAAGTGCAACAATTAAATCATATATGGAAATTATTTCCTTCCTTTTTCTCAAACAGACAGACATGAACGACGTAAAGTAACAGCAAATGCATTCGGTAGACAATAGTATAAAAACCTGTTCCAAACTGAGATTCAAGCAAATGAAAAGAAATGCGAAACATCATTTTCAGTTTCATTAATCAATTTGATATTACAGTCTATAGATTTTGTAGTTTTTAAGACATAGTCAATATTATGAAGAATGATGTCAAGAAACGTGAAAGTGTTATCCTCTACCTGTAAAAAATGAAAATAATTTTCTTAATTATTTTTCTTTCCTTTTCATATGCCGGAAAAACAGAAACAGAATTCACGAAATTCGTAACTGTTTAAGTAGAATATATAATCCTATAACAACAAAAATACTTATAATGAAATAAAACCAGAGTCAAAAAAAGTTCTCATCTATAAAAATAGTTACTTTAACATTTGCATATTATTTTCTTCTTAAATTTGTGATTTAATTCACGTATTTCTCTCAATCAAATCACTTAATGCTATATAATAATTTAAAATTTATTTATTTTTCAACTTCAACACTTTTAATTTTAGTTCTGCATTTAAAAATACTTTAGATATAAGAAAACAGCACATTTTGTATGTTTTTTGAGTTTCTATGACTCTTTATACGAACATTTAAATCAAACATACTAAACTAAAAATTGCGACATGGCTATCCTTGAAAAATAATATTAAACCTAAATGTGTAAGAAATACAAAATACCCATTTGGTAAATTTCACATTAATTTGATAGTTATCATGAAAACAAGCAGCCACAAAGATATCCCAAAAATATTGCAAAAATATTAACATTTAAGATTTCATTTCACAACACTCTTAAAACTGAAATAAAAATGGCAGTCTAGGTGTATAAAATTTAATTTCACCTCACTAACATAATTTGAAGAATCTTATTTACAGAACTTCTTTGATTTAACGCTAATACATGAACTTATATGTCGTCGTAAATGTAAATCTGTATAAATTAAAACAAGTTAAAACCCTTATAAGATAATATGTAATCGAACACTAAATAAATATTTGAAATTGTTTGATCCTTTCAAATGTTTGTGTTCACTATGTTTATTTTTCCATGCTTTGATAAACATGATAAAAGCATTTATTGATTTAAGTTTAGGAATCAGTAACTTGAATTTGTTATTATAAAGGAATAGCTTGTGTAAAATGTTTAGATGCTGCGTTTGAACATGAATGAATACTAAAAAAATACATACAAGTTATGCACATATTTTCCTTACGTGTATAGCTCTGAATTAAAAAAATAAACACATTGTAAGTACTTTAAATTCTAATACTTTAAAATTTTTCAGTTAAAAAATTTTCCTCTTTTTATCTAGTTTATATATGTAAAAAATGAATAAAATCTTAAACCTAAACTAAAGTCGAACAAACACGCGTAATATTTGTGTTTATATATACATGTATGTATGTGAGTATTTAAGTTTAAATTTTTTCTTATTTATATGCATGTGTTTCACTTTATATTTCTAAAATATTTTCAAATTTTCGACAGTCTAGCTGATAATTTTCCATCTATACCAAGTTATTATATGTTTAGCATTTTATTTTACGAAATGCTGAAATATCTTCAAGTAGCTGGTTGGTTGGTTGGTTTTAAATTCGCACTACTACTGGGCAATGGGTAATTATCTTCAAGAAGCAAGTTTCACACTAATTGTAGACATTCTAGACTTGAATTAACCCATGCTCTTTACAAAAAGGACATCTGAAAAGAAAAATTAATTTTTAACAACATTATGCTCAAAAATGTGAATATGTATATATATATATATATATATCTTAGGTAACACTGAAGATTTTGAATACATTAATATTTAAAAATATTAATTAAAATATTTTTTAAATGTTAGTTGATTCGAAGTTTAATACATTAAATGATGCATTTGTATACCATATATAGACAGATTAAATAATTAAGATAAACAAACATGATAATTACATGTAATTTGTGTAAACGTATTTTTACCCGTTTTGTCAGGTTTTCTGTTGAATCAGCTTACAGAACAATTAATTTATTTGAGATTATTCAATCATTACTATTATTATTATTATTATTATTATTATTATTATTATTATAACCACACTGTAAATATAAGCGTCTTCAATTCAAACAGAAATTTGTCTGAAACACCAATTTAGACACATAAATGTCTGAAACACTTACGCAAGCAAAATTTCAGACGCATGCGCTCTCTTAAATTAAGACACATCAGTGTCTTTTTATTAATGAACTGAGATAAGTGTCTGAATGAGATTGATATGTCTAAAATTAAAACATATTGCAGTTTAGAAACACAAAAATTCAGACATTTTAGAATTTAGGCACTTAGAAATGCAGACATTTCAAATTTCAGACACTTAGAAATTCAGATACTTGTATTACTTAAAAAATTTTCCATATGGAATATACTTTAAGCAGTATGCATGTCCTGTTTAAAAAAAAAAAATTAACAAATAGATTTAATAACATTTTATATAATATAAGTAGTTAACTTATTTAAAATACTTAGACGGGAAACTTATTCGGTTAAAAATTAAAAAACAAAGTTAATTTTTATTTAAAGTTCTCACATGTAATAAAACAAAAAAATATTAAGATAAACGAAGCATGTAACTTGTAGCTGAGAAACCGAATATGTAACTAAACAATCTGAAACAATTTGTGCATATTTTTTTTCCCATTTTAAAAATTATTTTCTTTCGCAATGTTTGCCTACACTTCAAAATGCAAAAGAACATTTTTTTTTTTTTTTTTTTTTTTTTTTTTTTTTTTTGTATTTATGGACATAGATTGTTTTCTTTAAAATACCAGTTTAAAAACAAATCATTTAAAATTCAATAGTCTATTATTTTTTCATATTTATTATGCATTTTACATAAAATTCTGAACCTCTATACATAAAATTTAAGATAATACTATGTATTAAGCTTTGTTATTATGGATAGTTTTATTGCAAAGACACAAAACTTCGATTTCTTTTCGGATACTAGAATATATTTCATTATGCAAACAACATACACCCGGTGGCTTGATTGGCAAGACGCTCGCCTTTGAATCTGTTGATTGTCGGTTCGATTCCCAGCACGTGAATGGAAAATATTTTTGTAAAAATTATCGATGCTTTTTTTAATCTCTAGAAGATACTACAATATATTTTTCATAGGTAAACAGTATAACACGCAAATTTTTTTATTTATTTATGAAAAATTTACACTGTAGACAGTATCAAAAATGGCAGAATTTCAGGCACTTCAAGTGTGTTAAACGGTGTGCGTTTTAAGATACTTCAAGTGTCTGAAATAAATAAAACACCTTTTAATTGAACACCCCATTTTAGACACATTTGTGTTTGAATTTCAAACATTTGTATTTACAGTGCAATGTAAAAAAAAAAAAAAAAAAAAAAAAAAAAAAAAAAAAATCAGCAAAAAATATTAAAGGTAAGCTTTGGGAAAAATACAGGTATTTCGGAATATTTAAAGGTTCCAAACGAGTATTTCGAGTAAATCTATGTGAAACCTTTGAAAAAACTGAATATTTCCTGAAGGAAACCTGCTGTTTTTATTTTTCATCAAATTATCTTCGGAAACATTTCAAATGGCTGCAGTTTTTATGCTGTTTTATTATTATTATTATTTCCTAGGAAGTACTTGAAGTTTCAACACATGCTTGTTTTAGTCCACAAAATTGCATTATCGGAGAGATTATAATCTTGTTAGCGGGAAATGCTGAGTTTAAATTCAGGTAACGCTTGTCGGCATGGAAGACTCAAATTTTGCATGGTTTTCTCCAAAACTTGCAACATTATGGACTCTCCGTAGAAAATTTGCCACGGAGGGTATTTCATCAAATCATAGTGTTACAAAATTGTAAATAATTGTGTTTATTTTTGTATAAATTCTTTCAAAGAGGCTTAGTAAATTTATAAAGTGCTAATTTTGTGCATTTCTAGTCGTTTTAGCGTTGAAATAGCCTTATTTTCCCCTAAAAACGCATTAAAAAGCCCCAGTAATGCAGGTAATGGATTTGGCGCCAAATTTGGCGACTTTTTCCCACCTTGGCGATTTTTTTGGCGACCTTGGCGAGAAAATCCTTATATGGGATATACCAAATATGGAAGCTGTAAGTTGATTGGTTGACCACTTTCTAGAATTTTCTCGAAAAATCTGGGTTAAATGGAACAGTATATAAGGAGCGCTTCCTCGCCAAGGCAGTCAGTTCAGTTCAGATCTCAGCCAGCTTCGCTAGTGCTTGCATTGCTCTTGAGCCTCTTTGAGAGAGACTTGCTTCAAGTGTTATTGCTATACAGTTTGTACTGTGGATTTGCTATTGACAGCTGTTGTTTAAGCTGTGGTTACTGCTTGAATTGAAGCTGATAATTGGTTTATTGACCTGTATTTTTCTGGAACTTTCTGTGAATAAATTACTGAATTTTTGTAAGTTTGGCCTTTCATTCCCGGAGAACTCACGAACCCTCAAGTACGCAACAATATGTTGTACCGATAACACTGCGCTGAAAAAAAAATAGACCCCTGATACGATTATTGCTGATTCTTATGTAAAATGACCTTCTGAATCCGAATATGACTACCATTATGCCCAGTAACCTACCGTTTTCTCGGGACACCACCCGATCCCCCAATTTTTATCACTGTTCGGTAATTTTATGGCCGTGAATTTAATTTGGAGAATGAAAAATAATTAATTTACATAACATTAATAACAGTTTAAAAAATATATAAGAAATATCGGTCATGGAATGTTGAGTTATAAATTAAACTGCAACCTTCCATCAATATTTTCATAATATCATAACGTAAGGTTTACGAATATTTTCTTCCCTAATTAATTTAGAGATATAAAATTGGTATCATTAGAAAGCTTATAATACAGGCCTTTAAATGATACATCTCATGTATATAGTTTTAAAAAACTTCATTTTAAGGTCAAACATTTTGACTTTGACCTTTCATATCTTCAAAAGCGCATATTTAATTTTATTTTAAAAATTATATGTTATTCTTACGTTTATTATCTTTAATTATTGTACGTTTCAACATGGTACGGCTATGGGATACTGAGTTACAAATTAAAAAGTAACTCTACCAGTATTTCCATATTAACATAATGTACGTTTTACAAAAAAAAATCGCCATCCCATGTTGAAACTTACAGTGATTATTGATAATAAACATAATAATAACATATAATTTTTAAACGAAAATTAAATGTATATTTTTTGAGATATTGAAGTTTAAAAGTCAAAAGGTTTTACCTTAAAAGGAAAAATTTTAAATATATATATGTGTGTGATACATCATGTCAAAGCCTGTATTATAAGCTTTCTAATGATACAATTTTATATCTCTAAGTTAATTTGGGAACAAAATATGCGCAAAACTTTCGTTATGATATTATGAAAATACTTATAGAAGGTTGCATTTTAATTTATAACTCAGCCTCCCGTGGCCGTCCCATGTTAAAATTTGCCATAATTTTTGAAGCCCTGTATATCAAAAACTAAAAGAGATAGAGACTTATTAATTGGTTCTCTTATTAATTTATTTCTCAGTAGAACGAATAAATGAGCCCAATTTCATAAAAATCTGAGGAGGTCAGGTTTTTAGCTGTGTTGATTTGACATGGAATGACTAAGTAACAGAAAATGTTGCAGCCATACAAAAAATGTTAATAGGTCACAATATCTTCGCTTACCAAACGGAACAAAATGAGCTTGGATCTGAGGTTATACATAAAATTATTCATGAAGAACCCCATATAAAAAAATAATTTGTTGTTGGGTCCTCCATAATTTACAATCAGCAGCAAAATTATTCGAGCGCTAGCAATAATTCCTGTAGTAACAAGGTACACTTAATACAACTACTTTGTTAAATAAATCCTTGTCGAGTCATGTTTTTAGACAGTCTAAGAACATGATTCGTCGAGGATGTATTTAACAAAACAGTATTACATGTACGTTAAAATAGATTACTGTGGTATGGCTATTATGAGTATTACCACAATTTAATTTCCTTTTACTTTAATTCCCATGAAAAATAATAAAATAATTTAATGTGTATGTTTTTGAACAAATTTACAGCATTTTGTGCTGTACGTATAAGTTTTTACAAAATGCTGTATTAAAAATTCAGTTACGTGTTTATTTACAGTACGATTGATATTTAAAAAAAAAGAAATGGCAATTTTTACCCACACGTTGTAGTTTATTCAAAGGAACCTTTATACTAAGGGTAGGGGCGACAAGAAAGAATAAGCATTCTAATACGCATGCGCCACAGCCCATATTTTACCAAAAAGTAAAAGCTGAATAGTTCACCCTGATTACTACATTTAGCAAGAAATTAAACATTTTAAAAAATGATGAAATTTGTTACCACTTTGGTGGCAATTGCTTATTTTTCACATTGTCATTAATCTTTGAAAGCAATGTCCCATAATCACATTTAGTTTACTTTTATATAGAATAGACTAATTTAAATTTTCAGAGATATTAATAGAATTTCATTTTACTTTCTTAACAAAAAGATTGCATTATTATTAAAAGATTTCGTATTTGATTATTTGTCGTAAAGACAACATGATTTTAATTACTTGCTCTTGGGAAAAACAAAATTTCATAGATTAAAAAAATAAGAAAAAAGTGGCAAAATAAATTTTTAAAACACAATAAATGCGATTAATAAAATCCTTTCGTTAACGTAAATATAAATTAAATTACATAACTCGATAGTTCTGTAGACGAAGTATTTTCTCCGGCAACTGACCATCTTCAGCGGTGTCTTCAGCTGACCATCTTCAGCTGACTGCTAGTCTTGTTTCTTCTTTCGTGTATACAGCACCATATCTGGTCTAAATGCAGATTAGGGTCTATCACGTTGCCAACATTTTATTAGTTCCGCCATTAGAGCATAAATATGGTTACAGTAATCAGATACTATAGTTTGACGCATTAGAACATAGTTATGGTTACTGTAATTAAGTATTAATTAAGAAGGATATTTAAGTTATAGTAATAGGATATTTAAATTCATTATTAGTCATTATTAGTAAGCAAAGTTATTTTTTATTGATATAAATGTATTTTGTTAATATTATTCCAATAAAATACTTTATTATCTATATATTAATAGGCAAGCATAAAATTTTTAGTCCCTTTTTAAGATAATTATTATGGGAGTAGAGGGTTGAAAATGGTATCATTCGAAAGGTATGGTTAGCCGAAAGGTGCGAATACAAATATTATTTTCTTACGATGTCAAGAAGGTATTTAAAAATACATTTATTTTTTATGCATTTTCCCCCATTTTTCCCTTTTATACACGTATTCCTTTACATTAAAAAATATTAGTTGTTAAATCTGGCAATTTCATAAAGCTCAAATAAAACCATAGACACAGTAATTTGTATAATGTAGCATCACTATACGCAAGCAAAGGGATGATGTCACTGTCTGTCCATGGAGCCATGAAAAATATTTTCTATGTTAATCGTCCATTGGATTTTTTGTAAAAATTATTTAAAAATAACGGAAATTATCTGTCGATTTTAATTCCGATATTTGGGTACAGTTATATATAAGTTACTGTCTACATGTGTTTGATTGAGTTATTTTTTCTGTAAAATTGATAAAATTTTAATTTAAAATCACAAAACTCCAGATAAAAAAATGACAAACTTCCAGTTTCGAATGTAAACATAAACATTTCATTTCAAAGGGTGATATTTAAACAATAAATATTCAACTAATATACTAAATAAAAGGAAAATGGATTTGTTACTAACTGCTGCATGTATAAGTAGACGATACGGAAAAAATTCCGATTTCCGTTTTTTGCTGAATTTACTTGTTTTGAGCTTTCTTTACGTATCAATTAACATAAATTGGCTACTTATTTTTTAAAAAGTGTCTTTATTGCTAGCTTTTGTGGGTAGAAGAAGCAAGTAGAAGATACATAAAAGCTTTTGATTTCCGGTTTTCGATGAATTTACACGTTTTGAGATTTCCCTGCATTTTAATTAAGTGAAATTGACTACTTATTTTTATTTTTTAAAACGTGGATTTGTTATTCTTTCCTCTGCATATATAAGTAGAAAATATAAGATTCAGAAAAGTTTAAGATTTTCGGTTTTCGATAAAGTTACACGTTTTGAAATTTCCCGAACTCAATTCGACCATTTTTGAAAAATATCTTTTTTTTTTTTTTTTTTTTTTTTTTTTTTGTTCTTCAAAAACTGTACTTTATGAACCAATCGAATTAATTTAACAGAATTTGATACTTGGTTGGACCTTGGTTTGACATGGCACCTATTAACTTCTGGGCTGTATGACACAACAAGGGGCGTTTTCACGTTGCGATTTTCTCTCATTTCAGGAAAGGCTAACATCTACAGAGAGAAATAGTTATATTAAGTAAAACTCTGCTGATTCAGTTAGAGTGAATATCAGCAAACAATTGCCGCAGCTGTGTTGCAATTGCATTCCGTTTAGGACAAGGCAATAACTTTGCTTTGCCTCGCTTTGCAAAAAAAAAAAATGGTCGAGTTTCGACCACTGGGCGATACTAGTTATTATTATTATCTATATATTAATAGGTAAGCATGAAAACTGTGGTACATTTTTAACATATTAATTATGAGAGTAGAGGGTTGAAAATGGTATCATTCGAAAGTTTGTATGATTTGCCAGATGCGCAGAATACAAAAATCATTTTCTTTCGATGTCAAGAAATTATTTAAAAATAATTTAATTTTTTATGCATTTTTCCACTTTATACACGTAGTCTTTTATATTGAAAAATACCTAAAGTCGAAAGTTGTTAAATATAACAATCTCTGAAAAGTCAAATAAAACCATAGACACAGTAATTTGTATAATGTAGCATCATATACTCTCGACTACAGATTTTTATTCAAAGAGAAAAGCCATTAGATGGTAGAAATTTGAGTGAATGAGTGGTAGGTCGAAAGTTTATATTGTTGAAAATATGCGCAAGATAAAAAAAGATTTGATTTATGAGGGTTACAATTTTTTTAAGATCTACTTTGTTTTTTCTTTTATTATTATTATTTTTTTTAATTTATATTTTTTTTTCTTTGTGATTTATGTCAACTGTAGTTTGGAGACACATTTTTAAGCAGAAACATAATACATTCAAATTAACTGAAATTGACAATTTATTAATATATATATATATATATTACTGCAAGCCAAAAGATGACGTCCCTGACAGTCCGTGGGGCCAAGCAAAAGATTTCTTATGTTAATCGTCCATTGGATTTTTTTTTTCTCAACATTAAGGAAAATTATCTCCCGATTTCAATCCCAGTATTCGGGTATAAGTTACTGTCTGTGTGTGTTAGGCTGAGCTATTCTTTCTGTAAAATTCATAAATTCGACCATTTTTAGAAAATATCTGTCTTTTTGAGTTCGAACACTGTACCTTATGAACCAATAAACTTAATTTAACCGAATTTCATATTTGGTTGAACCTTGGTTTTACATGGTGCCGATTAGCTTTTGGGCTATATCACCCAACAGGGACTGCTTCCACGTTGCAATTTCCTCTCATTTCAGGAAAGGCTCAACATTTACATTGTACCCAACTTACAGAAATGTATTAAATAAAACTCTGTTGATTCAGTTTGAGTGCATATCGACAAAAATTGCCGCAGTTGTGTTGCAATTTATTTCCGATTAGGAAAAGGTAATAACTTTGCTTTGCAAAAAGTGGGTCGCGTTTCGACTACTGAGCGATACTATTTATTATTATTGCTTGGCTAGCGTAAATCTTTCGCTTTTTGAATTTAAAAATCGAAAATTTGTATCTCTTGTTTCGAGTCTTTTTTTTTTTTGAAGACACATTTTTAAGCAGAAACATAATACATTCTAATTAACTGAAATTGACAATTTATTAATATATATATATATATATATTACTGCAAGCCAAAAGATGACGTCCCTGACCGTCCGTGGGGCCAAGCAAAAGATTTCTTATGTTAATCGTCCATTGGATTTTTTTTTTCTCAACATTAAGGAAAATTATCTCCCGATTTCAATCCCAGTATTCGGGTATAAGTTACTGTCTGTGTGTGTTAGGCTGAGCTATTCTTTCTGTAAAATTCATATAATTATAATTTCAAATTTCAAAACTCTGGAAAAATAAAATGGCATTTAATTTCGATGGAATGAGATTCATTTCAAAGGAACAGATTTGATATCTGCCGTCATTGACAGAAACAAAATAATAACAAAAAATCACAAAATTATCTGGCGAACATATTTAATTATTTTCAAAAATCTTGGTTATTTTAATAAAGAGCAATCAAAAATATAAAACAATATTTCGTAGAATATGTATGTATTACTAAAATATACATCTGGTATGTATGTTTTCCTATTATGTTTTTGATCGCCAAAAACACAAAACACCAAAGGGCGTACATATAGCAAACGAATGCCCATTTTTACCTAGAATTTTGAAATTATATCTAACATTTTGTCAATTTCACAGCAAAATAACTTAATCTAAATCATGTGCGCGATGATTAATTTTTAATTGCACCAAAATATGGGGATTAAAGTCGGAAATTAATTCACCTCAATTTTTAATATATACATATATATATATATATTACAAAAAATCCAATTGACGATTAACATAGGAAATCTGTTACTTGGCATCTACGATGGTCAGTGACGTCACACTTCGCTAGCGTATATCTTCTACATGTATAAGAAGTAAGTTTAAGATTTGAAAAAAACTTTTGATTTCCTGTTTTCGACGAATTCAAACATTTTGAGATTTCCTTGCTCTTCAATTAGCTGAAATTGACTACTTATTTTTGAATAAAGTGGATTTATTCCTAGCTTCTGCATGTATAAGAAGAAAGTAAGAAAGTAAAAGATACGGAAAAAATTTTGAATTCCGGTTTTCGATGAATTTATACGTTTTGACATTTCTTTGCATTGGAATTAACTGAAATTGACTACTTATTTTAAAAAAGTGGATTTATTATTCTGTCGTCTGCATATATAAGAAAACAGTATAGGATTAAAAAAAAATTCCGATTTTCGATTTTTGATGAAGTTAAACGTTTTGAGATTTCCTAAATTAAATTCGACCATTTTTAGAAAATATCTGTCTTTTTGAGTTCGAACACTGTACCTTATGAACCAATAAACTTAATTTAACCGAATTTCATATTTGGTTGAACCTTGGTTTTACATGGTGCCGATTAGCTTTTGGGCTATATCACCCAACAGGGACTGCTTCCACGTTGCAATTTCCTCTCATTTCAGGAAAGGCTCAACATTTACATTGTACCCAACTTACAGAAATGTATTAAATAAAACTCTGTTGATTCAGTTTGAGTGCATATCGACAAAAATTGCCGCAGTTGTGTTGCAATTTATTTCCGATTAGGAAAAGGTAATAACTTTGCTTTGCAAAAAGTGGGTCGCGTTTCGACTACTGAGCGATACTATTTATTATTATTGCTTGGCTAGCGTAAATCTTTCGCTTTTTGAATTTAAAAATCGAAAATTTGTATCTCTTGTTTCGAGTCTTTTTTTTTTTTTTTTTTTTTTGAAGACACATTTTTAAGCAGAAACATAATACATTCAAATTAACTGAAATTGACAATTTATTAATATATATATATATATATATATTACTGCAAGCCAAAAGATGACGTCCCTGACCGTCCGTGGGGCCAAGCAAAAGATTTCTTATGTTAATCGTCCATTGGATTTTTTTTTCTCAACATTAAGGAAAATTATCTCCCGATTTCAATCCCAGTATTCGGGTATAAGTTACTGTCTGTGTGTGTTAGGCTGAGCTATTCTTTCTGTAAAATTCATATAATTATAATTTCAAATTTCAAAACTCTGGAAAAATAAAATGGCATTTAATTTCGATGGAATGAGATTCATTTCAAAGGAACAGATTTGATATCTGCCGTCATTGACAGAAACAAAATAATAACAAAAAATCACAAAGTTATCTGGCGAACATATTTAATTATTTTCAAAAATCTTGGTTATTTTAATAAAGAGCAATCAAAAATATAAAACAATATTTCGTAGAATATGTATGTATTACTAAAATATACATCTGGTATGTATGTTTTCCTATTATGTTTTTGATCGCCAAAAACACAAAACACCAAAGGGCGTACATATAGCAAACGAATGCCCATTTTTACCTAGAATTTTGAAATTATATCTAACATTTTGTCAATTTCACAGCAAAATAACTTAATCTAAATCATGTGCGCGATGATTAATTTTTAATTGCACCAAAATATGGGGATTAAAGTCGGAAATTAATTCACCTCAATTTTTAATATATACATATATATATATATATTACAAAAAATCCAATTGACGATTAACATAGGAAATCTGTTACTTGGCATCTACGATGGTCAGTGACGTCACACTTCGCTAGCGTATATCTTCTACATGTATAAGAAGTAAGTTTAAGATTTGAAAAAACTTTTGATTTCCTGTTTTCGACGAATTCAAACATTTTGAGATTTCCTTGCTCTTCAATTAGCTGAAATTGACTACTTATTTTTGAATAAAGTGGATTTATTCCTAGCTTCTGCATGTATAAGAAGAAAGTAAGAAAGTAAAAGATACGGAAAAAATTTTGAATTCCGGTTTTCGATGAATTTATACGTTTTGACATTTCTTTGCATTGGAATTAACTGAAATTGACTACTTATTTTAAAAAAGTGGATTTATTATTCTGTCGTCTGCATATATAAGAAAACAGTATAGGATTAAAAAAAAATTCCGATTTTCGATTTTTGATGAAGTTAAACGTTTTGAGATTTCCTAAATTAAATTCGACCATTTTTAGAAAATATCTGTCTTTTTGAGTTCGAACACTGTACCTTATGAACCAATAAACTTAATTTAACCGAATTTCATATTTGGTTGAACCTTGGTTTTACATGGTGCCGATTAGCTTTTGGGCTATATCACCCAACAGGGACTGCTTCCACGTTGCAATTTCCTCTCATTTCAGGAAAGGCTCAACATTTACATTGTACCCAACTTACAGAAATGTATTAAATAAAACTCTGTTGATTCAGTTTGAGTGCATATCGACAAAAATTGCCGCAGTTGTGTTGCAATTTATTTCCGATTAGGAAAAGGTAATAACTTTGCTTTGCAAAAAGTGGGTCGCGTTTCGACTACTGAGCGATACTATTTATTATTATTGCTTGGCTAGCGTAAATCTTTCGCTTTTTAAATTTAAAAATCGAAAATTTGTATCTCTTGTTTCGAGTCTTTTTTTTTTTTTTTTTTTTTTTTTTTCAGAGAAAATTATTAATTAAAACTTGATTTATATTTCTTTCATCGCTATTCATTAAGATTCCTTATCAGGATTTTTAATTTACTATCAAATCTTAGCGTTAATCTAATTAAATGAATTATTTGGCAAAGTTCAAAGCAAGATAATACTTATTCTCTTTTTTTCTCCTTTTAGCAGTTAGCTTAAACATTGCTGTTATTGTTGTTCTACCATAATTTATATCGTCAGTGATTTTTTTTTTTTTTTTCATTTTATTATTTTCTTCTGATAATCGTGTTAATTATAAGATAAACTGTGGAATAAAAATGATGAATATCAAATAACTATTGCACAAATTTAGTAATTAATTAATTAATTTTGATATTTTAGTTTTTAATTTCATACTAATTAATTTCATGAATTTATCGACAAATTTATAAAACTAATACGCATCTATTTTTCGAACATTTATTATGTTATTGTACAATTTTTTTTTTTTATATTAATTAGGATATTTCATCAAGAAACTATGAGTTAAATTTTTAGAATGAAGTAACTCTTACAAATTGCAATATTTTTAAATTTCAGCACTTTTAAAGTTTTTTTTTTTCTTTCCACGTTATAATTAAAAATATAAGGTTTTGTAACTGATAGAAACTTATTCTGTATTTTAATTAATGAAAATTTTAAAACATTGAGAGAATTTCTATTTTTTAATACAAATATGCAAAATATATACTAAAAAAGAAACTAATGTAAAATTACAAAAACGTATTTTACTTTTTGTATTACTTTTTTGTTGTTGTTGTTAAATTGTTTTAAAATATAAGTCAAACTGGAAATTAAAGCACAAAAAAATTTAAATAATAACTATGCACTTAAGCAAAAAGAAAAACACACAAAGAAAAAAGAAAAGAAATTTCGACATAAAAACTTGCATCATGTCCCTTCAAATAATGTCTCTTTAGTTTAAAGAAAAGAATTTTCAAAATATTTTTACTAATTTCAAGTACCATAATTTGAAATTCTTCTTAAGTTTTATAATTGAAAGAGACATATTTTTTCGTTTGATATTTCTTGAAGAAAATGAAATTTATTCACTTTAAAATCGGAAAATAAAAAAAGCTTGTTGACCACGATTGCATGCTAACATATAAAGCAGCTTTTTTTTTTTTTTTTTTTTTTTTTTTTTTTTTTTTTTGTAAATTCTACTGGGAAAAAAAGAAAAAAGAAAAAGAGAGAGAAAAAAAAAAAAAAAAAAAAAAAAAAGTTTGTTGATTTTTTTCTACTTTACGCATATTAACATTATGTGCACTTGGAAAAAAAGAATTAAGAAATAGGAAATTCATTAATGTATTAATATTCATTTTGATAAGAATCTGGTGAAATGAAACGTAAATGAACTATTTATAACTTATTACAAATAAAATAAAAAAATATTGTGTTTTATTTTCGTACCATAAGAAATTAACTTAATAGTAATTTACTTTTAATCTTGTACCCCTGAATTTAAAGTTTTAGTACATATTTAATTAAAAGAAAAAAATAGTTTATTTTAAAACTTTCTAGATCATATAAATGTCTTATATTCATAAAAAACTTTCTATAATTGCTTTACTTACATTTATAGTTATTCGATCAAAAAAAAAAAAAAAAGTTTTTGTTTTGTATTAAATATAAAATAAATACCGAAGTTTCAAGAAAAGCACTGATAAAACACTGCATGCGATCATATTCGTGATTGATTGTTTTACAGACTTACAGAATAAGACAATTAAATTTAAAGCTTGAGTTTACAAATATTAAAGAAAGTGGTTTTGATGAACGTCTCATTATAACACAGTGGCTATTGGCAACAGTAATATAATCGTAATTTTGGTAACGCGAAGTTTACGGGCCTCATCAGTGGCCTAACAATTCTGAACTCAAAGCTGGAAGCTCAAGAAATGCCAATGGACCTTATGCACGAGTGGCAACGGCTGCGGGTTGTAGCAAAGTATTTTTATTTTTTTTTCAAGATAGCAGTTAAGTAATTTTCCGTAGGACAGTACAGGTATGTAGAGAAGTTTTTGGCAGGTAGACAAAATGTTAGTAGGGAAGTTTTCATTTCCACGTTTTCCACTAGACCATACTTACGTTTTTTTTTTTTTTTTTTTTTTTTTCCCTTGCTTTCTACGCTGCCAGACATCTGATTTATATCACTTCCTCTAAAATACCCAAGATTCTATCCAGAGGTGTTAAAAAAGCAAAATCCACCTATAATGATGAAATCCATCACAGACAAATGATTTGTTTGAATCAATTCATATTGTTGTTCCTTGGAGTGTTGTGCCGCTAAACCAAAAATTACAAGTCTTGAAAATTTAACACAAGTTTATTATATTTGTTAAAAGGACTCACATCATAAAGCAGTACAGTTTCGTATTTAAAAAATATTGTTCAGGAATCAAACTCCAGAAAATTCCGAGGAACAAGGGAGAGAGAGAGGGCAGCGAAAAATATTATGTCTTTACTATACCGTGAAAAGAGCAAAAACTGTGGGTCTGCTTTTTTTTGATCGCACGGGGAGAACCATCCGGAAGGGAAGTCATATGATTGCATTTTCATTATTTTCGCCAAAATGCATGCCAATTCTAATTCTTTGTTTTGAAGAATAAAACAATGTTAATTTTTTGAATTTGTAATGTCGGTTTATAATTGTATTAACCCTTTAATCGCCAACATTATGCCAAGCGACAGTTTGACTAGAGAAAATGACCGTTATGAATTGAAATCATTAATATTGCGTAATTTGAAATAAATTACTTCCGGTGTTGAAATAATATAAATTCTGACAATGAGTTTTCTTGTTTTATGACTATTTGAGAACACTTTTTTTATAATTACGTTTAATGTCAGAATTTTCGTTAGATATAATTTTTTTATTTTCTTTTATCCCATAAAATAAAGTACTTTTCTATTTAAAAGATAAACACTTTATTTATGATTTAGATATAAAACATATACAATTTAGATTTCTGAATGATGTGTGTTATTGTTTTATGTTAATAAATAGTGTAGGTCGTATGTATAATTAAAAATGTGTAATTTTTAAGGACATTTAAAAACAATTCTTTCTTCAAATGCCTGAGAACAAATTATGTAAATATAATATCTCATTTAAAATTTAATTACTTTTTTTTATTGCAATAATGCATTAATTTATCATTAGATTTTATTTTATTTAAAAATTCAATTAAAATTTAACTAAATATATGTGAACACCTTCACACCACCAATCAATAAAGATGAACACAATACTGTGCACAAAGTTGTTTTATTGATTTGTAGCATAAATTAAGAAGGGAAGGTGCCCCTAACGTATATCTTTTGAGAACTACAGTCGGTAACAGAAGTGTCCGAACACTAGCAAAAATTCCTATCTGAAAAAAGTAGAGTTAATACTATTTTGTTAAATAAATCCTTGTCGAATCATATTCTTAGACTGCGTAAGAACATGATTCGACAAGGATTTATTTAACAAAGCAGTATTAACTCTACTTTTTTTATATAGGAATTTTTGCTAGTGTTCGGACACTTCTGTTACCGACTGTACATCTGAAGATCTTCTAAGCAGGAGCGATCAGAGAAGAATAATAAAGTTTCAGCCAAATTCAAATTATTGTTACTAAGGGTTACATACAAACGGAATGCTTGCAATTTCGATGACGCAAATTTTGCAAGTTTTTTTGCAAATACAGCCGGCAGCAAAAGTATCCGAGCACTAGCAACAATTCTTATGTAAAAAAATTACACTTAATGCAGTTTTGTTAAATAAATCCTTGTCGAATCCTGTTCTTAGTCAGTTTAAGAACATGATTCGACAAGGATTTATTTAACAAAACAGTGTTAAGTGTGCTTTTTTCACATAGGAATTTTTGCTAGTGCTCCGATACTTTTGCTGCTGACTGCAGTCATACATTTGGAACGCTTGCAAACGGCTTTGCAACTGGAGGTGTTTCATTTGTATGTACCCCATATTGGCATTTAGTTTCATCGCCAGCAAAAACACATAAAAAGTGTTTTTTTTTTTTTTTTTTTTTTTTTTTAAGAACAGGATTACCACATATGGTAACCCTTAAATTCCGCCAAACATTCGTTATGATAAATAAGAAACCGCAACGGAGAGATGCATAGAATATAGCTATAATTTAACTAACAATAATTTTGACTAACTGAATACGTTAGCAAATTAGACTAGAATTTTGGGGGAACATAAATGAAATAAGCCATTTGTTATTCTTTATGAGACGAAATGATTATGAGATTTTGCAAGGACGTTGATTCTCTTTTACATTTATTTATTTTTTTTTTTTTATTCATGGAGGAAGAATTCGGCAGTTACTAAAAATTAATATTGAACACACAAGTAAATTATTATATAAAGGGTTAAACTAGATTTAAATTAAAATTAAATAGAATTAAAAATATATATATGTAATTTCTACATCACACGGGTACTTACCGATTTAAATATACCGGCTGGTATTAGCTGAAGAAAATAAAGGTTTCGAGCTCGGCGATTGGTGAAGAAACTTTTATATACCCTCAATAATGCGCGGTGAATAAGGTCCATTTTGATAACACATCACGCTTGTCGACTTAGGCCGTTCGGAGTTTTCCGTGTTTTATAAAGAAACTCACGTAAAATCGATCTAGGATCCCTTAGAAAGACTCCAGCGGAGTGCATTCCATACGTAGGCCAAGGACAATAGATTAGTCAATTGACCTTATCCCACACTACTAACCAACCAAAATTTATGTGTGAGTTAAAGCATTTTCTGATGCTGCGTAGCATAACGAGAACAAGAATTCTTATGGTTCTTTTCCGAAGCATTTGAGAGATACATAAATAATACTAAATGCTGATTACAGTTACTAATGTTTGATATTTAGTGTTCTTAAAAAAAAAAAAAAAAAAAAAAAAAAAAAGAGGTTGTCCACTGCGGAAAGAACTAAGAGAAGCAGACTGTAAAAAGTCATTTATATATATATATATATATATATATATATATATATATATATTAAACTAAACTGTAGAAAAAGATTTTATTTAATGTGATGATAAGAAATATTTACTATATTTACAAAAAAGCATAACACTGATTAAAATAAATACTATAAAAACTTACTGTGTAATAAATGTAAGATATTGAATATGTATTTACTAAAATGTAGAATTGAAACATTGGGAACATTGTTCTAAAAATAAATAACTTAAGAATTTCAGTATACTGGAAGAGATTATTCAGCCAGGTAAAGAGCTAAAGTCATCCACTATTATATTTAATTTAACTAAAATATTTTATAAAAATGTTTTTTGTTCTTTTTAAACATTTGCTGTCAGAGTTCCATATGGGGTAAAACTGACCACCAAGAACTGGGGTAAAATGAATCATGGTCCATTCTACCCCAGTTCTGTCATAATAAACTGATTTACGAAATATACATTTTTGAAGTGTTAGCTATACATTATTCTTAAAAATTTCAGAGTTAACTTTAATTAGATCTATTATGTCTTCAAAGCTGAATAAGCAAGCAATTTACTTTGAAATTTTTTCTTATTTATTTTTAATAAACTTTTAGATGCTTTTGTATTCTTATATTTTTACAAATATCGTACAACTGTAACGAACTGAAATAAAAAATGCAATTAAAATGTAATAATATACCTTTGTTATATATATATACATATATATATATATATATATATATATATAAGAACATTTTCACAGATCGTTTAGAGTAAAAAAAGAAATATTCAGCTATGGAGCAGGCAATATAAAGGGTTGTGGATGATACAAAATCTATTTGTTCAGCTTCCAAGGCATCAGGCATTTCAAAAACAACTCTTTCACGCTATGTATAAATGCATAAAAATTTAACTTACCTAGACTGGAAAATAATAATAAATCAACTATTAGATTTAGCCCAAACTTCGCATATAAGCAGATAATTTCGAAAGTGAAGAAGAAATAGTGAAAAATTATATAATAGATGTTTGTACAATGAAGTACATCTCAATCACTAAGTAAAATATCCCCAATTGAAAATAGTGTCTTTCGAATTACATCCCTTGCCTATAGCTTCCTTGTACAAGGCGACAACTAAATAAATAAAGGCGCATGAACAATTTTGACTGATACATAAGTAAAAAAGATCATTGAAAGAGAAGCATAAAATAAAAATAAGTAAATAAACAAAAAAGCCACTTTAGTTAAAGACAGAAGAAAAAAAAATCTGTGAAAGATAAAAATAAAACTAAAGTCTCACATCATGGTCAAAGCAAAGATGTGTATTAAAAAGTTTGAGTGTTTCTAAGGCCATGTCTGTTTATAGTGATACAAAATTCAGTGATAAGGATATAATTTCACAGCAAGATGCTAATTTTAATACTAATAAAATAATTGCAAATGAAATTTTGTCAAAAATTAGAAAAAAAAAAAGACAGCTTTTACATTTGGTGGTTTAATCAAAGAAATAACAGATATAAAGAATCTGTTTTTGTGACATTCACTCAACGAAAACCTAATCGTAGTCTAAATATTTTTCCTGAGAGTGTTGATATATCTCTTGTAAATTTTCAAGCTATTGTAATGAGGAGTATTCCAGACCCTACAACTTCACAAGAAAACAACAGACTTTCAGTGACACAAAATTTTTTTACTGAATCAATTTCCAAATTTAATGTTCATTAATGTACATTATTTGTATGAATCGAAGACATAAATAAACAAATATAATATATTCTACCTTTTATACAATTAAAAAATAATAATAAAATAAAATAAACACTACATTAATATACTATTAAAATTTTACCTGCGGTCCATAGTATCCCGTGCGATGAACCATTTTACCTCAGTCTTTGGGTAAAATGGTTCACTTTATCAGTTGTTATTACAAAATTATATAAAAAAGTAAACGTAATTATTACTTGTGACTGAATGCAATATGAACCCCAATATATAGATAATATGCACACATGTTTCCAATAGCCAAAAATCATTTAACTTTGCTTAAAGACAAAACTTTGCTTAAAGACAAAAAAAAAAAAAAGAAGAATGAAGAATGAAGAATGAAGAATGAAGAAAGAGAAGAAAAATGCATGACTGTCTCATTTATGAAACATCGCGTGTTTTCAACTTAATATCTACTAATTTCAGAATTTATCATAAATATGCTGAATGAAAAGAAGTTCTTTAATAGAATTTATACAAATTTAAACAGAAAGAGATAAAACACAGAATTTATTCTCTGAAATCTCCAGATCGTGGCGATTTCATACTGATTTACAGAAGAATGCATCAATGTGAACTATGTTTGGGATATATGGATTTATATCGCTCGAAGTCAATTACTGAGCATATTAATATACTCAATAATAAGTTGATGGGATTTTTTAAAGTTTGGGTATAGTTGTTTCGGAGCTATTTTAAGTATGTGGCATACTCAAATATGATACATTTCTATTCACTGTTGAGTATTTTTGATCTGTTATGTTTTTTCAGTGTAGCTTCATGTTAATAAATATATGAAGAAAAAATGCTGCATGTTAAATTAGTTGAATTCATCGTTGATAGTTACGTATGTAACGTTTTAAGCTTCACAATTTTTAACAAATTGTTGCAGAGACTTTTTTTTTTTTTTTTGTGTGTGTGTGTGTGAGAGAGAGAGAGAGTTCCCAAATACAATCAATTTATGTAATATTTATCAATCGATTAAAATACATAAAAGAATCGTTCTTAAAGACATGGATGTATCGTTCTTTAAATTGATTCTGGATTGAGTCGCCGAGATTTACCTTGCTTTTGCTTATCACGTCTACGGACAGGACACACGAGACCAATTAAATTTAATGTTGGTGAAAAACTGTTCCCAACGTGCACCATCTGCAATGTATATCAAGCTTTTCCCGAATATATTCTTGCATGTATGGTGTTATCAAATAATGAACTTTTTTCAGGCAACCATCGACAGGTTCTGGACTTTTTATGTGTTTTTAATATGTTTGATTGTGATGTTGTGTTCATATGTGTCTGTGTCCATGGAACTGTGTAACTACACTAGGGATAATAATAATTTTAAAAAAAATTACAACTCCAACTTAATTATCTTGTTTTATTTTTGCTTCATTTTGCACGCGTGCTTTTTATTTCCTAATTCAAAATTATTTAAAAAAAAAAAACTTTTTCGACACTCTCCGTTTCGAAACTGATTATTCTTAATTTTCTTTTCTTTTTCTTTCAAAAAAAAAAGAAAAAAAAAGATTTTGATGAAGTTCTGGCAAAAGCAAAATGTAGTTTAGTACGGAGGACTATTAGTATTTTTTTTCTTTTTTCATCGATTTCTGCTAAATTGATGAGTTCCTAATAGACTATTGTGAACCACGTAGATGCCTCTTAGTAAATCTCAGGAAACAGTTTAATTGGGATTTTCACAAAACGCCGTTTAACAAACAACCTTAAAATTTAAGACCAAATTTAGTGAAAATACACGTCAGGTAAAGATAAGTTTTTTTTTTTTTCCAGGTCATAAGAAAATCTTTGCGAATAGTGTTTTCTTCCTCCTATCGTTAGAATAACCCACCCGTATGAAATAAGATGCATAAATTATGATTGTATGATACTGGTTCTGGCATTTAAGGTTAGGATTGTGATTAACAAATTTTATCCAGACAGAAATTTTAAGGAAAATTTTCATGGCATTAATCAAAATATATTGCTCAAACAAAATTTAAAAATAAAAATAATAATCAGAATTAAAAATAATTCGTACGAAAAATAAATAAATAAATAAATGTAAATTCGGTAAATTACCAAAAAATATGTTAAATGTAAAAGACAGTGAGCATATTTGCACATTTACATATATATAGTATATGTACGTGTGTGTACCAGTGCAGAATATGGTAAAGCAAAGCAGTCAATGACTACCCCTTTTAGGTTGATTTCTTTAGAAATCGACCTATTGCAATCACTTCGTTTATCTATCTATCTATCTATAATGAAAATTTTCTCATCACGATAACTCCCGAAATAAAACTCGAAATCGAACCAAATTTGGACAGTGAACTGATCTTATAAATATCTTGGCTGAGTTCGTTAACCAAGTTGCTCCGACTTTTTGTTTTCAAGTGGCAGCCACTTGAAAATTTCAAACCGACATTGTAAAAAGCATATTTAAAGCAAGATTTGCTTGAATTTTGATGTAAATACAGGCCACATAAGGGTCTCCATGAAGTTCATTAATGAATTTTATCAGCCATTTATAATAAAGTTGCAGATATTTTAAGTTAAGCGGGACCACTTGAAATCAGGCTACCACTTGAAAATTTAAAATCACTATAACTTCCAAAATAATACTCCAAATCGAACCAAATTTGGACAGTGTCTTAACTTATCTTATAAATATCTTAGATGAGTTTATTAACAAAGTTGCTCCGCCATTTTGTTTTCAAGTGGAGACCACTTGAAAAGTTCAAATTCAAATTCTAAAAAGCGTATTCCGAATTTGTTTTAAATTTGATGTAAATATAGACCACATAAGGGTCTCAATAATGGTTATTAATGAAATTTATCCGTCATTTTTCATAAAATGGTAGATATCTTAAGTTAAGCGGGGCCACTTGAAACCACGCTACCACTTGAAAATTTAAAATCACAATAACTTCTGAAATAATACTCCAAATCGAACCAAATTTGGACAGTGTCTTAACCTATCTTATAAATAGTTTAGATGAATTTGTTAACCAAGTTGCTCCACCATTTTGTTTTCAAGTGGAGACCACTTGAAAATTTTAAGATCAAATTGTAAAAAGCGTATTCCGATTTCTTTTTTTTTTTTTTTTTTATGTATACATAGATTATACAAGTGTCTCAAATAACTTAATGAACTTTCCGCCACTTTATTAAAAATGGCGGATATCTTAAGTTAAGCGGGACCACTTGAAATCAGGCCACAACTTGAACATTTAAAACCATGATAACTTCCGAAATAATACTCCAAATGGTACCAAATTTGAACAGTGTCTTAACTTATCTTATAAATATCTTAGACGAGTTTGTTAACCAAGTTGCACCGCCATTTTGTTTTCAAGTGGAGACCACTTGAAAATGTCATATTTAAATTGTAAAAAGCGTATTCCGAAATTGTTTGAATTGTGATCTAAATACAGACCACGTAAGGATCTCAATGAAGTTTATTAATAAACTACATCCGCCATTTTTAATAAAGTGGCAGATATCTTGAGTTAGGCGGGGCCACTTGAAATCAGGCTCCCACTTGAAAATTTAAAATCACGATAACTTGTGAAATAATACTCCAAATCGAACCAAATTTGGACTGTGATATTATCATATAATTATCTTGAATGTTTTCAGTAGGCAACTTGTCCCGACATCTTGTATCTAAGTTCCAGCCACTTGAAATCACACTGCCACTTCAAAATATGCCACACGATAACTTTTAAAATACTAAACTGATTCAAATAAAAGTTGGATAGTGAACTTACGGTTCAAATTACTAGGATAAGTTCACTTGGTGACTTGATCTGCAATTTTATTTCCAAGTGGCGGCCACTTGAAATTTTGTCATTATGGTAACTTTAGTAATACAGAATCAATTCACATCAAATTTGGGTAGTGGATTTATCATTCAAATATCTCACTTAAGTTCGCTGGGTATCTCACTCCACTTTTTTTTACAAGTGGTGCCACCTGAAAAATTCTTATGACGATAATTTTTGAAATACTGATTTAATTTAAACTAGAACTGGACAATGAACTTATCATAAAAATATACTGGATGATTTCGATGGGCAAGTTGTTTTGTCATTTTGTTTCCAAGTTGCAGCCACTTAGACTGCCACTTGAAAATTTGCCATAATAATAACTTTTGAAACACGACACTGATTTAAATCACAGTTAGACAGTGAACCTATGCTTCAAATCTCTCGGATGTGTTTGCTGGGCTTATTCCACAGTATTGCTTCCAAGTAGCGGCCACTTGAAAATTTGTTATCACGGTAACTTTAGAAATACTTAATCAATTCAAATCAAAGTTGAAAATTGGATTTATCATTCAAACAACAAAAATCTAGAAAATTCACGTAACTCGTGAACCAATCACGTTATTGCGTCCATATTTGTATACCGATAATAAGTATTTTCTCGCCAAAAGTCGCCAAAAAAGTCGCCATAGTGGAAAACTCGCCAAATTTAGCGCCAAATCTATTGCCTGCGTTACTGGATTTCTTTTTAATGCGTTTTTAAGGAAAAATTTGGCTATTTTAATGCTAAAACAAACTAGAAATTCAGAAAACTAACATTTTTATCAACTTACTAAGCCTCTTTGAAAGAATTTCTACAAAAAAAAAATATTTTCAAATTCGCAACGATATCTTAGATGAGCAACTTTCTCTGCCATTTTGATCGAAGTGGCAGCCACTTAATTTTTCAACACTATGACTTTTGAGATTTTGAATTACTTCGAACTATATATGTACAGTAGACTTATCTCACAAATACATTTCATGTATTTGTCAACTTAACACACCATTTTGTTTCTAAACGCCAGCCATTTGAAAATTTTAAATTCACATAAAAATGTATTTATGAACCGATTTGCTTAAAACTCCATATGTGCGTAGTATATTGGCAATATTTTTACCAAGTGCATTAATAATTTGTAGCTGCCATTTTGAATCAAAATGACGGCTGCTTGATAAGGAAAAAGAAATCAACCTGCTCTTCGGAATAAGCCGGAAGGACTTGTTTTATTATAAAATATATAGTATTTGTTTGAGAATTCTTTATGGAATGATATCAGTATCGCTTTACATAATATATTTAAAAAAAAAATGACTGCCTCTAACACTGGAGAGATAATAATGTTAATTAAATACTAAAAAGTCTGATAAATGTTTCTGATATAGAGAAAAAAAGTTAAAATGAAAGAAAAAAAAAATCTACAAAATTTCATCGATTTTAGATAATAAGATAAGTTCTCTTAAAATCACGTTTTAACTTTCTAAAATAAATTATAGCAAAAAATTGAAAACAAAAAACATTATATAACAGCTTAAACAACAAAAAAAAAAAAAAATATTATATAACAGCTTAAACAAAAAATTTCCAAATTTAATCAAAGTTTACGTGATAACATCTAATATCCTTTAATAAATATTTCTCTTTTTTTTTTTTTTTTTTTTTTTTTAAGAAGAGTAAAATTCTAAAGATAATTCTACTTATCATTAACTTTTTTTTGTCTTTTATAATATTTTTCAGTTTTTAAAGAAATATATCTTTCTAGGAAAATTAAAATATGCATAAAAATGTTATTTTAATATTTTAAAATACATATTTTTATAGGATTATGAAAATATTATTTTTTTTTCAAAGAGGTAAATTCCATAATACTTATTATAAGAAAATTCTTCTTTTTTTTTCTATAAATTATCCCCTTAATGATACCGATGACAACTGTGACATTAAATAATAATCATAGTTTTGTTAAAAAGAAGAAAAAACAACTTTCAAAAGATAAAGTATAGTTTTTGATTAATTTTGTTTTGCACAGGAAAAAAAAAAAAAAAAACTCTTCTTAATATTTTTTTTTCAAATGGTTTAAGAATTAAAAGAAAAATATACTACATTTAAATGACATTATTATATCCTTTTAAAAAGATATTTTAAAATTAGATTATCTCTAAATATTTTTAACGAAATTGCTGCACTACATTAAAACTACATTAAATATCATAGGTTTATCTATGGTTTAAAATTTGAGACATATGTACCATACTTGCCCTAAAAAAAGTTTCAATTTGATAAACTTTTTTTTTCTTTTTTCGTGTAGAAATCCTTGCATTTTTGAAAATAAATATTTCGAATTTCCTTTAATTTTTTTTTAAGTGTATCAGTGTGAAGATGAAAAATAGAAAAAAAAAAAAATATTTTATACGTTTAGTTGTTTATTTAGATATTCAACATAAAAAGACGTTACATTTGCATATTTTTAATACTACATGTAATTTTTTTATGTATAATATAAGCTTTTAAAGAATATTATGGACATGAAAGGTATTCCTCAGATATATTACTTCCATAATTATCGGGACGTACTTATTTTAACTAACTATAACAATGTAATTGTTATAAATATAATAAATTACTTAATTTTATCAATAAAAATGTATGAGGTATTGGTAGTTTAATGTTGGTAATCGAAAAGATTTAGAATTTCAAGATGATGTTAAAAAAATAAAAATAAAATTAATTAATTAATTAAAATAAATAAATAAATGTTTTTCATGGAAAATTTTTGTTTAGCTATTATGTGGTAAGTTTTACTTAAATTAGTTGTACGTCTTACAATGAAACAAAGAAATTCCATTTAAAATTTGTGTTTACTTAATCAATTACATTTTTACATAATCAGTCAAAACATTATTGTTGTTGATCGTTTTTTGAGACATATAACACTTTATTCTGCTACCTTTTTACACCAATTAGTAGTTAAGATTCCACATCAGACAGATTCATGGCTTTTATTTTTCTATTCAACCCTATCGAACAGCTATTGAACAGAAGATTATTCAAAATTTAAGGATATCTGATTAAAGTTTCTTGTTTTACAGATGCTATTTCTGAAATTCAACTTTTAGAAAACTTTCCTTAGTCAGAAAACTTAATTATATATACAGAAAACTTAATATATATATATATATATATATATATATATATATATATATATTTCTTAATTGTTCACCGAGATAAAATGCATAGGTTCAAAGAAAAAAATTAGTACAAAAAAAAAAAAAAAAAAAGCTGAAATTGAAAATACTTCTTTACAAACAAATAACCTTACGAGACATGATACCTTTGACTTTGCACTACTGAGAGTTTCATATATTTACTTACGCTTATATTTACATTTAATATTTAGAATTCGAATGGTACTATGTTTGCTTATTAAAATATATATTCAGGTAACAATTCTCATTGTTATTGATATATTTTTTTACAGATTTGAAATCTTTGAATTACGTTTTTCAGTTTGCATTTTTTATATGAATTCTTGATCTTCAAAATGCTAAAATCCCTACAGATATTTAGAAATGACTATATTTTAATACTAAACGAAATTTTCTTTTGAATCTTTATTAGAACCTATCTATATTAATAAAATGATACTTTTGTCTGTAAATTTGTCAGAATCGAAAAATTTTGCGATATCTGCACGTTTCACACACCATGAAAGCCGAAAATGACTTGCCCAGAAAATTTTGCCTGTGTGTGCGTGTCTGTATGTCGCTATATTTGTCCGGGCATCGCATGAGAACGACTGGATGGAATTCAACGGCACTTGACAGGAATTTAGGTCTTCACCCACTTTTAAACTATATCCATCAACTTTCAGAATTCCCCCCCCCCGTTCCCCCCTGGGGAGAAAAAGACTAAAACACGTTTGTCCGGGTATCACTTGAGAACGGCTTAACGGAATTCAACATCGCTTCGCAGGAATTTAGGTCTTTACACAACTTGAAATTATATCTATCATCTTTTCACAAATACCCCCCACGTTCCCCCCTGTGGGGGCAAAAGACAAAAACACGTTTGCCCGGGTATCACTTGAGAACGGCTGGACGGAATTCAACGGCGCTTCGCAGGAATTTAGGTCTTTACCCAACTTAAAATTATATCTATCGACTTTTCAGAAATTCCCCCACGTTCCCCCCTGGGGGAACAAAAGACAAAAACACGTTTGTCCGAGTATCACTTGAGAATGGCTGGACAGAATTCAACGGCGGTTGGCAGGAATTTAGGTCTTTACTCAACTTAAAATTATATCTATCAACTTTTCCGAAATTACTCCCTCTTTCCCTTTATCGCGGGACAAAATATCGCTGGTCAAAATATCGCGTCAAAATAATTATGTGATCCATTTGAAAATTTGTATTTGCGTCATGTGTGATCTCTGGTGGGGGCCACAGGGACTTATACATATAAATTAATTAATTAAAATAAATAAATATATCATAGAATTTAATTTAATTATTTTACCTATATTTAATTTTAAATTATTTTATCATTTGCTTTTCAAAATTTAAAATACTTTTTAAAAATATTGTACATCACTGTTGACATCAAAGCTGAACACTGTTCTCAAACCTGATAAATATTTTAAAATAGATATGCACGTTTGAATTCATTATGACTAATCTTGACGAAGTTTATAAATATAGTTTTTAAAGTCTTTTAAGCAAAATTTATAACAATTTGTGTGGTAGGTTTGTCTGAATGTCAAAGCTCTGACTAAGGTATGTGTTGCCATGAAATTTGATACAACATTATTAGTAATTACCAACTCCTATTTGCTTTTAATTCATTTATGTAGACGATATTTTGTCCTCACGAGATTTTTTCCCGTAATATTTTGTCTCCAACCATTATGGGGCAAAAGACAAAAACACGTTTGTAAGCATAACTCGGCTCCTAATTAATTCACAGTAAAGAAATTGCACATGGGGAGGCTAGACATGAGTACAAATAAAGCTTTATCTGCGATTTAGGAGTTTTCGATTTTTAAGGAAAGGGAGGGGAAAAATCAATTTTTGGCACGAAATATCGTAAATTACGTATTTTTGAGTAGAACTGTACCAAAAATGGAATAAAGTTATTGAAAAAAGTCTTTGCGACTTTCTTAAGATACTTCGAAAAACACTTTTTTTTTTTTTTGAGTGGGGGGGTGGGGGAGTGTTACGAGGGATCAAAATCAAGACACCCCTTTCAGCGCTAAATTTGCCCTGAGAAATCTATGAGAGCTGCGGTCACGAATTTTGGTGCTTGGATTGTTTATATGTATCCGATACCTAAAGAAACGGGATTTATTGAAATACCCCTGCTTCCCCCCTGGAGGGCAGGAAGCAGAAAAAAAAAAGTTTGTAAGCATAACTCGGCCTCAAATTACTTCATGGTGAAAAAATTGCACATGGTGCGATTAGACTTCAGTATACATAAAACATAATGTACGATTTTGGAATTCATGATTCTTAAAGGAGAGAGCGGAAAATTTGTTTTTCGGGGGGAAGTTTCAGAAATTCCGGATTTTTTAGTAGAGCTCTACTAAAGATGTTACAAAGTATTGAAAACAGCCATGTTTCTTCTTTAGGATATTTCCAAAAACATATTTTCGTTCTTTTTTTTTTTTTTTTTTTTTTTTTTTTTTTTTTTTTTTGAGAGGGGCGGTTACGAAGTATAAAATTCAAGATCAATTCAATTCACCCCCTCTCTATTAGCGCTAAATTTGTCTTGGGAAATCTATGGGATCTGCGGTCTCGAAATTTGGTGCGTAAATTGTTTATATGTATCTGACACTCATTGTAACGTGTTTTTACGAAATTCCCCTCCCCCTTACCCTCTTGTGGTCGAGGGGGCTATAAACACTTTTTCCCTTCTTTTACAAGGGTACCGCGGCCCGAAACCATGCATGTAAAAAACAAACAAAATTATTATCAACTTTTTTTTCTCTACTTTTAGAAAATTAATCTTCTTACACGGGAAAATTAAAATATGATCTATGGTTGTAGGTAGGTAGATAATTAGGTTTGTTGTGGTTGGCGTCGCCCCATTGTTGCGCTATGGATAATTGGCGACGGTCTGGGGAGCACCCCTACGGATGTTCCAGAGACATGCCACCACAGTTTTGGTCATACACGAAAGACATAGCTCCCCAGCTTCGGTGGCCCCCAGAGGTATAAATTTTATGCGAACACGAAGGATATTGTGGCCACGAGATATTTCACGTGCACCAGACGCCATTAGTGTACACGACGGCTTTTGGTCGGCTCGAGAACCAAACCCACAATCTTCCAATTACGAGCTGGGCGCTCTCCCGACTGGCGTACCGTGGTCCGGATTTAAGGTTGTAAAAAAGAAATAAAAAGGGTCATATACTAAAGCTGTAATGCAAAATGGACTATATATTATGATTTTCTTTCTATGAATATATATATATATATATATATTATATTTCAATTTGGCATTGAATATGAGGATTTCCATAATAATTTTCTGCTTTTGTCTTGTAATATGCACTATTAATATTCCTTTTCAGTGAAAGAAAGCAGCGAATAGGCGGGCATAGTTCTGCATGTATTAATAAGTAAAGTAAGTCTAGGAGGAGGCGAAGCATCCTTCGGGGGTTGGTGAGCGAAGCGAGCAGGGGGCAGAGCCCCCTAGTCATGTAAATATTTGGTACAAGTGGAGCTAAAAGGCATGTTTCATATGTTCTTGAACAAATATTTGTGACTGGAAGAAAAAAAAAAAACTATTTTTAGTCTAGAAGAAAATATCGTATAAAGTAAAGACGACTCCTGGGCAAAGTGCAGCCGTTGTTACAAGAGGGCATCATGTAAAAAAAGTCATAAAAGATACGTAAAAATGTATCTGCCACTGTTTATAATGCAAATTTAGGACCAGCACTTAAAGATCAACAAAGAAGAGGGACCACACAAATAGAACCCTCAGACTTCCACCACTGAATCCTGAGATCTGTGCCAGGAGATGTAGAAGTAATCAGATTGGAGCAGAAAAGAACCAATGAGAAAACCAATACAATAAGAAAATTACAAAATGATACCTTCTATTAAAATTATAATGAGAGAGGTTCAAGAAAAAAAAGTAGAGAAATTTTTCTCAGTGATTTTTGCTAACCTTCTTGAACAGTCAATTCGTAAAAATGATTTTCTCTTGGCCGAAAAAAACAATCAATCAACCAATCAAACTCTTCAATTTATGAGCATTGCTAAGAAATGGGTCATGAGGAAAAATACGATAATTAAATAAAAAATACTTCTTCATGTATGCCGAAATATATTTTCATAATGTGCAATAAGAGGGAAAATGGAGTAAATCTTCAATGTAATGGAATATCATACCTGATTTCCTCTATGACTGAACATCTTACGCCCTGAGTACATCTGCTTCCCCCCAACCTGGTAATATGGTGAGGAAATTTAATTCTTTCGTCAGTTTGCTGTTTACTTAAAATTGCCAAGTATCTAAAACTAAAGAAATTAGATCCAACTTCTTGCACTCATTTGTAATATGTTCAATATGAATTATCCAAAAGTGTTTTATTTTAAATTATGTAAATTCTTCTTATAAATAAGTAACTGATGAAAATTAATAAAAAATTAATTTGAAATATCTCAGATTTATGTTGTTTAATGAGAGTAATTTTATTCTATTATAATCTCCACATTCCTTTTCATGTATATCTTAATTAAATGAATTATTGGGCATTTCACAACGCGTACCTGGATACATATTTGGTATCCGAATTCTACTACTTCTAAAAAACGATCACATTAAACCTACTAATGGGAAGGTAATTAGCTCATCTTGTGTTTCTATACATCCAACAACAACGGTAACTTGTAATACCTTATATATAGTTTATTTAATTTTCTTCAGTATACGAAGTATTTAGTAATCATGTATTTAACTTTTAAAATTATACAGTGCTGAGCATAGTAATTTACATGATTAAAAGAGTTTTGTACAATTATTTTCATTTCATTAGATTACAAATAAAATACGCTGAATCTGAGCTGATGTGTAGTCTTCAATTCAGTCGCTATATACAGGCGCTACAACAATAATTACAAAATACCTGATTGGAGTCCTTCTGTATGTTTCATATAAATTTCTGATACAAGTGGAAAGAAACGGAGTGTTCTACATGTTCTTAAACAAATATTTCTGATTGGAATGAAAAATCTGATATTAGTCTGAAAGAAAATCTTGTATATAGAAATAATCACAATATCTTATAATACCTTATGTATATATTACTCAAATTTCATCAATATATGGAATATTATGTAATCATGCATTTCATTTTCAAATTTACGCAGTGCTGTGTATAGTAAGTAACACGGTTAAAAGAGTTTTCTAAAACACATTTTTTAGGTAAAAATCAAAGTGTAACTCGATATGAATAAAAATAATTGAATATACTGCAGGTTTTTACAGTCCATTAAACTTAATTTATTCAAGACTATTACATATTTATTAACAAAATTGCCGTTTTCGAACGGAAGTTTTTCAAAAATTAAATTTTAAAAATATTTTAATCTTAAAAATCTCCATAAAATTTCACATATATAATCGTTATAGTGTTATACGTAACCGTGAATCATTTTACGTAGACAGTGACAACATTTTAAAAATTACTTAGGAACGTTTTCAAAAGTAAATTTAAAAATATGCAATTGCTAAAGTAATTTCGTGGGTAAATATCAAAGTGAGACTTGATATATATAAAAAAAAAAAAAAAAAAAAAAAAAGAAAAAGAAAAAGAAATAATTAAAAATACTACAGTTTTCTAAAGGCTATTCAATTTAATTTGTTTAAGACCGATGTGCATATTTATTAACAATATTTGTTACCATTTTTCAAAGACAAAGTAAATTTTGACATGTTCAAAACTTTGCATTGCTGCTTCGTTTGCAGCACTCGTGCCTACATTTTTTTTCACCTCACGAGAAATCGTATTTTCCTTCGACCCGAAATAATTATTGCGAGTTCTTACATTTTATGGTGTTCACTCAGTTTTGTACACATTACTGCTTTGTTATATTATTATTGCCGATTTTTTTTTTTTTTTTTTTTTATGCGAACGAAAGTTACCGTAATTAAATTTTATTATTGTTATTATTGTTCAATATATATATATTTATATATATATATATATATATATATATATTATTTTCCACTTAACTGTAAGAGCATTGTAAACAAACATTCAGAAAATGAACTGAAATAACAGAAATATTTAGAAGAAGTCTTACAGTTAATAAAACTTTTTTTTCTTTAAAAGATATTTACTGAAAAACTATTAAACAATCTAATAAAACAATATGGTTTCTAATTTCACAAATTCCTTTCTAAAACTAATGCGTTTTTTCCTTTCAAAAAGATGTTTGTGTTAATTTAATATCGATTTCGGGATACACTTTCTTTTTTTTTTCCTCTGAAGATTTCGAACAAAAAAGAACAGTTACTGGAATTATACCTAATTATAAAGTTGTAACGAACTTGATTATATGTTTGGTACTTAAATATTTGTTTTTAATTTTTAAACCCTCATCTTAAAATTTAATTAACGACCTTTAGAAATAAATACTTAGATACCTTGAAAATACTCGAAGAAAATAAATTTATTCTTTAATTAATTAATGCAACGGATAAGCTTTTTTAAATTAAAATTTTATTAATCAATGCTATATTTATATCATAAAAATATTTCATTTGAGATTTTTTTTTTTTTTAAAGACGCAATGTTTAATAATGTTAAGTTAATATTTAATAAGAAATAAATTTTCCTTATATATGTACGATTTGAAAAATAACCTAAAATCTGAAAAAATAGCGAAAATTATTAATTAGCAAACAAAGTAAACTAATAAAACAAAACTAACTGTTAATTTGTCATTTTATTTTATTACGGTCAGTTTCGTAGTTTTTTTTTTTTTTTTTTTCCTTTTTCATGCAGCTCCGTACTATGTCCAACGTAAAGATCCACATACACTGAGAGAAAAAAAATATACCGCCTTTCTCTAGAATGAATAAGTGGGCATTTTCTAAATCCCTTAACTAGAAATATAGATTTCCGAGCTATTCGCATAAGGCACGCCAATAAACTGAATAGACGAAATTATTGAGAATTTCAAGTGTACACATTTCTAGATGGTGAAAAAATATTCTGAATATTCTAAATATTCTGAATCATTCATATTGCGAGAAATTCTCGCTTGATTTTCTGGAATTGGGTAATAAACCAAGATTATAGTTGCAGAAACCCGCCTCTTGTAGTCTCATTTATTTGCAGAGATTTTTAAATAACTTTGCCTTCAAAAATATAGGCAAACGCTCTAGAAACCTAATAGGGGCTTCTAGAACTCGCTTTCCAAGGGGACTAGAATTTATAAGGATGTCATGCAACTATTTTTTCTAGAGCCCCAATTTATATTCTAGATGTCAGTTACAGAATTTTTTCTCAGTGTAATTGGTAAACCAAGAACACAGTAAAAGGGACGTTGGAGATTTAATATTTTAGTAGATTGTTGTTGGATACTCCATATAGATCTCCTCCCTCTTAAGAGCCCTCTTCACTTACCATTTGCTTTTCTAAAAGACAATGGTAATCTATGGAAAACTTTCTTTGCACTTAAAACAGTGACATATTAATTGATTGAGACGCGGTTTTTTTTTATTGGATTACTCTCATTTCGTAAACTGACGCAGCTTTTGTAGATTTTATGAAAGAATAACAGTTGTTTTTTAAAAAAGCTGTTTTATTGCAATATTTGGGTTGATGCATTAAATGGCTTATAAAAACTCTTTCAATTTTTTAAAAAACAGAATTTAAAAAGCTGCGTCAATCTTAAAGAGTTTAATTCAATGCGGAAAAAAATCCTGTATTTTAATAAAATTTTAAATCAATTAAATTTGTAAAGAAATTCCAAAAATTTTACAAATTTGTGCCGATTTTCCTATTTGACACACCCTTTATCCGGCTCCACCTCTCAGACAGATGTTTTTGCTTTTCGACGAGCCAAATGTTTATATTTTTGTGGTGAATAAACATCGTCGTGGTTTCTATTTCTTTACTACTTTTATTATTATAGATTTTTTTTTCTTTTTGTATTACGGATGTGAGTCTGAGTAACATATAGATTTAGAAGACAATCGTTCAAAGAATTTGCGAAATATATGATCGAATTTCATTTTAAATATTTTTCTTTGCACATAATACTGTTTGCACAATAAATCTGATATTTCACTCATAAAGCAATGAGTTTTTTTTTCTTTAAAAGTAAAAAAAAAAAAAAAAAATGATAACTTTGTTTTACATTATCACAGATCTATAGTTCAACCATTCGTTTTAAAGGTATTGACGAGACCTTCCGAAAGATACCCATCTTGAAAATTTACTCCGCCCGGGGGAGGGCGACGCCCCCACATGCACAATTTTTTCCCCTAGTTAACAACTGCTTTTATTAATAATTCATATTAATTTTACAATCAAAAGTTAAAAAATAACTCTCATTATGTACATTTATACGAAATTTTGTCCTATACTGCCATGTTAAAAATTTAGACAAAATGCTATCAGAGCGCCACCTATTGGGCAATTGATCCCTAAATCTAATCAGCACCAGTTTACGTCAGGGTCCAACTAAATACCAAGTTTGGTTAAATTTCGTTCATTGGTTCATGAGATACAGCCTCCAAAATTTCGTGATACACGCACACACACACACAGAGACAGACATTTTCTAAAAACTATCAAATCATGTTCAGCACATCCCAAAACGTGTAAATCCATCAAAAACCGGAGTTCGAAAATTTTCACGAATCCAATACTTTCTCTATATTACATATAGAAGAAAGTCCCCCCCCCCCCGGGAGGGATAAATTTTCAAGATGGGTATCTTTCGAAAGGTCTCGTCAATACCTTTAAAACGAATGGTTGAATTGTAGATCTATGATAATTCAAAACAAAGTTATCGATTTTTTTTTTTTTTTTTTTTTTTTGTTGTTGTTGTTGTTGTTGTTACTTTTAACGAAAAAAAAAAACTTTTGAAAAAAAAAAATCGTAATTATTTATTTATTTTTTTTATATTGAGAATTAAATGGAACTACTTCTCTAATATGGAAATCGTCTGCATTATCATATGGAAGAAAAATGTTTTAATAATAATTTTAATAAATTATTTTTACTGAGGGAATTTGTATAGGAAAATATAGAAGAAAGTCATGTGGTGGCCACAACATACTAGTTTAATTAAATTAATTATATCAGACTTCAAGTATAATTATAAAGTATATTTTCTTTTAAAAAATTTCACTGTTACGTAATTCGCCGGTATAACTAAAGAAAGCCTGAACCGGGCTGAAAATAGTATAAAGTATACTTGGTCGGATCGAGCTACTCTATTAAAATACATATAAATAAATTAGAATAAATGAGGAAAGTTATTTGATGTCATGTGAAAATGGAAAATAAAAAATAAAAAATAAAACTAAAAGAAATAAAAAAATAAACACAAAAATAAAAAAAGAAAGAAAGAATCAAAACAAAACAAAGCTTCGATGAAACCGCAATAAGGACGTGACTGATTTTTGATTTATTCTTACAAAAAGTCATTGTTTCGTCAGTGAATCTGTCAATCTTCTCCACCTCCTGTCAAAACCACGTGGGACACATTTTATCTGTTTTCAGCCGGCATCGGAATTTTTTTTAAGTGAAGAGGGCCCTTAAGGCCATCAAGCCGTGCACCAAAGGAAAAGCTCTAATGCCATCTTCTACGTAAATAAGCACATTTAAAAGATAATGATTGAACATATTAATGTACTTTATACGTAAATAATTTCGAATTTATTACAGCCTCTGTGTGACATTTTCCGATCTCCATCCTTACTTTGTGAAAAATTCTTACGTGATAAGTAGAAAACTGAAGCATTTCTGAATTCAGCGTATCACACATTAACATTAGAAACACATTAAAACACATTAGAAACATTCATTCAAAACACATTAGAAACACCCATCGCAGAGGGGGAAAAAATTTTCAAAAACATGATTCCGCAGGTCTGTGCTACCTATGTTCCCAATACCTATAGTATAATGATGAACTAAAAATTTAAAAATGTTAAACGATTTTTTTTTTTTCAAAATACCTGTAAATTATTTATAATTTACAAAGTTTTTGATTCGTTTTTTATTTATTTGAAAATTCCAAAATATTATTTTGATTATTATTTTTTTTTTCAAGAAGTTAGATTAAAAATTAAGAATTAAGGTGCACAGTTTAAATATTACATTTTTATTTTTCCATATTGATTGAAAAAAAAAAAAAATACCACGTAATATGCTTGATTTATGTAAAATATTGAGTTCAATAATATTACTGATTCGAAATTCTCCATGTATTTATATTTATTTCCTATAAAATTCACATTCGATGAATTTCCTGATTAATCTGACACTCTTAAAATATATAGATGAATGTACACCATAACTTCCTTAGTGTAATTTGTGCATCATTGAAATCGAGAAAACTCTTTGATTTCAAATTTTCAAAATTTGTTATAAGTATATTGAATGTCTAAAGTTTACTTGAATTTAAGTTTGAACATTTTCCTTAAGGCCAAATTCTAAGAAGTCCTGTTTGGAATATAAAATGTTTTACATAGTTTTAAATTTGCTTAATACGTGAGTTTATATGTGTTCAACATTTCTAACTATGTATATTCATCTAAGATTATGGTATAAATAGGAGAAGTTGCGATACATAAGTTGAAATTTGTATTAATATATTCAAAATTAATGAAATAAGATAATTTAATAAAAACTGTAAATTATAGTAAATATTATGAAAAAGGTGATATTGTAGTAAGATATGAATTTTAAAGAGAGAAAAAATACATAAAATTATACGTCTATAAACATTATTACAAAAATAAAAATACACAGCTATTTTATGTTAAAAGGAAACTATTTTTGATAATAAGTGCAAATTTAAACACAACTCAGGAAATTCATCGTTTAAAAAACACTCAGATAACTATAAATTTTAAATAATAAAAATATATTATAAAACGAAGTAGAGCGTTTCTAATTTGAAATTTCTCTCAGAAGGTTCATTTTAATTAATATTTAAGTACTACTTTTCGAAGTCTACAGAATTAATTTACATACTTATTTATATTGTTTTATGATAAATTATCCATAAAGCATTCTTTGTAAACATAAATATTTTCATTTAACTCATTTGGCACATTATCGAAAAAAAAAAAAAAAAAAATCTTCGATTACTTCAGATGGAAGAAATATGTATATAAATAAAATTGTTGTTATTAACATTAACTAGAAATAATTTTGACATTTTAGCAGTTAAAACATATTTTAAAACCTTTGAAAGTAATTTAAATATTTCAGGCACATTATTGTCATTGCAATTGACAGCTGAGATTTTCCATAAAATAAGCTGAAATTGTTAATTAAAGTAGTAAAAAAAAAAAAAAGGATTGAAGGGAGAAATATAGGAATAAATAAAATGAGATCTAAAATGTTTGAAACATATTTTGCTTGGCATATTTAATTTAAAATGTCATAAACTATTAAATATCATAAATTTACTTTTTATTTAATATATTTTTATACATAATGGATTTTATACATAATAGATTCTTATGTGATAGGAAAAAAAGACAAGCATTTCCGAATTAAGCGTATCAAAACTCATTAGAAACATCCAACGCACTGAAAAAAAGAAAAAAGAAAAGAAAAAGAAAAGAAAAGAAAAGAAAGAAAGAAAGAAAAACAAAATTAAAAAGCGGGATTTCGCAAGCCTGTTTTACCTATGTTCCCCATATCTATAGTATAATGGTGTATTAAAAATTTAAAAATATTAAACGAATTTTTTTCAAAATACTTGCAAATTATTTATGATTTACACAGTTTATGATACATTTTTCATTTAATTAAAATTTCTAAAATATTATTTTGATTTTTTTTTTTCAAAAAATTAGATTAAAAATTAAGAATTAAGATGTATATTTTAAATAATTTATTTTTATTTTTCAAAATTGATTGAAAATAATTCTCATTTTTCAGTCTATATATTTTGAATAGTTAAAATATTCTTTCCACGTAATATGCTTGATTTATATAAAATATTCAGTTCAATAATATTATTAATTCGAAATTCTTCAAGTATTTATATTTATTTCCTATAAAATGCACATGCGATCTAATTAATATGGAACTCTTAAAATATATAGATGAATGCACAACACAACTTCCTTACTATAATTTCTGCATCGTTAAAGTCAAGAAAATTGTTTGATTTCAATTTTCAAAATTTGTTATAAGTATATTGAATGTGTAAGGTTTACTTGAATTTAAGTTTGAACATTTTCCTTAAGGATAAACTGTAAGAAGTTTTGTTTGAAATATAAAATGATTTACATAGTTTTGAAGTTGCTTAATAAGTCTGTATATGTGTTCAACATTTCTAACTATGCATATTCATTTAAGATTATCTATTTGGTATAAATAGGAGAAGTTGTGATACATAAATTGAAATTTCTATTCATAAATTCACAATTAAGGAAATAAGATATTTTAATAAAACTACGTTGATTATAGTAAATATTTTGAAAGAGTGAGATTGTAGTAGGATATGAATTTTGAAGAGAGAAAAAATACATAAAATTATACGTCTAAAAACATTATTACAAAAATAAAAGTATAAAAATACACGGCTAATTTATATTTAAAGGAAAATATTTTCAATAATAAGTGCAAATTTAAACACAGCTCAGGATACTCATCGTTTGAAAAAACCTCTAGATAATTATAAATTTTAAATAATAAAAAATATTGTAAAGTGAAATGTAATAATACACAGTTAAACAAATTTCTGTATTTTATTTTTTTTTTTTGTAAATTAGTTTAAATGAAGGTCTACATTTCTATGATCATAAAAGGACAAATACAACATAACTAAATAGTTAGCTCTAGAATAGAAAATAGGAATTGTGGGTAATGAAATTAATGTAATACAGAACCTTTTGCTTACGAAGTGAATTCAACACTTTTATTAAAAATGATACACACTAACTTACTAACATTACGCGTAATGTTGACTAACTTACTAACATTGCTCGTGTCAAAGTGTACATGACGTGATTAATTAACTACTCTTATTCGAATCCATTCATTAAAAATGGTTAAGGGGATATTCAGATGAGTTATATTTATTTTAGAAATTTCTTGGCGAATAGGTAGTAGGGCCGCGGTAGCCCAGTCGGTAGAGCACCGGGATTGGAAGATTGCGGGTTAAGTACTCGAGCCGGCCAAAGACCGTGGTGTACACCACAGATTATTATACAGATAGGACACTCCCGTATATTCTTCGGTAACCAAAATTTGACTGCAACGACCCTATTGTCAACGGCTGTAAGTTTCTCGAGATTTCCGGTTTACGCAATCGCTCATCTTATTTTTATTGTATCTATGTTCATTGTAATATTAGTGTAACGTTAAACCCAACATCCAACCAACTAACCATTGTATCGATGTTTACATTTGGCAACTTTGTTATTGTTTACGAAATTGATTGTCGAAAGCAATCTATTTTAAGAAGCAAGTACTAAATATTAAGCAAATAAAATTCGAAAATATATATAAACCAGAAATATTTTTTTTCATTTTAAAGCATTTTGCATTATTTAAACCAAACAATGTTAAATATTTAAGATTTTATTCCATACTGCTATTTCAGCATTACAGTTTGTTATATTAATTTGTATACTTGAACACGAATGTGTTTGGCAAAATTTATTTTCAAACATAATAAAAATTAGTTTTATTTCTTAGAAAATAGCTGTAATGTTATGATTTTGTGAATTTAAAAGTAGTAGAAATAGTGAAGCAAAGAAAACTGCACATGTGTTTTCATTTGGCAACTTTATTATTGTTTACAAAGTTGATTGTTAAAAGCAATTTATTTTAAGAAGCAAGTGCTAAATATTAAGAAAATAAACTTTGAATATACATAAAATAAAAACATTTTTTTGCATTTTAAAGCATTTTGTATTATTTAAAACAAGCAACGTTAAATATTTAATGATTTCATACTGCTATTTCAGAATTACAGTTTGTAATTTTAATTTGTACTTGAATATGGATATGTTTGACAAAGCATATTTTTAAACATTATAAAAATTAATTTTTATTTCTTAGAAAAATAGCTGTGAATGTTTTGAGGATAATTTTGTGAATTCAAAGTGAAGAAAAGAAAATTTCCCATACTAACCTGCTACTAACTACTCGCGAAATAGAAAAACAATTTTCGATCAAAGATGTTATTCATGTAGACTTAACACTTGTAGTTCCCCTCTGTTGACACTAGTGGTGCTACTATATTTCCGGTTCGCGTTTTAGCTTCACTGTCCTATCTGTATGATAATCTGTGGTGTACACTAATGGTGGCTGGTGCACGTACAGTCGGTAACAAAAGTATCCGAACACTAGCAAAAATTCCTATTAAAGAAAAAAAAAAAAGTAGAGTTAATACTATTTTGTTAAATAAATCCTTGTCGAATCAGGTTCTTAGTCAGTCTAAGACCATGATTCGACAAGGATTTTTTAACAAAACTTTTTTATGTGTACTTTTTTTTATATGGGAAATTTTGCTAGTGTTCGGATACTTTTGTTACCGACTCTAAAGGTGCCTTTATAGTGGCCGTTCCATTCCGCTGTCCGCAAGCACTGAGCTAGAATATATGGAGTGATATCTATCTATTGAATAAGAAATTGAATAGAATTGAATTGATTATGATGTTATCACTCCTTATATTCTAGATCTGTACTTGCGTACAGCGGAACGGAACGGCCACTATAATGCTTGCTTTAAATTTGTCGTGGCTGCAATGTCCTCCATGTTTTCATCAAAAATTATACCTCTAGGGGTCGCCAAAGCGGGAGAGTCATCCCTAACAGCACAGTTAGGCTTAACTTATCCACAGTGCATCTTAAGGACGTTTCTGGGATGCCTTTTCATCCAGAAGACACCTTGAAGATATCCTGGGGAAGCGATGTGCTGTCTGGGATCCCTTCTGTGGAGGATCAAAATTGTAATGGCATATCTCCAGACCGCCTCTAAATATTAGTCCCAGACTTTCGCCAATTGCCCGTTGCGCAGCACTAGTGCGACGTAAAACCCATCCATCCATCCATGCATTCAAATAAGTAGTATTATACAAACACAATAACATTTTAAATGATTTGTAAATTGTCTCTATTATATTTTTTCAGGATGAATTAATATATGGATTTAAGTCGATGAAAATGCTTTATAGCAACGATGAGATTTAGGTTGTTCATTTAATTCCGGTGCAACCGTTGTTTTTTGCTAAGTAGTGGTGAAAGGATTCTAATTACATCACTGCATATTCGAGGAATTTCGGTCTGCGTAGGGTTTCCAGTGTGGGGTCATTCTAAAGTGATCTACCTGGCTTTACTAGAAGTTTCGGAAGGAACCACGGTGAACTCCGAACGGCAAATCTGATGTGTATAACTTGGGTTCGAATCTGGCATATTTCGTGAATTCTTCTGGTTGCCAAACAATTAATAAGAAATATATTTCGTTAAAAATCAATACATAAAGTTAATTTTTTTTCATTCATCTTGATTTAATTAGCATTTATCTGGTTAAAAATTGGCGCTAATTAGATTTTAGTATATATAGTCCAGCAGAGAACGTTACTATGCTGAAATTTGTTTCTGAAATTTCATTTTAACTGACATTTAAGTACTACTTTTTTAAGTCTAGAGAATTAATTTACATAGTCATTTATATTGTTTTGTGATAAATTATCTATAAAGCATTCTTTCTGAACATAAATTATTTTCATTTAATTCATTTGACACATTATCGAAAAAAAAATCTTTGGCAGAAGAAATATGCATATATATATGTATATATATATATATTATTATTATTAACATTAAATATAAATAATTTTGACATTTAAGCTGTTAAAACATATTTTAAAATCTTTGAAAATAATTTAAATATTTCAGGCATGTTATTGTCATTGCAACTGACAGCTGAGATTTTCCATAAAATAAGTTGTATTTGTAAATTAAAGTAATAAATAAGGACTGTAAGAAAAAAAAAATAGGAGTAAATAAAAGGAAATCTAAAATGTTTGAAAACATATTTTGCTTGGCACATTTAATTTGAAATGTCATAAACGATTAAATATCACAAATTTAATTTTTATTTAAATTTTTTTATGCATAATGCATTTTATACACAAATGAGTTTAATTGTAATAAAAGGACTTTTTCTGAATAATACAGATATTGATTGCATATACATAGACAGATTAAGCTTTTTAAAAAATCTTAAATGTAATTCCAAGTTTGCAATAAACCCCATCTTTTATTGCTCTATTATTTGTCACTTTGATTAATAAAAATATTTCCTGATTTCTCTAATTCAATAACATGTTAATTTAAAATTCATAATATTTTTAAATAATTGATGCTTCCATTTATAACTTTTAATGTTATATGACGTCAGACAATTATTATTTTTTAAATATTCTTATGTAAATAAGTTTGGTAAATTACCTTTAAGTATATTTATAGAAAATTTTTTGAAAACAGATAAAACTTCCTATTTTGTCAGGGTTTAAAGCAGTATCTTTATTTTACACTTTATATTTATAATTACAAAACAGAAAAATATCTATATAACATTTTTCAATTCCTTTTTACGTACATAATAAATTTACAATAAATTCATAAAATGCATTTTTCATCGAAAAACAACATTTTATTTCACATAAATATTATATTGTTTTATTATTTTAAAACATTACACAAAAATTGCTCTAGAATCCAATTATGATGCACTTAACTAAAAAAGCATTTTTTATAGAATCTTAGTGCATTAACACTTACAAAATTAAATAATTATTCTCATTACGCAACTACCGTCGGTAATGGAAGTATTATATTCGGTCTAAAAATTCGATATCGAGTTTTCACCTGATATACATGTTTTAAGGTCTGTTGAGTCCAAAAAATTAGTTTTTCGCAATTGGTCAGTGTGTGCATATGTGTGTATGTATGTGGGGATGAATCATCATGTGGGCTATCATATCTCCAAAACTATTAACGATAGAACTACGAAACTTTAGAATTGAGATAAGTCTGGTGTACAGATGAATTTTCAAAATTTTAATGAAAATTAAATAACCGGAATTGGAACATCTCAAACCGGAAGTGGGACCGTAAGTCCGTATCTCAAAAATGGTTCTAACGATTTTCTTCAAAGTTGCTATATAAACACTCTGCCAAATGTATTTCGAATGATATAGTTGATTAGCTAAGGAAAATTGATATACGCCCTGTATAAATAAATCAGTTTTAGGTCTCGCAAGTGCGTTCCTTAAAAACGGCTGCACAGATTTTTCTCAAACTCTCCATATTAACTCCCTTTTAAATATCCTTTTGTATGTATTTATTGTTTTCCGGTCAATAATCGAGTATGGCAAGTTTCGGGAAAAGTTTGTACCCCAAAAGCGGCTCTAACTATTTTCTTGAAAATTGTTACATAAATCCGTTTTAAATATCCTTTCTCATGTATTACGTGGTTATTACAGAAAAATTAACAGCCATAATCATTAGGTAGGTCAGTTTAGATCTCGTAAATTGGTGTTTAAAAAATAAATTTACCGTTTTTTTTTTCTTTTTTTTAAACTTGCTATGTAAACTCTGTTATATATATATTTACACGTGTATTAAGTTTCTGCTACCGGAAAATTTTTAGGTATCTGCTTTGATAAGTCAGTTTTATGTCTTCTGATCACATTATCTCCAAAAAAATTGCAAAAAATACATGTAATAGTGTTTAATGGAAGTCGTGTGGTTGTTTCACACCAGACTTTTTTTTCAGTTTGTAATTATCTATCTAACAGCCGAATGGTTAGTCTCTAGCTTCCAGTTCCCAAATAGGAAGAGTTCGAAATGTTTGTGATGGTTCAAAGCCAAAAGCCACTTAAAACCGTAAGCATTGGTCTAATAAGCCTTAATGTATAAAAAATAATCGTAGAGTGACACTCCAAACTAGTTTGTAACTATTGCACAAAACAAATACCATAATATTTCCAAAACTAATAAAGTTAGATTGAGGACAGTTCAGAAGTAAGACACCGTAGTGTACGGATTAATTTTTCAACTTTTTGCGAAAATTAGAAAAACAGAAGTGAGAGCATAGGTCCAGATCTCAAAAACGGTTTAGACGATTTTTTTTTTTTTTAAAGCTGGTGTATAAAAACCCCTTTAGATGTTTTCTGTAAATATATTACTTGGTTAAATTGTGAAAAATTGATGGACGCCCTGTATAAATACGTCAATTTTAAGTCCCGCAAGTGCTTTTCTTTAAAAGTGTCTCTACGTATTTTTTATTTATTTTTTTTTAATTATTTTTTTTTTAGTACTCGCCCGTTAACTTTCTTTTAGATAACATTTTTTATGTAATTTTTAATTTCCGGCGAACAAGGGAATTTACCAAGTTTTGAGGGAATTCCGCCGTAGTATCGAAAGTCGGTATCAAACAACGGCTCTAACAATTATCTTCAAATTCGTTACATTATTCCCATTTCAGACGTCCTTTAGCATATATTACTTGATTACAATAGGAAATTTGACTAGCATTCTGATTAGATAGGTCAGTTATAGATTTCAGAAGTGGGTGCTTCAAAAAGCGGATCTAACGATACATTTTTTTTTTTTTTGTTAATTCGCTATGTAAACTCTCTTTTATATATCATCACGACGCATGTATTAGTTTAGTACTACAGGACAATTGTTATAGGTCTAGTTTGTTACCATTTTTATGCATTTTGACCTTACTATTTCCAAAAAAGAGTACATAATATGTGTATCAATGAGTAATGGAAGTTGCGTGGTTGTTACACACCAGATTTTTTTCGCCTTTCGGAAGTTTTTGAGAAAAAAGGAAACAAAGCTGTACTTGGGACCAAATTACCTATCATGTGTTTAGCTAAACGTAAAAATTTATAATGCTTGTAGTAAAAAAAAAAACTGCTCCCCCACCACTCCCACCCCCCACCCCCCGGAAAAAATTTAAACACAATTAGAGTAGTCAGATAAAAATAATTCTAAATTAAAAATAAAATATCGCAATCAAAAGAAATGTAATTTATCTATCAAATAAGTGGCGTTAAATCTCTAATTAATGTCTATCAGAGATATAGTTTACTATTCTTCTCATTTTTTCTTTTATTTATTTCTTTTTTTTTTCTTTCTTTTTTTTTAAAGAAAATTATTCTTCAAAAGAAAGTGAAAATAATATAACAAATGTATTTTAAGACATATTGAAGATATAAAATATGTATTTCAAGAAACACCCACTTTTTAAATTCAACAAATCATGCAGTTTTTTCAAAAATTCGTCTTTATGAATAAATAATATAATTAAGATATAATCAAGGGATCTCCTTTAAACTAATTAGTCTCTCAAAAATGACATCGATGACAACAAAGATTAAAGGTATAATGAAAGAAACTAAAAACAAGTAAAAGTTAACTAATTATTTTTTATTTTGTGATATATTATATGTAAATTTTTATACAAGCTTAAAATTGAAGGAAGAGTATAACGATATATGCTTATTTTTATAAAAAAAAATAATAATAATTGTATTATTAATTTAATAATTGAGACAGTTTATTAAAAAAAATGTATAAATGTATACTTTATTATTTATTATTTATTTATTTTATTAAAAAATAAAAGAGGAAATAAAATTTTAATTCTTACCTATGCCCAAAGCTCTGTCAATTGAAATATGTTTCACCATGCTTTATTCAAACGATAAGTGGTTAAAGAAAATAAACTAGTGGATCTGCAGATCAGAAGCCTCAACGTCCTATTTGCATCAGACATTTTTCAATAGGTCATTTTTATTTATTCCTTATTATATAATATTATATATTGATTCGATCGACTTATTACCATAATAAGATACATTCCTGAGGGGGCTGCCGCCCCCCTCAACCCCCCGCTGTATCTCATCTCTCTTTGTATACCTATTTGTATATCATATAAAGTGTTACGGAATTGTAAATAATTGAATTTATTTTTGTATAAATTTTTTCAAAGAGGCTTAGTAAGTCGATAAAATGCTAATTTTGTGCATTTCTAGTCGTTTCAGCGTTGAAATAGCCTAATTTTCCGTTAAAAACGCATTAAAAAGCACCATACACGGGAAGAAATAGATTTGGCGCCAAATTTGGCGACTGTTTCCCTCCTTGGCGATTTTTTTTGTCGACCTTGGCGAGAAAATCCTTATTAGGGATATACCAAATATGGAAGCTCTAATCTCATTGGCTGATGAGATACGATTATTTTTCAGAACAGTCTGTGTACGATAGAATAGTATAAAAGGAGCATTTTTTTAGCCAAGGCGGCCAATCTCGGATCTGTGTCAGTTTCGTTAAATGCTTGCTTTGCTCTGAGCCTCTTTGAATGAGACTTGCTTTATGTGCTATTGCTAAACAGTTTGTACTGTTGTTCTGCTGTTAACGGCTGTTGTGTAAGCTATGTTTACTGGTTGAATTGAAGCTGATACTTGGTTTATAGACCTGTATTTTTCTGGAACTTTCAGTGAATAAATAACTGAATTTTTGCAAGTTTCGCCTTTCATTCTCGGACAACTTACGAACCCCCAAGTACGCAACAATATGTATTCTTAATAAACGACGGTCTTGTATTATTTACCTGAAATTCGTAAATACCAATTTTCATACAAAAAAAATTACGTAGCATATCGGAAATATTTTGCGTAACCTTTAAACTAATTATCAATTCTATGCCCACAATTTTCAACAGGAAAACATGCTTTTAAAATTCTAATAAAATGTCATTATATTTAATGGGGTGTAACCATATTAAAATACACTTTTAAGAAATACCGACTATAGACCGTAATAGTACGAAATTCCTTTATGTATCCCGGAAAAGTAGCCACAGTCATTATAAACGCCAATAATAAGAATAAACCAAATTAATTATAACTCATTAATTTTTCAAACTAATTTAACATCATTTGGATGATTACAGTACATACTCGGAATTATTTTGTGTGGTCCCAAAATTATTTAGTCTATACATAGCCTTTTTTAAGAGAAAACATGATTTTAAGCATCTTTATAATGTATGTTAACCTTATTAAGTTCAATTCAGCATAAACGCATTAAAGTGCGTGCTTAAATTAAAAATTTGTCCATAGGCTCTAATGTTACGAAATTCTTTCGTGTGTCTTTGTAAACGAACCATAAACATTGCATATACCAGTAAAAACTATTCAGCTTATTTTGCGTTTAAAATTAATAATTGTTCCAAATTTAACATCGTTTGGATGACTAAGTGACATTGTCAGAACACTTTTGTAAGGTCTTGTACATTAATTAGAAAGCTTAACAGCACATATTTTCTTCAAACAACATAAGTTTAAGCATCTTACTCACGTACTCTAGTTTCATTTTCTTCATTGCAAAGTAATGACATTAAAATGCGTTTAAACGAAATTCAAACCATATGCCGTAATGTTAAGAATTTTGGCGTGTCCCTGTACACAGTTTATAAAAAATATAGCAATAAAAATTATACACCTACTTATATGCAAAGCTGGAACGTGTGCGCCAATTTGCAAGTCAATCGAAGGATTTTTGCGGCCGCTATTGCGGTACATACAAATTCTTCCCATAGGCCGATAAGAGAAATTTTGGCGTGTCCCTGTACACGAACAACAAATGGAATACACACCTAACACTATACAGCTAATTCCGCTGGCTCATGAATATGTGTACAAAATTGCAAGTCAATAATAGCGTTATTTTTTGGGGCCGCTATCGCGGTACATACAAATTCTTCCCATAGGCCGTAATGATAAAAAAAAAAAAGCATTTGCACTCCGGGAGTGCCGACAGAAGTGAAAACGTGTACAATAACGTGTGTATTTCTTGAATCGTCAGGAAGTATTTTATTATGCAGGAAATACTTTTAAATGAAGTGTTTTTTTATTCATTAATATAAACTACTACTACAAAAATTATATTACAATTTCATTTAATGCGCTAGAGCCAGTGTCCAGAGATGAGAGAAGTCGTGTACAGCTGCACCAGATTGTAAAAACGTACGAAAAATGGCGGCTTTAGCCTTTCTCACTGTTTTGTGAGGTCTAACTGAAACGTTGCCGGCTGCAATCTTTAAGAGACAGTGTCCGGAGATGAGAGAAGTCTTGTACAGCCGCACCAGATTGTAAAAACATGAGAAAATTGGCGGCTTTGGCCTTTCTCACGGTTTTGTGAGGTCTAACTGGAATAGAGACAGTGTCCGGAGATGAGAGAAGTCGTGTAGAGCCGCACCCGATTGTAAAAACGTGAGAAAAATGGCGGCTTTGGCCGTTTAGTGAGGTCTAACTGCAACGTTTCCGGCTGCAATCTGTAAGAGACTGTGCCCGGAGATGAGAGAAGTCGTGTAGAGCCGCACCAGATTGTAAAAACGTGAGAAAAATGGCGGCTTTGGCCTTTCTCACCGTTTTGAGAGGTCTAACTGCAACGTTGCCGGCTGCAATCTTTAAGAGACAGTGTCCAGGGATGAGAGAAGTCGTGCAGAGCCGCACCAGATTGTAAAAATATTATAAAATGGCAGCTTTGGCCTTTCTCACGGTTTTGTGAGGTCTAACTGGAATAGAGACAGTGTCCGGAGATGAGAGAAGTCGTGTAGAGCCGCACCAGATTGTAAAAACGTGAGAAAAAGGGCGGCTTTGGCCTTTCTCGCGGTTTTGTGAGGTCTAACTGCAATAGAGGCAGTGTCCGGAGATGAGAGAAGTCGTGTAGAGCCGCACCAGATTGTAAAAACGTGAGAAAAATGGCGGCTTTGACCTTTCTCACGGTTCTGTGAAGTCTAACTGCAACTATTCCGGTTGCAATCTTTAAGAGGCAGTGTCCGGAGATGAGAGAAGCCGTGTAGAGCCGCACCAGATTGTAAAAATGTTATAAAATGGCAGCTTTGGCCTTTCTCACGGTTTTGTGAGGTCTAACGGGAATTGAGACAGTGTCCGGAGATGAGAGAAGTCGTGTAGAGCCGCACCAGATTGTAAAAACGTGAGAAAAAGGGCGGCTTTGGCCTTTCTCACGGTTTTGTGAGGTCTAACTGCAATAGAGGCAGTGTCCGGAGATGAGAGAAGTCGTGTAGAGCCGCACCAGATTGTAAAAACCTGAGAAAAATGGCGGCTTTGGCCTTTCTCACTGTTTAGTGAGGTCTAACTGTAACGTTTCCGGCTGCAATCTTTAAGAGACAGTGTCCGGAAATGAGAGAAGTCCTGTAGAGCCGCACCAGATGGTAAAAACGTGAGAAAAACAGCGGCTTTGGCCTTTCTCACGGTTCTGTGAAGTCTAATTGCAACGATTCCGATTGCAATCTTTAAAAGACAATGTCCGGAGATGAGAGAAGTCGTGTAGAGCCGCACCAGATTGTAAAAACGTGAGAAAAATGGCGGCTTTGGCCTTATTTCTTACGGTTTTGTGAAGTCTAACTGGAATAGATACAGTATCTGGAGATGAGAAAAGTCGTGTAGAGCCGCACCAGATTGAAAAAACTTGAGAAAAATGGCGGCTTTGGCCTTTCTCACTGTTTAGTGAGGTCTAACTGGAACGTTTCCGGCTGCAATCTGTAAGAGACAGTGTCCGGAGATGAGAGAAGCCGTGTAGAGCCGCACCAGATTGTGAAAACGTGAGAAAAAATGGCGGCTTTGGCCTTTCTCACTGTTTAGTGAGGTCAAACTGCAACGTTTCCGGCTACAATTTGTAAGAGACAGTGTCCGGAGATGAGAGAAGTCGTGTAGAGCCGCACCAGATTGTAAAAACGTGAGAAAAATGGCAGCTTTGGTCTTTCTCACTGTTTTGTGAGGTCTAACTGCAACGTTTCCGGCTGCAATCTTTAAGAGACAGTGTCCGGAGATGAGAGAAGTCGTGTAGAGCCACACGAGATTGTAAAAACATGAGAAAAATGGCAGCTTTGGCCTTTCTCTCGGTTTTCTGAGGTCTAACTGCAATAGACACAGTGCCCGGAGATGAGAGAAGTCGTGTAGAGCCGCACCAGATTTTAAAACAATACACAGTATATAATTATTAACACAAGCAAGTTAATTGTATGATACATTATTTGTATCACACAAGGATGGAAAGCGTCAGCTGACGATGATGTGAGTTCAAAGATTTTTGTTCACCCAGAATTATCACTTCAAATGGAAAGCGTCAGCTGACGATGACGCGAGTTCAAAGATTTTTGTTCACCCAAAAGTGCTCAACGTGCCTAAAGAAGTTTTCACTTCAAAAACTTTGGCGTGTCCCTGTACGCGAACTGCAAATGGAATGCACACCCAAAACTATACAGCTAATTTCGTGGGGATCATGAACATGTGTACAAAATTTCAAGTCAATAGCGTGATTTTTGCGGCCGCTATCGCACGACAGACAGACAGACGAACGGACAGATGGAACCCAAAATCCTTTTGAGTCTCAACAGAGGGGCCTCCACTGACGTTTCGGCGAAAATTGGAAGTCAATAGCTTGATTTTTGCGGTGGCTATCGCGGTACATACAGATTCTTCCCATAGGCCGTAATGATTAAAAATCTTTGGCGTGTCCCTGTATACACGAACTACAAATGGAATACACACCTAAAACTATACAGCTGATTCCGTTGGGCTCATGAACATGTGTACCAAATTGCAAGTCAATAGCGTGATTATTGTAACCGCTATCGCGGTACATACAAATTCCTCCCATCGGCCGTAATGATAAGAAAAACTTTGGCGTGTCCCTGTACACGAATTACAAATGGAATACACACCAAAAACTATACAGCTGATTTCGTGGGGCACATGCACACGTGTATCAAATTGCTAGTCAATAGCGTGATTTTTGTGGCCGCTATCGCGATACATACAAATTCCTCCCATAGACCGTAATGATAAGAAAAACTTTGGCGTGTCCCTGTATACGAACTACAAATGGAATACATACCAAAAACAATACAGCTGATTTCGTGGGGCTCATGAACATGCGTACCAAATTTCAAGTCAATAGCGCTATTTATGCGGCCGCTATCGCGATACATACAAATTCCTCCCATAAGCCGTAATGATAAGAAAAACTTTAGCGTGTCCCTGTATACGAACTACAAATGGAATACATACCAAAAACTATACAGCTGATTTCGTGAGGCTCATGAACATGTGTACCAAATTTCAAGTCAATAGCGCTATTTTTGCGGCCGCTATCGCGCGACAGACAGACAGACAGACAGACACAGCCCAAAACCGTTTTGAGTCTCAACAGAGGGCCTCCACTGACGTTTCGGCAATAATAAATATAACTTTAAAAATTTTTAACAATGTACTTTGCTAAAAAAATATAATAGTAATTATAAAACGCTGCCTTATATATTTATTCAAAAAAAAATTATATACTGAAATTTTCTTTACATCTCTTTTGATTATTTTACTTTGTTATGGGCTCATTAATTAATTTTAAACGGGACCTCAACACTTTAAACAAAAATAACATATAACAAATTATTATTTTTTTATTCAAATTTATTTTATATTAAACGATTCTTCAATAAATTACTTATTTTTTCTTTTGTGCAGATTTTATAAATTATTTTATTCCTTCTAAAAGTCACCCATCTCGCAAAATCAGTTTTGAGGATTTCAATAAACTATAATCTTTCATCTGGTATATATATATACAGGGTGGTCAGAAAAACATGATAGAAAGTAAGCGATCATTGTGGAAAAAAGACAACATGCAAGAACATGCAACATATTTTATTGAATAAAGATATGAATGTCATTCAATATACAAGATGCTTAAAATGTCTACCGTCCCCGACTATAGTGTTATAAAGCCGGTTCCAAAACTCTGTCAAAATGCGCTGGAGTGTGTCGTAATCAAGTGCATCAATCTCACTTCTGATAGCCAATTTTCGGTCCTTTAGTGAATCAGGGCTATTCCTATAGATTCTAACCTAGATGTAACCCCATAAGAATAAGTCGCACGGATTTGGGTCCGGACTGTATGGGGATCACTCTATTCCGTGCCCCGTGAATTTCTCTGCATTCAATGCAATCAAACGCTCACCAAACGTCGTTTCAAGCCACGTGAAGACGTCAGAAGTTTTTTGAGGACAGCCCCATCTGGCTTGAACCAGTACTGGCGTGTCCTGTTGAGATGGCCCGCATCAGGCCAAAGTGACGCTCTAGCATCTCTCGATACTTCACTCCTGTGACCACACCATCAATAAATATCGGACCAATTATCTGCTTCGACGATATGGCACACCACACCATGACCCTTTGTGGATGCAGTGAAGAGATGGCGCTGAGATGAGAATTTTCCGTACCTCAGTGGCGCCAGTTTTGTTTGTTCGCGAAACCATTCAACTGAAAATGGGTCTCATCACTGAATCAGATCTTGTATTCAGTGATGGAACCATTTTAAAGTTCCTCGATTATGTGGTTTTCGAAATATCTCCGCTGCACCGTATCCACCCCCCCCCCCTTTATCGGCTGTCACATTTGGATCTTGTATGGACACAATCCTACTGCTTTCATTAGCCTTTGTAATGATGTTTTGGATATGCTTAATTGTTGGGCCGCCTGTCGAGTGGAAGTGGTTGGCTGATCCTCAAAGTATGCGCTGGCAGGCTCCCTGATGTCGTCAGTAACAACTGCTGATTTTCGTCCCGACGCCTTTCATTTTGCATCCTAAACACTCCCTGTAGATTCATATCTGTCCATAAACATGTAAACAATTAAAATCTGTGGGAGATTAGGACCATTACATCAGTCATCTGACGGCTTAAAAATCACTGCGACTTTAGAGCGCTATAACTTACTGCGCGATTATCTCTTCACTAAGCGTCCTTTTCTTTTTGAACTCTGAACGACATGCCCGTCGAACGGGGACATTACATCGGTTATTCTCATAAAATTTTCTAACGATATATAATCGATCTTAAAAGGTTTGTGATTCTATATTTTTTATTCTTTATCTCCGGTAATTAAGCATTCAACTGAAATGTCACTATATGTGCTGCTGTAATATGCAAGAATTATATTTGCATCAATACATTTGAAATTAGAAACTTAAAATACTTTCTATAATGTTTTTCTGACCACCCTGTATATATATATATATATATATATATATATATATATATATATATATATATATATATATAATAAAAACATATATTATTAAAAAATTATTGACCATATTACTATGCGATTTAGACTGAAATGCACGGAATTTTTTTTTTTTAGGTAACAAAAGATTTATTAGCAAATTAGTTTAAATTTTCTTCATCAGTTCGCGCTTAAATTGTAAAATTACTTTTTTACAATCGCAAAGTTCATTCAACAACATAACTTGGATTATAAATGCTCAGTGTGACGGCTATCATTCACTAGATTATCCATCAGACGTTACGCATTGAAGTTCTGTTTAAAAAAAGATTCAGTATTTGAAATAAGGCGTCATTTGATTAGGCGAATCTGTTTAAAATGTGAGAGGATACTGCAAATACAGATCAATATGTTGGTGAAAAATGTAACTAATATTTTTTCTTATGCATATAAAAAAATCCCGTGGTTTTCTGTCCATTTCAGTGAAAACCACATAGAGCTACAATCAGTACTTCTTAACAATATTTTTTATTTCCTGTAACTTTTGGATCACCCGGTATGTATATATATATATATATATATATATATATATATATATATATATATATATATATATACATATATATATGCATGTGCCGTGTGTGTAAATAAGATCTTATTAAAATGTAAAAAATTCAACTTTCCATACATTGTAATTATTATTAAATAATAGCATTTTGCACAGTTGCAGTTGGCTGAAATGCTTATAATATTGTTGCCTGCTGTACTTACTTTTAAAAATGTTAAAAAAAAAATGTGTTAATCAATGTTAAACATCGATAGTAAACATTGTACAAAAAGCAGTTTCAATTTCTTAACAACAACAAAAATCTATATTAATAAAATCAGAGTTTTGTCTGTAAATTTGTCGGAATCGAAAAATTTTGCGATATCTTCACGTTTTACACCCAATGAAAGCCGAAAATGACTTCAGAAAATTTTGCCTGTGTGTGTGTCATCGTGTCCGAATGTCGCTTTTTTGTCCGGGCATCACTTGAGAACGGCTGGACGGAATTCAACGACGCTTGGCAGGAATTTAGATCTTCATCCAACTTAAAATTATATCTATCAACTTTTCAGAAATTCCCGCCCGTTCCCCCCCTAGGGGGTAAAAGACTAAAACACGTTTGTCCGGGCATCACTCGAGAACGGCTGGACGGAATGCAACGGCGCTTGGCAGAAACTTAGGTCTTCACCCAACTTGAAATTATATCTATAGAAATTTTCAAAATTATGATTAGTGTTTAAATTGTGTGTAAAACACGCCTCGCATGCGCCATAAATATTTTTTTCACTAAAATGCTCTGAATGAAAAAATAAAATAAAAAAATAAATTTTTAAGTTAAAGACTTTTGTATTCGCGTGATTTTCACTACAAATTATGAAAAGATTGAAATGAAGTGTTGCCATCTAAGTTTCATACTTTAGTTAATTTTATAAAATCTAATTGTCGTATCGGGAAACTGTTTACCCCCAGGATTCAGAAAAATCACCTCTTTCATTTGGTACTGAATTTGTAATGATAGGTCTGATATTTCTAATTTATTTTTTCCTTTATCTGTTTTTCCGTTGCCACTTAAATTTCATACTTTAGTTATTTTTTAAAAATCTAATTGTCGCATCGAAAAACTGTTTGAACCCCTGGATTCAGGAAAATCGCCCCTTTCATTCGGTATCAAATTTATAAATATAGGTCTGATATTTCTAATTTGTTTTACCCTTTTTCCGTTTTTAACCCAGATTCGATATGGAACAGCTTTAGTATTGGATCCCTTTGGCAAAATTTGAAATTCGGCACCGAAGTAGCTCGGACGTTTCTCGCCAAGATCTTTAATTGCACAATTGAGATAGCCAATTCAGTTCATCGCAAAAATGGCTTAAAATATTTAAAGTCACCAAAGGGTTCCGATACTTAAGCTGTGCTTTTTGTATTTATTTATTTATAATACTGTCTGTTAAAGACTTCTGTGGTCGCGAAATTTGGTGTGTAAATTGTTTGTATGCATTCGGCACGTATTGTAACTGCATTTCACGAAATTCGAAATCCCCCCCCCCCCTTCTCGGAGTCGGAGGGCAATAAACATGTGTAAAAACATGTTTTTCCGTTTGAATTCGCTTTGAATTATCTTAGAATGGCGAATTTTGGTGTGTGGATATTGATTAAGTGTACGCATTATCTACATTAGTGGGATTTTGCAAAACTTCGAACTCACCCGTTGAGGGTGGGGAAGTAAGAAGTGGGTAAGTTGCGCGGAAGACTGTGGGGACCCAGACTCCTAACATTGGGAGCGAGAAAACCTCTACCAATCACAGCGAGAACTTAGGTTATTAATAAAGATATGGCACTTTGACAAATCATTTAAGTTTAAAGTCCAGCGAAGCGGGCAAAGCCTGCTAGTAATAAATAAAAACATAAACTATATTATTATTTTAGATTTTAATGACTTGTTTAATAATATTGTAATTAATGACTCTACATAAAACTAAAATACATCTTTTTAAGGAACACTAAAATAATTTAAAACAAAAATTGTCCAGTTTTTTTTTTTTTTTTTTTTTTTTTTTTAAGCTTTACTAAATTTCATTTTATAACACGGTTATATTATAAACAATAATCGTATATACCAAACTGAAACTATTAAATGTATTGCACAAAAGGTATCTGCAAATAGTTTTTATCTGATCTATACCTGTATTTTTCTGAAAGTATTGGGATTGGATTGTGGTATTAAGGCCAATTGGTTGCACTAGGGTCCTAAGCCTCAGGTAGAATGCCCTCCGTGGGGTCTTTCTAAGGTCTCCTAGCCCGTATTTACACAAGTTTCGGAGACAACCACGGAAAATTCTAAACAGCAAGGACGACGAGCGGCACCTGAGATCGAACCTGGCATCTCACGTCTACCAGCTCTAAACGCAGAACCGCTCATTTTCCTAAAAAGAATTCCCCTTAAGTAATGATCTAATATACTTCAGGCATATAAATGATTTTTTTTTCCTTCTTTTTTTAAACGATACTAATACTTAAGTCTTTACCTTTTAATTATTCTCCTAATCTAAACTTAAATAAAAATGTTAAAAATAAATTAAATCAATCCTTGACATGTAAAAGTTAATACTGATAACTAAAATTTATAATTTGGTATTGTTGGTACATAAGAAGAATTTCCATTTAAAATCAACTGATTTACTCATTTTAAATCATATTTGCACAAAAGTTTATAAAAGCTATAATGTATAAAATTACTTTAGTTAATTTCTTATACTGAATTTAATATCTTTGCTCAGATAAATATAAAAGTAAAGATATAAAATATTTGCATCTATTTAAAAAAAAAAAAAAGAAGAAGATATGACAAAAATAAAAAAAATTAAAATTAAAAAAAAATTAAAAAAAAAAAATTAAAAAAATTATAATAAAAATAAAATAAATGCTTATAATTTCGTGTTTCTCATGTACAATAATATTTATTAAATAAAGTCATATAAAGTTAAAAATTAAACAATTTTCTCGATGAAATATGAAAATCGCAATTGCGTAAAAATTTTAAAATATCATAAAGTTAAACTAGTATGTTGTGGCCACCACGAGACTTTCTTCTATCTTTTCCTATACAAATTCACTCAGTAACAATAATAAAAAAAAAAAAGAAAAAAAAAGAAGAAGTGGGACTTTGACAAAATTTTGGGTAAAATGTGAAAATTATTCTAAGTTTGTCAAAACACGGAAACTGTGGGAGTTTGATAGAATTAAGGGGAGAGGGAAAAAAAAAAGTGGGACTTTAACAAATTTTCACATTTTACCCAAAATTTTGTCAAAGTCCCACTTTTTTTTTTCCCCCTCTCTCCTTAATTCTATCAAACTCCCACGGTTTCCGTGTTCTGACGAACTTAAACAAATTTTTGCATTTTTCCTCCAATTTTTTCAGTCCCATGGTTTCCGTGTTTTGACAAACTTAGAATAATTTTCACATTTTACCCAAAATTTTGTCAAAGATTGTCAAAACACGGAAACCGTGGGAGTTTGACAAAATTAGGGGGGAAATGCAAAAATATGTTAAAGTTTGTCAAGACACGGAAACCGTAGGACTTTGACAAAATTAGGGGAAAAAAGCAAAAATTAGTTTAAGTTTGTCAGAACACGGAAATCGTGGGAGTTTGATAAAAATAAGGGGAGAGAAAAAAAAAAAAAAAAAAAAAAATTTCTAAGTTTTTTTTCGTAAAAAGTAAAAATAACTCGATAACTTTGTTTTAAATTATCACAAATTTATAGTTCAACCATTCGTTTTAAAGGTACTGACGAGACCTTTCGAAAGATACCCATCTTGAAAATTTTTGCCCTATATCACCCTGTTAAAAATTTAGAAAAAGCGGGATGGCAACGCAACCTGTAAGACGATTTTTACCAAAAGTTGATAGGCACTAATTTATGTCAAGGTGCAACTACATGCCAATTTGTATGGAATTCTGTGCAGTAGTTCCAGAGATACAGTTGCCACAAAATTTTGTCACACACACACAGACAGACAGACAGACAGACAGACAGACATTTTCTAAAAATGTTAAAATCGTGTTCTACAGCTCTCAAAACGTGTAAATCCATCAAAAACCCGAAATCGAAAATTTTTACGAATCCAATACTTTCTTCTATTGAAGATAGAAGAAAGTAAAAAGATAAATTTTATGTCGAATCTTTTATGTCGAATCTTTTATGTCGAATATAAAAATTTAAGCATGAAAAATGTATAAAATCGTTTTACTACTTTTAAGTTAGCATGCATATCAGTAAAATAAATTACATGCGATTAAAAATGTAAAAACATTCTTACATGAATAAAATACTACGAAAATGAAACGCATTTTATAAAGAAATAACCTCTCTTTCTAATGTTACTTACTTTGTTTTTGATACCAATACATTTTTTCTTGAATATAAACACAAAACTTTTTTTTAATTTACTTTAAAATAAAATTATGAAAATTTTGTGTAACAGAAAAAAGAATTCGGTATTGTAAAATACTTAGATACAAGAATAACAGAAATACAAAAAATATCGATTTTGATATCAGATTGCTTCACTTAATGACAAAAAGAATCAATAATTTATTCTTAGCTTTTAGAAAAAGTGAAGACGACTGTAATCTTCGATAAGTTACTTGTCTGAAATCAGATGATACTTTAAATGATACTCTAGTTTCATTTTTTGAATTTATTTAAAACTGACATTTTTATAAAGTGTAAAATCGAAATATTTGCTTTAAAGATGGTAAATACAGAATTTTTTTTTCTTTCTTAGAAAAAATAAGTAATGGTATTATTCAAATAAAAAATACAAATATAATTTTCAGACATTGCCCCAAAATATTTTAACAAATTTAGAGTTAAAATACCACAATAAAAAATAATAAATAAATAAATAAAGATTTCAGTTTCGTATTTCTGCTGTTATTTAATAAATAATGTTATAGTAAATTAAGAATTAGAATAATGTGACCTGTTAAAAAGAGAAAAACGTACACACATTTTTTTAATGGAAAGTTAAAACATGAAACTAAATCTTAACAACCACTTTTTTCCGTTACAAAAATACTTAACAATAAAAATAAAATATATATATATAAAATAAATTTATCACTCTTAAGGTGGAAATCCATATTTTCACATACATAACTCTAAAATAAAATGCATAGAGATAAGATGTAAAAACAATTTTATGTAAACAAAATAGATGCGTTTATTAAGAAAATAATCCTAATATTACTCAGTTTGTTTTCCATATCAATACATATTACCTGTGCATAAAATAAAACTGATTTTAAATTTACTTTAAAATAAAATTAAGAAAACGAATTCGCTATTGTAAGATACTTACATACAGAAATCACAAAAATACAAATAATTATCGATTTTGATATCAGACTGCTTCAACTAATGACAAAAGAAATCAATAATTTATTCTCAACTTTAAAAAAAAAAAAAAAAACTGAAGACCATAAAAATCTTTAATAAATTGAATGTATCAAATAAGATAGTAGTTGGAACGATATCTCAAAATTTTTTTTTTAAATATATTTAAAATTTGTATTCTTATAAAGTGTTATCGATCGAAATAATATTTCCCTTTAATATGAAATATATATATATATATATATATTACGAATTAAAATATATGTATATAAAACATTCTTAGATAATGGTCTCAAAATTTTGTAACAAAAGTTTTCACTACAATAGAAAAAAAAAAAAAAAAGACGAAAGAAAGGAAAAAAATGAATGAATATATAAAGAAATATTTATATTTTTATACTTTCAGTATAAAGTAATATTTATTAAGCAAAGATTTGTTTAAAATTAAATTACATTTTTGTTGCACATTAAGAAATTAAACAAATATTAAACATTAAAAGTGTGAGAAAGTTAAAATAACAAATCATACTAAGTCTTAGTTACCAAAATGTTTCATTAGAAAAAAAAGGTGTAAATATATTTTTTCCAAATCTGTAAAATTTCTTTTTAAAATAATTGACTTTTTTTTTCTGTTTTACAGTTATTAATTTTTTGCATCCACTACATGCATACACATTTTTTTAAATGTATTTTAATTTACTATAATATGAAATAACGAAAATATATAAGACATTGCGAAATCATTTTAAGATAAAAATAGACAATCTTTATTTATTTTTAATATATGCAGTATTTGGAATCAGAATGATCTTAAAATTTATTACAGTTACATATTAAAACAATTGGTGTAGGAAGATGGGCAGTTACTACACCATATAAAATATAACTGAGTTTTAATTAAAGGGAAGAAAAACATAGTGTAAATCCTTTCTATTGAATAAAGATTTATTCATTAAATAGTCACGTGCTACCCATATGTAAGGCACGTGTACTATTTAAAACATTAAAACTCTAGTTAAATCTAATTAATCACGTAGGGAAAATTGGATAATACATAAATTTATAGACCTCTATTAAAAATTATTTTAACGGAATTTTTAATGGGAGAAAATAAAAGAACATTCTAGGTCATACTAGATTCATATCATTAGCCATTTAAATTTTAAAATCAACCTTGTTCATTTAAAAGTGTCAATGTTTAGGCTATTATATTTGAGCGTGACATTTAAATGATAAAACAGTTTCTAAAAGTTCCATATTTAAAATTTTAGAATTATGAGAGTAAACTACAATAAAAATTGAGATAAGTATAGCAAATGAAAATAATTATTTAGGGTTATAATTTAACCCACAATTTATAGGTTATCGGATTTTACAGATATGCTGAAAAAATATATATTAAAATTAGTAAATTAAATAAAAAAATAATTAATTATATTTGAAAACAAAATATTGAATTCTAAATCTCGATGAACTTAAATATTACATTTTCATAAAGTTTTATGAAAATATGTAGCTGTACAATAAGAAAACGTATGCATGTAATCCGATATATATGTATCTTATATAATACCAAAATGTAATAGATATCCTTTTAAATACATAAATATATATTTCAGATTTCAGTATTATTATTATTATTATTTTGATAAATGTCATCATATTTATTTTTTATTTTTTATTTTTTATTTATTTTATTTATGTATTTATTTATTTTTTGCAAAAACGATTATGATTTATAAACAGAAATACAATCAACATTTTTGGCTCATTGAATTGCTTTATAAGCAAAGCGTGCTGTCGTTCGATTCATCAAATACATAAGATTCCCTGATAATTTATTAGATTTTTTTTTTTTGTTTTATAAAAACTTTTAGGAAGCAATTTTTGTTTATAGTTTTTTACCTATACGTTTTATTGTAAATCAATTTAAAGTTTCGTATTTCACAAGTACCAATAACACAGGCCGGCTAGGAATTTTTTTTCTTCAAGGAGATGTGCTTTTCTGGTGTATTTTTGCACGCTGTTTAAAGGAAAACTATTCAAAAATTTCCATCACATACAGTTTAGCTTAAAAATGTTTTTTTTTAGATTAAAGCTCCATTTTTGGAATCTCATCTAACTTATTTCCCGGAAATCCCAGACGATGTGAATGGAGAACAAGAAACCTATTTCATCAAGACACCAAATAAATGTAGAGGAGTTATAAGAGACAATGGAGTGTTAACATGTTAACAGATTATTGTTGAATGCTGCAGAGAGAATCCCCCCCTCCCCTCAAGTCCCCCAACCAACGTATAAGGAAAAAGCTCTAAACAGAGCTTCGACGTAAGGCAACGTATTTGAATGTTAATATAAAAACAATAGCCTATTTTAATGTGCTTTATACCAAGTATAAGTCTGTGGACACTTTAAAAATTCATAAAAACTAAAAGGACTGAACATTTTTCTTTTTCTTAATGAAAACAAGAAAAACTAGTATGTTGTGGCCACCACGAGACTTTTTTCTATATTTTCCTATACAAATTCACTCAGTAACAATAATTAAAAAAAAAAAAAAAAAAAAAAAAAAAAAAGTGGGACTTTGACAAAATTTTGGGTAAAATGTGAAAATTATTCTAAGTTTGTCAAAACACGGAAACCGTGGGACTTTGACAAAATTGGGGGAAAAATGCAAAAATTTGTTTAAGTTTGTCAGAACACGGAAACCGTGGGAGTTTGATAGAATTAAGGGGAGAGAAAAAAAAAGTGGGACTTTGACGAAATTTTGGGTAAAATGTGAAAATTTGTTAGTTTGTCAAAACACGGAAACCGTGGGACTTTGACAAAATTAAGGGAAAAGTGCAAAAATATGTTCAAGTTTATCAAGACACGGAAACCGTAGGACTTTGACAAAATTAGAGAAAAAAAACAAAAATTAGTTTAAGTTTGTCAGAACACGGAAACCGTGGGAGTTTGATAAAAATAAGGGGAGAGAAAAAAAAAAAAAAAAAAAAAAAAAAATTTTCTAAGTTTTTTTTTCGTAAAAAGTAAAAAAATCGATAACTTTGTTTTAAATTATTACAGATTTATAGTTCAACCATTTGTTTTAAAGGTACTGACGAGACCTTTCGAAAGATACCCATCTTGAAAAATTTTGCCCTATATCACCCTGTTAAAAATTTAGAAAAAGCGGGATGGCAACGCAACCTCTAAGACGATTTTTACCAAAAGTTGATAGGCACTAATTTATGTAAAGGTGCAACTACATACCAATTTGTATGAAATTCTGTGCAGTAGTTCTAGAGATACAGTTGCCACAAGATTTTGTCACACACACACACACACAGACAGACAGACATTTTCTAAAAATGGTAAAATCGTGTTCTACAGCTCTCAAAACGTGTAAATCCATCAAAAACCCGAAATCGAAAATTTTTACGAATCCAATACTTTCTTCTATTGAAGATAGAAGAAAGTAATAAATAAGTTTTTCATCGATAGATTGCGCGTCACTGACGCTAAACGAGAAATATGCAAATCAGAAATATGCACTCCTTTCATAAAAATAACTTTTTCACAAACCACGTTCAAATCTACCAATTCCTTCAATTTTTATGAATTTCTAAAATGTGCACAGTCTTATGGGACACCCGGTATATAAAAAGTTTCGAATTTCTTATAGACTCTGTGTGAATTGTTTCGATTTTCACCCTTACTTTGTGAAAAACCCTCACGTAATAGAAAAGGAAGACAAGCATTTATGAATTTTGAGCATCAAGTAACATTATAAACACCCAAAGGAGTGGAAAAAAAGAAATTGGAAAGTGTATTTCACCGGACTTAGTAATCTATAATTTCAATTACAGAAATTAGGAAAATATATATCAGTTTTCTGGAAAATTTAAATGGATTTTAATTAGTTTATCAGTATAGAAATCGGGCATGAATTTTGAAATAAAGGAATTATTTTAAGCTCTCAAAATTAGTCGCATAACAAAACAATTGTAAAGGTTTGCGCATTTCACGCTTTTTAATTTTAAAATGTTTTAAATTACATTTTTAGTAGGGATTCACTCTGCATTTTTAATCCAGTAGAAGATAGAATGTAAAACAAATATATTTATACGTTTTTTGCTTCCTTAAATAAATTAATAACAACTGTCATCATAAAAAAAACTGTCATCATTAATTACTTTAGTTTTTTTTTTCCTTGTATTTTGAAACTGAAAATATTTTCAAAATTCATTCTGGCACTATTAGTTACATTAGTTTAAAAATTTAAATCAAAATCCTTCCATTTATTTTTTAATTAATCAAAAGTTGAATGTTAAACAGTTATTTCAACAAAACTGTTATCCGGCACATTATCTGGTTGATCTTTTAATTACTTACATGTTAATGTAAATATAACTTTAATATCTCAATGCACAAAATTTAAAAGTTTTATTAATTTTAGCTTAACTATTAAAATTAAGTGCTATCTTTAACTATTTTGAAGCCAGCTTTTAATTTCATCCGTTTTGAGAATTATGAATGTAAATGAGGTCCTATATAACGTCATACATATTAAAGAGATTAATTTTTAATATAAATTTATGATTAATAATTTATAAAAATAATTGTTATTCATGATTGTGCGAACATTTGATCTTTAAATGCATATAGCTTAAAAGAGATTTACAAAAGTTAAATTCATTTTAATATATTTATCAATTTTAAAAGATAAATTGCAACAACTGAACTATATCTATAAAACTTTTCAACTTAGTATACGTAGCAAGTATTTATTGATACGAAATTGAATTATAATGACAGATTTCAAATACAGAATTTTATTTTAAAGTGACTGTTTTAATTCAATAACTCAGCAAAACCTAATTACATAATCTAAAAAAATAAAAATTAAATATGTGTAAAAGTAATTTTCTAACGTTGCGAAAAAGTTCTCAGCGTGTAAGTAGGTATTTAAATGTGCCATTATAATTTATTATATGTCAGTATAACAAACATTGCATCATCGAAATGCTTTACAAACATAATTTAATAAAATAAATTTTTTATGCACACTGAAAAACAAAATATATATCGTTTTCATCTAAAACGAATGGGTGGCCCTTTTTTAAATCCCTAAACTAGAAATGTAGATTTCCGAGCTATGTTTATAAGGCTCGCCAATACAATGAGAAAAAATTCTATAACTGACATCTAGAATCTAAATTGTAGCTCTAGAAAAAATAGTTCCATGTCATCCTTATAATTTCATGTAAAAAACGTTCTTGTCCCCTTCGACAGCGAATTCTAGAGATATCTATAATAATTCTTGAGCGTTTGCCTATACTATCGAGGACAAACCTATTTGAAAATATCTCCAAATAAATATGAATACAAGAGGTGGGTTTCAGAAGCTATAATGTTGGTTTATGACCCAATTCTAGAAAATCAAGCGAGAATTTCTCGTAATACACGATTCAGAATATTCAGAATATTGTTTCACCATCTAGAAATGTGTTGATTAAAAATTCTCGCCCATTTCGTATATTCAGTTTATTAGCGTGCTTTATGCGCATAGCTCGGAAATATTTCAAGTTTAAGGATTTAGAAAATGATCATTAATTCATTCTAGATGAAGGCGGTATATATATATTTTTTTTTCTCAGTGCATTCATTCGATATATATATATATTCCTTATAATAATAATAATAATAATATATATATATATATATATATATGTATATATATATATCCAAAAATACTTTCAAGTTATTTTAGTGAAAACAAAACTGCATGTTTTCTCTTTTATCTTAGAAAGCACAGCAAGCAGTTCTAAAGAAAACATTTTTTTAATTTATTTGTAAAATCTAAGTTTGTATCTTTATTAAACATATCTAAACAAAATATTTAATTTTATAATAATTATTGTTGTAGTTTTCTAACTTTAAAAATGTAAACCACCCTATAAAAATTTGTACACTAGAATACGGTCAATAACCAACAAAACATTTTCCAGTCACTGACTGTAAAATGACTGTCATGCCACACTGACTGTCATGCCACAAAAAACAGTCTCGATTTTTTTTCTCGAAAAAGTTAAGTCACTGTTATAAATATGGGTACTGTAAATTGGTTACGTGTACTGTAAGTTTGTTATAAATAAAGGTGCTTTAATTGAACAGTCAACTCTCAGAATTTTACGGTAATTTCTCACAGTGCATGTGCATCTTTTTTTATAACGATTTATTAGTAGTGACACAGGGGTATTTGTATTTTGTATTTTCTTCAACCAGAAATTTTAACAGTAATATTTTTAAAAGTTTTGTAGAAATTTCAGTAGTTAACTATGAGGAAAAAATTACAATGTGCAATAATTACTGGTGGAAAAAATCCGGGACGCAAAAACCCCTTATAATATTATGTGAGAAATTTTGTACTGCGTTCATAATATTACAGAACATGTAAGAGTGATCTTACGGAACTCCATACAGTTTAATATGATAATAAAATCAATATGATTTCAGCTTAGATATATTAAAATTCAAAATAAATGAAATGATTGAATGTTATTATTATTATTATTATTTTAAAAAAGTGTTCGGCATCAGAAAATCTAATTAAAATCTTTTTCATTCCATATTTCTCTCTTTATAAAATACGAAGTCTAAATATTGATAATTATTATTTTTATTTTTATTATTTTTATTTAGTAATTAGTACAAATATGCAATGCTGTAAAAGTTCCATTTTATAAGATGATTTATTAACCCGTTAACGCCCGAATTAATTTTGCAAAATATTATTAGCAGATTATTTCACTTCAAAATTAATATAGACATTAATATAGACATGTGCATATATTTTACTGACAGTAAAATATATTAACTTAAACATTTTTTCTGATAGTTTTAAATTTAGAGCCTATCCTCATTTATTGACGTTCAGTGTTCTAGCTAGAAAACTTTGAGATAGAAAAACTTTGAGATAACAGATTAATTTCTTATTACATGTTGACAAAATTCTTGAACGTAAAGTATTATTAAATATATTATTATTCAACTTGATTTAATTTAGTATACCCGTTCAAAAAGCAAACATATGAAATGAAATAATGAATGAAAAATCATAAAATGACTATCCAAATTATGAAATAATAATTAATAGGAGGCACATAAAACTTTCAGGGATCATTTAGAGTGACGCTATAAACTGTCACTAAAAACCAGAAATCATTTCATGAAACCACAAAAAATATACGTGCCATTTTATTACCTGTTCTCAAATGAGGGCAGTGGCCGATAACGGGTTAATCAGGAAATATTATATATACACGTATATATATGTATATTTTAACTTCAAATAATATATATCCAAATAAATAGCTGTAACACAAGTATTGGGATTTGTTTAATTTTTATTACTATTTTTGTCATTAAATTTTCAGTCTTAGCTGTCTTTTGAACAAGGCCCGCTCAGAATCGTTATAAAAATAATTTGCGGAATAAATATATATATATATTTTTCGACAGGACTATTGCTTGCAGTCGCACATTTCGCTTTGTCATCATTTGCTGTGTTTTACCTTGAAGATGTTTGTCCCTTTGACCGAAATAAAACAAAATAAAATAAATAAATAATTTAGAATTTATATGAAACATGCAAAAGAAATTTCAACGCTGTTTCTAAGGAACGCAGTTTCATATTTTAAGGTAAAAAAACCATGTTATTTATTGTACTTTGCGCATTTATTTATTTATTTATTCTACTTTTTACGCTTTTTGTTTATTTAAACTAAATTAGAAGTTTCTTTCATTTTTTAGTTCCTGGGATAAATTAAAAAAAAAATTTAAATAAAATTGAGGAAAATTGTATTAAATTAGTGAAACAGCTTTAGCATTTCCCCTGTTTAGAGAAATTTGAAATTTGGCGAAAAGTAGCTCAAACATTTTTCACCAAGTTTTTTACAGATGCAATTGCAATAGCCATTTTGTTTCATCTTCAAAATGATAACAAAAATTAAAAAATTTCCAATAGAGTCCTACATTAAAGCTGTACCAAAGAAATAAAGATAAATAAATAAATACAGTAGCCATTGTTAAAGAATGTAACACAGTTACCACATGACATTATATGGAAGAATAGGCTAAAATAAGATACCGTCGTAATACTTTAAAAATCTGCTTCATACAGAAATTTATATTTATTACTTTAAACAGAAAAATAAACTTATTTATTTCTGTTATTTCTTTATTTTTTTTTTTAATTATCATGATAAGGATACTTATAAACTATGAGTAGTTGCATATTTAGAATTCTGAACTCATGTTTGAAAGAAAAACAAAAAGGCATTTGGATTTAAAAAAAAAAAAAAAAAAAAAAAAAAAAAAAACTTTATGTGCATTTTTTTTATTAAAAAAAAAAAAAAATCGTTAATATTGATTTTAATAAAACCTGATTTATGACATATTTTCCCACAGACAATGCTTCGGTTACTAATGAATTGCAACTTTCCTAGGGATAAAGACATTTCAAGTCAAATTATCATCTTAAAAATTCCATAATTGTAAGTTTTTATCAAAATCATCCGTCTAGTTTCCAAATAAACCAAATTTCTGCCATATATTGCCACAGGTAGAATGTAGGTAATCAAACACTATGAAAATGAGTTTTCGAAAACAAAAATTAACAATAAAAAAAAAGCGACAATAAGCTATAAATACATTTTTTGTACAATAACAAGTTTAAAAACCGATATATACAGAATTCTCAGACATATTTTCTTAATTTCAATTTAAAAAGCATTTTAATTTTATATTCTTTTAAGTTAGTGTCGTATAAGAAAAGTTATCTCTTTACAATGTTTAATATTTTTTTCAGGTTAAAAATGTCAGTTAAAAGTAATATGATTTATGTATCATTGATTATTTTATTTATTTATTTATTTTATTTTACTTTTTATTTTTATTTATTTATTTATTTTATTTTATTTTTATTTTTATTTATTCATTTGTTTTTACATAATATCAAACAGTTGAAACTCCCTATATGAATTTTTAGTCTATTGAAATTTTATAAAATTAGTGAAATATAGACTACATATAATAATATTTACAAATTATGGCTTATCTTTGTAAATTATGGTCTTTTATAAATATAATTTCAAACTAATGTGAATACATATTGCTAATGCATTTCTGTATCAAACATATCGAATATGTAAACAAGCATAAATGTACATTCACATCTCTAGAGAAATTTACTTCATAATTACTTCCATAAAATTAAATACGGAAATACTTAAGCACTTCTGAGGATGTCTTTGGGTATTAAATATTTCCCGTAATAAAATATAATCTGTATTATCTCAAAATGCATCCTAGGAAATACCCTCAGGCAAACGTCTTTTCTTTTCGTGCATTATGTTCTTAAGACATTTATACGTTCTTCAGAATGTTATCCACATGGGTATTCCCCTGTTACTAGATTACTTATGATATTCCTCAGGTTATACATTGATGTGGCTTACGCATACATTGTTTACAAGAAATTAAGCAATACTTACAAATTTATAATAAAATTTAATGCAATTTGTATTAAAAATAAAGTAAACGGCACATATATGTATTTTATATGCTAAAATTTGAATCATATGTGATAACAAATAAAATAATTTTTCTTTTGAGAAAGTATTTTCTTTAAATATTTATATATTACATAAGAATTTATTCACAGGAGTGATAATTTCTTAATAAATTTTTTTTTAATATTTTCCATATTATATCTTCATATGACTCCAGACTATATAGCTTAAGAATATTAAAACTTATGTATCTAATTTAACCGTCGGCACTTATATTAGCTTAAATTGCAAATCCCATTAATAAATAAATAAATAAATAAATAAATAAAATAAAATAAAAGGAGGGGGGGTTAGATTGAAAGGGTTATGTATATGCAAATTTTCGCATTCAATAATATTATTTTAGATGTCTTAATTTGGCTATTTCTTTACCGAAAAAAAAAAATTCTAAAATTACGAATACATGACTTTATTAGCAGCTGTTATATATTGAAGAAGTATATATTCAGTCATATATTGAAGAAAATTTTTCTACAAATATTACGGTGTGAAAAAAGGGCAGGGCTAACAACATTCCGGAATAAATTAAAAAACTTAGCAGCTATGTATATATACAAAGAAACAACGATAGAAACTGGTATGTAAAGATCGTTTTCAAACAATTTAACTCACAAAACAGATATAGTATTTAATAATCAAAAATTGAAATCATATTCAAAAATTGACTTTTTTTTAATGCTTTATGATCCCTATTTACAAAAATCGCGATTATACTGATAGCTGCCGAAATTTTTGCTGGATGTTCAGCTAATTTATCATTAAACTTTAATGTTAAAACCAACTAAATGTGAGCGTGCACATTTTTTTTTCTTTTTGTTTTTAAACTCCTATGTAATCCTATTGTATTTTTGTGATTATGTGTTATATAAATATCTCATTTAAATAGAATGTTTTTGAATTCTGTTTTTTTTTTCCATTTCCATTTCCTCTTATTAAAAAATCTCGCTTTCTATCTTATGAACAATTTATTTAACAAATAAATTTAAATTCTTATTTCATTAAGTTAACTCAGTGCTATAATTTTCAGTCTTGAAAAGAAACATTTAAATCATTAAAAAAAATGCTCATTAAGATAAAAAGTAACATGTTCAAATGGTAAACTTCAAAAATCAGAATTCGGATTTTTACTTTCTCTTACCCATAAGGTAGAGAAAGTATTGTTTTAGGCTCAAATTTTCGAAAGCGAGATTTTGTTATATTTACACGTTTTGAGGTCCCCTGAATACGAAAATCCTGTTTTTAGCAAATGGTCTGTGTGTCTGTGTGTGTGTCTGTGTGTCTGTGTGTGTGTCTGTGTGTGTGTGTGTGTCTGTGTGTCTGTCTGTTATCAGCATATCTCAAAAACAAATTATGACAGAAAGTTCAAACTCGGTATTCTAAATGTGTATCATATAGGGATGCTACAGTAAGCTTTTCGTTAAGATCAAGCAAATGGTTCGTGTACAGGGACAATCAAGAGAATTCTAATACATTACGTCTATGGGGGAAATTGCAGGAAAATAGAGTTTAACGTCTATAGACTGCACTAAACCAAATGAAACAAATATATATTTTTTGTAATAGAGACAGTTAACTGGGAAATTTTTTTTGTGTATGTAGGAGCCTCGCCTCCCCCCCTGGGGGGGAAGTCCTCCCTCGAGGGGAGTAAATTTTCATGATGGGTATCTTTCAAAAGAGCTCGAAAATACCTTTAAAACGAATGGTTGAACCATCGATCTGCGATAATTTAAAACAAAGTTATCGATTTTTTTTTACTTTTAACGAAAAAAAAACTTAGAAAAAAAATCATACTTTTTTTTTTTTTTATTGTGAATAAAATGGACTTTTTTTTGGATATTTGGTGTTAAACTACTTCTCTAATATGGAAATCGTCTGCCTTATCATAAAAGATAATTTTTTAAAATAATAATTTTAATAAATTATTTTTTAAAAAGAGAAATATTTTTTAATAACCGAATTAAATTCTATATAAATGTAGGTGCATTAATGAAACGGGGGGTTGAGGGGGGCTACCGCCCTCCTCACACAGAACTAATTATCATATAAAACTCTTCAGAAGCCTAATATGAATTGTTTAACATAGGTTTACATAACAGTACTCGTTATCTTACCTCTTAATCTCCAACCTGTATTTATAGTATTAAATTTCAGGGTAAGAGAAAGTCGTGTGAGTGACACACCAGATTATTTTTCTTATAATATTCTTATAACACGACACAACGAACGGGTAAAGAATATATTTGACTAATTTTTCGTTTTAACATTTAAAAGAATTAAATATATTATTATGTATAAATCACTAAATAATATCGTAAATAATATATAAATAATGTCTTAAAAATTTTATTTAAGGAATTCTTTATAATCATATATTTCCATCAATAAAAAAAAAAAAAAAGATTTTTTATGTATTTAGTGCTGCAATAAATTTATGATAATTTTAGTTTATTAAAACAATATGGAATTTGTGAAAAAAAGTACATTGGAAGAATATATAAAAATCACCATTCATACATACATTTGAAAATTATGGGATAATTTTTAATAAATTAAGGATAATATTTTTAAGCCTAATTTTTTTTTGTACACAAGTTTTAATTTATTTTAAAATACGAATAATAATACAGCCGACTCGCGATTTCACAAACTCTGTGTCATAACGACCCAACATTATACAACGATTTTCATGAAACTCCCGATTAACTTTCATTTAAAATAATGTTATTTCTGTACTGATAAGTATAAAAGATTTAAGTCCAAAAATGTCGATTTTGAGTTAAGTACATAGTCAGATTTAGAAAAAAAATTCTCTATCGATTGGTATAAAGGATTTAATTCTATGTCATTTAGTCTTTGAGAAAATCCATTGGTAAAAAAAGGACCAATTCAGAAATTTAACATTAATGTATGGTATAAAATATTTAATTCAATTTTTCCCGTTATTAAATGAAGGTTGACAACCACTGAATGGTATAAAGGGTATAAATCAACGAAATACCCTTTTCCTAATCGATTCTTCTGATTTGTTTTTAGCTAGTTAAATTTTATTTTTTGTCTCCTAAAAAATCAAGAATATGGACTTAAATCCTTTATACTTATCAGTACAGATTTTAAATTTAATATAATGACCATGAATTGACCGAGACTCAGAATAGCGACCCCCAAAATGACCGCTTCTTCAAACTATAAATGAAGGGTGATCTTTAGGTTAAGGAAAATGACCGAAAAATATTAGCAGACGTTACTTTAAATTGGGAAAATAAAGTTCAAATTAATATTATCTTTTCAACTGCAATCAGAAACTTATAAGTTTTTTTTTTTTTTTTTTTTTTTTTTTTTTTTTTTCAAAAAGTTTCTAATTAACCACCGGAATATGTTTTAGTGAGCATATTTTCTGAAATTCAATGAATGTGAAAAATATCCATTGAATGTTTCTTGTAAAGACATAACTGTGCAGAATGGTGAAAACGTCAGTGTTGTTCCGGAAATTGCTATAATCAGAATTGCCCATACAATTATAATCAAAAAAGGAAGTCGCAGAATCGCGTAACTTCAGGATGTTTTTGAAAAATAAGGATAGTGGAAAAGAATAGTTCAAAATATCAATCGTTTTATAAATGCTTCTTTCCAATGCTAAAAATTACATCAAAGCTCAATAACTGATTCCCTAACAAAAAGTAAATAAAACCAGAAAAAACCTACAAAGTCTTGAACGCTAAAAAGAAAAATTGAAATCAAACAACTGTTTCGGGAGCATTTAGTGCACCGTCTTCAGAACATTGTATCATCAAGAGACATAGCGTATTCACATTAAAATTTTCATTCCACGTGATGCCAATTAGAATCATAACGTTTCAGATTTTATTTCTCACCATCTAACACTGCCGCTGATTCAAAATGAGCAATATTAATATCTATATACATTTTACCACCGAAAAATATATATTTTAGATAATTTCACTATCCTTTTTGATAATTGAAAGTATATTTTACTCTATTCTTATAACAATATCGAAATCAGTTTCCTGTTTTGGGCAATTTAAGAAAATTAACTGTTTGAAATGTTTTTTACTTTATTTTTTTATGTTTATAATTTGTATTTTAATTAATTACTGTTTCTGCCAAAATTTTGGTATTTTAATTTATTGAAAAGTTATGATTTTAAATGACATCAGTGGTTATATTAAACATAAATAAACACCTCTCAGTTGCTTTGTTAGGTATATTAATTTGTACAGTGCTATTACTCCTATTTAAAAAAAAAATATTTATATATATTACCTTTGAAATAAATTTATGACTAAATATAAGATTTATTGTTTTATGGATGGAAAAAATTGGGAATGAAAGGGTAAATAATAAGAATTTAAGTAGTTATGCATAATATCAAATCTGTAGGATACTTGATTTTTGTACCTTACGTATATTATTCATATTCCTTCCTTTTCTCTCATTTTTTAATTCTATTACACTATTTGTTTTTTTATTTAAAAATTTTTATGGTACCATTTGCACATTATAGTACTCATACACTGCACGAAGAATTCACGAAGAAAGTCATCTGGAATCATTATTTTTATCAAATTATTGTTTCTCATAAGTTAATATTTTAATTGGTTTTAATTTCAAAATTATTTTTCACTTAGAAATTCTAATTTGATTATATTTTTTACTCATATGCGTCCTTTGTAACCAATACCAAATCAATTTCAATGAAAAAAGAACTATTTGAGGATTATGTTTGACCTATTAAGTACAACGACCATTTGATATAACGACCTAAACGAGGTAGTCCCGATGGGAACGTCGTAACGCGAGTCGACTGTACAATCTTTAAAAAACTAGTTCAACTTTCCTTTGAAATTTCTTAAGGTTTCAGAACGTATCATTTAATTTTTACATTCTCTTAACCATATACAGTTCCAGCCGCTTATTAAAATCACATTCGTCCTGAGGCAAAGTGATTTTATTAAGCGGCTAATTTTTATATCCGGCGAATGTTCCAGCGCTCAAGAAAAAGGAATTACTTCTCTAAATTTCGAAAGAAATTTCAAAAGGTAACGAATAATGGAATTAATAAACAATATTAATTAATTTTTGATAGATAATTAATTATTCCTTCAATATAAGTAAATTACACGTATTCCATATTTCTATGCGCTTTCCTTTGAAGAAAATCATCATTATTTTACCAAAAGTTCACACTTTTCTTATAAATTTATAATCTTTCCGTTTGAATCTCTTAATTTATAACTATTTCAAAATAAAAACTAGAAATTGTCTTTTAATAATTACAAATTAAATGTATATATACATATCATTTGCAATCAAATTAAATCAATTTTGTAACATATTACGGCGCTTTGAAGACTACGTTTCTTGAAATTGTTGCGGAGATAAGTTATGGAGCATGTTTAATTTGTAACTATGCTTCAAGTGTGAGATTTTCGACAATGAGCGATAACGCGTACTTTAATTTCTTTCTTTCTTTCTCATTTTTATTTTTTTCAAAAAAAAAAAAAAAATCACATTGTAAATTAAAAACAAATTGTGCTTGGATGATAATTCTGGCTGCTGAGGAGATTTTATTTTGAGTTTATTAACCGGCGATGCTGATTTTATTAAGCGGCGGCTTCAACGATAGTTTGAATTGATTTATTCCGGTCCTAGCAATTTGATCAGATTAAGCGGCTGATTTTATTAACCAGTGATTTTATTAAGCGGCGGCTCCAACGATATTTTGAATTGATTTGATTCCGGTCCTGGCAATTTGATCAGATTAAGCGGCTGATTTTATTAACCAGTGATTTTGCTAAGCGGCGGTTACTGTATATGGTAGAGAATGTATTGCTTAGAGATTATTTTTCGAAACTAAGTTTTTGTTATATTTACATGTTTTGGAGTCCCTTGAATCTGAAAATCAGGTGTTTAGTGGTTGGTATGCGTATCTGTCAGCGTACATATTCAAAAAAAAAAAAAAAAAAAAAAAAAAAAAAAAAAAGTAGACGAAAGTTCAAACTCGATATTCTAAATCTCTATCATACAGGGATGCTACAATAAATTTCAGCTGAGGTCAAACTAAGGGTTTGTATTCAGCGACATCCAAAAAAATTCAAATACATCGCGTCTATGGGCGACATATTTAATACGTAGAGCTTAACATATGTGGGTTGCACTAAACAAAATGAAATGAACGTATATATTTTATATGTATAAAAGCATGTTTCATGTAGCATGTTTTACCATTTGTTTACAGATCTACCTAAACAAATTTTAATATTATATTTTGAAATTGCAGGAAAACTGCTCAGGAATAAAAATTAATTCCTCGTACGCATACAGTAAAGAAATTTTTAAGTTACATTTTTAGTGCTTGTTTTTGTGTAATTTTAAGTTTTGAAGTTTTCTGAATACTAAATCAAGCTTTTGACGGTTTTAATTTGTGTACGTCTGTTATCAGCGTAGCAAAAATTTCCCGTTAAGAAAAGTATATTTACCGTTAAAAATAACTTTTAAAGTGAGCCATACAAGATTTATCGATCTTGCTATCAGACTATTTCATTTTATGACAAAGAGATCAATAATTTATTCTTAGCTTTTAGAAAAATTAACGATCTGACATTTCAAGGACATGTCTAAATTAAATTAGTGATTTATATTTCTTCCATTTAGCTATTAACTTATTATTAGCAAATCTTTTTTTATTTTACTAGGAAATAAAGTTTTTGGTGAAAATTTGTTTGTTCTAAATACTTAAAAAGCAAAGAGAAATGCTAATTATATTTTTGTTTCAGATAACGAAATTTACTATGTAAACATTGTATTAATATTTTATTACTTTTTTTCCCCATAGTTAACAAAATTTGTATTTTAGCAATTGAAATTCATTTTTGTAAAAATACGCGCTTTAAAATGCGTACGTGTTTATTTTGTCCAAGCAACTTTCACTTAGAAATGCGTATGCACAGTATTTAGTTTTAAATACTACTATTATATATATATATATCGTTGCAAAAATTGTAAATATTATTTTCTTTTAAGGTTATTTGGCACTTATGATGGAACCACTGAAGTAGGTTCCGTATTAATCTTATATTTCCATTTAATATTTATAAATTGACTTACATTAGGTTTATTCCCTAAAATATATATTCAGGCAACAATTCCTATGATTTTTGATACATTATTTACATATTTTAAATCTTTAAATTGAGTTTTTTCAGTTTGCATTATACTGGAACTACTTATGACTTTTGTTTTCTTTAATTCAACATATTGGAATGAAATTATTAAAAAATAAAAATAAAAAGTGTTATTAAATAAATTGCATATATTATACATTTATTAGTGTTTCAGGTTGTAAAATTTGTAACACAATTACTAATTGTATCATAAAAAATTATACGTTATACGAATTTCTGGCACAGTGCAAAAATATTTGAATGAATTTCACAAACAAAAACTGAGCACTTCCACGTAAATATCATAAAATTTACACAAAAATGCATCGCACACACTCTTTGATTTTAGCAATCTAGAATTCCCTGCCTGCTGCTAAATTCAATGTATCGGAACGTTTCTTAGGATTTTTTCGAACTAAACATTTAATTAGCTTCAAAAGAAACAGTTGTCTTTTTTCTTTATAATTGCATTTTTGTTACTAATTAATATTTAGGTGTTACAAAAGAACTACATCATTCAAAGCATTCACATGCAGAATATTATTAAAGATAGTTATTAAAAAATTATGGATAATCTTTATGTATTATTTTGTTTGGTTCTGGATATTTATATATGCATTATTTTTTTATTCTTAATTTCCTGATATTGTAATCTTCTATCATACTTGGTAAAGTGTTTTTAGTAATTTGATTTTCCGTAGAAAAAAGTCGTAAAACTTAACTTTTCTTTTATTTGTGCAGTTAGGAATTACAGTTGCCAAAATTATCACATTTTTTCTTCTATTTCTTTTGCAAGACTCAAATTTGTAAAATAGTTTTCTGCAGTAATATTTCTTCTAATTCTTTTAATCACTTTTCTCCATATCTATATTTTCTCTATTACAATGTTTTCCTTTCCTTCCTCTATTACACTGTTTTCCTGTATATACTTTCATACTAGAAATATTAAAACCTTAATATTACAAGCAGCCGAGAATTTCAAACCACACTGCCGAAAAAAAAAAAAAAAAAAAAAAAAAAAAAAAACGGAAGCTTTTAAAAACGGAAGCTTGTGCTGGCACCCACATTGCCAGCACATTCACTGCCCGTGAAAAGACACCACATGAGCTTTGGACTGGTATGAAACCAGACCTCTCAAATATAAGAACATTTGGCTGCAAAGCTTATGTTTATGTGAACAAAACTGATGGACGATAAAGCGAAGTCAGGAATTTTTATGAATTACGATCTAAAAAGTAAAGGATATAGGATTTATGTAAAAAATAACATAAAAATCTGCAGAACAGTAAAATTTCTCAAAGAGCATGAAACTCACGAACATTCTCGAAACATTGACCAAAATGCAATTAATGAAGAATCTAAAATTCCTGTTATTCTAAACAATGAAAATGATGTAACAGAAGAACATAGGGAAATACAGAATACACAAATCCTAAGGAGGTCAGATAGAATAAACAAAGGGGTACCACCAGAACGTTTTGTTTTTCTGTCAACTAATACAAGTTATATTGAGCCGAAAACATTTGACGATATAGTAAACATAAAAAATCCTATTGAAAGAGAAAAATGGTTAGAAGCAGCGAAAGAAGAAATGAAATCATTAAATAAAAATGAAACATGGAATCTTGTTGATCCTCCACCTAATGCACACATTGTCGGATCTAAATGGACTTTTAAAGCAAAATACAATGACTCCGGCAAAATTGAAAAATACAAAGCAAGACTCGGGGCAAGAGGTTTTAGTCAAAAGTATGGAACTGATTATGATGAGATTTTTGCCCCAGTGGCTTCTCATACAACAATCAGAATCTTTTTGATAAATGCATTATACAAAAATTTGCAGTTAACTCACGTTGACGTGAAAACGGCTTTCCTCTACGGAGAACTAGAAGACATTTTTATGAGCCAGCCAGAAGGCTTCATAACACCAGGACAAGAGAAAAAGATCTGCAAATTAAAAAAGGCCATATATGGCCTCAAACAAGCAGCCAGGTCTTGAAATACTAAAATCAATGATACATTAATCAAATTAAATTTTACTGCCTGTGAATCGGACAAGTGTTTATACAAAAGGAAAAAAGACAATAATACAGTTTACTTACTTATATATGTCGACGACATATTACTGGCAGGAAACAAAAAGGAGATATACGAAGTAATAAAGAAACTTGAAAACGAATTTGAAATCACAAATCTAGGTCAAGTAAACAAATGTTTAGGAATACAAATAGAAAGAGGTGATAATGGGACATTAGCAATCCATCAGAAAAATAAAATAAATGAACTAGTAAACAAATTTAATTTGCAAGATTCCAAACCATTTAACACACCACTTGATCCGGGATACCAGAAAGATGATAAAATTGAAAACGTTTTACCAAATAACACCAAATATCGGCAGGCTGTAGGAGCTTTGTTGTATACAGCAACGTTAAGCAGCCCGGACATCTCGGCAGCAATTAATATACTTAGTCGTATATATGAACAACCTAGAGAAAAGGATTGGGAGGCCGCAAAAAGAGTAATAAAATATCTAAACACAACTAAAGATTACAGAATAAAATATAATGTTGATCAAGAATCCATTTAAAAGGTTTGGCTGATGCTGACTGGGCAAATGACACACTTGATAGAAAATCTACAAGTGGTAACGTATACTTTGTTGAGAAAAACCCGATTAACTGGACATCCAAGAAACAGAACTCCATAGTACTGTCCACAGCTGAAGCTGAGTGTATCTCGGCTGGAAATGCTGCAAAGGAAATAATATCAATATTAAGACTACTAAAAGATCTTGACATGGAACAAAATCAACCAATCGTTATTTATGAAGACAACCAGGCCTGCATTAAACTTAGTGAATCTGATGAATACCAAAGTCGAACTAAACATATAGGTGTTAAATATCATTTAATTAAAGAGTTGTTTGAACAAAGAATTATCAAATTGAAATATATCTCATGCAAGGATATGACTGCCGATGTGCTTACTAAGGCACTACCTAAAGCGGCATTCATTAAACACAGAGATAAACTGCAACTGATGAAACATTAATGTATATTGTGCAAGGTGGAGTGTTGTACAATATAACAATTATCTGTCCAATATATATATTTCACAAACTATCAAAAACATTTTACTTTCAATTCGAACTCTGAAAACGAATGAGGCATCTGCGCATGCCTACGAAACCGTTTGCACCTGCTTCAGTGTAGATGTATTTTTTCATCTGTAATCATTACATGTAGATCACTTTGTATTCAGAGCGTTTATTATCTCCGTAATTCAAATTTATGTTTTTCTTCTTTTCTTTAATTTTTTCATTAAATGTCAACAAAGTACAAAGTCATGTCATCATTGAGTAATACACTTACTTATTTGGAATTTAATGCAGTTTTCTTTACAGAATAATAACTCAGTGATTTAGCTGTCTAAACAAAGAATTCTGAGAATGGATGCTTGATTAATGAATACAGGTAAGAAGATTTTTCTTCTTTATAATTACCTGTAAAATTCATTTTATCGAAATATATATTATTAAATAGAAACATGTGTGGTATCAGCGTAGATTACAAAATAATTATCTGTGCTACTGAGTAAAATAAACAATAAGATACATATCGTGAAGCGTCAAAGTGACGTTGGGGTCATATTTGACCCCATGCTTCTTGGAGGGTTATATTATTAAAAATATACAAAATAATAATAATAATAATAATAATAATGAAATTGAAACATAGATTTGAACAAAACTAAGGTAAAGTACGTATACCCCATATTGGCTATACTGTCTTGTTATGTTAAAAAAAAAAAATTAACGAAATTTAAATTTCTGAACATTTTACCCAAAATTTGGTTTAAAATTAACTTAATGAAATACTCCATATTAATTTTTTATGCTAAAACATGTCTCTCAAAGTAAGAATATTAGATAATTGTTGTATGGAAGTAATTTATTAAGTGTTAAATAGACACAATAGATATCGCCTAAATATGTTAACATACCTTTACTCAAAAATGATTGACTTATGTCATAAAAGAAAAGAAAAAATATTTACAATATTAATTCGGAGAAAACGATTTGCTCATGATTTTATAACTGTTGGTACGTTATCTTTTTACAAAAACTTAATGAAAGTTGAAAAGTTTTCGGATTAACTTTGAATATATACTATAAGAAATAGGTTCTATGCCTTATTCCAATAAATACATCGTTTTATTTTACTATTTCTTATTTCAATAAACACGTAATTTTATTTTACTATTTCTTGTTTCAATAAATACATCATTTTATTTTTATTTTTTCTTATTTCAATAAGCACATCATTATCAAAAGAATCTTCACTATAAATATTTTCTCGGAATATGACTGCTAGCATACGTCTAAAACAACAGTATTTGCGTTTTGAAAAACGAAATAAAAATCATGAACAAGGTATTAATTTTGAGTATTCTATTTTTTTTTTTAAATCACATGTTGTTCGAAAGCAATGGGAGGAATCTGTGAGAATGTTTTCTAAATATGAAATAAAATCACCTGTAATATTTTGATAAAAATCTTATAAAATCCATTTTTGATTTTTTTTTTTTTTTTCAGCTTAATGTTTCACAAATTTGTAGCTCAATTTTTATATAATGCAATAAAATAAATAAAATAAAATAAATATAAATATAAATATCTTCTTAGTTTAAAATGCAAGAAGCTTTTCTATTTTTTGTACTCAAATAATATTTAAAATAAAATAAACTTATTACTTATTTAGTACTTATTTATTAAAATTTAAAATAAAAGAATATATATATATATATTTAGAATTTCATCTGGATGCTTTTACAATAGAACATGAGCGTCACTTTTAAATCATTTGCTTAATGAATCGACGTTAAGGTTGAATGGGTTTTACGTCACAACCCTGCTACTCTAAGGGTAATTGGCAACGGGATATGATACGAGCTGGCGCAATGTCCACCATTTTTCATCCCATCTGGGAAAATGTTGGCGGCAAAAAAAGCTAGGCTACCTGATTAGCGTTGTTATCGCCTTTAAACTTCTACACAGAACATGTGAGCTAGAACTTCTTATCACGAAACAAACAAATTAGCAATTTTAAGAACATCAACAACATTCACGTAACTTCAACCCTTCATATTAAAAGAAATATAATTTTAAAATTAATTTTAAAAGAATTTAGGAACAATAACTTAAAAAAGCTGAACATTTATATCAAATTTGTCAAACAACTTTGAAAATAAAATCAAATAATTTGAAAATAAGGGAAAACTTACGCTATAAAGTTGTGCTCCTGGTCCAGGTATCCACGATTCATTCACTTTTTTCTTTCCGGATTAGAAGAAAATATAAACAAGCGGTTCCCTTTTCTGGAGTGATTCGTACAATTTATTGCCGAAAATCCACCCATATTAAATCGTCAGCCGAACTTCTTGGGTGAAAAATGGCGGATGCGTCAGCCAATCAGTGTAGGAGTTCTTCTAGTCAGGGACTCGCACCTGAAGATTGTCTGACAATATACCCTCACAATTTTTATCCTTTATGCAGTAAAAGGCTCCCGTGCTTCCTTGACCCCTAGAGGTATAATTGAGGCAGGGTACATAAAGGACACCAAGGCTACAATACCTTCATTAATCAAAATTACTTTCTATTTTCCTTGACAGTTTATATTGATTAATATTCTACAACTATTGCCAGTCTTACTTTGATAAAAGAAGTTTCGAGATCAGACAGGGACCACAACAGTTCTGCCAGATTTGAGGGGAATTTTTATTCAACAGCCACCGTTAAATTTTACTTGTAACGGTTAGCTAATTACATAGACGATTTCTGTGAAGAAATGTTTCGAAATAATTAGGAAATCGTTTCAATTAAAATTTAGTGGTGGGAGTTATTAAATAAAAATCTCCCTCAATCTGGCAGGACTGGACCACAATGTTTGTTCTTTACATATTCATTTGTTTATATGCTTTTAAAACTATGCATCTATTAACACTCTTCTATGTAAGACCTAAAAAAAAAATTCTTCGTGCATCTGGAGAAATAGATTTTTAATTAAAATATCAACAAACATTAAATAAAAAGTGAGAATGAGAACATTTCTTCCGGCATGCATTTTTTATTATATTTTATTTTTTAATCAAAGAGGAATTTTGCGGTTTTGTTTTCTTTTACAGTCATTATATAACTGATTTTACTTATATTAAATATTAAAGGATAATGAAATTTCTCTTTCTGTTATAATCGAGTGCAGAAATATAAATATGTATATACAAATCATTAAACCTGATAAGTAAATGAAAAGGATGTAAAAATAAAATGTTATGTACTTTCACACCTTTTTCTAGCAAATATTTCTCGTTATAATTTATAGAGCTATTACCCTCGATGTAATTGCTTTTTTTTTCTTATGATGAAGTTTAATTTTAAAGAAAATGATGATTTAATGACACAGATAATAATTTATTCTTTCCCTGAAATTTAGTTGATGGAAAAGTAAAATTCATTGCAAAAATAGGTGACCATCCCACCTCTCTATCATTATGTTCTTGCAACTTGAATTACACTACTACCTTAGGCATTGGAAGTATTGTATTCCGTCCAAAAATTTGATATCGAGTTTTCACCTGATTTACATGTTTTAAGGCCTCTTGTGTCCAAAAATTAGTTTTGGGCAATTAGTCAGTGTGTGTGTATGTATGTATGTGTGTATGTGTGGTTCTAGTCATCGGGAACCGGAAGTGGGATCGTAAGTCTGTTTCTCAAAAACGGATCAAACGATTTTGTTTTGAGTTTCATATAAACACTCTATGAGACATCCTTTCGAATGATATAGTTAGTCAGTTCAGGAAAATTGATAGGCGTCCTGTATAAATAGCTCAATTTCAGGTCTCGCAAGTACGTTCCTTTAAAAAAGGCTGAACGGATTTTTTTTCAAACTCGCCATATTAACTCCCTTTTGAAAATGCCTTTGTATGTAATTGTTGTTTTTCAGTCAATAATTGAGTATGCCACGTTTTTGTAAAAGTTGGTATTTCAAAAATGCCACTAACGATTTTCTTGAAAATTGTTACATAAATCCATTTGATACCCTTTCTTATGTACTACGTGGTTATTATAGGAAAACTAACGGTCATCCTGATTAGATGGTTCAGGTTTAGATCTCGAAAATTAGTGTTAAAAAAAAATAACTCTATCAATTTTTTTTCTTATTTTTAACTCGCTATGTAAACTCTATTTCATATGTCTTTACACGTGTGTCAAGTTTCTCTTACTGGAAAATTAAAAAATGCATATAATACGTGTAATACAGGGTAATGGAACTCGTGCGGTTGTTTCACGCCAGAATATTCTTTATTTAGTTATGAGTTTTATAAACAATACTTTAAAACAAAAAAGAAATCATAAAAAGAAATTCCAGACGATCTCTTATTCTCATTTTAAATTTAATATTATACATAAGTAGAAAAGAAGTACGTCAAAGTACATAGATAACGGTATTAGTTTTGAAAAAGTAAATAAAATAACAGAAACTCAAACCTTCACAAAATTCTTACGTGCTCAGGAAGTTCCAAGAAGAGGAAATCTTTTCATAAGGGAACAGACGATTCGTACGAATGTCACGTAAAATTATTTTAGCTTTCAAAAAACAATTTTCATCTTTGCGTGTAATATTTCCAAAAATGTGATTCAATTGGGTTCTTCATTTTGTTTTGTTATATAAAAATGTTACTATAAATACTGGTAAAACTATTTTTAGAGGAATAAGAAAAACAGAAAATGAAACCACGTAGAAGAAAGAAAATATGTGTAGTTTCAATTATATATATATTTTTAAATATAAAATGAATAAAAAATAAATAAATAATTAAAACAGATTTATTAAAATCTTTATCAACGAAATTTCGTATTTACTACAATTAAATATATTAAAATACTTTTATGAAAACCAGTAAGTCAACATAATAAAATGTTACATAATATGCGTTAAGCTAAATTTGAAGATAAAGGAATGGATACAACATTTTAGCTATTTTATGACATTCTTTGTTATGTTTAAATTTTTGACTTAATAAATCTTAATAAATGCTTAAATCAGTATCTGAAATGAATTTTTCTACCTTAATTATTAAAATATATACAAACATTTTAAATACTGTAGTGTGTCCTAAAAGTTCCAGTACTCCAACTTAAAGAACTCATTGTGTCCAGGATTTTTTTTAATATTAAATTTTATCGTCTGCTTATTATTGCATCCATTCTTTAATTTTTATCGTTTGTTTCTTTTCTCGCTCAAGTTGTGTGAGAATAAAGTTTTATGTTATTTTGTTCTTCATAGTGAAATGAGTTCATCACGCATTTAGAGAATTACGCTGTTTGAAGCCTATTTTGAATGTAAATCGTATGAAAGATGCAAAGATGCTTGGCGATATAAATATTCAGATGATGCAATACCGAGTAAAAATATGCTATATCAGCTCATTCGACAATTTCGTAATACCGGTTCTGTGCAGGTGTGTACAGGGTTCTCTACAAGAAGTCACTACCAGCATGTTAAAACGCGTTTCTAAACACATAACGAGTTTCTAAACGCAAACGAGTTCAGCTTTGCCTCCTAGAAAAGGGTAGACATTTTGAACATTTATTATAAATGTAAGTTCTGTATTTTTTCCTCTGTTATTTTAAATGTGCCCTTTATCATTATCATAAAAATAATTGTTTTAAGGTTTATTGTTTTGTAAATAAAAAGTACATCAGCGTCAGTACTGGGACTTTTAGGACACACTGTATATATTTTGTAGAATAGTCATTTGCGTCAAGAAAAATAGTAGAAACGAATCACTTTATTTTATTTTGAAACTTAATAATAAAAGCATCAAGAACGTTAAATTTATACTATACACGTTTCGAAATATCTTAAATAAAAAAAAGAAAAAAAAATTCTAATACCATTCATTTTGCTTTATTATTTTCAACAGTTGTGAAGGCAATGTTTCAACAAAAATCCTATTCAATAATTGACTCTGATGTATAAGTGCTACACGATTTACTGAAAAATATTTTTTTTTTCGACTTCTTACTTTCAATTTGCTATAGAGTATCAATGGAATAGATAAATAGACAATAAGACTTCTTCACACACCATAAATTTTAAACCAGCACAACCGGTTTCGAAAGGACCTAGCCTTCCTTCATCAGGTGCCAAAAAAAACACGTACTACCGCCTTGGAGGCAAAAGCAAGACATGTCTTGCTTTTGCCTCCAAGGCAGTAGCACGTGTTTTTTTTTTTTGCACCTGATGAAGGAAGGCTACATCCTTTCGAAACCGTTTGTGCTGGTTAAAAATGTATGGTGTGTGAAGAAGTCTTATTGTCTATTTATCGTTTGTACACCAGTTTTGCATTTAGTTTTGGTGATCAATGGAATAGATTTATTTTTCAATGACTGACATTAAACTGGAAAAAAAAAAAAATAATAATTGGAATTAGGACATGGGAGGCGTAGTGAACATTAGGATAAATGTTCTTTTGTTTGAACTTCTATCATTTCTTGGTCAAAACACAATTTTGTATTGTAGTTTAGTAAAATTTGCTTCGGTGACACAATCTTCAGAAATTTACATTAATGTAACTAATAATTATACTACGCTGCAAGAAAAAAAAAGAGTCTTGATACCATTACTGCTGATTTTTATGTAGAATGACCTCCTGAATCCGAATATGACCCCCATTTTGCCCTATCATTCACCGTTTACTAGACCCGTCACCTCGTCCACCAATATTTATCAATCTTTGGTAATTTTATGGCCATGGATTTGATTTTGGAGAATGGAAAATAATTATTTTAACTTCTAAAATTAAAAAAATATTTGATGTATAATAAGTTATAATAATAATTGATTAATAAAATATAATAAATTTAACTTATAATTTCAGTGGCAAATCACCCTCTAAATCTTTCCCTTGCTGCAAATGTTCATATTACGTAATTTTTCCCCTCTTTAGGCCCTCAGTATATATTTAACAGTTAAAATATTCCTTTTCTCCATTTATAGCCACAAAACTACCGAAAAGTGGTAAAAATAGGAGGACGTCCCCAAAACACGATGAGTGATAGGGCAAAATGGCCGTCATATTCGGATTCAGGAGGTCATTTTACATAAGAATTTGCAAATATGGTCCTGGGAACAATTTTCATGCCAAGCAGCGTTATTATAAGTGAGATGGCATCTTCTTGTTACTTTAACATTAATAATTAAATTACTATAGAAAGATAATTTATTATAGTAGATCGCAGTGGCATCATAAATCATACATTTGTAAAATGTCAATATTTAAACACAGTTGGTGCCTATTACACGTATAAGTTAGCATTGTACGTTATCATTTGTACTTAATCGATGAAAATTAGGAGGATATTTGGTTTGGAATTGATATTCGCCAATCTAATTTCAGAAATTTAGGTGAGTACTCATGGTAGAAAAGTTAAATACAATTAGTAATTTATTTTTACATAGAAACGTTATATCTCCATGCTGTTAATATTTAAAATTGAACAGAAACACTTAAATATTATTATTATTATTATTATTATTATTATTAAGAGATTATCTTAAAATATTCTTTTGGGGAAAAAAAAGAATAAAGGAATCAAGTGACATTCAAAATGTAACTTTTGCATTGGATAAATCAGATTGTAGTTTCACTGTTAATGCATACATGTTAATTTACTCCACATATAAAGTATTAAACTACATTCTTTAGCTAAATTCTGATTTTGTTTTCACGTGTTCAATTTTATTATAACGACAAATTTTGCGACAGATTTTTTTTTTTAAGTAATAAAAGGTACTCAATTATTAAAATTTAGAGGAAAAGATAAGTTTGTAATTTTTTCTTACATATTTCCATTTACGGTTAACATTTCTTTTTCTTTAGAAAAACACTATCTAATTTTTTATGCTAAGAATTTTTTCTTGCAATCATACCAGTATTTTAAAATTCATCACTGCGAGTTTTTAAATCGAACACTCAAGTTTTCACTCCTCATACAATTGAAACTTAATCCAAGCACGTATAGCAAGTACATTTCATTTAATCATCAAAGTGCTAAACAGTTTATTGTTAAGCTTTTAGGTTCAGCTTTTAAAAATAACTTATTTGCAAATTTCTCCATATCGTTAATTTTCAGAAAGATTTTTATTGATTCAAAGTTTTTTTTTTTTTTTTTTTTTTTTTTTTTCGTATGGGATTCTTTTTAACAAAAAGATTATTAGAATCTAATATTATGCTGTTAGAGACAATAACATTTAGTACATTGAGCCAAATTAAATTTGTTCACTATAAATATTTGGGCGTGTATCGGGAGTCAAAAGAAATAAGATAAAATTTGACTTTTACAGATATATAACTTTTACAGATAGATAATTTTGAATAACTATATAACTTTCTATTTTAGCTATAATTGTACATTTCAGGCCTCTTTTAAAACATGATCATGCAATGTTTTGTTATACGTTCTTCTAAAAGATGTATTAACAGTTTTATTCAAGTGAAATGTGAAAATGATCTAAAAAAAAATCATAATTGTTCTAAGAATTAAAATTGGATATGTTTTCAAATTATATGTTTTTTAAAGTAAACATCTGGTAATTGCCTATTATCAAATTTCAAGTTAAGACAGTTAAGGTATAAATAGTATTTAAGTCTTGTTTCTAAAATAATTCGTATAAACTTAGTAAAGTATATTTTTATAAAAAGTTGAACATGATATCAACATTGAAATGTGAAATTTTTATAGCCAGTAACTCTTCTTGCGAAAAATCTGAAACGGACCGATTCGTTTTTGAAATAAAAGCTGTAATTTACAACACAATTTGTTTGAGATATGAAGCAAAATCAATGTTTTTGGCAATGAAAGATTTCCAAAAGGCCCTTTCATTACCAAAAATGTTGTTTTCTTTTCAGATCTCAAACTAATCATGTTTCATTCCCTAAACAAGTTTATTTCAGATCTAGAACAGATTTCTGGATCTGTTTAAGAAAATCCAACTAGTGTGAAATTTTCTGAAGCAAAAACATTTCTGAATTTTGTTACAGTGTATGTAATTTAAAGAAAGTTTACCAAATTCATTAATAGTGGACAATACCTAATCTCCCCGACAACCATGGCCGACGCTTTCTATGGGAAAATTTGTTTCCATAATTCTGATTACCGAATATATATATATATATTTAATTCCGTTTTCATATTCAGAAAATTCACAATCTTTAAATTATTACTCATTTTTCCAAAAAATGTTTTTTTTTTTTTTTTTTTTTTTTTTTTTTTTTAATTTATACTATTTCATTTTTCCCTTTAAAAAATGAGAAAAATTCAATTTGTGAGAAATTCGCATCTTTGAACTCAAAATTAAAATGTAAAAATTTTAAAAGGTAAACTTTTCGAAATTCAGTACTAATTTAACGGTTCTGAATTTTGTGAAAGTGAAAACGGAATTTTAGAAAATACATTTGGTAATGAGTAATTGTTGAAACAAATTTTCTCATAGAATAGCATGGGCCACAACTGTCACGTGATTAGGTACTGTTCACTCTTAAAAGGGAAAATTTTGGTTGGGGAAAAATAAGGCTATAACAAGCTGATAGGTTTACCTAATGACTTTCAAAATTTAGTTTTACTAAGTTGGAATCATCGAAACATGAAGTTTGCTTCTAATTTAGTCTAGTTATGCTCACTCTCCTGTAACAATATCTGCCGATGAACGTGTCTTAGCTTTTTCCTTCTTGAAAAATCAGAACTATAAATATAACTGAACTCATTTCAAAATATTTTGCCGTCAGCAGAAAAGGAATTTGTATTAACAAGATACTCATATGACTTTATAATTAGAACTTCTATGCAAACCTAGTCACTATTTTTAATGTAGTCAAAAATAAATAAGGACTTGTTTAAATTAAACTAGAAAACATATTGGTTGAAAAACAGTAATTTGTACATTTTACAGATCTGTTTAGATTCATATAAAAAATTTTCCTTGTCCAGTTTTGAACAGAAGAAAGACAGACAAGCCGTCATATTTCATTTATTGTTAAGAGAATAGATTACACCAGACGAAATACTGTGGACAAAAGAAAAAAGAAACAAAAAACAGATAGAAATGAAATCTTTGACCAATACCATGTGAGTATTTATACTCTTGGTAATAATTTTCAATTTATGGGGATAAGCAATAATGCCCGCCGAGATAGATCAGTGCTTTTATGCAGGTACATTCTTAATTAAGGCAGGAGGTAGATGAATTATCCATCTTATTAACCTAATTTAATCCTTTAAAGTTCACTACATATTTTCCTTTTCTTACATTAAAGAAAAAAAAAAGAATCTTGACTTATTTTGACCTGGAGAAGGCTGGGGGAGTCATCATAATTCCTTCATTTTTAAGAGAACAGATTACACCAGATGAAATATTCTGGGCAATCTACAACGTACAGATAGAAATAAAATTCTTGACCACCACCATGTGAGAATTTATACTATTCATGATAATTTTCTTTTTATGGCGATAAACAATAATGCCCGACAAGATATATCTGTGCTTGTGTAGAGGTAAATTTTTAATTAATACATTAGTAAAATAGACTACCAATTTCATTAACCTAATTAAATTCTTTAACGTTTACTAAATATTTACTTTTTAAAATTCCTAAATTTGTTTCGAAAATGAGTATTAGATACGTAACTGATCATAAATATATAAAACGACAAAATTTGCATTTTCTATTCCCAAGAGATTTTTGGTTTGAAACATGTATTTGTTAATTTAAATAAACTTTTAATATACATTTAATAAATAAACAACCTAGTAAGTAAACACTTTTCAAATAGTGTTGCTATCTAACACACAAGGAACAAAAGTTTTAAATTTGGTTTAAGCAAGGGAAAACTGTTGCTTAAAAATTTTTAAATGTGTGGCTTCAGAGTGAAACCAATGAACGTATATGTTTAAATATAATAAAGCGTCTTTGGATTATCTTAAAGAGTTATTTTGGCCCAAATTATTTCTATTAGGAGCATACATAAGCTGTAATAATATTTGGAACTCGTTTGGCTTTCTAAACAAATTCAGGTGGACGTTAACGTAATCTTATCACTGGAAATCAGATGTTGATCATACATTAGGTTGGGTTGTGTTATGGGGATTAAGGCCGATTGACTACACTATGGTCCTAAACCTGGGGTGGAGTGCACTCCATGGGGTGTCTTTTCATACAATAGGGCTAGGAGAGGAGAGGACATACTTTTTAAAAATTTTAAATAAATATAAAGTAATTTAAATAATTCAACATGATTTATTTTCTAAAAAATTCTTTTAATTTGCTCTCTTTAAATTTGTTAATATTTATTTTTAAAATTACTGATTCGGTTTATTCAATGTGTGCACTAAAAAAATTACAAGACATAATTTTCTTTAAATACTCTACATTATATGCGAAAATTTACGCTAAAAATTTCCTCATCTCTTAACGTTTGGAAGCCGATATATTTACATTTAATGTTAGTTTGTCTCGTTTATCTCATAAGAAAAGCAATGAAACATCTTTATTTTAAATTTTCAAAATATACACAAATATATTTTTCTTTCCTTTACTTTGCATTATATCGCAGAATATCGATGTGCTATAGACAGGCTTTTCCTTTTGTTATAGTTGCAAGCTATAACTTATTATGTGAAAAATTATATAATTATATGCTGACCATTAATAAGGACGAATACGTGGAATTTAAATTGATTGTTCATGTAACGTCTATTTAAAGAAAAGTAATGATATAAAAGACACTACATACAAGGTCTGGCTTTTAATTTCCAGGACTGACGTAACTGTAGGCGAACGAAAAGCCGGAAGATGGCGCTAGTGATTGCATATTGAAGAGCGTTTTCTTGCGCATGTGCAGTGCAATCGGCGCCATTCTGAAGTAAGTTGTTCTCTTGGAAAGGCGCATTTAAACGTAGCTCTTAAATTCCTATTGTGAAAGTGAAAATGGAGCAGAGAATTAACATTAAATTTTGCTTCAAATTGGGCAAGACAGCTGCGGAAACCTACGAAATGTTAAAACAAGTTTACGGCAAGGAAGCATTATCCCGCTCAAGAACTGTTGAATGGTTTAAACGCTTTCGGGACGGGCGAGAAAGTGTCGAAGATGATCCACACACAGGTCGGCCGCACTGCGTTGCCTGTGAAGCGATTCTTAGCCCAGCATGGTGTCGTTGAGATGCAGCATCCACCATACCCTCCAGACCTAGCACCTGCAGACTTTTTCCTGTTTCCTAAGCTGAAAAATTCGATGAAGGGAACAAGATTTCAGGATGTCGAAGCCATCAAGAAAACCGTAACGTCAGTATTAAAGAGCATTCCAAAAGAGGACTTTAAAACTGCTTTCCGAAATTTGTACAGTCGAGCACAGACGTGCATTACGGCTGATGGGGATTACTTTGAATCATATTAAATGACTACGTGTTTAACTTTTTTTTCTTCTGGGTTATTCTATGAGTCCTGGGAATTAAAAGCCAGACCTTGTATATACATATGTGTGTGTGTGTGTGCGCGCGCGCGCGAGCATCATCAAAATATAATAAAAAGTCAGATAAGTACACAGTACTTATTTTTATGCGTTGTAATTAAACTGTATACTCTGATGTGTACACTTAGCAGGTGGCGTTGACGTACTGCAATTTTCCTCGTGTTCGATAAGGTTACACCCCAGCTTCTTTGTGTAAATATACACAAAAACTTATACTTTAGATGACCGTTATGATAAACTATATTTTTGAGATCATAACGACCACTAAGTTCTGTTTCTTTACTACGACTTTCTTCGTTCATTGAAAAGCTATATTCCATTTTCTAAGATACATAAATGATCTAAACTCTATATGTGAAATGCATGCAATGAATGTTGCTGACTCAGCTACGATGCACATATTGACAGATATATTTCGCTACTTTTACGCTCTTGGATGTTTCCTGATCTTTATATCTCAGCATCTATTGGTTAATACTGCACCAAATTGCACTTGTAAATGTTTCTGTTATGGTATCTTGTTAAAATTCCTATATATGTTAAATGTCTTTTCATATAAAACTAGTATGTTGTGGCCACCACAATACTTTCTTCTATATTTTCCTATATACATATTCAATCAGTAACAATATTTAAAAAAAAAAAAAATACCATTTTTTCTAATTTTTTTTTTGTTAAAAGTAATACATATTCAACCAGTAACAATATAAAAAAAAAAAAAAATCGATAACTTTGTTTTAAATTATCACAGATTTATATTACAACCATTCGTTTTAAAGGTATTGACGAGATCTCTCGAAAGATACCCATCTTGAAAATTTACCCCCCCCCCTGGGTACTTCCCCCCCAGGGGGGAAGCGATGCCCCCACATGCACAGAAATTTTTTTCTAGTTAACTATTACTATTATCAATAACTCATATTAATTTTACAATCACAAGTTAAAAATAACTCTCATTATGTACATTTATACAACATTTTGTCCTATACTGCCATGTTAAAAATTTAGAAAAAATGCTATCACAGCGCCACCTGTTGAGCTATTGATCCCCAAATGTAATCAGCACCAGTTTATGTCGGGGACCAACTAAATACCAAGTTTGGTTAAGTTTCGTTATAAAAAAAAAAAAAAAAAAAAAAAAAAAAAATTCAGTTTGTTTTCGTTAAAAGTAAAAAAATCGATAACTTTGTTTCAAATTGTCACAGATTTATAGTTCAACCATTCGTTTTAAAGGTACTGACGAGATCTTTCGAAAGATACCCATCTTGAAAATTTACCGCCCCCAGGGGGGAACCGGTGCCCCCACATGCACAATTTTTTTTTTCGTAGTTAACAACTACTATTATCAAAAATTCATATTAATTTTACAATCACAAGTTTAAAATAACGCTCATTATGTACATTTACACGAAATTTTGTCCTGTACTGCCATGTTAAAAGTTTACATAAAATGCGATCACAGCGCCATCTGCTGGGCGATTGATCCCAAAATCTAATCAGACACTTTCTATGTCAGGGTCCAACTATACACCAAGTTTGGTTCAATTTCATTCATCGGTTCGTGAGATACGGTGAAAAATGCGAATTTTGCGATCGCAGCGCCACCTGCTGGACGATTGATCCCCAAATCTAATCAGCACCATGCCCCGTCAGGTTCCAACTATATACCGCTTGGTTGAATTTCATTCATTGGTTCGTGAGATACGGTGAAAAATACGAAAATTTGCCCTATACTGCCATGTTAAAAATTTACATAAAATGCGATCACAGCGCCACCTGCTGGGCTATTGATCCCCAAATCTAATCAGCACAATTACCCGCCAGCGTCCAACTATATACCGAGATTGGTTGAATTTCATTCATTGGTTCGGCAGATACGGTGAAAAAACGAAACCACAGACAGACAGACAGACAGACATTTTTTAAAAACTATCAATTCGTGTTCAGGACATCCCAAAACGTGTAGCTCCGTCAAAAAACGGAGGCCGAAAATTTTCGCGAATCCAATACTTTCTCTATATTACATATAGAAGAAAGTAAAAATATAGAAGAAAATTTAGGATAGCCACAGCATAACAGTTTTTAAATAGTACTTAATTTATTCTTAACTATTATGAATAACTTAATATAATTAATATTTGAAAATGAGTCTCATTATTTAGTTTTAGGCACATCAGAAAATCTTTCAAAGCAAACAAAACAACTTTAATTGAAACTCTGAATAAACAATACCAACTAAACATCTTAGCACGATTTATGTAACCAAATAAAAGATAAATATCAGAACATGTTTGATTACTTAAACATTTCGGAACACTGTGTTTATTCTTAAACGCGCAAATGAACATAAAGACATTGTTTCATGATTTAAAGTAAAGAAAGCGCAAATTTCATTTCCTTTTTCAGGGAATAATATATGAAAAATTAGTGTTATAATTCTACTGTCAATGAAATTTATTATTAATATTATTAAATTATAGAGTAAAGCGAGTTCTATACGTTCTTCGAGAACAGCGTTTAAATTTGTGATCAAATTTTTAGTAAATAATTTTGGTTCTTACAAATCTTTATAAATACAATTTTATATAATAATTTTAAATCTTCTATAGATATAACGGTACATTATTTTATACAGTAGTTTTAAAGTTCCTATAAATATAATTGCATGCAATTTTATATAATACTTTCAAAGTGTCTACAGATGTTTGTTAAATATTCCGTAGCCGTATTCATACTGAAAGTAATAACTTAATATTAAAATTAAAATTAAATGTTTATAATAAAAGGGACAAAAATCATATTTTAATTACATATTTTAAATGTCGTTTAGTATTGCTTAGTTTAAGTACAAGTACCTGTATAAACTTGAATAATAATAGAATATTTATTCCATACGCTAACTATTAAATGATTGTTTTTTTTTTCTTTTTTTTTCGTTCATGTAACAGAAAAAAAAGAATGTTTGCGAAATTAAAAAAATCAACAACAGAAGGATAGAGATAATTTGGTGTGTCACTCACACTATTTTCTCTAACCTTGAAATTTAATACTATAAATACAGGTTGGAATTAAGAGGCAAGGTAACGAGTACTGTTATGTAAGCCTATGTTAAACAATTTAAATTAGGCTTTTTAAGAGTTTTACATGATAATTAGTTCTGTTTGAGGGGGGGCTACCGCCCACCTCAACCCCCTATTTCATTAATGTACAAAAAACAAGCAATGAATATTTAGCTTAAAACATACATTATTTACCATATCTCTATGAGGAATTTATTTCAATTCCCGAACAGCTTTCCTGGAAATGGTAAAATACTGTTAGTAAAGCACATCCACTAACAACAATTAACTAGTGTGTTGTGGCCACCACAGGACTTTCTTCTATATTTTCCTACACAAATTCACTCAGTAAAAATAATTTATTAAAATTATTCTTTAAAAAAAGTATCTTCCATGATAATGCACACGGTTTCCATATTAGAGAAGTAGTATAACACTAAATATCCAAAAAAAAAGTTAAATTTATTCTCAATATTATATATATATATATATATATATATATATTTTTTTTTTTTTTCTTTTTGTTTTGTTAAAACTGAAAAAAAAAATGATAACTTTATTTTAAATTACCGAAGATCGATAGTTCAACCATTCGTTTTAAAGGTATTGGCGAGCTGTTTTGTAAGATACCCATCATGAAATTTACTCCCCTTTAGGAGGGACTCCCCCCCCCCTCTGGGGGGGGGGGGAGGCGAGGCTCCTACATACACAAAAAAATGTTCCCAGTTGTCTATCTCTATTACACAAATTATATATTCGTTTCATTTAGTTTAGTGCAGTCTATAGATGTTAAACTCTACTTACCTGCAATTTCTCCCATTGACGTAATGTGTTTGAATACTTTTGAGTGTTTCTGTAGACGAACCATTTGCTCCATCTCAACGGAAAGCTTAGTGTAGTATCCCTATATGATACGCATTTTGAATACCGAGTTTGGAATTTCTGCTACTATTTGATCTTGAGATATGCTGATAAGAGACACAGAGACAGACACACACACACAGACCATTCGCTAAAAACATGATTTTCGTATTCAGGGGACCTCAGAACATGTAAATATAACAAAAAATCCCTTTTGAAAATTTGACCCTAAAACAATACTTTCTCTACCTTATGGGTAAGATAAAGTAAAAATTAACTGTGATACAAAATTGGAATAAACTGGGACGAAGTTAAATTGACGTACAAACATGAAATATATAAGTTAGAGACGTAAAGATGGTGTTCTAGAATAAAGTACGTTCTTCAGAAAATTAATTGCATCTTCATTATTTTTCAATGCATTTTAGATAAAGATATTGATTTAAATATTGTTTTCTCGTAATGGTGACGGTCGTAATGATAAACTGAATTATGTTGCACAAAATATGTTTTTTAAGATTTATTTATTACCCTATTCTACATTTCCGACAAGATTCTTGAATTTAAAACAGGAGTCGATGAAATTTTTACTATTCTAGATATTTCTCGCGAGAACTAAGCTAAGTGTTTTCTAGAATACAAATTATTTTCTGATACTATTACAAAATTTATTTTTATACTCTAAACTAAAATCAAAATTAGCATATCAAAAATCTATTATCACTGAAATTTCCGCACAACATATTGCTAAAAAATGTCCGCCTACAGAAGCACCAAATATCTGAAGCTGTTGGGCGGGAAAATACAATCAGTGGCAATGGCAGGTATTATGGAAACCTTAATGCCCAAAATTATATATAATCGCTAAAACGAAGTTTTGAGAGATTTCATTGAAATTTTATTTTAGTTTTTATTTGTAAAGTTATACAAAAAGTTATTTTTAATTCATTTAATAATAGTAAATAGCGAAGGGGGCCAATTAATATTGCAATAAAATTTAATGCTTACTGCCATTATTTACTCGCGTCCGAGCGGTTCTGTGCTCAAAGCTGGTATATGGGAAGTGCCGGGTTCGATCCCAGTTCATGCTCATCAACCTAACGTTCCGAGTTTTCCGTGGTTTTCTTCGAAACTCGCGTAAATATGGGCTAAGCCCCCTTATAAAAACCCCACGGAGGGAATTCCATCTCTAGGCCTAGGACCCAAGCGTATTTAATCGACCTTAAAATCAACAACCAACCAACCCATTATCTCACAACTTTATGACTAAAAATTAACTTATATATAAATATATCATTTTATTTTAAAATTTAGAAATCTATCTTTAAATGAAGTAAAATTTAAATTATCTTATTTTAAAGAAAGATAAATCAAATTATGGCTTTATCCAATGGCAAGCTGTACTTTCTATCGAAAAAATGCTGTATTTTTATTACATGAGAGGAAAATTATATAATCTCAAATATTATTTTCTTTCACAAAAACCAATTTATAAAAATTTTGTAGGATTTTTTTTCGCTACATTCTTAGCCACACAAAATTCCATGTTGTTCCTTATGGATTAAAAATAAGCATTTTAAATTCCACTTCTTAATTTTAAGCGTTCTATACCATAACTAAATTCTGCCAATAAGGATTATATTGGAAGTATTTAAAAATGTTTTTAAAACCCTATATTTTCCTCGGATCCTAAATTATAAATATCTTTTACAATATCTAGGATTATTATTTCTGTCCTAAGGGCATTTCAGTAAAACCTATCATTTTGGATTCTATTTTCCCTTGTCAGTTACGTATTACAGACATAGAAATATCTTAGAAGTATATTTAACTGAAATGCAAATTTCGTAAGTAAAGTTTGGATTACCTGAAAGTGCAAAAATTTATCAATTTTCATAAACTTCCCTCATTCGAAATATCTCTTAATCCTGCAATTGATATTTTGGAATACATTAAATTGTACACAGTCCCTGGAGTGGATTTGCTCAGCTAAATGTTTTGAAATGTAAAAGCTTTAAGATAAACAATTGCAATATGCTAGAATGTATCCATGTAAGCTAAAATCCCCCATGTGCTTCAAACTGGAGAGTATGATTTTAGAAAATGAATATATAAAACATTAATAAAGATTTTGCTGTAAATTATGCATACAAAAGCACAAATCAATATAACATATACATGCACATTAAACATAGCTTGTATATTAAATTTATACAGTATACCGTACAGAAAATTCGTAACATGTTCAAAATAACTATTGAAACTTGACAAGAAATTTGTAGTAGGTTACTTTACTGCATATATTATCTGTAACTTTTATTGAGTGTTATTATCTTGCGTGCTATTAAGATCGACACTATATTACAAATAAATATGTTCATTGATTTAAATGTTTGTCACATATCTTTCAATTTCCTTTTATGTAACAATTAATATAATATATTAAATATTCGATAAAGTAAAATTTACTTTTAGAAAGAAAACAAGTTTAGCGTAGATGTACTGTTTGTTTTCATATCGGAGTCATATCCGATGTTACAAATAAATAAGGTCATTGATTACAAAGATTGTTATATATATATCTATATACATATTCAATTTTTATTTTATTATACAGTCAATATACTGATCTTTGCTTTTATAGAAGTAAAAAACAGATTAAATGATAAATTCCCATATAAAGAACTATTTGTTTTCATATCGGATCTGTTCTATTGCGCATGCGTCAGCATTGCTGTGATTTAATTAAGGTGAGAATGAATTTCCATTTCTTATCAAATGAGTTATTTTCACGAAACAGAAGTCATATATTTTCGGAATAGAATTGCATTTGTTTGTTTACGACTCTCATCTAAAAACGAACAGTGCGTTGATATTTTTAATTAAAAAATATTGTTCCAAAAAGCATTCTAAAGAAATACATTGAAAAACCTACAGTGGTGAAATCACAAGATAAAAGAAATTTTTCCAATATCTACTGCTTTTGTGGATATTTTTTTTTAAAACATTTGGAAGAAAACAGTATATGTTTGTGATACAATAAAATGATATATATATATATATATATATATATATCCCTGGAAGAGCCACGGAGGAAATTGTATCAGCAGACACCTCTTTTAGAAGAAAATATAAATGTGATAGAGAAAAATTGCCTCCAGTTTCGGTTTTAAGCAATGCTTGATGACTACCATCAGAATTTCATCATTTTCGATAGTTTCTGGTAGCTTCCAGGATTAATTATAATTAATTATGTAAACAAAATATAAAAGTTGCCATATAGTTATATTGGTAGAAGAGACATGGAAGAACTTGTGTTAGTAGAACCTCTTTTTGGAAAAAAAATTATATGCTATAGGGAAAACCTGGCTTCACTTTCCGTTTCAGAGCAGCAAGAAACATAAAAATCAGCCAAAATTATCAAACTAAAATTTTAGATGCAGACCTGTGTATTTATTTATACAAACAAAATTATTTCGTTGTTTCAAATAACAGTAATTTTGTTCCTTCTGCACGTAGCTCGCTTATAGCTATTTAGACAGAGATCAATGCCATACTTAACAAGGCTACTCAGTAGCAGTAGATCTCCTTTCCATCATATTCTTTTAGACAATCGAAACAAGTTGCTTTGGCTTATTGTACAAAATTATTGTTAAAATGACAAAAGAAATCAAAATATCAGCCGACAAAATGAATTTGGTTTACCCAATTAAATATTTTCTTCAAGCCTTTTTTAGAATTGATTTACACTCTCTGAGATGTTTGGAATAAGGTTTTAACATTTTTTGAGAATTCTTTTCCGTCTGTGTATTAATTAATTTTTGAAAATTTTGTATCTCCAGAAAAAAATGCGCGGTTTGTCCCGATATATTTTTTTTTATTTGTTTAAATCTTTCGGCAAAGTGATGTTTATTGCATTTTGCCATTTATCATGTAGTAGGTGATACTTCTATGTACTTACTTTTCATATTTTCGCAATAGCTAAATCTCAGTTTCTATAATGCATGAGTACACTAAACGTGTGAGATTATTATTATGAGAATTTAAGCGGATACATTAACAAAAAATAGCGCTTCCGAATGTAATTTTTCTAACATGAGTGTTGGCTATATCTTAGGCTCTATTACACGGATTCGCACCGAACTTCATATAAAAAATGCCTACTTTAAAAACATCTTATCTGTATTTTTTAATTACATATTTTTGACTCATATAAAAGGTATTCAGTGGTATTTAAAACATTCTTTAATTCTTAAGAACAAACAAATTGAAATATACTTTCTTGCATTAAGGAAAATATTGACATTTTAAAACTTGCCAATAGGAATTTTATCTATGCATGAAAACAGTAAAAACTAAAATTCAATTTCAATAACACTCACTCAATTTCTCTGTTATTTTTAAATTATTACATTGTTATTTTAGAATTTCAGTATCTCTTTTTTGTTGATCGTTCAATATGACTTAGTGTCAGGTGATATTTTAACTTTGAACATTTATTTTCTTTCTGAATGACACAAGTTATATATAGATCAGAATGTAACAATGTAAAAAAAATAAATTCTTAAAAGCTTGAATATTTTATTGTTATTTAATTTTTAACAAATTATAGGTTTTAAGTAGCGTACTTTTTTATCTGGGCATAAATTTTATTTTTTTAGTTGCAAAAAAAAATGTTTTTGAATAGCTAATTTTTCAAGAACAATAAAGGGCTGTTGACTAGTAACTCTTTTTTGTTGATTTTACATTTAAAAAAAAATAATTGTTAAAAATGGATAATTTCTAGAAAACTAGAAAAAATTCTACGTAAGGTTTTTTTTTTTTTTTTTTTTTTTTTTTTGTAAAATTTACAGAAATGTACTTTAAATCTATATTTTAAAATGTCAGAAGAAACTTTTTATTTTATTTTTTCTATAATTAGTTGCAAGTTGTTGCTATTGATACAGACTTCATCACTTTTTCTTTTTTCATACAGAAAAATGTTATCAAACCCGGATTGTTATTTTTCAGTAACATTTCTTGCGACTATTAAAGCCTCTGCGCAAGTGAGTTCAATTTTAAAATAGGGGTGATAACTTTTGTGGTTGAGAGAAAAAAGTGATAAGGGAGCTCCGAATGACTAAATCAATCACCAATCAGATACCGACAGTTGATCTGTTTGGTGCGTCTAAGTTTTAGAATGGCGCAGGAAATGTGTCTACACTGTAAGTGCTAATTAGCAAAAGAATTTGTTCTTCCGTGGCTGTGGGGTAACACGGCAATCTACAATACAGAGGAACTAGTTTGATCATGGCTGAAATACTCCTCGAATTTTATGTTATACAAAAATTTTTACGGTGTTCACTATTAAAAAATATCTGTTGCGTACCAATATTCTCTGTATTCTTTTGTTACAGAAAATTTTATTAACGTATTTTTCGCATAGCAAACGTATACTTTCTTGCAAATTTGGTGTCTGAAAATTATTATAATATAATTGGATCATAGTTTACAATGTATGAGATGGAAAATGTTTCTTTCTTTAATCTGCATAAGGCAGAAAAAATATTAGTTTTGGGTCATATTTTCAAAATTAGTTTTTACCTGTACATTAATGTTTTCATTTCACCTGAATCGAAAAATCACTAAAAAACCGGTTTATCTGCGTGTGTGTCTGTATACGTGTCTGTATACGTGTCTGTATTTGTTGTATCTATGTTATCAACATAACTGATAAACAAATATCAGCAGAAAATCCAAATTTGGAATTCTAAATTCTTAACATGTTGCATAAAAATGTTTATTAAAATCGCTGAATGGTTCGTGTGCAAAAATATACGAAATATTCAAATGCTTTACGTCTATGGATAGGGTTTTTCTTTGATACATTTTAACTGAAATAAACAAAACATAAACTTTTTGCATCGATAAAAGCATATTTTGCAAAGATTATGATTATTCGGCATAAGGTGTAAAAAACAATTATTTTTTATTTAGATAATCACCTAAAAATATTGTAATAAAATAACACTGCAGTTAGAAAAAAAAAAAATAGTTTTAACTGCAATTCTGTTGCGTCAGGTTTTCTTTCGTTCTTTTTTTTTTTTTTCTTTTTTTTTTTTTTTCTGTACTGAACTTAGTTATATTATTCAATATACCGGGTGATCCAAAAGTCAGGACAAACTTTAAAAATGAATAATTCGAAAACGAATCAAGATACAAAGATACAGTTTGCACCAAACGGATGGAAAAGAAGCCGTGGCAAAAATAAAAAATTTGTGTGGCAAAAATAAAAAATATATATATATATTTCTGTTGGCGACCAACAGATGGCGCTGTCGTATTTCTGATGTAGGATTATGCAAAGCAACAAACTATATAAAAAAAGAACAACTACAGCAGGTAATGGTAGTCGAAGCTTATATGCATCGAAATATCGTATTCTCAGTCGCTACTTTAATCACACATGGCCTCCAAGATCTCCCGATCTGACACCCTGTGACTTTTGGCTGTGGGGATTCTTGGAAGTCAAAAGTGTACCGCGACCAACCGGCATCACTAGGAGCACTGAAAGATGCCATCCGTCAAAATTTGTCTACCATAACGCAAGAAATGCTACTGAATGCTGTGAGCGATGTAGTGAATCATCTCACAGCTGTACTTCTGAATGATGGATATTGAACAGTTACTGTAGTAGTACTAATCAACTGTAATTAAGCTGATTTGTAAGTTGTCAACAATTTTTTTCATTTGTAAATCATCTTTTGGTGAAATGAAACACTATAGCGCCATCTGTTGGTTTCTAACAGAACTAATTTTTTTCCTTTACCTCACAAAACTCGGTTTCTTTTTCATCCGTTTGGTGCAAACCGTATCTTTGTACCTTGATTCGTTTTCGAATTATTCATTTTTAAAGTTTGTCCTGACTTTTGGATCACCCGGTATATTAGGTCTTTGCATAAATTTGTGAGAATTTTTATTAATTCATTTCATAAAAATACATCAAATCAAATGACAATTTTTAATCAAAATACTCTCCATTACTTTCTGCAACCTTTGCCCATTTTTTGGGTAACACATGTATAACACGGCGATTGACGCTCTCGTCTTTCGAGGCAATAAAATGATCCGCGTCCGCAAGAACTTTTGCAATGACGTAATAAATAGTATACGAAGAATCTCAAAATATACGGAAGTGTTTCTATCAGTTATGTTTGTGAAAATTTTATGGCTATTATTATTATTATTATTTTTTAATTTCGTAACAGCCTTAAATGTTTTATGAAAGTAAATACATTATTTAAGCTAAGTTGAAGAGTTGAAGGGGTAGGCAACACCTCAACCTCAAGTTTCTAAAAGCATTTTGAACCGCTTTAACATACATTGAAAATATTCAAATAAAGTTTAATTACATTTCTTATACTCTAAACTGTAATACTATGTCTATAATAATGATAGGTTATATAAAGTAATGTTAGTGGCACAACATATTATTTCATGTCCATAACTACGCATGTTAATTTTTGGAAGATTTCTTGTACCTTTATTTCTTCTACCATGTTTTTTTAAAGTAAGAATAGTCTGAATCTAATTACCTCAATTGAAAAAGAGAGTCCCTCTTAAAAATATTTATATGAGCTATATTTCAATAGACAAATTAAATATTTTACCTTTAAAAGTAATTTTATTAATAATTTGATAGTTATTTATCTAAAAAAAAAATTAAGCAGCTTTCAATCTCAATAAAAAAAAATAATAATAATACTTTTCGAGATAATTCTTTTTTTTTTCAATAAATGCTCAAATTACCTTGCATAAAGTAGTCACAATATGGAAAATCTATTAAATTTTTAATAGTTATTACTAAAATTAATATTTTCAATTTTACAGGAAATTATTCTTGTCAAACATGTCTTGGAAAGGTAATATTTTGAAATATGAATCGAATATTGTTCATTACATAGAAATAATTGCTAAGATACACCAACTTAAATAACTTTTACAAGTATATAAATCTCAGGACTGAAAAAAAAAAAAAAAAAAAAAAAAAAAAAAAGCATAATATTTTATAATACATTAAATTTAAAAATAAAAATCACAGATGCTTCTGATACCAAAGATTAAATTTTCAATTTTCTTCTTATTCGTTCGCAAAGTTAAAAAATTAAAAACACTCTTCTCACAGTAAACTTTTAAGCATCTTTTTAATTTTTGTTATAATTTTACTTACTATGTATAAAAATATTTTCGTTAAAATTTATTTATACAATACAGTTAACTATTTCTAGAAATAAACTTAATACAAAAGTATGGAATAGTTTTGCTAAAAACGTAATATGCCTATGTGATGTAAAAAAAAAAAGATGAAAAGAAAGTGATAAAAGATAAAAGATAAAATAAAACAGATAAAATAAAACAGATTAGATTGAAATTTGTTTCCAATATGACAAGTAAAGTATTAACTGTACCTGTCATACAGCAGAAAAATCGCTTGATATGAGAATATAATTATTTCGTAACAAAAAACATGCATAACAGTTTGCATGTTTGGTAGTATTGTATTTTTCAGTTTAAAGAAAAAATATAGACAATTGACTGAGCATAGATATGAATCTCCTATAAAAAGAATTTAGAGCTGATATATACTCTATTTAAATAAAAAATAATTACAAGATAAAAAGATCTTTTTATATAGCATGTTTTCATATTTTCTGTTGAATCATATAAACGCTACCGAAGGCAGCGGGAACCTGGAACAATTGACTAAAAGTATTAAAAAAATTTCATTGCTATCGTGTTTTGAGGTATTATAAAAGTTTCAAATGACTAGCTAGCCGGGAAGTTAGTTAAAAATCGATAGCAAGCTTTGCACTGGTAAGTCCCGAAGTGGTTGGATAAAAATATTTTTAAAATGCATTTTCACCGTGTTCTGAACTATTCTGAAAGTTTCAAATGTCTAGCTAGTCGGGAAGTTAGGTAAATAAATTTTCTGTTGAATCATATAAACGCTGACGTAGGCAGTAGGGACCTGAAACAGTTGACTAAAAGTATAAAAAAAATATGCATTATCACCGTGTTATGAGCTGTCCTGAAAGTTTCAAATGTCTAGCTGGTCGGGAAGTTAGTTAAAAATCGATTGCAAGATTTGTACTGGACAAAAAAACAAACAAACATACAAACATACAAACAAACAAGAATAGAAGTTAATAAAAACATGGTAATAACATGCTGCGTGGTATTCAAAACTTAAACTGAGGCTCCTAGTTCCAAGTACAAAATACATTACACCTTAAGATAATCTTCTAAAATATGAGTTGCTATTTCTATGCATTGCACACTATCAAGTTAAATATTTTTCGGGCAAAAAATGAAATTAACTAAAAAAAAACAAAATACATTATTATTTTAAGATAATAAAATAGATAACAACTATTTTTCCGAATTATTCAAGAGATAATTGCAGATTTAAAGCAAATTTGCTGTATAATCTCTACATCCAATTACATTTTAGAAATTACTTCCTTTAACTTATAAACTATTCTTACCTAAAAATATTTCATTTATGGACGATCAATTCTCAGTCAGAATTTTTTTTTTTTTTTTTTTTATCATTTTCTCGTTCAATTTAAATTTATTTTCTTAAGTTCGGCCCGTTTCGTGTATAATCTGAAACTTATCCAAATGTTTTCTTACAAATATTCGTTCCCTTCCTTAAACCATAAAAATATGACCTGTTATTTTTCAATTATTTTCTGTAAAAAAATAGAAAAATAAATGAAAAATAAATGAAAAATAAATAATAGCTTTACACGGCTGTTTAAGATAGCAGATAATAGAAAACCAAGTTAGTTTGTAAAAACACGCAAAAGGGACATATGTTATCTCAGAGCCTTTATTTATCTTAAATACAAATATCTTTACTTTCAATGTATTATAAATCGAAATATTTGATAGCTTTCTGATAAGTAATAGGGAAAATATTGTTTATGCAGATGGACATCATTTTCCATTTTAAGTCAACTTACTTGAAAAAAAAAAAAAAAAAAAAATGTGCTTTTATTTCTTTTTACTCAACTCTATATAGGTTTCTATGAAAATATGTTTTATTTTCACATAGAATATAAAATTTTCAGAGGTTTCTTCAGCATACTAGTTTTAAGTAAATAACAGAATTATAAAACATTCTATCTTGTATAATAAAACCTTTTAAGGCAAATTCAAAAAGTGAGTTTTTCTTAAACAATAGAATGTTTGTTTTAAACAAAATAAAAAGGATAACTTACTAGTAAATTAGTGCATAATAATTTATTAACCCTTAAAGCAAATGTATAAGTATGTAATAGTAAATTAGTGCACAATAAGTTATTAACCGTATTAACTTTCTTACAAATGTTTGCCTCTGAAACTGGACATTTTGAGTCGCTTTATCGTTTAAAATAGCTTATTTTACGGAAACAATATATTAACCCCTTACCCTGCCGAGGAAAATTAACGAGATTCGCTTCCCAGTGCCACCGTTTTTTACGCAGGCGCGCGTTCGCTGTTTTAGAAACATTTCTTTCCGATTCCTCCTACACTCCTCTTCTCTAAAGAAAGTAAATCCATCGTAAACACTATCAAGTTCATATGTAAGATACTTTTATTTCTTTCAAAACCATGGGACTAGTTTCACTGGTAGCACCTCAACACAAAAGACCGTACTTCCGAAAAGCGTACATATACGTCCGGGGCAATTAATGCATCATCTTAGTGAAACGAATATATACGGCAGGAACATTTAAGAAGTTAATAGAAGTTTCATTAAATCTGTAAATGTAAGTTTTATCATTTCTCAAAATACTTATCAAATATTTTAATTTATATTTAGTTATTTAAGTTGGGTGGTTGGTTGGGTTTACGTCGCTCTAGTGCTGCGCAATGGGCAATTGACGGCGGTCTGGGACTCACCCCTGGAAGTGGTCCGGAGACATGCCATCACAGTTTTGATCCTCCATGGAAGGGATGGCTCTCTCGCTTCGGTGACCCACTTCGGCTTTTGATGGGAATATGGAAGTCATTGCGGCCACGAGAGATTTTACGTGCACCAGCCACCATTAGTGTACACGACGGTTTCTTACAGCCCCAAGCGTCGATGGTTATGCATAGGGAGGATCCTGTATGGAGGAGTGCTTTCAAGTAGTCTACTGTGCAGCAAACATTGATGCATCTATAGTAGTGTATCAAAGTGCTGCCAACTGTCTACATGAAACTGTATGGTGCGGCAGCGCCATGAAGATCAGGTTCCTGTGATCACGCATTGACGTTATCATCCGGGGTCCACATCCGGATTTCCGAGTCGTCTGGCCCACTACTTCAAAACTCGCATTACAATTCTACAGTTATGCTGTACACGAGCTGCTATCTCACGACAGGAAAATCTTCTTTCAGTGACCCTCCCCCTTTCAAACTCTGTAAGTTGTTGATATGTCACCTTCATTCGTCGAAAAGGCATTGTTACATCACACTTAACATTTACCACTGGCAGATAACCATAGACTATTTTCAACATCCCGCTACAGTTCTCTGTTTATACGGTTTCAGAAGAAGTTCAGAGGGCGCTGCCCAGCCCACACATGCATCGTGACTGTTTAACACACTATAATTTGCATTTGCTGAAAATTTCAGCTCAATCACATCATTCCTTCACGGTTGTGCAATTTTCACAGACATGACTGTTGATATCTTTTATATTAAAATCTACTCTATCACCATTGAATATTTTTAAAATTATATTTTACTTTGAAAATTCTGTAGTAATTTCAATTTTTTAAAGCATTTATTTATTTTATATGCATACGTGCAGTCTTAGAGAAAAAAAAAATTAAATATAATGGTTGAATAAAAACAATATGTTTGATAATAAAATATCTATATATCTTTTGATAATAATATATCTATATATCTTTTACCCAGCTATTAAATTCAAAATTATTGATAATGAAAATTAATATTTGCATTATGTTGCGATTTTTCTTTCTTTACAATGGAATTTATCAGGGGACTAAAAGTATATCCTTTGTTTTACTGTTTTTTAATAGAGTGTCTGGAAACATTGAATATATTATATATAAATAAAATTAATAATTTAAAATCAAAATATTTATAATCACTGAAATTCATATTTTAAAAAACTATTAAACCGTCATAAAAATCTGTTGTAGGTCTTTAAATTATTATAATATGTAATGTATCTATTTATTAACGTTATAGATTTTTCTACAGATGCTATTTAAAAGTATTATTTTTACGTTTCTTATTCCGTATTTAAATTATTAACATGTATTTTAATCCTATTTAAAGAATTTATTCTTGAGCAGAAGTATTTAATAACTGTTTATATTTTATGAACGGCATAATTTAACTGCTTTTTTTTTATAATAAAGTGTTTATTTTTCATTAAGGAATAAAGAATATGCAGAAATATAACCTTCAGTACTGCTTCAGAAAGTAAGAAGCGCAATTTTAAAACAAAGGTAAGAAGCAAAAATTGATTATAATGTCAAATCCATGCGTTATCTTAATTGTTTTCAAACAGAATTTCTAAATGGTGTCAAAAAATATTTTTGATTATTTTTTGTTGTAAATAGTATAATGCAAAATATTTATGTTATAAGTTTTGAGTTTAAAATTTGAATGTAGCGAATATCTAAGCCGATCAAAAATATTCTTCCCGCGTACATATGATATTTTAATAATACTTCATTCCTCAATAAATTACCACGAGTCCCCAGAAATAAATTCAATAAATTAAAGGAAATAAATTAATGACTTGATGTTTAGGGCACAAATCCAGATGATATATTGTGAATTTTTTCCTTCAATCTAACTTACATTTTTTTTTCACGAGAAAATACTATGGAGAGATCAGTTTAACTTGTATCATGCCATTAAATATAATTTTCTTCCTTGATTATTTCAATCAATGAAAACGATAGTTGATAGCAACTCTTTGATTTACCCCATGTTACTTCGTATAAAAATCTAAAGTCAATAATAATAGGTGTATACGAAAATTAACTCTTTTATTAGATCTTCCAAAAATAAGGGAGGGAAGATTTTGTAACGATGTTTTGTTTTTATTTAAATTTAACATAGAACACGGTGACAATGTGTAGGTATATATCATAATATAACTTCCAAGGAATTTCTTAATCTTGAATTGTTGGCAGTTAGGACTAGAAATGCTTTAATCGAGATTCCAAAATTTTTACAAAAACATGTAAATAAATTAAAATAACGCATCTTAGTTTACTTACAACAAAGTAATTAATTAAATTCCAATGAAAAATTTTACTTCGACTTTCGTCAACAAAATGCCTTAAAAGTTTAAACTATCTCGTTCTTTGTCGATAAGAATTATTTATTGGATATAATTTTTTTTCTGAGAGGTATTTATTTCTTAACATTGTTACTAAACTAACCAGTTAAATGAATTAATTCGACGAATGTAATCTCTAGCCAATTATTTGAAGTAATTCAGCATTTTTTTTTTCTTCTAAATAGAAGTTTGTAAGGTCTGGAATCTCTATGCATACAAATATTTAGATTTTTTTTTTTTTTTTTTTTTTTTTTTTTTTTTTTGGGGGGGGGGGTGTTTTTACATTAAAAAAAATTACTTAAAATTTTAAAATATTTATTTTATTGTTTTTATTCAGTATTCTATATAGTTCTAAAGATCACATATTTCTGTTCAACAAAATAAATGAACTTCAATTTAGCTGCTAAAAAATATTGAAATTTGTGTATTCGTATTTATGTAATAAGATACAACTAGTGGATCTTCAGATCAGGAGCCTCAACGTCCTATTTGCATCAGACATTATTCAATAGGTCATTTTTATTTATTCCATATTATATAACAGTATATATTGATTCGATCGACTTATTACCATAATCAGATACATTACTGAGGGGGGCTGCTGCCCCCCTCAACCCCCTGCTGTATCTCACTTTGTATACCTATTTGTATATCATAATAAAGTGTTGCGGAATTGCAAATAATTGCATTTATTTTTCTATAAATTCTTTCAAAGAGGCTTAGAAAGTCTATAAATTGCTAATTTTGTGCATTTCTTGTCGTTTGAGCGTTAAAATAGCCTAATTTTCCTTTAAAAACGCATTAAAAAGCTCCAATAATGGTAGAAATGGATTTGGCGCCAAATTTTGCGACTATTTCCCTCCTTGGCGATTTTTTTGGCGACCTTGGCGAGAAAATCCTTATTAGGGATATACTAAATATGGAAACTTTAATCTCATTGGCTGATGAGATACGAGAATTTGCCAGTCTGTGTTCGATAGAATAGTGTAAAAGGAGCATTTTTTTAGCCAAGGTGGCCAATCTCAGATCTGTGTCAGTTTCGTCAAATGCTTGCATTGCTTTGAGTCTCTTTGAATGAGACTTGCTTTATGTGTTATTGATAAACAGTTTGTAATGTTGTTTTGCTGTTATCGGCTGTTGTTTAAACTATGTTTACTGGTTCAATTGAAGCTGATACTTGGTTTATAGACCTGTATTTTCCTGGAACTTTCTGTGAATAAATCACTGAATTTTTGCAAGTTTCGCCGTTCATTCTCGGACAACTTACGAACTCCCAAGTACGAAACAATATGTATTTTTAATAAACGACGGTCTTGTATTATTTCCCTGAAATTCGTAAATACCAAATTTCATAACTATCAAATTTCATACAAAAAAATTACATACCATATCGGAAATATTTTGCGTAACCTTTAAACTAATTATCAATTCTATGCCCACAATTTTCAACAGGAAAACATGCTTTTAAAATTCTAATAAAATTTCATTATATTTGATGGGGATGTAACCCTGTTAAAATACACTTTTAAGAAATACCGACTATAGACCGTAATAGTGCGAAATTCCTTTATATATCCCGGAAAAGTAGCCACAGTCATTATAAACGACAATAATAAGAAAGGACCTAATTAATTATAACTCATTAATTTTTCAAACTAATTTGACAACATTTGGATGATTACAGTACATACGTGGAATTATTTTGTGTGGTCCCATAAATTATTTAGTCTATACATAACTTTTTTAAGAGTAAACATGATATTAAGCATCTTTATAATGTATGTTAACTTTATTAAGTCCAATTCAGCATAAACGCATTAAAGTGCGCGCTTAAATTATAAATTTGTCCATAGGCTCTAATGTTATGAAATTCTTTCGTGTGTCTCTGTAAACGAACCATAAACGTAGTATACACCAATAAAAACTATTCAGCGTATTTTGCGTTTAAAATTAATAATTGTTCCAAATTTAACATCGTTTGGGTGACTACGTGACATTGGCAGAACACTTTTGTAAGATCCTGTACATTAATTAGAAAGCTTAAGAGCACATATTTTCTTCAAACAACATAAGTTTAAGCATCTTACTCACGTACGCTAGTTTCATTTTCTTCATTGCAAAGTAATGATATTAAAATGCGTTTAAACGAAATTCACCCCATACACCGTAATGTTAAGAATTTTGGCGTGTCCCTGTACACAGTTTATAAAAAATATAGCAATAAAAATTATACAGCTGCTTATATGCAAAGCTGGAACGTGTGCGCCAATTTAGAAGTCAATCGACGGATTTTTGCGGCCGCTATTGCGGTACATAAAAATTCTTCCCATAGATAAGGCCGTAAAGATAAGAAAAAATTTGGCGTGTCCCTGTACACGAACGACAAATGGAATACACACCTAACAGTATACAGCTAATTTCGTTTGGCTCATGAATATGTGTACCAAATTGCAAGTCAATAGCGTGATGTTTGTGGCCGCTATCGCACGACAGACAGACAGACAGACGGACAGACGGAACCCAAAATCATTTTGAGTCTCAACAGAGGGCCTCCTTTGACGTTTCGGCAAAAAATAGAAGTCAATAGCTTGATTTTTGCGGTGGCTATCACGGTACATACAGATTCTTCCCATAGGCCGTAATGATAGAAAATTTTTGGCGTGTCCCTGTACACGAACTACAAATGTAATACACACCTAAAATTATACAGCTGATTCCGTTGGGCTCATGAACATGTGTACCAAATTGCAAGTCAATAGCGTGATGTTTGTGGCCGCTATCGCGGTACATACAAATTCCTCCCATAGGCCATAATGATAAGAAAAACTTTGGCGTGTCCCTGTATACGAACTACAAATGGAATGCATACCAATAACTATGCAGCTGATTTCGTGGGTCTCATGAACATGTGTACCAAATTTCAAGTCAATAGCGCTATTTTTGCGGCCGCTATCGGGCGACAGACAGACAGACAGACACACAGACACAGCCCAAAACCGTTTTGAGTCTCAACAGAGGGCCTCCACTGACGTTTCGGCAATTAAAAGCAGTTAGCAAATAGATAGCATGTTCATTCTGCTGTTGCCCAAAATCACACGCAAAACTGAAGAATACTTCACTTTATTCACGATAAAACATCTAAACTGAAAATACTGACATACAGGTGAACACTAAAACTTCACGTCTTCCATCACCATTCCTTAAGAAATTTTCATACTTCCTCCGAAACCAACGCCAACAAAACAAAATTCTAATGAACAGCTTACCTTCACTTCATGTAACCAAAAACTCCATGAACAATCTACATTATTTTCGAATTTAACTCTATCTGAACGAAAGTCGACAGGTAAACCTCTCCCTCAACTAACCGAACTCTCCATGGATAACTTACGCTTACAACATCAGTACGATTTTGAGAGAGTGCGTGACGCCTTAACTACCTTACATGTTCATCTTACAGCATAACATTTAAAATATCAAGATGTTTTTAATATATTTAAGATTTATATTGAATTATGAAATTTAACTAACCCTACGTTTACATCTGTTTTAAGCCATTTAATTTGCTTCAATATGTTCATTTTTTAGTGATATTTTCAACGTTAAAATATTCGTAATTAAGAATAATTACGCCAAAAATAAGGAAATTTTTATAACAGTAATAGTAATGATAATAATAATGTTAACTGTCATTTAAAAGAATGGTGCGTCCCCGCAAAGTTATTTTTTGCCATTTTAATTATATGGTATTTTCCCGTTTATACAATTATTTTATGTTCATTTTACTTATTATTTGCATTTCCTGAGAGAAAAGCACATATTAATAAAAAAAAATAGCTTAGACATTTTTTAATGAAAATTTTAAATGATTGTACAGTTATATTTAAAACTGTGAAAGATAGATAAGCTTATTTATAACATCCGTTTAAAGATACAATTTTTAAAAAGTATTTTTTTTTTCATTTAATGTATATAAAATCATGTTCAACCTTTTGCTTGCATTTTCACTCTTTAAAAGTGTCTGAACCTTTAAATTAGTTTTTGATACATTTTTTATACCAAGTACCCAATAGACAAGCGATATTCCTAGCAAAAGTTATATATGCTTTATCCCATTTGGAAGAAAACATTTTATTAGAAGAAAATAAAGTAAAACTGCGATTTCAGAGAGCTATGAGCGCATAGTGGATTTACGTCATAATAATATGTAGTAATAGCATATATTTTATCCATAAACGCTAATGATGTGTGTGTCTCCTTACTCTTCTAATATAAATATCATGTTTTTTATCTGTTAAAAAAAGGCCAATATAGTATTTTTTTTAATAAATACATGACACTCTTTTCTCTTGTGAACAGACATTAAACATGTCTGATGCCATTCTTTTCTGCATTGATAAATTTTTGTTGAATCAAAAAAAGTATGTTAAACGAAAATTTCTACTAAGTTCTTTTTTTCAACTTTAATTAAAATACTGATATCGGTTCAATAATTTGGTTTATGTTATTGTTTTTTTTAATATTTCATTTATTATTACTTGTCTTTTATGCATAAAAAATAGATTTCATAATCTATAAAATTTTTACATAATTACAAATTTTATTGGTGTTTTATCACTCATAATTTTTTAACTAATTTGTTGGTTTCTCATATGTTGTGGTGAGTTTATTTTGATACATGTTTTTTTTTTCCTTACTTTATTTCCAATGAATGTTTTGGTCCTGTGCACAAAGAAATACTTAGCTTTTGCTATCTTTGTGACAGAAAAACATTCATTTATTAAGCATGTTTGCATTCTACCAGGCGCTTGAAACCAGCCTCTTATTCCAACTTGCTTTAATTCATTTAGATTTGATTTTATTTCTTTTTTGGTTTGATTTGGTTGGTCTTTGTTTTTTATCATATTAATTGTTTGAATACTGATATTAAATCGTCTTTAAACTCCAAACCGTATGTACTGATAATATTATATTTCTACTGCACGTTCTGATTTTCTATATCCTTATCTATATATGTGTATATATATATTTAGGCTTTCTTTTAATAAAAATTTATGATAAACTGATTTTTCTTGTAATTGTCATAAAAGTTTTATTTGCATCATTTTATTCCATTAGTATTAACATTTCATTATATTTAACAGTAAACTAAAATTTACGCCAGTAAATTCTATTTGGATATATTTTCCTATCTTTAAAATGACTGACAAAATCATACATAAATTTATATTTTAACAAAAATAAACGAGATTGTTAAAAAAATGTTTTAATCAGGCTTCTAGAATTTTTACAATATAAAAAGTAAATAAATTAAAATAACACATTCTATTACACTTACAATGAAGTAATTAATTAAATTCTAGCGAAAATTTTTATTCGACTTTCGACAACAAAAAGCTTTGAAAAAAATGTCGATATCTGTTAAATTACTTCGTTATTTTTCGTTTCTTGACGATAAGAATTAATTATTGGATATGAATTTTTTTTTGTTTTGTTTTGTTTTGAAAGGTATTTATTTCTTAACATTGTTACTAAACTAACCGGTTAAATTAATTAATTCGATGAATGGAATCTTTAACCAATTACTTGAAGTAATTGAACATTTTTCTTTTTAAATAGAAGTTTTTAAAGTCTGGAATCTTGTACATACGAATATTTATATTGAAGTCATTTTTTGGTTCCCTTATAAACAATTAAAAAAAAAAAAAAATCTTTAAAATTTAACAGTATTTATTTTATTGTTTTCAGTCTGTGTTTTGTATAATTCTAAAAAGCATATATTTTTTATCTGCAAAACAACTAAATTTTATGGTTAAAGTAGTACTATTTAAATAAATTTTGCTGCTAAAAAATATTGAAATTCATGTATTTGGATATGTTAAAAGAATAAGATACCTATAAAACGGAAAATGCATGCAATTTAAAAGCAACTGGTATGCGTTATGTAATTTCATATGTGTTGTATAGACTGTGTTTTGTGCCAAGCATGAATATTTCTTTTCCTTAATATATATGAAACAGCAAAGGGCAGAGCTTACAATTGAAAGTAGAAAAATATATCGACGGCAATATATTAACATGTTAAATAAATGAGGGCTTCCAGTCATTAGATATAGAAAATTATACATGCGCAATAATAAACAAAAATATTATGCTGTCTTAGGAAGTATCAAAATGTTAACTATAAACAATATCTTAATAAGTTTATGAATTATGGTCATTAGCAACCATCAATCATTAATTAAAGTATTAGACACAAATTCTGAATTAACATATTAATTTATAAAACTTGAAAATCCATTGTAACTATGTATTAAAAGACACAAGTATGTTATTTATTGAGAAAATATATTTCAATTTAAACGTAACTGCAAATGCTCATATATCTCCAGAGATACCAACATTTTAATTTATTCCGGAGCATATTTAGCCCCACCTTTAATCCATACCACTCATTTTTTAAGAGCAATTTTTTATTGTTTTATTGTAGTTATACATTGGAGAAAAACATTTTATAAATAAAGTGGTGCGAAATAGAGGCGGGGCTAAAAATACTCCGGAATAAATTAAAATATTTGCAACTATGTATATCTATGAATGTGCATTTCTTCTAAAGAAATATACAGTTATAACGTTACTTAAATATTTTTAAATGATTGATGAATTTTGAAAAAATGCCTTACTTGACGTATTCTAATCCGCTCTAACTCTAAAGTTAATTAATATAATAATATACAGTATTAATTACAAGTATTAAAAATAACACATTTACTATTCCTTTTTATATATTTTGTGGTATGTAATTATTTCAAAATAAATTTACCAAAGTATTTTAGGCAAAATATAATTATTATGTTAATAAACGATAATAAAATACAAAGTAATAATGTGAAAGGAAATTTATGTTTTTATTTAGAACTCTCTTTCTAACATTAATCTAAAGATGCATGCCAGAATTAGATTGTTATGTGGGGAAATGAGAAAAGTTTCATGAATTAATTGCCTTTTTAGTTAAACTTCAGCAAAAGAAGGTAATTTCATTTGATGGTAATGGAATCCTAAGCACTTTATTTAGCCTTTTATACTCCTATTATACTAGTACTTCAGAACATTTTAGGCTTTGAAATTGTCTTTCAAATTAAGTTGTAAATAAGATACAATAAAAACCTAATAATTATCTCTCAATTTGTTCGAAGACATGTATCTTAAATAAAATTATTTTATAATAGTTTCTTTTCCTTTAAATAATGATATAATTATGATTATATGATATTTCAAATGAAGTTTAGAATAATGGTTAAAACAATGGATTTGCTATTAATAATAGCAAAGACATGTATCTTAAATAAAGATGTTTAAAAACATGTATCTTAAAAAAAAATAATTTATATTAGACTAGCAGGCTTCGCCAGCTTCGGTGGTCGTTACATTGAAATTAAGTCTCAAAATACCATATCGTTAATAATAATAATAATAAAAAAATCATTGAAATCAGTCAAAATCTAAGTTAAAGTTCTCGATACCTTCGATAGTGGTTTTCCCACTCGCCACACTTCCCAAAATCCCCTTATAGCGCAAGTTACATACACATACCTAAACCACATATTAAAAAATCGGGATTCTAAGATTATTTGAAGCAAAGTTATATTTTAAAACGTGTTTGTTAGCCTCTCCCAAGGCTCGCTCTTAAAGGAAAGGAGAGGGAGATTTTGCAAAATATCTTCATAATATGCGTTAGATACATATAAAAGACCCACACATCGAAAATCTCCTTCATAAGATAATTTACTGCAGAGTTGCACATAAATACATGTTTTCCCCCCTCCCCCTAAGGGGAGGTAAGGTGGAGTTTCACAAAATCACTTTGTATTGTGTGTTGAATATGCATAAGCAGTCCATGCATACAAAATTGCCATTCTAAGATATTTTGGAACAGAGTTACGCATGGGAATGTGTTTTTAATCCCACTCAACCCTCAAGGGGGTGATAGCACGGAATTCCAAATAATCCCTTTGTAGTTTGCTTATGCTGAATACGCATAACTAATCAACCTATCAAAAAATCGCTTTCCTGAGATAATTTGGAGCAGAGTTACTCTTTGAAAGTGTTTTTGTTCCCACACACACACCTCGCCCTTAAAGGGGGAAAAAGGAAAATTTCGCAAAATCCCCTTATAGTGCGTGTTGGGAACGCAGAACCAGCCCGCACATTTAAAAACGTCTAAGATAGTTTGGAGCAGAGTTACGCATGAAAACATGATTTTACCCCAACTCCAACCTCCAAGGGGATAAGGTGGAATTTTACGAAATTCCTTGTGTGTGTCTTGAGTATGCATAAACAATCGACATATCAAAAAATCGCTATTCTGAGATAATTTGGAACAGAGCTACTCTTAAAAGCGTTTTTTGCCCCCCCCCCCCTTCCCGCCTTTGAAGAAGGGGAGGGGGAATTTTCGTAAGATCCCTCTATAATGCGTGTTGGGAATGCATAAACAACTCACATGCAAAAATTAATCTTACTGAGATAATATAAAGCAAAGTTATATACTTGGAAACATGCTTTTTGCCCCCCCCCCGAGCCCCAAGGGGGGATAGGACGGAATATTACAAATTCTCTTTGTTGTATGTGTCTTGAGTACGCATAACCAATTGACATATAAAAAATCGCTATCCTGAGATAATTTGGAGCACACAGTTACTCTTAAAAGCGTCTTTTTGCCTCCTCCCCGCCCTTGAAGGGTGGGGGGGGGAGGGTGAAATTTTGTAAAATCCTTTTACTGTGCATGTTGGGAAAGCATAAACAACCCACATATGGCAATTAATCTTGCTGAGGTAATTTGAAGCAAAGTCATACTTGGAAATGGGTTTATATTGCGCCCCCAATTCAAAGGGGAAAAGGGGGGACTTTCGCAAAACCCCATTACAATGCGTGTTGGACAAACGTAAGTAAGCCACTCACTAAAACTTTTAGCCTCAGCTCCTATAGATTCCCTCGGATAAATTTAGTGCTAAAGTGGGGCTCGAATTTGCCCCCTCGTAACTGCCCCCCGAAATCGAAAATCGCAAAAAACCAAACATGAGGTTTTGGAAATATCCTCAAGAAAACTCTTGGCGATTTTCTATATCTTTGTGCTGTTATTGGTACAGTTTTACTCGAAAACCCCTATTTTCCTAAATTTGCCCCCGAAATTCGTTTTTACCCCCCCCCCCCTGAAAAATCCAAAATTAAATCACAGAAATAGCTTTTATATGCACTCAAGTCTAGTCTTTTACTCTCTCTGCAATTTCTTCATCGTGAAGCAATTTGGAGACGAATTATGCTTATAAGGGGATTTTTGCCTTCAGCTCCCCTCAGGGAGGGAGCCCCCCTCAGGATATTTCGCAAAATCCCGCTTTAATAGGCGTCAGTGTCCTAAAACCAATGTGCTCACCAAAATTTGCGAGTCTACCTCCCATATAATCGCCACGGCTGTGTTGAGTCAGTAAATCAGTAATGTTACTCTTTTATTCCCCCCCCAAAGAGGTAAAGGGGGGTACTTTCACAAAATCCCGTTACAATGAGTGTTGGACACACGTAAATAAGCCACACACTAAAATTTGTGACCTCAGCTCATAGATTTCTACGGATGAATTTAACGCTAAAAAGAGGGGGGGGGGTCGAATTTCCCCTCGTAACTCACCCCCAAAATCGAAAATAAGAAAAAAAGAAAAATTATTTTTTGAAAATACGCTTGGAGGTTTTTTTTTTTTTTTTTTTTTTTTTTTTTTTTTTGATCTATTTTTTTTTTTTTTTTTTTTATCTATCTTTTTGATCTATTACAGCTAGAATTTAACTCGTTTGCTTCCGAAAATCCTTTTTACCCCCTCCCCCCTCCTAAAAATCAAAAATTCCAAAATCGCAGAAAATGATTTTTTCTATCCAAGTCTAGTCTTCCCATCTGCAATTTCTTCATCGTGAAGTACTTTTTGGAGCCGAGTTATGCTTATAAATGTGTTTTTGCTTTCTGCACATCCGAAAAATCCTTTTTCACCCCTTCCCCTCTTAAATATCCAAAATTCCATAATCGCAGAAAGCGATTTTTTTGTATTCAAGTCTAATCTCTCCATCTACAATTTTTTCACTGTGAAGTAATTTGGAGCCGAGTTATGGTCATGAATGTGTTTTTGCCATATGCACTTCTGAAAATCTCATTTTTATCCCCCACCCCCCTTAAAAATCCAAAATTCCAAAATCGCAGAAAATGATTTTTTTGTATTCAAGTCTAGTCTCCCCATATGCAATTTGTTCACCGTGAAGTAAATTGGAGCCGAGTTATGCTTATAAAGGTGGTTTTTGCCTTCTGCCCCCCCCCCCCCGGGGGGGGAAAGGAGGTATTTCACAAAATCCAGTCTTAGTGAGCGTCAGGGTCCAAAAATCAACCTGCTCACAAAAAACTGTGACTCTATCTCACACAGAATCGCAACGGCCGTGTTGAATTAGTGAATCAGTGAATCAGTAAATCAGTGAGTTTACTCTTATATATATGTCGATTAGAAAAATAATATTTATGTTTTTATTATTGTTATTATTATTATTGTTATTATTTATTATTATTATTATTATTATTTTACAAACAAAAAAACAGTAAGTTTTTTTTTCCCAATTAAATAATGATATAATTATGACTATACTAGCAGGCTTTGCCCGCTTCGCTGGTCATTATAGTGAAATGAAGTCTCAAAATACCATATCATTAATAATAATAATAATAATAATAATAAAAATCATTGAAATCAGTCAAAATCTAAGTTAAAATTCTCGATACCTCCGATAGCAGTTTTCCCACTCGCCATACTTCACAAAATCCCTTTATAGTGCATGTTGCATACACATACCTAGCCCACATATTAAAAAATCAGGATTCTAAGATTATTTGAAGCAAAGTTATGTTTTAAAACGTGTTTTTTAGACCCTCCCCCCCCCGGCCAACTCTTAACTGAATACATGTCCCCCTCCCCCCACTAAAGGGAGGTAGGGTGCAGTTTCACAAAATCAATTTGTAGTGTGTGTTGAATACGCATAAGCAGTCCACGCATCAAAAATTGCCATTCTAAGATAGTTTGGAACAGAGTTAAGCATGAAAACATGTTTTAAATAACCCCCAACCCTCAAGGGGGTGATAGCACGGAATTTCAAATAATCCCCTTGTAGTTTGTGTTGAGTACGCATAACCAGTCAACCTATCAAAAAATCGCTTTCCTGAGATAATTTGGAGCAGAGTTACTCTTTAAAACGTGTTTTTGCCCCCCACCCCGCTTTTAAAGGTAGGAAAAGGGAAAGTTCACAAAAATCCAATTATAGTGCGTGTTGGGAACGCATAACCACCCCGAACCTAAAAAATCATCAAGATAGTTTGGAGCAGAGTTACGCATGAAAACATGATTTTGCCCCACCCCCCAAGGGAGATAAGGTGGAATTTTACAAAATCCCTTAGTAGTGTGTATCTTGAGTACGCATAACCAATCGACATATCAAAAACTCGTTATTATGAGATAATTTGGAGCAGAGTTACTTTCAAAAGCGTTTTTTTCCTCTCTCCCCGCCTTTGAAGGGGGGAAATGGTGAAAATTTGTAAAATCCCTTTACTGTGCGTGTTGGAAAAGCATAAACAACCCACATATACAAATTAATCTTACTGAGATAATTTGAAGCAAAGTTATACTTGAAAACGGGTTTATATTGCCCTCCCCCAAGGGGAAAAGGGGGACTTTCGCAAAACCTCATTATAGTGGGTGTCACACACACGTAAGTAAGCCACTCACTGAAATTTTTAACCTCAGGTCCTATAGATTTCCCCGAATGAATTTAGCGCTAAAAGAGTGGCTCGAATTTGCCCCCTTGTAACTCCCCCCCCCCCCCAAAAAAAAAAAATCGAATATCACAAAAAAACAAACATGATGTTTTGGAAATATCCTCAAGAAGACTCTTGGCGAATTTCTATATCTTTGTGCTGTTATTGGAACAGTTTTATTCGAAAACCTGTATTTTGCTAAATTTGCCTCCGAAGATAGTTTTTACCCCCTCCCCTCCCTCTTAAAAATCCAAAACTCAAATCGCAGAAAATGCTTTTTTTTTTTTTTTCCCACTCAATTCTAGTCCCTCTCTTTGCAATTTCTTCACCGTGAAGCTGTTTGTAGCCGAATTTTGCTTATAACGGAGGTTTTGCCTTCTGCCCCCCCCAGGGGGAGCGGGGGGATATTTTGCTAAATCCCGCCTTAATGGGCGTCAGGGTCCTAAAACCAACGTGCTCACCAAAATTTGCGAGTCTATCTCCCATAGAATTGCCACGGCTGTGTTAAATCTGTGAATCAGTGATTTTACTCTTTTATTCCCCACCACGCCCCCAAAGGGGTAAAGGGGGGGGGCTTTCACAAAATCCCGTTACAATGGGTTTTGGAGGCACGTAAATAAGCCGCACACTAAAATTTGTGACCTCAGCTCCTATAGATTTCCACGGACGAATTTAGTGCTAAAAAGACGGGGGGGTCGAATTTGCCTCTTTGTAACCCCCCCCCCCCCAAAATCGAAAAAAATCAATTTTTGCAAATACCTTCAAGAAGACGCTTGGCTATTTTTTTTTTAAATCTTTGAGATATTACTGCTAGAATTTTACTCGAAAATCCATATATTGCTAAATTTCCCCCCGAAAATTACTTTTATCCCCTCTCCCCCTTAAAAATCCAAAATTCCAAAATCGCAGAAAATGATTTTTTTTTGTACTTAAGTGTAGTCTCCCCATCTGCAATTTTTTCATCGTGAAGTAATTTGGAGCCGAGCTTATAAAAGTGTTTTTGCCACCTGTGCCTCCTAAAATCATTTTCACCCCTTTTCCCCCTTAAAAATCCAAAATTCCAAAATTGCAGAAAATAATTTTTTTGTATTCAAGTCTAGTCTCTCAATCTGCAATTTCTTCCTCGTGAAGCAATTTGGAGCCGAGTTATGCTTATAAAATTGTTTTTGCCTTCTGCACCTCCGAAAACCATTTTCACTCCCTTCCCCCCTTAAAAATCAAAAATTCCAAAATCGCAGAAAATGATTTTTTCGTATTGAATTCTAGTCTCCCCATTTGCAATTTCTTCACTGTGAATTCATTTGGTGCCGAGTTATACTTATAAATGTGATTTTGCCTTATGCGCGACCGAAAATCTCATTTTTACCCCCTACCCTCCTTAAATTTCCAAAATTCCAAAACCGCAGAAAATGATTTTTTTGTATTCCAGTCTAGTCTTCCCATCTGCAATTTCTTCACCGTGAAGCAATTTGGAGCCGAGTTATGCTTATAAAGGTCGTTTTTGCCTTCTGGGGGGGAACGGGGAGGGGGGGGGGGTATTTCACAAAATCTCGTCTTAGTGAGCGTCAGGGTCCTAAAATCAAAATGCTCACCAAAAACTGTGGCTCTATCTCCCATAGGATCGCCACAACCGTGTTGAGTCAGTGAATCAGTCAGTGAATCAGGGAGTTTACTCTTTTATATATATAGATGATGTTTCAAATGAAGTTTAGAATAATGATTAAAGCAATGGATTTGCTATTAATAACAGCAAAGGCATCTTTAATAAAGAAGTTTGAAGAAATGTATCTTAAATAAAAGCGATTTATAATAGATTAGAAAAGGGATATTTATGTTTTTGTTTGTTCTTTTTTTTTTTTTTTTTTTTTTTTTACAAGTTAAAAACAATAAAGTGTCTTTTTTTAATTATGATGTAATTATGATTATATGATGTTTCAAATAAAGTTTAAAATAATGATTAAATCATTAGACTATTAATAATAGCAAAAGTATTGCTAAAAATTTGACATTTTTTTTTAATATATAATTTTTAATATGATATGTTACGTAGAAAAAAAATTAAAAATCTTTAAAAAAGCAACTAAAAATAATGGCATAAAACATTAAATTAGTGATGCATTTTTCAAACTTAGAAAAAAGAATCACTAATGTCTCATAGAAATATTTTTTTTATAAAATTTAATTTTTAAAGAGTGCAAAAATTAATATATATTTATACAGGGGAACATCTCCAGTTGTGGGCATTCTCCGGTTGTGGGCACCCCACCATATCTTATAACAAAAAGTAAATATGGTGGATTCGAGTACTGTCAAACATGTATTGTAACAGTACGCAGTAATTGCGCTAACACCGAATTGAATAGACGCATTTGCTTAGTAAGTGTAAGCAACGAAACAAAATTTTGAAAAAAAAAAACAACACAAAAGTAATTTCTGAATTTTTTCAATGCGCAGTAAGTCGAAGTGAATTAATTAAAAATATGAGTTTAATATATATTCATGCAGTATATTCAATATATTTTGTAATGCAATATCGAATTAAGCCAAAATTTTGAATGAAAATTGTTTTTTCTGTCATTATAAAAGTGACTGTCGTTCCCGGCTGTAGGCACCTTAATGTAACCGGATGTGGGCACCCATGTGCGTGCTTTTGACTTACAAATTGTGAAATATGGTCGTTTAAAACAACAAAACATATTTTATTAGTTTTTATGTATTTTTAGGCATTTTCAGGCATTTTTAGCCATGTCAACCACGGAATAGTCAATCCATCTAAAATAAATGCATTTTAAGGCGATGGTTAAAGCCATTTAGGATTGCTTAGTATATACGAAATCCATACAATCGACTCACCGATAATATAGACCTCCTCGCAGCTTCTGTATCCATACAGAAGATGCCTAGATTTCACAATACATAACTGAGATGGGATTAAAGTATTGAAGTTTTAAGATTATTTCTTTCAAAAAACCACTTCCCATTCTTAAAAAAATTATTATAATTATTATTAAAATGTTACACTGCTTTGCACGAAAATCGGCCCCAATATCATTTATGCAAATTCTTATGTAAAATGACCTCCTGAATCCGAATATGATGCCCATTTTGTCCCATCATCTACCTTTTTTTTCGGGACGATCCCCTATTTTTATCATTCTTCGGCAATTCTATGACTATAAATTTTATTTGGAGCGGGGGATAGGATTCTTTTAACTGCTAAATATCTTCTGAGGGACTACAGAGGAGAAAAATTGTAAAACATGAAAGAACATTTGTAGAGAGGGTAAAAGTTAGCAGGGTGTTCACCAGTGAGATTAGAAATAACATTTATTTATTTTATTAATCTATTATTATTATTATTATTTATGATATTAGTACGGAGGACTACTAGTTTCGATCTACGAATAAAACGTTATCGCAAGTTTTACGATGGTTGGACATTCAGCGAAATTGAAAATTTATCGAAAATATATATGAATAATTTGAAAGAGATGTTATAATTTGAATAAATAAATAAATAAATAAATAAATAAAATAAATAATAGTCCTCCGTAATAAACTAAATTCTGCTTTTGCCAGAATTTCATCATTTTTTTTTTTTTTTTTTTTTTTTTTTTTTTTGAAAGAAATGGGGAAAAAAAAAATTAGTAATAATCAGTATTGAAACGTATAATATCGAAAAAGTTGAAGAAGTCCTTTTTCAGATAAAAATACATAATTTATTTTAATTTTTAATTGTTGCCAAAAAAGTTCAGGAGTTGATTTTAATTTTTTTTTTTTTTTTTGTTCTTTTAATGAAAAGAAATTTAAGCGTAAATAGTAAAATTGATATAAAACTTTGTGAATATTTAAAATTGCTGAGTAAATTTTGACGTCATTATAAGTTTTTTTTTTTTAAACTTCTTTTCTGTTTTTAAGTATTAAAAAATTCTTTTTCCACCCTCCAAATCAAATTCATGGACATACAATTACTGAACAGGGATAAAAGTAACGGAAGGGGGTGGTGTCCCAAAAACGCGGTGGGTTATTGGTAAAAATGGGGGTCATATTCGGATTCAGGACGTCATTTTACATAAGAAGGTATCAGGTCTCGTACTTTTTTTTTCAGCGCAGTGTTATCAGTATTTTTGGCATAGTTATGCTTATAATTACAAAACTTTTAATGTTAAAAAGCTTATTGTTCGCCATTTCATATATTTACATCTCATATAAAAACTTAAACTTTCATTAAATTCCAGCTAACCATCACGGAAATATTGGGCGTGCAAGATTGTATAACGACGGAAAATCAGATGTGATATATTTATAAAAAGTAAATAAATAAATGAAATATATATAATTATTTTAATGTCTGTAATAGAAAGTCCCTTAACCTCTCTTCACCTGTCACAATTTACAAATTTTTATTTTTATTTTTTTAATTTATTTATTTATTTATTTATTTACTTTTTTTTTTTGTAAATAAAGTTATGATTTTTTTTTCTGATATTATCTTTTTTCATAGGTGCCTAACCCCATAAATATATATATTTACATGTGTGTCTGTGTGGTTGTGTAGAATGTTTTAAAAAAAAGATGTTTACTAACAATTATTTTTGCAATATAGAATGTTTTAAAACTGTTATTTTATTTTATTTATTTTATTTTATTTTATTTTATCTTTTTTTTTTTTTTTTTTTAACTTTTCAACAAAGTTGAAAAGTGCTTCAGACTTCGATTTGTCTATCAGCGCTCCAATTTCCGACAGTATTAATGGAATTCCTAGAAACTGATATATGTCAATCACGTTCATTATGGGATTTTCCCTATTGAAAAAATGGGTAAATACCTCCACTGGTTTGTGGACCAGGAGACCCGGAAGAATTCTAAAGCATTGAATTCTATGAAATGTATTTTTATTAACCAGATTTTAATAAACTTATTTTGTACAAATAATAATTAAATTTACATTCATTATTCATATGCTCAAAAATTATATATATATATATATATATACGTGTGTATAATCTGGTGTGGCACTTTCTTTTACCCTGAAATTCAATATCTATAAGGCTGATTGGACATTAAGGGATGAGATAAAGAATACCGTTATACAAACCTTCGTTAAAAACAATTTGGAATAGAGTTTAGAAAAGCTTCATTTGCCAAATAATTCAGTAAGAGAACTCAAATATCTCTTATTAAATTTAAAAATTCATTTCAAATTCATCAAACAACTTTCATCCGCACCATTCCTAGAAACTTTTCAATTTTTATATGAGTTTTCAAGTAATAACCTTATATTAACTTCAAAATACAACATTTGAATTGGCCGAAATTATTTATTTTTAAGTTATTTTCATAATAGACACAGACAAAGATTATACATTAAAAACCTGACTTATTCTGAGAACCTTAATATTCACAGACAATAATCAAGAAACCTCAACACGTGTAAATATACAAAAAAAAAAAAAAAAAAAACGCTAACTATTTAGTTTAACAAATACTTTATTTACTACATGGTCATGATAAATTAATTTTAATTTCTGAGCAGTTTCCCTGAATATGGAAAACATTACAGTAAAGCAGTTCCACTTATTACATTCAGTAAAAAAGAATGTTTTCGTTTAATTATTGGCAGTTCTACACATCTTCTAAAAATTATGTACACATGATATTGTGTAGTTAAGTATAATTCTACATTAATAACTTGTAGCACAGCTTGAGATGCATTTCCATGAATTTTCAAGTATTATCCCACTATATTTTAGTTCTTTCGTATAATTTCTTTAGTTCTTCCCTATAAATGGACAGTAAAAGATTTCCATATCATATTCCACATAAAACATACTTTTGTGGTTATAAAAATATATATATTCATTCCATCTAGTTTAGTGCAGCATATAGATGCTAAACTCAATTTGCTTGCAATTTCCCCTATAGACGTAATATATTTGAGGATGTCCATGTACACGAACCATTTGCTTGATCCCACTGGAAAGTTTAGTGTAGCATGTCTATATGATGCAGATTTAGAATACCGAGTTATGATTTCCTTTTGCGATTTGTTCTTCAGATATGCTAATAACTTACACACAGACACACACAAAGACCAACTGCTAAAAACCTGCTTTTCTGATTCAGGAGACCTCAAAACGTGTAACTATAAGAAAAACTCACTTTCGAAAATTTGACACAAAAGCAGTACTTTCTCTACCATATATATTGTTAAGAGAAAGTAAAAAGTGTAATTGATATGAAGATTTGCAGCACCACACAAAAGCATTCAGATACATTAATGGTCATAATAAGAAATTGCTGCAATCGCATATTCATTTTCACTATGCGCTTTTAATACTTTCTAACAATGTTTAAATGTGATAATGATTTGAATTAATCTATCTGTCTCTCTTTATGCCTGTCTGTCTATCTGTCCGTTTGTCCGTCTCTAGTATTCTTTAGAATACTATCTCTATAGAATATCTTTAAAATTATATATGTTGTTCAAATAAACTATGTTCATATTATTATTATTATTATTTAAAATGTTATAAACACATTTGGTTTGTGTACAGGGACACCCAAAAGAATATCAATGGAATACGTTTTATGAGAAGCATTTTTAAAAATCATATATAAATAACTCTGTTCTGCACAGATTATAATGCATTTAACATTCATCACACACACTGGCCAACGAATTAGAAACCTGTAAGATTTTCTACAAAGGCTCGCTGGAGGCGAAGGTATCCAAAACATGATAAAAACCTTTGGGGAATGTTCTGCTTGTATGAAAGTGATCCCCTGGTGTTACCTGAGGATAAAAGCCACGTAGCACCTGAACATATTGATAGATTAAGTGCATCCCTCAATGTTACATTGTTGCTGCAAAATTAATGGACACTTTGTGCTCGATAATGCAACCATACATCATGGCAGAATCGTTCGAGATTAATTCAGTGAACATTAATCTGACTTCTAACAGTTTCACTACATGCCCAAAGATCGGATCTTAATCCAAAAGAAAATGTTTGGGACATGTTGGAAAGGAGTATCCGTCAGCAATCTCCTCTTCCATCCAATTTACAGGATCTTAAAGTCTGTGTAGACAATGTATGGTAAACTATGGTCATAAATGCACCCAAAAGCTTGTAGAATCGCTGCCCGCACGAATACTGTCTGTTATTCATGCAAAAGGAGGTCCAACATGCAAAAGAAGGTCCAATAAAATATCAATTTAAAGGTATCTAATTCATTGGCCAATGTGTGTGTGTGTGTATATATACATATATAATATGATATTTTTAGCCTTAAGCATTAGGCGACTACACTACAATATTCATATATATTAAGGGGACAAATGGACATCGGTGGAATTGCAGTTCCGTTTCTGTTAAGCGTTTTCATCACGTTCCAACAACTTCTAAAAATTATCAAATTCAGTTAGTCTATGTATATGTCTGTCTTTCTGGTATTCTGTCTGTCCACTCCATGACCACAAAGTAAATGAAGATTCAACAGTGTAACGAGTACATACATTTGAGAAGTTTTAATAATCAATTCAAATCTTGTGATTTTTGTTCTTGTTTAGTTTATGCACGAGGTAAAAATAATTAGTAATTTCTAAATAAATAATTTTGTATTCAAAATTTGTCTTTTTTGTATAAATATGAATACATTAAAAAAGTCTCGAATAATTTTGTTCGCACGCTAGAATCGGATGTCGGAAAACGACAAAATCGTTTTGTTTGAAAATGACTAAACACGTTACATCATAATGACTGAATACTTTGTCTGCATACATTTGGTTAATCAAACTTTTGTTATATCTATCCCTTTAGTTTTTTGCATCGACAGAAACTCATTCCAATTAACATAACGAATTTACCTTGATCACACGGAGGCATCCTTCTAACACGGAATGTGATTTTCTTCGCTCTTACAATCATGCGAGATCATGTTCCTCCAGTTTCACTCTTGCACAATGTCAATTTAGTTCTAATAATAATTTGGCTACGTGTAAAGTAAAAATTTAATTTGGTTTTGAAATTGGTATAATATTTATGAGTTTCAAATTTTAAAGGTGAATAAGAAAAGAAATAAAAGTGCAGAAATTTTGTATGGGTTTGCTAGTAGTATATATTTAAACATTAAAAGGGCATAAAAATAATTAATTACATATTTGTATTTAATGTAATCCATGTGATTAATTACATTTTCATAAAATAGTATGTATTTATAAACGATAAATTTTGTCGGCAATATTACAGTGCGTTGCATGAATATAAACGCACCTTACCTTTATGAATTAGAATGGTATAGAAGTGTAATAAAAAAAATATGAATGTGTGACACTTGATGCAAACTATATGTGTATGATTCAAAAAATGAAAATACGAATCAAAACAATGAAAGACCAATATGATTCTTTAGAAAATAATTTTATTGAATTTATGGCAAAAATACATGTTGCATGAATTTAAACGCACATGTAAAAAATAAATAACTGAGTAACAAATACTGTATCTAATACTTTGTAAAGCCGCCATGGGTTCTAGAACAGCCAGTAAACGCCTTGGCATTGACTGATATAGTGGCATGAGGTCATCCAAGCTGATTGTCTTCCAAGCTAATAAAATGGGCCCATTTTAGTTCACCTTTCGTGTTAAACTGCCTTTCGTTTACGTAAAAACGGCGAACCAGAATACCCCATACGTTCTCCATTATGTTTAAATCATGGCTTTTTGAGGGCCAATCCAGAACTTTAATTTTATTGTCACGGAACCATTTTTTTACGATATGTGTTGTATGTACAGTTGCACAATCTTGCTGAAAAATATAATTTCTTCCAGCTTTCTTGACTGGTTCACGGCGGAGGTTCCTTGAGAGCATCTGGACATAATCTACAGAGTTCATAATGTTCTCCGCGAACTCTAATTTGAAAGCTTAAAACCTATGGCTGCAACACCATGACAGACCCACCTCCAGATTGATGTTTTGAACAACACATTCCTTCGGTTCTTGAATCGTGCCAGTAGCTATGAAATCCATCCGGGCCATCGAGATTAAACTTTTTTTTATCTGAGAAGATGACTTTTTCGCAATTTAGTCGATCCAGAATCCATTTTCTTGCCCATTCCAATCGCATATCTTTGAGCTTTTGAGTGAGGGGTGGTCTTGACTTCATTTTCTTAAATTTAATTAATGTTGCAGCTTTGATAGTTCTCCATAGGGTTGTCCGATGAACACCCAGCTTGTATTGGGCCTTTATCTTCGCACAAGAAATATTCTTATACTTTACAGCGTTGCAAATTCTACGTTTGTCGTAACTGGTGAGCTTTCCTGTTCGCTTCTTATTCGCTTTTTCCCATAATTTGCTCATTTTTTATATAATTTAACACAACACTCACACTTCTTCCAATTCGGCGCCCAGTTTCACGATTGCTAAAGCCTTTGCCACGCATAAAGTCGATTTTTATCCTCTCGTCTACTGCCAAAGTTTTCCCTCTTGCCATCCTGAACAAACTCCGTAAGTTTTGCACTCAAGCATTAAAACTGTTTTTAGAGATCTTCAGCAACACGACTATGAGTGTTTTAATTTAATTCCTGTGGCTCTGTTGAATTTTAAACGCAAAATACAGAGTGCGTTTAATTTCGCGCAACAAACGAAAAACAGTGAAAAATAAGAAAATGCAACACTCATTTACATAAGCTTGCATGAGCTTGCATGAGCCTAAACATACGTGCTCAAAGCACCTTATTCAGTTGTTAGTCATATGTAATAACTGTAAGTTATAGTCCTTCTTTTAAAAATTTAAAAATTCTATTTCTGGCTATTGGAAAAGGTGCGCTTATATTCGTGCAACGCACTGTATGTTTGACAAAATGTGAACAAGAAGAACTTTCAAATAAAAAAAATTTCACTCATTGCAACGGAAGGTTTAAAAATATAATCAAAATTAGTTGTAGTTAAATGTTGCTGAGAAAACAATTTCTAATGTGCTCTTTCAATATTAGTGAAGGAACATAACATCAATGAAATGCTATATATTAAACTTTTTAAAAACTTTTTTTTAATAAAATTATTAAAATTAAAAGGTTGGAATTTTGTAAAACTATTTTTAACACCATTCAATAAAAATTGATAAAAATAGATGTTATTAATTCATCTATTTTTCGAGTAGCTATTTTTTCTATAATATTAAAAAAAGTTCTTCATCATAAAATTTCTAAAAGCTGTGAAGAAATATGCTTTTGTTTATCTATTCAGTATATATATATATATATATTAATTAAAAATTATAATTAACTCTTTCGTATTACTAAATTTTTTTTTTAAATTTTTTATACATCTGGATATTTTAGTGATATAAATATTGGAGGTTGCAAATGAATTCGCACTCTTTGCCACTATTTTCATACTGTAATGACTTATAATGATTTTCTACAATTTAATAAAAAAAAAAATTCACTTTCAAAGATTGTTGTGAATTGCGCTTTATCACAACAGAAGGTATTTACGCCTTACAATCCACAGAACGTGTATTTTAATTTAGCATATTTTTTCAAAAAATCTGTAACATCTGATAAAATTTAAAAAAAAATATTCATAAGGCATACGTCTCGGATACAATATTTTATATTAAAAATAATTCGTACTAATAAAAGAATTCATAAAATGTGTTTCCCTGTACCATAGAACCTACCAGTAGTCGAGAGATCCTGCTTCCGAAAGTGATTAACGGAATCTCCCTAGTTCGATTTTTCCACTCGTGCTCATCGGACTAGCCCTCTAGGAATTCTCAGCGGATCCAACTTAATTTTTACGACTACACCATCGGTATATTTATACATTAATTTATTACTTTAATTGATCGTGAAAATATATTAAAAAAGATTATTAAAAAAAATTCTGCTTCTGGAAAATACAGATAGTAACCGTGTTTCATTGGTTTTCTTCGAAACCCACGTAAATATGGGATACCTTACATAAGAAAAAAACTCACACTAGACATCCCTCGCAAACTTATAACACTTCTGTTATTAATCAGCCTCAGCACCCACATCTAAACATGTGAATGTATTAATTTTAAAGGACAATCACGAAGACTAAATATACTTAACAATTCTATTTTAATATATGTTTAATCGGTGTATGTATATCTTTAATAAACTCAAACTTCTTCATTATCCATTTTTGTTCATACTCACAATCATTTTATAAAACGCTAAAGATAATATTACGTCTGCTTTCTTTCTTTTTTTTTTTTTTTTTTTTTTTTTTTTTGTACTAAATTTTCATGTCTCACTATCTTAAGTTGGTTGAATATTACTCTATCATAATCGTCTTTCAGACACTACATACTACTATATCAACATAGATAGGAAGAAACTGCACTTAGATTATTATTGGAACATAGTGTGATTAAAAGGTGAAGGCAAAGGGAAAGCTGCGAATGATGAGTTTATTATTCATATGATAAGATGAAAAACCCTAAAATAAAAAAATGACTAAATAAATTATTAAATAAATTGTTAAATTAGTTATTATTAAAAAGGTAACGAGTCGGAATTCTACTTTTATACCACGACAATTAAAAATTTCGAAAAAGAAAATTGGCAACACCAATTCTTCATTTGAGTTGAAATCCTAGAAACGATGATCACTGGTTATGAAAGGAACCAACTGATTTTAAAACAAATTTTATACAATTTTATATTTTTCTAGACTTAATTTAAATATTTATGTATAAATGAATATATATATATACAAAATCAAAAAGAAATTAAATGTTACATTAGTCCAAATCATTATACTAAAATAATTTTCGGGAAAAAAATTCAATTAAAAGATAACTTCTGCAGATGACATTTGGGATAATTTTAATAATTTTAAGAAATTTGTAAAAATAGAAAAAAAATCATTAATATTTTATGAAGCAATTTCCAAAATTCTGAAATTGAAATAAGTATATTTAAAAAATTCTAATGAATTTGAATTCTAATAACTTGTTTTCTCCTTAAAATGATAATAAAAAAAAATAATAAATAAATAAATAAATAAATAAAATAAAATAAAATAAAAGTCTAACGAAAAATATATTTTCCACTTTAACAACAGTCGAAATATAAATGAGAATTTAATGAATAAAAGCAAATTATTATAAAAAATTGTTTCCAAGAAAATTTTGATAATGTTCACTTTATAACGTACCATACATTATATGATAATTTTAACATAATATCAATAATGAGATGAATTTATGCTCTTCCCTTGAATTATAAGTAATACCAGAAAGTTCGGACATTTTGTTAATTGAAATTATTTTCGACGAACTTTGTTTGATAATATCAAGTTTCAAGTTGAAATTTAAAATATTACTTGAAATTTCCGGCAATAGTTTGAATGTACTACTTAACGAAACTCTAGCGCGACCTAATCGATAAAATGATAAATTTAAGTAGAGTGATAAAAAAATTAAAAATATATTTTACATAAACGCATATATCACACTGAATATAAACTGAAAATTTTAATAACTGTATGTATTAAAGTTCTTTGTGTATGTATACACGGAAGACTAGCAGGCTACGCCCGCTTCGCTGGTCCCTATTTTTAAATGAATCACTATAATTAATGAATTCTCAAAATTGCATTAAATTTTATAATGTGTAAAAAAGAGAAAAAAAAAAAAAAAATGATAAGGAAAATTTCGCACCGGGTTCCCACTGCTTTCGGCAGAGCAGGCCATTGTGCGCTGCGCGCGCGCATTTATGTTCGACACTCTTAATAAATCACTATATTATCGAAAGGGATAAAATATAAAATGAAATATACATATACATATTCTCTCATTTTTAGGAGTATTCGGTCCGGACCCCCACTGCCTGCGGCAGCTTATACCTGCGTGCACGGTGCGATTGTTCCATCGCCAGTCGTTCCCACTCCTCTTAATAATTCTATACTTTCGAAGATATCCTCAGTCGATTTATCGGGCCTTAAAACTTAGTAATACTAATTTTCAACGATCTAACTCTTATTTCTATTATTTTCCCCCTTCGACCCACCTTCCCGTCTATTCTAATAATTTTACAAATTCGAATACCTCAACCGATTACCATTCGATATCTCAATCTATTTGTAGGTATCAAAAACCTCTATGCACCAGTTTTTAACGATATAACGCTATTTTTATTTTTTCCCCTCTGCCCCCCCCCCTTCCCGCCCTTCCTAATAATTTTACAAATTCGAAAATATCCACAATCGTTTTGTAGGTATCAAAAACCTCCCAATAGTTTTACAAATTCGAAAATAACCGCAATCGAATTGTAGGTATCGAAAACCTCTATGTACCAATTTTGAACGATCTAACTCTATTTTTATTTTTTTGCCCCTCCACCCCTTCCCCCTTCTCCCTTCCCGCCCATCCTAATAACTTTACACATTCGAAAATATCCCCATTCGACTTGCAGACCTCTAAAACCTATCTGTACCAATTTTTTACGGCCTATTTGTATTTATATTTGTTTTTGGCTTATAAATATAGATATAGGTAGATATATATGTAGACAAATAGACATAATAGGAGGTTAAAACGGGCGGTTGCTCTTCTCCATAAACGTATCTGGTTATTCAGCGAGTTATATATAGGGTAGACCCGTGTACCTAGGGCCGCTTTTATTCAATGCCCAAAAACAGAGCCCTTGACATGTTTAAAATTATCAAACTGATATAAACATATCTTTAGGACTAATTACTTCCAATTGGGATTAATATAAATACCTAAAATTATAAAGTCCTACAAATAGATGGTTTTGAAAAAAACGTCACTTGTGGCCCTAGGTACAACACCCTCATTGTACCTGGGGCCAGACCTCATTGTACCTAGGGCCATCCTCAAATTTAGATTTCGCTTTGTGATGAATAGAAAGCAAGCATATAAACATGTATTTTATAAAAGAAACAATATCAAGTAATATATTTGTTTATCATATTATAATTATCATGTTGTTGCCTTAATTTGAAACACGAATTTTTTCACTCTTTTTTATTTCTTTGGGATATTCTAACAGAATGTTTTTTTTTTTTCCTTCAATTTCTTTTTTTTTTTTTTTCTGGAGTGTCTCTTGGTTTTCTAGATCTCTCTGGTTTTCGGTCACATCTTTTCTTTGATGTGGGAAGTTTTGCTTTACGTAAAGGTTTCGCTTGGGTTCGTACATGACGCACAGAAAGATGTTAGATGTTGAAGGTTTCGAGATTTCAACAGGACACGAAACAGAGACATCCAATTCTATCATTGTTAATTCACTTTCTTCCTGGAAAATCTTTTATTTTATTTATTTTTTTTTTATTTTTTTTTTTTTTTATGGACGGATCTTGTCTTTCAGTCGTATTTGAACTTTTCAATATTCATCCTCAGTGAATGTGTTCTGATTCATTGGCCATATACCGGATACACGAAAGCCTGATAGAATTTTTAGAAGAGTAAAGGCCAACGGATAGGACTCGTCAACATTTTCAGCAACGTCATATATAGTGATTGGTTTAGCAGGGTTTGCCAGCATCCAATTACTAGAGGTTGCACTGTGTTTCTTAACACTTTCGCGACCGCTGGGAGCTGACGTAGATTCACGTCATTTGAAAATATGAGAAAATATGAAACTCCACCACTGACGTTTCTTTTGCAATTTGTATGTTATTTGTTTCTAAAAAATATACACAAAATTCATAATTGTACAATCAGTATACTATGGATGCAAATACTTTGATTAGAGAGAGTATGATTATGATGCATATCCATTTGTACTATTAATGTGAATACGGAAAATTTTGTTTTGAAAAATTGGAAAAACGTCCGCAGGCGGACCGTACTGTCAAAAAGACAAACATATGCGGTCACGAAAGTGTTAAAAGGTCCAAACACACTGGCCCTAGGTACAAGTTTTGGTAACTTTATTCAAAATGCTTTGCACTAAAAAATCCACATACAGAGAGGACTAATTAAATATCTCATTTTTTGCTCAATATGAAGAGCAAAATTATACACTAGAAATAAAAGAAAAATATTTGGTTTTTCCTTTATAAAATAGCAAAAGAGATGAGCTGCAAAATTTTACTTCAAACAATGTAAATTAGTTTTCTACATGTAACTTGTCAAAACTATCTCCTCAAAAGTTCCAAAGTAGTTGTAAAAGTAGCAATTGCTGTTGTTACTCGTCCAATTGAGTATTAAAACTTAAAATTAAATGTCATTCAAATAAATTGGGGTGGTCCTAGGTACATGATGGCCCTATGTACATGGGTCTCTCCTGTATAGGATAAAGGGCCTTATTTCTGTTCCCTAAAACCTTTAGGCCCTTGGTAGCAATATTATTTCCTAAAAACCTACCGATTTTGGATGTTATATTCACTAACTATCCACATATATCTACATATAAACAAATTGACTGCAAAAATATTTTTACCAAGTCCAAAAACTAGGTTTCAAAAGTTACCTGTATCTCGCAGAAGTAAAAATGGGGTCTCAGTTTCATCCTCCTGAAAAAAAAAAAAAAAATCTAATAAAACGAGATTTTACTTATGAATGAAGATTTATTTCAAAACGAATAAAACTACAAAGATCTGCACTATTCAATTGCAGAATATCTGGATTAAATATTAGGCATTTAAGCATTAGTAACATACAGTTTGGGACCAAAACAAAAAAAAAGGTACTGGGATATTTTCTATTTCTCTTTCTGCAACTGCCATTTGTATTGTATTAAAAGCAAATTTTCGACTAAATTTTATAACGTGGCTCTCCCTGTACAATTTGGAATTGAGCTAAGAGTTAAAAATAAAATTCAATTGTTGGAAAATTGTAATTTTAGAACGTATTTCTATAATTGATATTTTATGCACCAAAGTTAACCAACTGTCTTAAAAATAACTTTTCTCCCTCTGCTCCGGTGGCAATCTACACGGATGGTTCCAAGACAGATACCGGGGTTGCAGCCGCATTTTGCGTGCTGGAACAGGGTGTCGCAGGCCATCAGTGGGCTTGCAGGCTCGAGGACTTTAATACGGTATTTCAAGCAGAGATCCACGCGATCGCTGAGGCCATACAATGGGCCAGTGTCGCATACTCTAATCAAAGCGTCAATATTTAAAGCGACAGTCTCTCGGGCCTTCAGGCAATAGCTCGACATCGAAGCAGACATCCGCAAATTCAGCGCATTAAAAAACTCCTAATGAATCTCGACTTAACTTGCACCCTGGCACACGTTTCTGCCCACAGGGGTGTCGTAGGCAATGAAATAGCTGATTCCCTAGCAAAAGAAGCCACTAACTTCCCCACAAAATGTTCTTCAATTCCCGCTCCTCCCTCCTACATCAAAAGTAAAATTCAAAACTTAATGAATCTCAAATGGCAAGACCTGTGGGATAGTTCAGAGAAGGGGAGACATACCTTCTCGCTGATTCCACGGGCCCGCACTAACTCTTGGACTTTAACTCCCCCTATTACCGCATTCCTAACAGGCCATGGGCCCTTCCCTTCCTATCTATATAAGTTTCATTGCCGACGCTCACCCTTGTGTCCATGTGGAGAGGAGGGTACTCCACTACATTATTATTTCCACTGCCCCCTAACAGAAAATTATCATTTAAGAAATCCCTCCCCTAGACCAATTAATTGGCTAGACGAAATTCTAACAAGAAAACCGCTAATAAATAAACTAAATTGCATCTTCTCCTACTTAATGAACATTTCAAACCTAACAGATTAATATCAAATTCTACTAATTATAATAATAATTCTCTAGTCAAAATTAAATAACCTTAAGTTTCTTCACCTGTTATCTTCCTCTGTGGTCGTCCGAGTTGCTGCTGAAGATATCCTCATGTAATATCAGTTCTAGATTCCAAACGTCCTGAAGTTGCAGATTACTCAGAAACTTCACCAGTACCCCGCTAACCATCCTAACGTCACCAGCAATCAAGGACCGACTTGAGCCCCAACGAGAATCTATCTACTTACAGATTCTTCCCATGATGTTCAGCAATTAATGCTGATTAAATCCATTCATACGCATGAACTGTTTCTACTAAAGGAACTGCCATTCTCAACCTCAGAATCTGCGTCATCAATTATCAACTGGTTTCGACTCTACAATAACAACTATCGTCAGCATGTCATTTGTCGCGTGGTGCCGGCTGGGCCCGGCATGCCGACCAAATACTTTATGTACATAAATATCTGTAAATACTCATCGCCCTCTGTCGCTGGTTGGCTAAGCCAGGCGATGCATGATGTAATTTTTTTTTTTTCTCAATAAATGTCGGAGCAGCCCACGTGGATTATCCTAGAAGCGCTCAACACCGCTCCTCGAGCGGTGAGCGGGGGCTGCTCCCTGTTAAATTGATATTTTATACAAAATTCCAATAATGAGCCGTGTATGTGTAATATAAAATGGATTGAAATGTATAAAAACATTCTGGAAATTTTTAATCTATCTATACGTAAGAAGTATGTTATACAAATATTTTTATATTTATTTTTAATAACTTTTTAAAACATGCCTTAATGGTATTATTTTATTTTGTTTATTTTATTTATTTATTTATTTATTTTCAAGGAATGATCCTTCTAAGAAAATGCATAATTTGCAGAGAAATTAGCAGAAATTATAAAAAACTCTAAACATATTTCTAAATAAACGGGAAGAGTTAAAGAATATAAAAGGAAAAATAAAACGAAATGTAGGTCAAGGCATCTTGTAATTAAAGAAAAAAAAAACTACCTAATACTGCTGCTTCAATTTCAACTTGTGTTTTATAATTCGAGTAAAGGGATAAGTTTAGTTTAATTAAATCTATTCTTTTTTAATTTTCAGATGTGTTTCTCAACGTAATTTAAAAAAAAAATCCTCTTTGTTTACCGCAAAGGAAGAATTAATTAGATATCATTTACTTTTTTTTTTGGTAAATCCAATTATGCTACTTTTTCATAAAATTTATTTCATAAATGACATTTTTAATATTGCTTTCTCATTAATACTTTTCAATGTTTTTCCGTTTCATGCTTTTATAAAGGTAAGTGTGCATTTAATTAAAATGTAATTTAATGTAGAATGAAAGCTGCCTAGTATGATCAGTACTTGGGTAAAATTTGAATTTATAAATAACCGTCTAATCATTCTTTAAAATGTCTGGTGCGACAATCACAACACTTTCTCTTACTCTGCAAATAACTCAGTAGAAAATATCGTAAACTATCGATCTCGTAACTGAAGGATTGCGTATTCGATACTTCAGTCGGCTAAAAATTGTCGCGTAAATGTATTGTAGCTGGTGCACGTAAACTCTGTCCTCCCTGTAATAGCTTCAACGTTACGTCAAATTAATACACATAGGTTTTTCGATGCGGGAGATCCACCCCTATTCAAATCAAAACTATATTTGTATATCATTGGAACACTCCTGACTTGCCTTGGCATTACCATCTTGGTGACTGCCTAAGTTTGACTCCTATATTAAATCACAAACCGTCACTAAATGCCAGATACATGTAGCTCTTGTGTGATGTTAAAGAGATACTTCACTCATTTGACCGACAGTTTAACCCCCTGTTATTCAATGTAAAAATTTGTTTTTTAGATTGATCATTACCAAAAGTATTTTTTTTTTCATTTATTTATGTTTTTTTTAATTTATTTATTTATTATTTTTTTTTTTTCGTTTTCACATTTAAAAAATTCACAAAAGTTTGTAAGTATGTAAGTTTTCACTCTTCTCTTTCGGTTTCACGCACTCGAATTTGTGCTGAGTTTTCCACGGAGTATTAGGTTGGTAGAGATAAAGTTACTAGTTGAATCTGGTGTTAGCTAGCGACTGTCTCAGAGAAAGTATAAGATTAAAATTTCGGAGTTATTAAAGGTCACTGCAAGTTTTTTTTTATTTTTTTATTTTTTTTTATTTTTTTTTTTAAAATAACATATCATATTATACAATGACAGTAATATAAACTCAAAATAATTAAAAAAAAATTCAGGATAAAGAATAAAAACTATGAACTGCTAAAATTAAAATCTTCAAATTCGGTCATTATAGTTTAGAAAAAGATCAATATAAAAACACTAAGATTATTGCAAATCTCATATAATTATGTCATGCTCTAATTCATTTAATTAGATTTTGTTTTTAGAGAAACTCTCTAGGTACCAGAATCACTCAGCATAAACTTATGTCCTTGAAAAAAAAAAGCGTGAAATGTATTTTCAGATAGATATCTAGAAACATTTAAAAAAATATAATAATAATAATTTAATAGGAAAGATATTTAGTTTATAAGATACATATTAAATACATTTTTATAAGATAATACATTTAGTTTATAAAATATTTTGTTACTTTTTTTTTTTTTTCGGATTAAATTTTTTTTAGCTCCGCATCATACTACAGGTATGTGGAATTTTGGTATTCCTTAAAATTTTTTACCTGGGCTTTTTAAACTATTTTGACACATATTTTAAAGTGTGAAAAATCCAAAAATCACAAAATTAAACATATATGTCTGTAGGGTGTCGGATAGTTAGTTATTTTAATTTTTAATCTCTTAATGTGTCAGTTTGTTTAGTTTATACGATATCTCAATAAAAAATTATTAGAAAGAAGTCCAACAATTTTTAAATATTGCTTATGAAACAAGTTAGAACCCTACTTGTTTTCGCCATTCTAATTTGAAAGTTTCGTATGTTGTTGTAAATTTACAATTTTCTAAATTTTGGAAAAATAGAGAATATTTTCGTATAACCTTGTATTACGAGAATTGTTTTCATCATAAAGACACTGGACCTGTTTTGAGATATCATTAATGATACCGACAAGAATACTATTGACTATGAATATTATATTTTAAAAATTTTATAAGTTATGCAATATTTACTATTTTCTAAATGTTGAAGAACAGGGGAATATTTCACATGAATCTGTATTAGGAGGAACATTTCCAGCGTAAAAGTGTTGGTCAGGTTTTAAAATATCGCATTTATGATGCTGGCATGAGCATCCTTATAAACATTCGACTTTGAAAAGTTTTTAAGATAATATAATTTGATATGATTTTCTTAATATGGAAGAATAGGTAATATTTACTATAAACTTGCAATGCAGTTTTACACTGAGAAAAAATTCTGTAATTGACATCTAGAATCTAAATTGTGGCTCTAGAAAAAATAGTTTCATGTCATCCTTATAAATTCTAGTCACATTGTAAAGCGAGTTCTAGAAGCCCCTATTAGAATTCTAGAGCTTTTGCCTATATTCTCGAGGGCAAAGTTATTTAAAAATCTCTGCAAATAAATGAGACTACAAGAGGCAAACTGGAACTATAATCTTGGTTTATTACCAAACTCTAGAACATCAAGCGAGAATTTCAATATAAATGATTCAGAATATTTAGAGTATTCATAATATTGTTTCACCATTTAGAAATGTGTACACTAGAAATTTTCGATAATTTCGTCTATTCAGTTTATTGGCGTGCCTTATGCGCATAGCTCGTAAATCTATATTTCTAGTTAAGGGATTTAGAAAATGACCACTTTTTCATTCTAGAGAAAGGCGGTATATTTTTTATTCTCAGTGTAATGGATTGGAAATAATATGGAAATCCATGAAAACTGAAATATGAAATTGAACCTGGTAATAGTACACAGCAAATTATAATAAGGTTAATATATCGAAGTTGTGGAAGAGAAACCTGGTGATTGGGGAATTTTATTCTGCAACCGAGCTGAATGATCGATTGACTTAATTTATTTTAACATGAATTTATTATGAGATACAGCAGAAATGTATGAGACCAAATATATGATTTGAAAGTCCACGTATGCCACCACTAGTTTAATTCACTTTCCAAAAAATAATTTTATATTTAATAAATTTTAAACAATTATATAGATAAATAATATTTTAAAGTAAATTACTAATTATTACATCAATCTTTTCAGCTGTATAAAATTTTGAAATATTGGAACTATTGAGTACCGTATTTTTTTTTTTTTTTTTTTTTTTTTTTTTTTTTAATTTTATTATTAAAAAATTATGTTTAATTATATTATGACAATCATATAAACTCTCAAAAAATCTAAAATTTCAAATCACAGAAAAAAAAAATTGTACTCAAATTCTCTAATTAATGTAATATAGTCCTTGAAAAAAAATTATAAAAAGTATCAAACCTAGTACTAAAATATAAGGAGTCTTGAGCGATTATTATATGCTTTAATCATTGTTTTGAATTAGACAATCTCTTTACTAGAGACACTCAGTACAAAATTTTATTCTTGAAAAAAAAAAAAAATTATAAAGCGTGTTTTCATTAAATACGCTTATAAAAGTTTTAAAACATTGATTTAACATATAAATATTTTGTTGTTTGTTAAATAAAAGACCATATTTAAGAGATTCACCACGTAATACGTTTCCTTTTACGTTATGATGAAAATGTTGCAATAAATTAAATAAACTTCACAGTTTTCTTCGGCGTAGCGACTATATTATTATTATTAGTGTTTTTTATTTAGATTCTATTATAGTACAATCCTATATTTATAAACTTATACATTTCATTTTAATATAATGAAACTTAGGAAATTTGTACTTCTTAAGAAATGTTTATAATTTTCAACAATGTGCGTGATAACATTTTTTAGATAATAGTACCTTGAAGCCCCTAATTAAACAAAATGATAAATGAAAGCTGTAGATTGTGAACAAGAAATGACAAAGAATGCAAAACTACACAATTTACTTTAAGGTTCAATAAGTGTGTTGAGGAAAACTGAACTATCTTCAGATGCTAAATATTCAACTACACTTTAAGTAACGAATAAATGTGTGGAATATATCTGAGCCTAAAAGAGTAGCTACAAAAGAACTTTACTGATATAAGTAATATAGCACTTTTTGGCTTGAATTAACTCCAAGTGTCATTAACATACTTGAAGAAAATCACTCATGAAATTCTGCAGCAACTCGCCAAGGAAAAAGCTGTAGTCAAACTCTCTGGAGTTAATCTCTCTGGAACTCAACTTTGACAATGAATTCTCTAGAAATTAAACTCTAAACTCAACTTAACTTACTTATCTTGAAAGTCTCGCTCTTTATATTGGTCATTACTGTAATATTACTTTAAGTATCTTCCTTAAGAAACTTCGAATAACAAATTTCCTTAAAAATGTATTTCGACCAACCATACACAAAAACTTCACCGGAAGCTAGACTTCGAAATTCCACTGTAATTACCATAGCAACATTATTTATTCCAACTAATACCTTACATCAAACGTCAGAAACATTCAAACTAAGTAAATCATTCTGAAAATTTTCTCAGCGTACCCAATTCCTGTGAAAATATGTCAGCAAGCGCTCACAACTTTTTCACGTTAATAATATCTTTTACAAATAATATTTAAAGGAATTATTCTGATTGTTTTTATGTTCATGTTTAATGCGTTAAATACTTTCTTGAAAATTAAATGTTCCATATTAAAAAAATATATATAAATATTTTTAAAAGAAAGTAGAAAAATAAATTATATTTCATATATTTACCTATAGTCAGGTAAATTTAACACACACACACACACACACACAAAAAAAAAAAAAAAAGTGACATCTTGTAATTTCTATTACATAATTTTCATTTAATTTCGACTGTATTTATGAGTTCTCTGTCATTATAAAATATTTTTAATAGTTAATTAATTCTAATGGCATTTTTTGAATTTCAGGCTTAATTAATGATGGAAAAAAAATTGCTTTTTTTATATGCAAGCAAAAGCTTCTATTCCATGCGAATATAATTATAATTGTTTATTTAATTAATTGATATTTAAGCACTCCTAGTTTAAATGGAAAAGGTATAGTTACATGAACAAAAGCAATTGCTCTGAATAAAACTGTGTTTGAAACTGTAATATAATTAGAAATTACGTCATGGAAAAAAATATTATTAGAGTCATTACAATAATTTTCTTACTAAAAAAAAATAACAATAAATAATAATAATAATAATATACTTTTAAAAAATTAAAGAACACACTTTTATTGAAATGTAAACTAATAAATAATTTAGAATTAAACAAAAAACGTTTTTAAAAAAATCCCCCATGACTGGGTTCGAACGTTAGACCTTTAGGTTCGTAGCCCGGAGCTTTACCTCACAGCCACAGCGTTCACGTAGGGAAAGTCTTTTTTTTTACAATATACATTTTTGTTTGCTCCCAGAGCGGTTACAAACATACATGCAAACGTACATAAAAGTCAAGCTAATAAAAGCGTGTTAAAAATAATAAATTTAAAAATAATAGCATGTACTTATTGTTATGATAAAAGTACAAAATAACATATAGTGCATTTTTCAGAAATTATTTAACACATTCGCGACCGCTGACGTGAATTCACGTCATTTCAACTTCTATAGCTAGTTGCCGCTGATGCAAATTAACGTCTTTTCAGATTCTATTCCTGGTTACCGCTGACGTAAATTCACGTCATTTTAAGAATTTCTATGGAAACTTCAGTTTTATTTCGATAGCATTATTAGAGTATCAATTCTTTGATAGTATTATAGGTTCGATCTAATATTATATAACTAATCTTCATTCCAAGCTTCAGGTAATTACAAGAGTAACATACATTCAACTTTTATCCACGTTTAAACATCAAAAGTTTGCGGAAACTAGCTTTAGTTTAGATAATATTCTCCGGCAATCAGTTTTGAAAAGGCAAAAGTATGCCGGTCGCGAAATTGTTAATAATGAAAAGAGAAAGTGAGGCTTTGTAAAACTTTATCATTTATGTTTCCCTTTTATTTTAATCTCTTATAAATTAAAAAATAATACTATGAAAATCAATAGTTTATAAACGTCAAGATGTCTTATTCAATTTTTTATTAGATTATTTATAAAATACCTGTTAAGTTACCCAACTGACTATTAACGACTAAAACATTTCCATTTTAAATTAATCAGTCTTATTTTCCAATACGTACTGATAATAATCTCTAATATTAATCGTTTGATGCATACTAAGCACTCAAATAACTGTTTTTCAACAAGATGATGAACTGATAAACACCATAATAAAATGATATTTAATAATCCGAAAAGGTTTCCAAACGTTTATCAATTCCTTTCCCTGACAAACTATAATCTAGTCTCTTTGAAAACGTTGCAATAGAAAATTTGTACTTCATCACATTTACTATTTTTTCCTAAACAGATGAGAAATGTTACAAAAGTAAGTTTTCCGTGCTTTTTACAGACAAGCTTTCCTACCAACAAAATCAGATAACAGAATAACAAAATGCAAACTTTTAAGAACGTAACGTTAGTTAATCAGGAAAGGTTTTTACAATTAAAAAATAGTTTTTTCAATTCCTTTCCACATCACAAATAGTAATCCAATCTGTATAAAAAGGTCGGAATACAGATATTTATACTCTTTCTCTCTTTTGTATTTCTTCTTAAACATATAAAAAATGTTCTCAAGAATATTTTATCACAAATTGAAACATCAAATGACAACAAAAATTAAAAATAAAAAAGTTTTGCCTACTTTTTATATGCATTCTTTTAACATCGATATATTCTTTTCGCACCGTGAAATAAATTTTAAGAAATCATTCTTGGAAAAATCTGTGCTCAACAATTTAAGGAAATTCGTCTTGCTGATGTTTCTAATTGCTTTGAAAGGGACCACAATCCCTCTGAGCGACGCGACGTGGTAGCATCTTTATTCCCAGTAATGAAAGAAAAAAAAATGAAAGTTTTGTAGTTTACAGGGGACGTTATGCTGATAGTGTTCTTAGTGGGTGACATATATTTCTTCCTTGTAGGTGTTATTAATACGTTATGCTGTTGCCTTACTTTTATCACACTTAAAGACAGCATTCGACGCCGTAGATCAGGGATCTCAAATCCAACCATGCTGTTATTAGCCTAAAATGTAAGACCCTGGAAAGTGGCGGACACAAAGAAGATATTTGTCGCCATTAAGGAAGCGAGTGGATAACCAAGCTTTCAGATCCTCACTGCGTTCGTTATGACAATGTCAATTATACCATCAGATTTTCATTTCTTTCTGCAATAATGTCAGTAGTGTCAGAACGTCAATTTTAAAATAATTAATAGGGGAAGAAGACTATAATAAACCTCCTTATATAGATGAGCACCTGTTTTCATCGCGATGATTTTTAGTTTGAAAGATTTAGTTAGTCACGATGAGTTTTAGTTTGATTTACAGCTTTCTTTAGAAATCGAACTATAATCTACATACATCATATATTATATATATATGGTGAAAAATTTGTCAATACGATAACTTTCGAAGTAGTAAACAAAATCAAACCAAAGTTGGACAAGGGACACCGTACAAATATTTTGGACGAGTTTGTTAAACAAGTTGCTCTGCCATTTTGTTTCTAAAATGCGGCCACTTGAAAATTTCAGATTCACATTGTAATAAATGTATTTTAGACCGAATTCACTTAAATTTTTATATTCATAGATCATATAAGGGTCTCCAGAGTGTTTATTAATGAATTTAGTAATCCATCTTGTTTCGAAATTATGGATACCTTAAATTAAATGGGAAACATAAACCAGGCTGTTACTTGAAAAATTATCGTTACAACAACTTTTTAAATGCTAAATTAATTCCAAAAAAATTTGGAAAGTTAATTTATCTTGTTAATATCTTAGAAATGTTTGCTAAGAAATTCGCTCAGCTATTTTATTTCCAAGTTGTGTATACTTAAAAATTTATTATCATGATAACTTTTGAAATATTGAATTAATTCAAGCCAAAGTTTAACATTTGACTTATTTATCAAATATCTTGGATGAGGGCCGCGAAGAAACTTGCTCTACCTTTTTGTTTCCACGAGAAGGATGTTTGAAATTATTCTTACACATTAAAATATGCCATCGCAATAACCTTTAAACTGCTAAATTCAAATAAAAGTTAGCAGCGGATTTATATTTAAAATATCTTGAATGAATTCTCTGGACAACTTACTGTGATATTTTGTTTCCAATTAGCGGCTCATTCAAAAGTTTTCATCAAGATAACTTTTGAAATATTAAATTAATATGAACAAAAGTTGGATATAAGCCTTATCTATCAAATATCTTAGACTAATTTTCTCGATAACTTGCTCCGCCATTTCTTTTCCATGTAGTGTCTACTTGGAATCACGCTGCAACTTGAAAGTTGCAACTTGAAAATTTTTCAACATGATGATTTTTGAAATACTAAATTAATTTGTACCAAAGCTGGACAGAGAAACTATTTTTGAATTATGTTGGATAAGTTTGCTAAGCAACTTTCCCCATTTTTTTTATTTTCATGTAGCGGTCATTTGAAAATTTCATGCTCTGACGAATATGCCCGGTCACTCAGATGTTGTTTCTTCCACAAAACACTTATAATTCAAAATTACATAATTATGAGTTTTTAGCTTGTTTTTCAAATTAGAATATATTCTGTAACAGCCATAATGGTTATATCCTGTGCACAGTTTCATTTTTAATCTGATGTTAAAATAAGCTTTATTTTTAAACATTAAAAAACTGTGCAGCAAAAACAACATTTGCCCTATTCAAAAGCGGCCAGATGGCTATCGAAAAAAAACTTATGTAAGACCAGATTTGCTGACACTTCAATGAATTTGTGGCGCATGTCTACCAACCTCGTTAAAGAACTTGATTCGCCATATTGTTTCAAAATGATAGGCACATGCAAATCAGCCTGCCACTTAAAAATTTATCATCCCGATAACTTCTGAAATATAAATTAATTTGAACCAAATTTATCATCAGGACACTTATCTTAGAAATATTTTGTATAAATTCGCTAGATAACTTGCTCCGCCATTTTGTTTTAAATTTGAGACCATTTGAAAACTTCAAACTCACACCGTGGAAAATTGCATCTAAGACTGAATTTGCATAAATTTCGGTGAGTACATAAGCTATATCATAGTTTAAACAAAATTTATTAATTAACTTGACCTGCTGTTTTGTGTTAAAATAGCCAGCACTTAAAACAGAGCGGCAATTTTAAAATTTTTCATTACTTTAAATTTTGAAATACTGAATGAAGTCGAATCAAATTAGGAAATAGACTTATAATACATTTGATAAATTTCTTAGCGATTTTGATAACCATCTTGTTTCCAAGTTTCAGCTGTTTGAAATTTTCAAATTCATGTAGAAAAGGTATTTATGAATCTGTTTTTCTTAAAACTGCGCATTAAATATCCCACATTAATGTTTTCATTTAATTCAGGAATAAACTTTATCCGACTTTTTATTTCAAAATAGCGGCAACTTGAAAAGAAAAAATAAAACCTACCTATTTTTTTTAACTCAAACGGAAGATCTTCTTTGAAACTAATTCCATTCTACGACAAATGTATGAGTGTCGATGACGAATGATGTCGATGATATAGAAACAGAAAACAGTTTGTATTTTATTCCGCTATGTTACGGTTCTGTTTGTAATAAAACATTTTTGTGGAAGAGCAAGACAAAATTTACTCTTCAGAGCACTCCTCGTACAATAACTAAATTTTGAGAGCAGGGACTAGAAGTTTGGTGAAATGATAAAAATACATACTCATATATTCATCAGATGTACGCATATAATCATGAAGATTAAAAACATAATTCCTATATGTAGATAACTATATTATTAAAATACTATTTTATTAAAATATTGTATGTCATCATTGACAAATTCTTTATTATTTTCAAGAAACAAAAACCTATGTGCAATATTTCTGTAACTGACTTACAAATATTGCTCATAAATCATCATATATTGATTAAATATTTTGTGTTATAACCTTGACCTACACTCTTAAAAATTTCAACAGAAAACTCTCTGTAATCTATTATCTTAAGTGTCACGTAAAATTACAGAGAAAAATAAACGGAGATGTTCAAAAAAATTATTTTATACATTCCTTTTTATAACTAATATTAATTTAATTAATTATTGTTGAGAATATATTTCAGACTTAGAATGCTTTTTATAAAGTAGAAACAGTCATTTTTAATATTAATTAAATAACAAAATTAGGTAATAATACAGAAAAAAGATTGAGAATCTCGATTATTCACTTTTAACTAAGAACTACTGGAAATTTACAGAGACTCTGGATAAATATTTACATTAAATTTACAGAAATTTTTAACAGTGTACATTTCTTTTTTGTTCGTTTAAAAAACAGTGGTTTATACATTATTAAAAAAGAAAATTATAGGATGTATAAAATTTAACTATAGAAAAATAAATAAATAAATAAATAAATATGAGAAATAATTTAAAGGAAAAGCTTTTAAAACAAAATATAATTCTTTTAAATATCAAAAATATTATCATTCTTCATGTTACTTTTAAAACGAAACTTTAATGTTCTTAATTAACTTTTATCAGAATGGGATTTGTAATTAACTATTCAGATAATTTTTCTAAAAGATCGTAGTTTATCAATAAATTGATAGGTATAATATACATATTCTTTGTTTTAAACAAAGTATATATTAATTTTTTAAGAAGATTAAAGCATAATCTTTTACGATTTCTATTTCAAAAGAATAAGCATAAATATTCAAGGAATTTAATTTACCGCAGTTGTTCTCGTTAAAAAAAGAAAAATTTGATCCCATTTCATTTTATGTTTAGGGAATAAATTCCAATGAAAAATTAAAAGAGGAAAATGAAAATCCTTTATTTCGTACCTTTTATGAAGACAAATGAAGGGAAAAAAGATTTCCCTTTGGAATTCTGAAAACCCATTTTTAAGTCATTTTAAATACATTTATCAATAAATTATAAATTGAGCACAAATTCAAAGCATAAACTTTTACGTAGTAATAAAACTTTAATGAATTGTGTCCATGAAAATATTTTTAAATATTAGATAAAGATTAAAAATTCTTTCTCGAAATATAATAATAATAAATTTCTCTAAATTAATAATTTAAGTTTTAACTTTTGATTTTTATATTTAACTCAGTTAAGTAACATTGAAACTACTAATAACAGAGATCTGAAAATTGTACTTTTATTTTTTATTTTTTTTTTCACTACTTTGGAAGTTTCTAATTTATATTACGCTTAAATCAGAAATGTGTGTTTATTATTATTATCGCGTAAGGGTTTTTCACAAAGGAAGGATTGAATATGAAGACTTCACATAGAAACTATCGCAAAATCATAATTCCTTATCCACAAAATACATTAAATAGGCTATTATTTACATATTAACTTTACACATTAACTTTACGTCCAAGCTTTATTAAATTATTTTTTTCCTCTTGTACACGGCTGGAGGGCAGTCTATATGAAGCATTCAAGAATGGTATGCTAATATATTAACATTCCATTGATCATGGTACCTCCTTTCCATTTCTTTATATTCTAAATGAAATCGCCTTCTTTGTTCTTCATTCTCATCGACTGGATTTTACAGGGAATAACTGAAATGGGAGTTGAGAAAGTGCAGTTTAACGGCTGTATTCACCAATAATTTGAACTCCTAGTTGAATACGCAAATCTGAAAAGCGTATAAAGTCCAAATGCAAATTTTCAGCAAAATTTGACGCCTTGCTTCTGCCATCTAGCGGCATTGTTATTTTCAGATTTTTTAAATTGAAAATAACCAATCGAAGATTATATAAAATCTTCGACGCTAGATGGCAGAAACAGCGGGCCAAGTTTTGCTGATGTTTGCATACTGGCTTTAGACGCTTCTCAATTTATTTTAGCGCTGAACATAGAGTTGAAGTTAATGGTGAAACAGACCGTTAATGTCATTTCTGACAAAACTGTACGTGATAAAAATTTTTGAATATGTTAATAAGCGTCTAAAAATACATCGGAAAAACACATTAGTTTGAGGAGAGTACGTCGCAGATCTGTCTAATTTTTGCTATGAATTTACTACACCTTTTGTAAGTGGTCAATGACTTACACTAAACAGATGTATTTTCATAAAGAGAGTTCATGAAAATATTTTTAAATTTCGTTATTTTATATGGAATCTTTCATTAATACCTCGTTACTCTTTTTACGATATATATTCTAATAATCCGTAGTATTTGAAATTTTTAGTTAAAATGCATTAAATATACTTTTTATAGCTATATATCATAGAAAAAGTATTGTTTTTTATCGAATATTAAAAATTTAGTTTTTGCTTTAATTACATGTCTTTAGTCTCTTGAAACTGAACATCAAGTTTTTATCCATTAGTCTCCCTCTGCGTTTGTATATCTGTGTTTTATGCACTTACTATACGCGTTTAATCTTAACAATTTCAAGCAGATAATAAAAGAAACCCATACTGTTAAAAATGGTTTCTCAAAAATGAGCAAAATTGTCTCAAAACAATATATACTTCAATTTGAAAATCCCATATACTCATTTTTGAGTATAATGACATGCTCAAAAATGGGGTTGACCACTAAGAATCTTAATATCCCCATTCTTGAGCATGTCAGTATATATACTAAAAAATGAGTACATGGGTTTTCTAATTTAAGTATATATTGTTTCGGAGCTATTTTGAGTCAATTTTGCTCATTTTTGAGAAACCATTTTTAACAGTGCAATCTCAGTATTCTAAGTTTGTTTCATATATCTATATTATTTGGAACTTTTTTCTGACTTCGCATAACCGGTTCGTATACAGGTACATACAAAATACTACGAATGCATCATGTCAAAATGGAAATATGTCTCGTTCATAGATCTTTAGACTACACTCAGCAAAATTAGCTTATGAAAGTTCCTCAATAATTTGAACTTATTTGCGTTCTTTCATATTTTATTAAACGTATTTAAATAGAAACGTATTAATGTTTAAAGGCGATATCACTTTACATGCAAATGTATCTTAAATAAAACGACTAAAAGAAAAAAAAAATCTATTTTCAACTATTATTTAAGTATACTAAAAATACTTAATTTCTTTATTTTAATTGAATCAGGGGTACTACAGTAAATGTTAAATTATAAATAAATATGATCAAAATCTCCTAGCTTTTATTTATTTATATATTTTCAGAGGTATTCGATATAAATTTAATGATATTTCGATAGCATATATATATTTTTTTAATTTTCACAATATTTGTTTACGGTTTTTGTATAAGTAATTAAATGCATCTGTCTAATAAAATATGTAAAATAATTTTTGATAAAGCAAGTGCATACACACTTTTAATCTGTGTAATAGAAATGCTCATCAAGTATTTAATATTTTTGTTTTTTGATTACAGTATGCTGCGTCTTGTATAGTATAACAAATTTTCTAAAGCCTTTGACTTGCTTTGTGTTCAAATTCCTGCATGTTATAACAAAAAAGGGAGGAGAGCAATTGTTTAAAAAATCCTTTATTCAATGAATATACCTCTATGAATATACGAGTTATTTAGATGGAATAGACAGTTAAAAGAACCCTTATAACTGCATGTTACAGCTACAAAGCATTTCAAACATTATTTTTTAAATGTGACTATTAACGTTCTGCTTTTTCTTTATTTTGTTACAGGTCCCTTTTTAACATTTTCCAACGAATTTGAAAAGAGCTTTTAGATTTGATTTTTCTGTATGTCCGTCTGTACGTGCTCCAACTCCCGTAAATATACACGGAATTTCTCGAAACTGATATATAGGGTTCAGGTTTACTGTGGGATATTCCCTATTAAAAATGGGGTAAATGTCACCACTGGTTTGACTACATTGACATCCGAAAGAATTTAAAAGTATTTCGACTTATAAGAGGTATTTCTATAAATCCTATTTTAATGCTTTTATTTCGAACAAATCCTAATAAAATTGACATTAATCACACATATGCACAATAAAATGCCTCCTATATAATATAGTATGATTAGCATTGTAATTTACAGGGCCATACAAAAACATTCACTTACAATAATGGCTATAATTGGAAATTGTTGAAAATTCATTTCCGTTTGCATTAGTCACTTTTAACACTTTCTAACGACGTTTAGGTGTGATTATGATATGCATTTGTCTATATATCTGTCTGACTGTCCGCGCTCTAAATTCCTTAAATTTCCACAGACGTTCATGAAACTGTTATATGTTATTTAAGTTTACTATGGGATGTTTAGGACTTAAAATGGGGCAAATACAATCATTGATTTATAAACAGAAACACACACACACACACACACACACACACACACAAAAGTTCTATGAGAGTTATTTCTATAAATCCCGTTTCAATACTTTTATTTTTACAAATCATAATGGAATTAACATTTATTATTCATATGAACAAGAAAATACTTTCTATAGGACAGAGTTATAATCAGCATTAAGATTTACAGGGCTACACAAAAATATTCTGTTACATTAAGGGCACCAATTGGAAACTGCTGGAATCTCATTTCGGTTTGTTTTAAGCATTTTTGTACTTTCCAACAATATTTACGAGTGATTATGAATTCAGTTAGTTTATCTGTCTGTATTTTAGTTTTATCTGTACGTTGTGTGATCACGTGACCAACGTGCATTGAATATTAAACCATGCAACGTGAATGTTAAACCATGCAACGTATAATTGGAAAGTGCAAAAAAAAATGTGCAAACCGCGTAATATTTCATTCTTCTTTGTCATTGAGAAAAAAAATCACTGAAATATACGAATTATAACATGTGTTTTAGACGTCTGAAATTCCAGGGCAATTCGTCAATTATTTTCCCACTTATTTACAAAATTAAATAAAAAGTTTTCGGTCAACGATGACAGGGTTAGTGTAATTGAAATTTTTGACTACGATTGGTAAATTTTGTAGATAATAATGGTAAAAATTTTATAAATAAATTTAAATTATATTTTTTAATTTAATAATAGTCTTAAATGCTTTATTAATATAGGTAAAAATTTAAACAAGGGGTTCATGGAGACTAGTTTGTCGTGAGGTTTATTATTATAATAATTATTATTTCTTGTTTTTATGCAAAGTTTTCAACTTATTAATTTTCAACAGAAGTCCTTTGTTGAATTTTTAAATTTTTTATAGTATTATAAATTTAGAAACAATTGTGTGATGACATATGAGATTATTTATTTTCGTTAAAGTAGGTTTCTAATTTTTTAACGTTAAAATATTTTTTATTTTATTTTATTTTATTTTTTATTTATTTTTTTTTTTAATATAATCCCAATTCAAAATATTCTTTTTGTAAAATGGCTTTTGTTCTATGATTTTTTTCCCCTAACATTCCTATTTCGAACAGTCATTAAAAATTTTTAATTTTTCTTAAAAGGAATATTTGCGACATCACTTTCTTTGAAAAATGAGAAAGTCTTTAACATTTTTTGTGACATTTCTTAAACAATAATTCCTTTTACTTGACAACTGAGATTTTCTGATTTTCTTTTAAAATTTAATGAATAATTCTGAAATTGACAGGAAAACAAAATCTATTAAATATAATTAGCAATGTTATAAATCAAAACATGTTCCCTTTTTTTTTTTTTTTTTTTTTTTTTTTTAATATTTCTTTTTATTCATAAATTTAATTATGACATACATGATTTCGCATAATATTTTTATTAATATTACAGCTCAAAATAAAAGTAGTTAACATAGAATATCATTTCTATTTAAAATCAGCATCTCAAGGATGCCAATTTTTCATGTTCTTTTTATTTATTTATTTTTAGTGCGAGAGAACTATTTCTTTCAGAAAGCGGTTTTGATGCCTTGTTGCTATTAAACTTGCTGCTATATAACTAAAAAATTTATTTGAAAATATTTATAATTAACATTTTTAAAATAACTAAATATAACGTAAAAGTTTCTAAAATAATGATGGCGATTTCTGATAAATTAAAAAAAATGAAAAAGATATAATTAAATAAAAGAAATTGAAATTTCTGAAAGTAAACAAATTTGGTGACATAAATTTGATTATTAAAAATTTATTAAAATTGAAAAACAACAAACCGAAAGATTCTATGAATCCTAAGCCAAAATAAATAAATAAATGAATAAATATTTCCCTTTATGACGAAAAACATGAACGTGCAAACATTTTATTAAAATTATTAAAATAAAATTGACTAAAATCATGCTAAAAAGGGAACAGCTTTAGAATGTAACACCTTGGCGAGATTTGAAATTTTGCACATAAGTACTTCGGATATTTCTCCCCAGGATCTTTACTTACACATTTGCTATAGCCAATTTAATTCTTCGCCAAAATGACAACAGAAATTTGAAAGCCGTTAATGGGCAATTATGCTAAAGCTATACCAAAGAAACTTTAAGAAATGAATATATTAACCGATTATAGGGAATGAAACACAATTACTGCATGCATTATATCAAAGAATAGATTAAAAAAGTCCTGCCGTACTAAATTAAATTCCGCTTTGTACAGAATTTTATATCTAATACTTAAAAAACAAAAATAGGCTTTTTTTTTATTTATATTAATTTTTTAAAAGTAGAAAAATTATATATGCAGACGATAAATTGCAATCCGCGTTTGTAATGATCGATAGACGGCGCTTTGTGAACACTGCAGTTGTTAGTAAACATTAGCCACGTGTGTTCCAATAGTGTTCTTGTTATTCTACTTAATATTCGTACTATAATTTCTCCGCCATTACATTATGGAAAATTGATTGTTTTTGGAAAAAATACTTCAGTTTATTCAAAGTTCGATCGGAAGTAGATTTTTAACTGAAGTTGAACAAATATTAATTTCAAATCATCTGATTAATTCTTTACTTCCATTAGCCGAAGCAACTGAAATTTTAAATTCGTCATTTGGAAATAAATGGAAGCTCAATTCTGGATTTCTTGATGCTTTGGATTTACACTGTGGCACACAAAAGTATGTGTTATCTTTTTTACCGTATTTATTCATTTTTATTCAATAAATATATGTGAAACTAAACATCGGCTAGCAATGGCGGCTATATGGAATTCGAATTAAACCATGTTTATTGTAATTTCACCGTAGCCCACCAGAGGGCGAGCATTTCATTACAATCGCGGATCCCAAATTCATTTTTTCATTGAAAATATCTAAGATAACGCTCTTTATTTATTTGTAGAAGACAAATTTCTCTATTACTAATCGCAACATCGTCAATTCATCAATAGTAACATTAACATTTATTTTTACTTTTTATTTTTATCTTTTACACCATGCATGATATTTTAATTAATTAATTATTTATTTATTTGAGACTGCGACGTCAGAAACAGAAACAACAATGTAATAAGAGACACTATTTTCAAATTAACAAAGAGAGTACCTTTATAGAGATTATTATGAATTTGAATTTGGCATCACCTATAAAATAAAAAAAGCAATACCGTATGAAAGTATTGCTTTATGTCATAACATATTGTAAAATATGCGCTAAGACTTGCTATAAAATGCTAGATTATTTTATACGTATAAAAATAAGAAATTAATAAATATCAAAAGTCTAATTATTGTCTTTGTTTTTCTAAACAGTGAATTATTTTGTAATTTCTTAGTTAGGATGAAAAATCTTTTTAAATTATATAAAATGAATGATTGTTAAAGTTGTTTTGGGGAATTGAAATAAACTATTAACTTTTGTGTAGATGTATTATGTGATGTAAAAGTATGCTCCCTTTAACATAGAAATTAAAAACACGTGCATCCCAGAAATATCGATAAATTCATTTAAAACTTTCTTGTGCATTACTAATTAGCTATAGTCCAATATTTCTGTTTACAATGAGGTTCTGATAAAGGGGAAAAAATCTAGTTTGAGAAAATAATGATCTTCATTATTTAAATAAAGCATTCCATTATCGTTCTTTATTATTTTATTTTTATCATAAATTGCTTATTTTAAAAGCTAAATACATACTGCTAAACATACGTTACAAAAATAATATTGTATAAATTTATCGACAAATAAATGCGACTGATTAATAATATTCTAAAAAAATACTTTTTTTTTTTTTTTTTTTTTTTTTTTTTTTTAATTTACTGCAAAACCTATTTAAACTAAATATAATTATTAAATATCTTAATTTTAAATAAAATCTTAGAACATATATATATATATATTTTTTTTTTCTGCAATAAATATACTTGTTTATCTATAAATTTTACTAATACAGTCGGCAGCAAAGTTATTGAATCACACATCCACATTTCTCATATATATTTTTTTAGTCGCATCGCTAATTTTTATCATCAACTTACTTTTTTATGAACAGAATAAGACGAAGATCATGACTCAACAAATATTTATTTAACAAAACAGGGAACATATCTTTTAAATAGGAATTATTGTTAACGCTTCAATAATTTTGCTGTCGACTGTGCATATTTCATTTAGTTAATATGCAACTGCATTTAAATCATCATTACATTTACTAAATTTTTAAAGACACAGAGTTGTAATATATTACAACGACAAAATCAAAATTAGAATCCCACACTTAAAGAAATTTTTACCCTTGCTAATAAAATCAAAGATCTAAATAAACCAGTATCTGGTTTTATATTTTAAAAAAATGTGTTACAAATATATTATATTTATTTATTTAAATAAATAAATCATAACGTGCGAAATCGTAAATATTTAGTCGTAACCAGTACCAGAAGCGATGCAACAATACCTTGTCTCAAAATGGCATTTTTCTCTTAAATCCAAAGAATTATAAATTAAATTCTTTAATAAAAAAAAATCATAAATATTAAATAAACAAATTAAAATATAAAAACAAATTTATACTAACTTTTTATTCCTAAAACCATACAAAAATTTAATCGTCGTGACGAATAAAAAAAAAAAAAAAAGAAAGAAAGAAAGAAAAAAACAGGAATTGCTTGACAGTGAAATTCTCACAAATTTTCCGTACGATTTAAAAATAAAATAAATTAAATTAAAAATAAATTAAAAAAAAAAATAGTTTGACAAAAATTATCCGTAACAGAACAATTTTGAAAATATTCCTAAGCAACAGGTTTTTTCGGAAGGGAACACAATAACAAAAAGCTGGCATTAAATTTCTGCAGGTTGATCAGAGAGGCTCGAACTAGCAACTACGATGCATTAAGCGACGATTTTACTTCTCAGTCACGAAACCACATTTAAAACCACATAATATTTTTTTTATTCCAAACTTGCTTTCTTTTCTTTTTTTCTTAATTAATTTATTAATTTATTAATTTATTACTTTATTTATTTTTTTACAAACTTTTGAATTTTTCAGCTACAGCTTATTTGTGTCGTCTAATTGAAAAACCGTCCAACTCCTTAAATTTGAAAGATGCGTTTTTTTTTTTCTGTTTTTTCAGTTCTAAGTAAACGTTTTGACCATTTCGAAAGAAGAAACCATGCCAAAGCCAATCCATGTCTGTGTTATTTGCCTTTAAAAATCCCGATGTGTTGAAAAACCGGTCAAATCCAAAAGCTGTTAAGTTTCAAAATTAGTCACCTCCATATCTGTGAGATAGCGATTTTGCTCCACCCGACTAAAGCAGCATACTTGTTGATTAGATCAATGTTATCGTTAGATCAATGTTAGCTGTATCTCAATTAATGTATTTATTGGGATTGACCATATATTTATTGGATTTTTATGGACATAAAATTTGCGTAATTTGTAATATCAGTGATTAGTGATGTATAATCAGTAGGTTAGTGATGTATAATAATTTTTCTAAATAGAAACATGCATTTTTAAATTTATTCAGAAAAACATTGAAAAATTAAAATATGCAGTACATTTTGGGAATCTCGATTTTTTATCGTCGTGATTATTTATCTGGAAACTATTGAAAATTTACAAACACTCTAGATAAATTTTACGGTAAATTTATGGTATACATTTTTATGGTATACATATATTGATATCTTTAAAGTACAGATAAGCAAATACTTTTTTTTTTTTTTTTTTTTTTTTTTTTTAAGATTATTTAATTCGTAAATCAGATGAATGTTTAAAGAATAAATGGCGCTACACTCTTTAAATTTAGAACAGAAAAACTATCTTAAATCTTACCGAAAATTACGGAGTTATTCATTTTCATGTAGGCATTAAAGCTGATTGATAACACAAGGTACTTAAAGCCTTCGGGTGAAGTCTTTCTAAAAGGTCCTAATACAATTTCTCTCGAATTTCGAGAAAAAAAATAAATCACGGAACATTCCGAATGACTAGTAGTCAATCGCGCCCTGAGTTCGAACCCAGCACTTCTAGCGTACTGGCTTTTGAGCAGAATTTCTCATCCACTATTGAGCATAAAAAATATCTAAAAAATTTAACAGAGATAATAAAAATATTATTAAATTTTAATGGGATGTATAATTTGAATTAGTTATTGATAGAAGTAGGTTAGTGATGTATGATAATTTCTCTAAAATAGAAACATGCATTTTAAAATTTTATTCAGAAAAACATTAAAATATTAAAATATTCAATAAATTTTGGAAATCTCGATTATTTATTTTTATTTGGAAACTACTGAAAATTTACAAACACTCTGGATAAATTTTACGGTAAATTTATGGTAAAGATTTTTACGGTAAACATATGCTGATATCTTTGAAGTACGGATATGTAAATGAATATATATATTTAGATCATTTAAATTATTCAATGATGTGTAGTATATTTTGCTTAAATAATTAATTGAAAGAAGGTAGTAGGTTTTAGATTAAATAATGATTTAAGATATGCACCGTTCGGTTGACAAAGGAAAAAGATTGACAGTCTATAACATTTTATCTACTTTATTCATAAAATCGTATGTGTATCCTTCCTCTCATGTGCTAGTGCATCTGTAGATCAGTCAACCTCAACGTTCTATTAGCAACACTCATTAATCAGTAGAGCATTTTTTTCTTTCGTTCCCCATATGTATGTGTGCGTTCGTGTGTGATTAAATGGCTTCATAACCAGAAACATTTCTTAAGGCTCCCGCATCTCTGAACCCCCCCCCCCATTAAATATGTATATATCTATATCTGAATACTTTATTACATATAATTCCTTGTAACACAAAGTTTGGTTAATTCCTTTCAACTCGTAAATACTTGTACGAAATTTGATGCTATATTATTGCTTAACATATTCAAAAGATTTTATGTAGCACTTGTGTAAAATTGTTACCGATTTTATGCTAACAATTTTCTACAAAAAACATGCTTTTAAACATTCTAATAACAATAGTTTACTTCACTGTATTTAATAAAGTGTAACAATATAAAGAAGCACTCATAAGAAATACCATCTATAGACAGTCATGCAACGAAATTATTTTGTGTGTCTCTTTAAACGAGAGCAACGAACATAATGCACACAATAAAAAGTACACTGTAAAAAATTAGTTTCTTAAAAATAAGTATATATTGTCTCAAAATAGCTCCAAAACATTATATACTTAAATTTGAAAAAACATGACTCATTTTTGAGTATATTGACATGCTCAAAAATGTGGTTGACCAATAAGAATCCCAATATCCTCATTTTGGACATGTCAATATACTCAAAAATGAGTACATGGGTTTTCAAATTTAAGTATGTATTGTTTCGGAGCTATTTTGAGACAATACATATTTATTTTAAAGAAACTATTTTTAACAGTGTATACAACTATTTTTTTTTATTCATTAATATTTTAATCATGTTTGACATTATTTGGTTGATTACGGAAAGTCATTAGAATTATTTTGCTGAACGCAGTGTAACTACGTTACAATACGTTTAAACGAAATTCTGTCCCCAGTCCATTATGAAAAGAAATAATTTGGTATATCCCTGTACATAAACCATAAACAAAAAAGATACCAAAATTATACAGCTATTTTTTCTTGGGCAATAAACAGGTGCACCAATTTTCATACCAATCGAGTGATTTTTGCGGCCCTTATAGCGGTGCAGAAAAATTCTGTCCATAGGTTGTAATGCTCAGAAAAAATTTTGCTTTGCTTCTGTACACAAACCACAAACTGATTATAAGCTCAAAAATATGCAGCTAATTCAAAAATATGCAGCATAAATATGTGTACCGATTTGCATGTTAATGGATGGTTTCTGAGGCCGCAATCGTAATACATATAGACAAACAGAACCTCAAAATTTTTTAAGTCTCCACGTGACGGCATAATGTGCCTTTTCAGCATTAATCTTTAAATAATATCTGCAAAAAGACTATCATTATATTTTACAAAGCATATTCTCTTAAAAATTTAAACAGTATAAATTTATATATTTTAGAATAATGACCCTATTTATATTAAAGACACATTTAAAACTTTGATCCCCTTAGAACCGATCAGTTAATGCTCCCATTTCAAATGTGCAAACTTATCACAATACGTGCTCCATAAAACCTTTTTACAGGTAGTTTAGAAAAATTTATGAGACACAAGTGTTTTTGCTTTTATCGTAAGGGGGAAAAAACTGAAATTTTATTTATGTAGAATTTATATTTTACTGACTAATCAAATAAATAGTATATTTTATTTCGTAAATAAATATTTAAATATTGTAAATCATAAAATGTAATAATTCTAAATCGTATAACTAATTTGTCTTATATTTTGTTAAAAGTTGTAATAATTTTGTGACACAGGCATCCTTTTTTAATTCTAAAAGTTGTAACATTTTAAATAAATAAAAATATATAGTCAGATTATCCTGATTTTTCCATATTCTAGTGTTTTAGTGATCGCATTAAGTTTGATTTTACGTTTCAAATGCGTTGTTTCAACCATAAAAATTTTCTTCATCAAAATTAATATGTAAGAGCATCACTAGTTCTCTAACGAATTGCATATTTTCAGAAAATATCCATCTGACTATATGTCAGAATTTTGTAGCAGCTGTAACTGAAGATCTATGCACAGAATTTTATACAAATATATTTATTTATACCTTGACATAAATTTAGGCGAATCAAATTTTGATGCAAATCTCACAACAGGTGGCGCTGCTATGCTGATATTTCGCCTGTTTATAAAAGGTGCTATATAACGCCTTTCTTATATATATATATCCAAAAAGTTATATGCGAAAGACTAATAGGAAAAAATAAGCTGATTGGGACATATTACACAAAATGTACTATTGCTATGTTATACAATATCTTCCGTAGACGGGAAGACTATAACTCAAATACTGTTGTGTATAAATGCACTGAGTTTTATATACGGTATGTTAATTGTTAAAAAGGAAGCTTATTTTAGTATATATAGGCCGACAGGTGGCCGACAGGTGCTTTCCTCCAACTTTCTCCACAAACGGGAAGGCATATTTCAATTTCTACAAATATAAATGTACCAAACATCATTTCAAATAACTGTGGTTAAACATAGTGCTGAATAATGTTGTGTGTATTTCGACTGACAGATGTCACTGTTGTAACTCACCTCATTTGGTTTTCTATGTGCCTAAACGTCATCATGCTAGCTTACAGCTTCACCAATCTGCATAAGTAAAATTTTATTTTCAGAGGCCATATTAAATATTTGTTCAGGATTAATGACAAGTGGGTATACTTTGCAGAATGATATAGAAGAATGTTTTATGATTGTCACAAACATATTAGTTTTAAAACAAAGAAATAAACATTTAATCTTATAGATTATGATTGCAGTTTAAGTAAATCTGTATGTAAGAAACATTAGGCCTCCCAAAAAGATAAAATGCAATTAAAAATGTGTGGTGTGTATGTTGAATTTTTATAAAAAGGATAGCAAATGTGTATATGCGTGTGTTTTATAATAAAATCAAAGAGATATTTACATATTGCATTTAGTATAGAGTGAAGTAGATATAAATGTAACAAAGTTTTGGCGCAGTTTGACTTTAAACTCATTTTGTTCAGTTTCTATTATAACTACATTTCGAAAAAAAATTAGGCATACGCTACAATTAATTGGCTTTGAGAAAACATAAGAATTTCATGATGTAACAACGTGCCACTTAAAAAATAAAACCATATTAAAATTGTGTGTTTTGTACTTCCACTGCCCAAGTGCAACCGTGGCCTAGAATAACCATATAAAGTAATAACAGGAGACTTGACGTTGGAATATTAAAACTCGAATAAACTAATACGTGATTTTGCACTGAAGACGGTACGCTTAAGGCTACCGAAACAGCTGTATGCATCGCAAAAATTTTTCTTTTGGCGTTTTTGACGTAGTAGTTTATTCGAATTTTAACATATAATGTACTTAAAGAGATATTTTATTCAAGTTACCAGATACTGAAAACTTTCAAGAAATTGGTTTTTTTGAACTTTTAAAGTGATCTCAACACCTTACAGAGTTGTGTATTTTTCCATACGTCTTTAACAAGCACTTCACACCTTAAGCGTTTTAACAGTCCTTAAAAATTTCAGGATATTAGATTCATTAAAAATGAAAAGACAAAACTTAAAATAAAAGTAAAAATTATATAAGTGATACAATTGTATTGCTTGGAACAAGTGTAAATGTCCTGGTTACACCTTCCCGGCATATAAAATTTTTAACGTAAGTGTTACCAAAAAGCTTAAAACCTAGAACAAATCTAAAGTTATAATCAAAATCTACATACAAAACTTAGATTCCTTACCAAAAATCATGACATTTACTTCAAAAATACAATAAATGTAAATCTTTCATTTTTGAGAGTGATATTTTATTGTATAGAGAAATATATGCATTTTTTCAAATTTCTAAATCTGTAACTACTCCGGTTCCAAAAAATATATATATGTTACGGTAAATGTAATAAACTGGCGATTATGAATAATTTCCGGTGATTATTCATAATGAAAACTAAACTTGGTAAATGTGATAAATTATTGAATATTTATCAGATTTCCCGGTTGCTTTATAAAATCCCCAGCTCGTAATGGGGAATATAATAAAAGTCCATAACTTTTCCAAAATTTGTTTACTTTGCTTAGCTGCATGGTTCCTGTCATGACGTACGCTGTTGTTAAGCAACGCGGGTTCGTAGACTGTTATTGGCGGCCTCTGTTGATATCAGATGTACTTAATTTCAGTAGTATTTCTAATTTCGTCCTGAATAGACTTTTTTTTTTTTTTTTAAATAAAATATTGAATAATAGACGATATGCATGAGCGTTTTAATTCTTAGTTATTAAATGTTTTGGACACTAAGAAAGCGAACAGCGGTTTTCTGACGAAAGAAAGTTATAACAAATTGTTAATAAAAGTGAATAATAGTAAAAACAAGAGTAGCGGGGAAAAAACCGGAAGATTATCAAAGACTAAAAGGATACGAAGTAATGAAAATAGACAATGCTGAAAAACATATATTTCCCATAAGTAAAGACGAACGTATGTATGCTCCGCGTACATGAAAACCAAAACCAAACATCACTGAATACCCCTATCTCAAAATGCATGAATCTGAAAAATATGCAAAATTCTGTACTGCAGTAGCCAGCAGTACGCTTCTCGTACATGAAAACCAAAGAAAAAAAACTGAATACACCTATCTCAAAGTGCATGACTCTGAAAAATATGCAAAATTTTGTACTGCAGCAGACAGTATTACGCACGTCTGTACGCTTCGCGTACACGAAAACCAAAATAAAAACAAAAATCCTTGAATACTCCTATATCAAAATGCATGAATCTGAAAAAAAAAAAAGGTAAAATTTTGTACTGCAGCAGGCAGTTTTACGCAGTCTCTACGTTTCGCGTACATGAAAACAACAACAACATAAAATTACTGAATACTCCTATCCCAAAATTCATTTATCTGAATTTATTCCTCATTACGAGTTGGGGATTTTATAAACTAACCGGTAAATGTGATAAATATTCAATAATTTATCACATTTACTAAATTTTGCGGTGATTATGAATAATGTAATTATACATAATCACCGGAATAATCACTTTTACCGAAGCATATATAAGAAAGAAATTTTGAAACAAACACATGTGATGTCTGTTAGGTCCAAAGTTAGTTTATCCATTGAGCTATTCGCCGACGTTACACTTCCCCCACACCAGCCTCTACCTATTTATAAATTTAAATACCTACCTATATATAAACTTAAATTTAGATGAAACCGATCTATTAACTTGTATTATATTACTACGTAAAATTTAGTATTTTCAACAAAAAATGTTTGTTATTACAGTGAATTAAAGTGCTATTCAAAAGATAAATGTTAAAATATGTGTTGCATTAATTATAGGTTATTTTGCAAATGTTACAACATAATGGAAGTAATTCCTTAGAGAGTTAATACAAAGTTTATTACAGTTTTTTACTTCCTTATACAAAGTATAAGAAAGTATGGTAATCTCGATTTTCGAAATGAATATTGTATTTTGCATGGCTTAAAAGCAAATGATCATAGAATGTTGCAAATATATATGTTTGACTGTCATGATATCGCGTTGTACACCTGCAACTTTGATTTTAATACGAGCTCTCGTTTCAGAAATATCAACAACTTTACACGAATTTTCGTGTCGTCTGTATGTAAGTATGTGTGTGGGTGTATCTCACATAACTCAAAAACGGTTGAACAGAGAACGTTACAAATTCGTATATAGGTTTTTTATAACTTCTGCACATCCTATTTTGGACTTTCTGTGACTTTCTGTTTTGGAGATATTTAGGAAAATTATATTCATAATGACCAAAAATACAAAGGTTTTAGCCATTATATATGACCTACTAGCATAGAGATTTAAAAAAAAAAGTTAATGATAGAGCCAGTAATGATATTGTTATGAAAGTTGTCGACATTTTAGGTGTAGAAAGAATTTCTTAAAGAAATAAGCAAGTTCTAGTCGACGAATGCATTTTATTTAATGAATATTCAGCCCGTAGATAGAGCCCCTAATTATATTGTTATGAAAGTTGTCGACATTTTAGCACGGAGAAATTAATCATTTAAGACAGAAGCAGGTTCTAGCCGCTGAATGCACTTCATTTAATAGATATCCAGGCCGTAAATAGAGTTTGCAATGATAATGATAAAACTAGTATGTTGTAGCCACCACAAGACTTTCTTCTATATTTTCCTATATACATATTCAATCAGTAACAATATTAAAAAAAAAAAAAAGGTTTTTTTTTTTCGTTAAAAGTAAAAAAAATCGATAACTTTGTTTTAAATTATCACAGATTTATAGTTCAACCATTCGTTTTAAAGGTATTTACGAGATCTTTCGAAAGATACCCATCTTGAAAATTTACCCCCCATGGGGGGAGGGGGGTACTTCCCCCCCCAGGGGGGTAAGCGATGCCCCCACATGCACAGAAATTTTTTCCTAGTTAACTACTACTATTATCAATAACTCATATTAATTTTACAATCACAAGTTAAAAAAAATTTGCATAAAATGCGATCACAGCGCCACCTGTTGAGCTATTGATCCCCAAATCTAATGGGCACCAGTTCATGTCAGGGTGCAACTAAATACCAAGTTTGGTTAAATTTCATTCATTGGTTCGTGAGATACAGCGTCCACAAAAAAATGATACAGACAGACAGACACACAGACAGACAGACAGACAGACGCACAGACAGACATTTTTTAAAAACTATCAATTCGTGTTCAGGACATCCCAAAACGTGTAGATCCATCAAAAAACGGAGGTCGAAAATTTTCGCGAATCCAATACTTTCTCTATATTACATATAGAAGAAAGTAAAAAGTTGTCGACATGTTAGGGTGTCGAAAGCAATTCTTAAAGACACAAGCAGGATCTAGTCGACGAATTCATTTTATTTACTGAATATTTAGCGCTTAGATAGAGCCCGTAATGATATTGTTATGAAAGTTGTTGACATTTTTGGGGGCGGCAAGTAATTTTTAAAGATATATGCAGGTTCTAGTCGACAAATGCATTTCATTTAATGAATATGCAGCCTGTAGATAGAGCCTGCACTGATATTGATAAGAATCGTTGTCGACATTTTAGGGGTAGAAAGAAATTCTTAAAGAAATAAGCAGGTTCTTGTCGACGAATGCACTTTATTTAATTAATATTCAGTAAACAGTTGAATAAATTTCGTTTTTGAGCTTAAAAAATCAAAAATTAATTAGTATTCTTGAAACAATACAATTAAATGGTCATTTTTACCGCAGAAATCAAATGAACATTGTTAAATACACTACAGAGCATAAACTTCGCTAAATCAAGAACAACCGAATATTTTGAAGTCTAAATGAAATTTTAATTCATCGATATTATGTTCAGTGGTTTAAAGAATTTGCAATGATGTTATTCGTCAAAAACCAATGCATCATTACAAAATTTCCAGAATTAGACTCCTATTAAGGTTGGAGTTTCCAAATTTTGTGCATACCGTACTTCCACTTTCCGCCACATTTGAATGCGTAATTGTATGTTAAAGTCAATGCCCACCTTCGTGGAATTGAAAATCTTTCATCTGTTTCCACTTTTATTACACATAGAAAATAGCACATAAAGATATAAACAAGTTCTAGTCGAAAATCATCAACAATCTTTTTTTTTTTCTTTATACTTCTTGTGAGAAATTTATAGAACTTTTGAAGAATTTATTTCTGCGCTATAAACCAATGAATTTTTCTGGAAAACTCCAGAACTCTGCTTTATTGTAGTTAGAGCTTTCCAAGTTTGGCAAACCTAAACTATAAATTTTTGCCAAATTCGTTTGCCAACTCGCTAAATTCGACGCCTAATCGCCAAATTCGATGTCAAGACCAAACATCTACTCTGACTACTAACTTGGCGGTTTTGCGAGATAGCGATAAAATTTTGCGGCAAATATTGTTTCAGCATAGCCAGAAACGCTTTGTAAATTTTAACTGGATTGTTTAATTTAATTATTTTTGGTGAAATTTATCGTTTCTCGCCACTAATTCTTGCAAAAGAGAACAAAACTGGCCATCTATACTCAAATGATTTTCATTGAACTCTAAGCTGTACATTTGCCAATAAGAGATTCTGTAATAAGCCGTGGAGTACTATTTCTAAAAAAACTACTGCATTTATCTCGGCGGTATATACAATCGTATTTTCGTGACTTTTTTGGCTGTAGTAGTTTTTTTTTTGTTGTTGTTGTTGTTTAAGGAATGTTCGTGGGCTTGGAACATGCCTGTTTATTTAAAAATTGGTTACCTCACACAAAAATGTAAATTTTTTCATAACAATATGTACATTTCTATAGCTGTATAAGGAAGTCATGTGCTGTTCGCATTAGATTTTTTCACCGTATGAACAGCTGTCATAAGTTTTATTAAAAAATTTATCATACACACCTTATTAGCAATGGGAAATTTTAAAACACATTTAAAGTGCCTAAAAGCCTGCGAGTGAATACCAAACTATGGCAATATTATATTCATATTGTCAGAAAATATTGCAATGTATAAGCATAAAGCCGCTGTCAAACGAAGAACCATACTATAGTCTTTAGCACAAAATACCTCATAAACAGGTTTTTCATGCGGGAAACGATCCAAATATGCCGTTTGATACAAATTGCCGAACGTACGTTCGTAAATCACGCATTTTCGACTGTTTAAAGCACATACGGTAGTCTTTAGAACGAAATCCTCCAATCAGAGGATCGCGATTACAAAACACCCTCTGTTCTTTTCCCTTTTAAACATCCTTGGGGGGAATAATAGCAAATGTTGGGTCCGTTGTTTACATTTCTGGATTTCGTTCTTCCGTTTATGCTTAAAAACAACCCTACTGAAGTCGTTTGGTCACTTTTGAGCGGTAATAGCTTATATTTTAGAATATATCGTCTTCCGTCTGATAGTACCTTAATGCATTCCTTTACATGTATGCATTACATGTTCATACATACGTAAAAATTTACATTATAATACTGTACAAATTAATAGTAGTTTAATATTTATATATACCCATTTAGTGTAACAGGAAAACTACGTAAAAGTGTATGTCAAGTGTATATATTTCACTTGAAACACGTTGCATTATATTGTTTCGATATGAATAATACAAATATTTTAAAAATGTCAAATTTATATTTTATGTTATCATTTGAAAATTTTTACTTTCAATGTTCATATCCAATGACATAACAATTCTTAGTATATTCTAATTCATTTTTAAAAATTCTATGTATTTGACAAAGTTCTCTTACCTTATAAGGATACTTATCTTTTTTATTTATTTTTATTTATTTATTTATTTGTGTCTATATTCTATGTATAGTAATTATTATACATAAAAAAAAAATTATAGAATACAATTTAATTATCTTAATATATAGAATGCATACTGAGAAAAATATAAAGCACAAAACTTCTTTCATAAAATATTTATACCTATCTACATACGAGAATCTTTTACTACACAAAAGACTTTTGCCTGACCATTCATAGAAACAAACGTATATGATCCATCTATTTTCCATTTAGTAAAGCAAATACCGAATCAAACCAAGTACATTTATCCTTTTTTTCATGTAGTAGCTAATTGATTGATTTAAACTTATTTTTGCTAACGGAAAAATAATGTATGTTTGTCATGAAACCTTCAAAAGAATGAGACGATAATCTGCTCCGCCTCTTTGATACATTTTAAAATTATTCTGACGAATAATAAAGGAAGCCGGAATTTCATAAAAATCGCTCTCTAACGGAAGAGGAAATCATTTATTTTGAGATAACACTTTTGACGCTAAACAAAGATTTATGGCATGTACTAAATAAAATCACCATTTGCTTTCCACAAATATCCATTGATCACCATTGATTGATAAAATCTGTTCGCCGTGTTTTTATTTTTTAATTTAATTTATTTAATTTAATTTAATTTTTATATATTTAATTTTTATTTAATTTTAATTTTAATTTTTATTTTTATTCTTATTTATTTATTTATTTATTTGCACAAAGGTAGTAGCATCACTGATGAGAATGAAGCATTTGATACTTTTTAGATGCATTTTATGATAAGCCCTTAGAATCAATTTATCAGAATAAAGTGCATAAAATTCCTTTTTTTTTTCTTCCCCTTCAACAGGTAATTTCTTTCTTTCTTTTTTTTTTTTTTTTTTTTTTTTTTTTGATATTTTAAACCATAAAACTCGTAAATATATGGAAAATATTTTTATATTATAGAATATTTTGTCAAATATCACGCTATTGAGAGAACCCTAATTACCATCCCCTTCTGTAAGATCTCTCTTGTCACTACATCTTTTCACCTACCCAGTTTAGACGCATTTCATTTCAACAAAGCAGCTGGACACTACACTTTTGGTATAGAGAAATTAGGGAAATATTATAATCCACACTTAACATAAAGTGGACGTTTAATTATCGCAAGACTTTCTCTTTGTAAATGCCCATCCATAATCTAAGATAAGGTCATGCTATATATAGATTTATATTAATAAAATCAGACTTTTGTCTGCAAATTTGTCATAATCGAAAATTTTTGCGATATCTTCACGTTTCACATACCATGAAAACCGAAAATGACTGCAGAATATTTTGCCTGTGTGTGTGTGTCATCGTGTCTGTATGTCGCTTTTTTTGTCCGGGCATCCCTTGAGAACGGCTGGACGGAATTCAACTGCGCTTGAAAGAAACTTAGATTTTTACTTAACTTATAATTATATTTATCAATTTTTCAGAAATTCTCCCACGTTCCCCCCTGGGGGGGGAGACAAAAACACGTTTGTCCGGGTATCACTTAAGAACGGCTGGACAGAATTCCACGGCGCTTCGCAAGAATTTAGGTCTTCACCCAACTTAAAATTATATCTATCAACTTTTCAGAAATTCTCCCACATTCCCCCCTAGGGGACAAAATACAAAAACACGTTTGTCCAGATATCACTTGAGAACGGCTAGACGGAATTCAACGGCGCTTCGCACGAATTTAGGTCCTTACCCAACTTAAAATTATATCTATCAACTTTTCTGAAATTACTCCCCTTTCCCCCATAGGGGAGGCAAAGGCAAATATTACGTTTGTAAGCATAACTCGGCAAATAATTCCTTCACAGTAAAGAAATTACACATGGGGAAACTGGATATGAGAACAAATAATACATTATCTGCATTTAGGAATTTTCGATTTTTAAGGAAAGGGAGGGGGGATATATTAAAAATTCCTGATTTTTGAGTAGACCTCTACCAAAAATGGGACAAACATATTGAAAAAAGGCTACGCGACTTCCTTGGGATGTCTCCAAAAACACTTTTTTTTCGGGGGGGGGGGACGTTACGAGGGGGCAAACTCGAGACACACTTTTTAGCGCTAAATTTGTCCTGAGAAAACTATGGGATCTGCGGTCACGAAATTTCGTGCGTAAATTGTTTATATGTATCCGACCCTTATTGTAACGGGATTTTACAAAATCCGTCCTTTACCCCCTTGGTGTCGAGAGGGCTGTAAACACGTGTAAAAACACTTTTTCCTGTTTCAATTCACCTTAAATTACATTGGCGAACTTTGGTGTGTGGATGTTGATTAGGTGCACGCATTATGTACTTTGTCGAGATTTCACAAAACTTCGAAATTAGCCACGAGGGAAGGGGGAGTAAAAATCGGGTAAGTTTCTGCCGAAGGCAGTGAGAACACGGCATCCTCATGCTGCGAGCGAGAAAAATATCTACCGAGCACAGCGGGAACTTTAACTCAGGTTAATTAATAATGATATGGGATTTTGACAACTCATTTCAGTATTGTGTCCAGCGAAGCAGGTAAAGCCTGCTAGTATATATATGTATATATATGTATATATATATATATACATATATATATGTATATGTATATATATATATATATATATATATATATATACGAGGGTCAGTGAAAAGTTAGTTGCACTGCTTAAAAAAACAAAACAAGATAGAAATTTTACAATAATTCCATTTGTATTTTTAAGTTCCATTCAAAATCTACTTTTAAACGTAATTACCTCCGCTATTTAAGTATTTGTCGAGGCGTGGTACAAGTTTTTCGATGCCTTCTGCAATTCCCTACAACCATTCTTAAATTGCAGCTTTCACCTCGTCATCCGAGTGGTATCGTCGCTTTGAAAGTTCTTGTTTCATAGGACCAAAAACGTGAAAGTCACACGCTGAAAGATCTGTGCTATAAGGGGGGTAATCCCACACTTCTCACCTAAATTTTTTCAGAAGTTCGCACGCTAGTTTTGCTGCATGCGATCTTGCATTGTCATGCAAGAGCAAAATGCCTTTCGACAGTTTACCTGGCCGTCGATTTTTAAGTGATTGTCTCAATCGTTTTATTGTTTTCCTTTTTTGCCTACAAGAAAAAAAGAAAAAGAATCACTGCACGCATTTTTAATTTGGACGACACTTGCAGCGGTCGAGACATGTTTACGACGGATTATCAAAAAAAAATAAAATTACCTCGTGAAAACCGATACGTCACACGATACAGGTATGTTGCTAGACACTTTCATCAAAATAGCCTTTGACAAAAAAAATTACGATGGAGTGCAGCCAATTTTCTGACTGACCTACGTATAATAGAGAATGGTCAAAACCAATGCAACAAGTAATCTAATTATAAAATATCAAAACAATAGAAAAGCAAATGAATTCATGCTGATTCCTAGTTTTCCCAAGGGCATTGTAGGAATAGAAAATACAAAGATTATATTTATCTGTGTCAAAGAGTGCGAAAGCTAAAACTAAAAATTAATTAAATTAAAATAAAGAAGGAAATAAATTAAAAACTCACAATTATGCATACATGAAGCAGATGAGGAAAAGTGAATGACTGTGGTTAACAGAAAAACACACATTCCAAGAGAATTAAGAGGAACATGGAGTGAGAAAAAAAAAAAGGCATAAAGGAAAAGGAAAAGATACAAAGATGCAAAATTAATTTTAAATTATTTTTGATTAGAAATAATCAATTTAATTAAATAATTATTATAGTATTAATTTTAAAATAAATAACAATTTAGAAATAGTAAAATAGAAGTAATTTAGTCTTATTTACTCCTATTTTAAAAACCAGAGTAGATTTAACAAGAAAAGGTTCCATCTCTCTATTTAATTTTTTAAATAAATTAAAAGAAGTAAATCTACCAGGAACTGCAACCCTCTATAAACAGTTTTTTTTTAATAAATTAAAATTACCTAATTAATATTTAAGACATGCTTCGAAAATACATATCAGTATTCTAAAGTAATAGTTAGCAAGAAATTTACATAGCATAAAAATTAATTTGAAATTAAATAAAAATTTAAAATGGTAATAAAAAATAATGAATAAATGCAATTATTTATTAAGTCACTGAAATTAAATTTATTGAATAAAAAAATTATCAATTAATTTATTTAACAATCTATGAAAATAAAATTTATTAAACAATGAAAATTAAATTATCAATGAATTTATTTAACAATGAGAATTAACAATAAATGAATGTAATTAGTTATTAAGCATTAAAAATAAAATTTATAAAACAAAGAGAAATAGCTATGAAGAAAGATAATTATTTTTATATTAAACGATGAGTAGTAACTAGGAATGTATGTAATTTTTTATTAATGAATGAAAATCAAGACAGTTAATTATGACTATTAATTAATATTTATTCTCTATCCTAAAGGTATCGAATGTTCTTAAATTGTTATGCATAAATCTGGAAAGAACTGGAATGAAATACTGAGAAGAGGAAAAAGTTTTTAACGAAAGAAAAATAAAATAATAATCGGCAAATTCTTAAATTAGTGATGAACATACACGATATCCCAAATAATCCGATTTAAAATAAATAAATCCTATGGTAATTCAAAAGTAGAACGAAAAACAACTAAGAATCGAAATATATATAAAGAAAATATCGTCAAAAGAATGAGTGATATTGTCCAAATAACTTTAATATTTTGACGTAAATATCGACCTGAAGTTAGTCCTTTTTCTAATACGCTGGGGATATACTATTTGAAATATGTAACAAAAGAATAACACATTTATATAAAAGACATAATTCAGCGGTTACCTGAATTCATGCATGAACCATTCAACTTGAGACTTCAAAACCATAGACTCATCAGCGTACTAAAATAAAGATAAAATCCTATCCATAATTAGTACCGAATAAAATAACTAAAGATAATAATTTGACAAAAAAAATGGCGTTATGGTTTCAACAATGTATTAATACAATATTTCTATGTTTATTGCATTAATGAAATTATAACAATAATATATTTTTATAACTCTACAGACTATAAAATATTAATCATAATATAATTACATAATTCTGCAAACATAATTTTTTTAACAAAAAGTTTTTTTTTTTTTTTTTTTTTTTTTTTTTTTAACTATTTATAAAAGAAAACGTATATAACTCATTTTTCATTCGTTTAATGTAGCTAATACGAAAAAAAGACCAAAACAATCTTATTTTGATATTAGCTAATTGGTTGATTTAAATTTATTTTTTTGTAACGGAAAACAAATGAAAGCGTCATGAAACATTCAAAGGAATTTGACTATAATTTATCCAATCTCCTTTAAAACATTTTTTCTTCCAGATAATAATAAAGAATGCAAGACTTTCATGAAAATTACTCTTTAATGCAAGGGACGTCGTTTATTTTCAGATAACACTTTTGACACCAAACAAAGATTTATGAACTATATTGAATAAAATCGTCCTTTACTTTCCACAAATATTCATTGAAAGAAAAGATAATCTATTCTCCTGGTTATTTTTATTTTTTGTTTGTTTATTTCTTGAAGGTAGTGGCATCACTGATGATGATGAATAAACTTCGTACTTTTCAGACACGTTTTTATGATATGTCTGAAGAGACAATTTATCATAATAAAATGCATAAATATTGCCTCTTTCTTATTTCTTTGAATAGGTAAAAGTATGTGCTGTTATATTGTGTAAATATTGATATTTCTGAACATAAAACCTCTAAATATATGGAAGTTTTTCATAAAATATAGAGTATTTTTACAGATATAACGTTGCACTAATTAGCTTTGTGAGGTACTCTTGCTTGCACAATTTGAAAACTGTCTAGTTTTAGTGTAATTTGGAGTCATCTCGTTTCACCATTTCAGCTGGTATGGAGAAATCAATAATTTCTAGTATGAATAAGGTGTAAAACTTCATTATTCTGTAACATAAAATTAGCATTTATTTACAACAAATTTTTATCTTTTTACTTGTCGATTCATAAATCATTTATTTTACTTTTTTTTTTTTTTTTCTAAATTAAAAGAGTGACTATTTCTTTTGCAAATGGTGGACACAATCATTTACAATCTTTGTTATTACATTAAAAATATGGAACGTTGTTCTAAAGAGTTTAGTCATTTTTGCGTAAAACTCAAAAAAAAAAAAAAAAAAAAAAGAGTTTTGCCCCAAAACAAGTTATTACACATATGCAGAAGAGATGTTTATGATTATAATAAAACTTTAGTCATAATAAAAATACTTAAAAGCTTGTAATAATCGGCGAAATAAACGTTATGCATGTATATATATATTTTCTATAAATATCGTATTTAATGTAATTTATTTTCGTAATCTCAAATATTGATGCCATGAATTGAGCATAAAATAGCTTATAATGTAGGAAAACTATTAAAATTTATCGGAAAAGAATGAGTAATATTTCTAAGTACTCTAAAATTATAGTACAAACTTTGATAGGGAGTTAGTATACATTTTGTTATGCACGGTATATATTTTTTTTCTATTTAACTAAAAATACGACACATTTTCATAATAAAAACTGATTTAATTTTACAGATTACAATTCCGGCATGAACCAATTGGCTTGGGTTTTCGATATCATAGTTACAACAGCGTAGTGATATAAAGGAAATAAGACCTCATGATCAATTTTCAACAAATAAAAGAATTCAAAATAAGATATTTTAACAGGAATAAATTATGTCATAACTGCAATAATGAAATGATAAATAAAATTGATGTATATCTTTTGTATTCGTGAAATAAAATGAAATAATGAAATACAATTTTACCCGTGGATTCAGACGAATAATATATAAAGAAACTATTCCAATGAAAATTTTTTTTTACAAGTATTATTTTGAACATAGAGGTTTTTTTTTTTTTTTTTCATATTTTACATACGAAAAGTATTTATAATTCTATTCACATTTTACTATTTCCGATTATTTTATTTATTTCTATTACATTTAGTGGATACAATTCGTTAATTAAATGGCGACTTTAGCCTCAAAACTTGTTTAACCAAATTTTGATATAATATATAGTTAAAAAAAAAAAAAAAAAAAAAAAAAAAAAAAAAAAAAACGATTTTTTGGAGTATTTTGGACTTATAAAATATTATGATGTAACTGTTATAAATCAAAAGCTTACGTAAATATTTTTTTTAAGTATCATATAAATATATTGAAAATTATGCTAACTAGTATAAAAGATGAAAAGCAAAGGGGAACATGGAATCACGTTTATTTTTAAATATCCCTCACTATGTTGTGAAAATATTATCTATAATATACCTAACAAGTTTAACTCAAACAAATAAAGCGTTTAGACGCTATTTCTCTTCAAATAATTTGTGTCTATAGGTCTTAGTGATAAAGCTATATTCTTTGTGTCTCTGTAAAAGAACTTTAAGTCATACACATCAAAACGTATACTCTTTCTCTGGAAGTGATTAATAACATACCTAACAACTTTTAGCTCTACTGAATAAGGTAAACTTTGAAATGTTGAATGGTAAACTGCCTTCTCTTAGCTGGATTATGTGTTCTTTACAAGATAAACTTTTTTCAAAACTGTTTTATCACTGTATGTTCCTTTATGAGGTTTTCACTGATAAACATTTTCTCTAAAAGTACCGCCCTAACCTTGTATCTCGGAAACAACTCAAAATTTCTGAAAACATTAAACGAACGCCTCAATCAGTGCGAGGAGACCCTATTTTCAACAAACAAATTTAAAAAAAGGAGATAGTAGCTAACATTTTTTACGGGTGTCCACCACATTATGCAATCGTTAACAGCAACAGACATCAAGGCCTCTGTATAAACGAGTTGGCGCATTGCCTTATGTTTGTCACATGTACCCAGCATGTTCGTAGATTATCAAGCAGTAGCGACAGTTTTGCTCACAATGTGTTACTTTCGAGTTATTACTATTTTATTGTTATTACTATTATTATTATTTTATATTATAGTTAAACAAAATATGATATAAAAAAATTTTCAGCAATATCTTGCTGAAATCACTTAACTGTGGTACGTAAAGTTTTTACATTTCCCTCAAATCCAATAAGATGAAAAAGATATAGCTGCCATAAATGCGTCAAGCGAGAAAGCTGACGTCTCTCTCAACAAAAATATGGTGTCTGATGCGTAAACCTGCATTATGCTAGGGGCTGTAATAGACAATTCAGACACCTTCTCAGCCATTTCATTTTAAGGAATGAGCCAGTAGTGGACAAAAACTCTTCTTCTACCAAAGTCAGTATTTACCTCGGAATGAGAATTTATTGACAAACATACTTCAATTTATATAAATATTTTTATGCCTCAACTTCTATTCGAATACTTTTGTATTGGTTCGTGTATCCAAAACTACAGACAGAATCTTAGCAAATTTATAAAAAACATACTGGCTGGACTAAACATTTATAAGATTGTGATTATACAGTTATGATTATAGTAATATTTCCAAATTAGGATTCATTCAAACAAAGTATTTTAAATGAGTGAGGTATTACAAATAGAACTTGTTATTGAAAAAGGTAAAGTTTTCACAGGATTTCTTTTTTGTTTATGAAAAATGTTTCCATAGTATTTTTCAACAGTAGAACAGAAAATATTTTTTTTTTAAATATGTATTCCTTATTGGTTTTCATTTTGTTTTCATTTTTTCTACAAATATTCGAAGGTGTCCACTAATGCGAGAATCAGAATCCATGACTAGTACATTTTAGCTCTACGGTAAACTAGTTTTTTTGGTATAAAAGGCTTCAAATAGAACATTTCGCACACAGTAATATATTGAAAATGTTAATTGAGTCATCATAATTACTTACAGTTACAGCACCTAAAATTAAGAAAATTACACAATAAATAGCTTTAAAATGTATTTAAAGTGTCCACTACTGATCCACTTAACATAATAAGAACATATTTTAAAATTTAGTTTTATTATTTAACATATTTCTTTTCTATATTACATATTATAATTAAAAATAACTTTAACCAAAGTGTTTATAGATAATATTGTATGTCAATATTTTTTATGAGTTTTCCTTAAGCGTTTTGAAGTTAAATATTTTTTGTCGCTCTTTAAAAAAAATACGTTCATTAATTAAATACATAAATTTACAAAGTAGAAAAAAATACTGTTTTTTTTTTTTTTTTTATCTGACTGTAAAATTGATTTTAATTACATATACAAAAAAAAAAAAAAAAAAAAAAAAAAAAATGTTCCAGACAATGTTTGTTTTGCATGTGTACATAATTTAAAAGAGCAAATATCCTTTTTTTTTTTTTTTTTTTTTTTTTTTGTAAGTTAGGTTTGAATCAAATTGTGTAAAAAGAATAAAATAAAGCTAGAAAAAATTGCGCGGTAGGAGAGATTGCGTAGATAGGGGATCGGTGAGAAGGAATAGTGTGGGTGTATTGAGACTCCAGATACCTGTACAGAATCAATAATGGCGTACCGTTTTGAAAATACATGTTAATTGCTTCAAGCGTCTAGCATAATATTTTTTTTGCATCATTTTCATAAAAGATTGCTTGAATTTTTATAACTCTTATTAGGAATTTCGATAGAATGGTAGTATTAAAAGTATTTTTAAATTGAACGATTTCTTATCAGTTAGTTTATATATGATACTTGTCGCAGGTAGTTGCTCAAAAGCTGCACAAGTTACAACAGTAAGTGCAACGATAATAAATAGTAATTACAACGATTGTGGACAACGACAAATTAGACTAGTTAACAAGAAACCATTCAAATTAAAAAGAAGCAGGACTAATTTTAAACTGATCGTATATATATATATAGATATATATATATATGTAATAAGAAAATGTTGATGTTCTTCCAGTTTGAATTTTATGTGTGTTGAATTTTATAGCAATGTAAATGGAGGTAAGTAACTGAAATTTTCCCAAATATCCTAAGTAATTTTTATAGGAATATCTGAACAAGAATTATATTTGTTAATCAGCAATTTTTTTTTTTTTTGTTGTTGTTATTTTTTTCTGTATGAGGTGTACCTCAGATTTTCGATGGATTTACACGTTTTGAGAGGGCTAGAACACAGTATGACCATTTTTAGAAAATGTCGGTCTGTGTGTGTGACAAAATTTTGTTTCAACTGTATCTCAGGAACTACTGCAAATATTTCCATAAAATTTTATATGTAGTTACAACTTGACATAAATTAGTGCCTATCAACTTTTGGTGAAAGTCATTTAACATGTGTCGTTGCCATCTCCCTTTTTCTGAATCTTTAACATGGTGGCATAAGAGAAAATTTCGAATAAATGTATATGAAGAGAATTGGTTTTTAATAACCAATACGAAGTTAAAAAGTATTATTTATGATAGTAATTGTCAACTTGTAAATATTTTTTACATATGGTGGTACCTCGCTTCCCTCCTGAGTGTAATTTCACTCCAGAGGAAGGGGGTGGAGGGGTAGATTTTCTTTATGGGTATCTTTCAAGAGAGCTTGTCAGTAACTTTAAAAAGAATGCTTGAACTACCGATGTGCGATTATTTATAATAAATTTATCAACTTGTTTTCCTTTTTAACAAAAAAATAATAATCGCATTTTTTTTTTTTTTTTTAATCTGCCATAGAAAGAATAAAATTAACGTTTCTTTTTATAGTTAGTGTTAGACTACTTCGAATGGAAATCGTCTGCATTCATCAGGAAAAATATTTTTAATAAATAATAATTTTAATAAATTATTTTTACTCAGTGAAATTGTATAGGAAAATGTAGAAGAAAGTCATGTAGTGGCCACAACATACTAGATTTTAATGAGTCAATGAGTTTCGTTTCAAGAAATATATTTTATTAATAGAGGGATACTAATTAGTATTTCTTAATTGATATCTTTTGTTTTTGTTTCGCTTATTTTATTTCGTTTTCAACGTTAGTGTGAGGCATTTCCAGTACATTTTTAGTTGCAATCATCCTTCATCGTAGATAACCATTTAAAAGTGAGGTTTACTTGTACAGCGGATTAAAGTATGCAGAACCACTAAATCTCAATATAGTTAGTTAAAGTGTAAAAGTCTATTAGAAAAGTTAATGTCTATTTACATAAATAAGCATAGCTTTTACTTAATTAAGCATTTATATTAAGAAAAACATTTGACACGTACATGATGAATAAAAATTTTCTCCTTTACCAGTATAGTGCAGCCAACATATATGGAAACATACCATAAATTTGGTAATGGCCCTTCATATCTTAATTAGCTTAATTTAGATTACATGGCTCTGTATACAATAAGTATCTGTGTGAACGAAATCAAATTTGTCCCTATAATGCTGTGCGTCTCTGCTCCTAAATTCCCTCCGTTTCATGTACACTACCATTCTCATCCATTTTGTCAGAATCTCGCGTAAATACTAGCTATGATCCCTTACAACCCCTTGGAGGGAACACCACCTCAAGCTTAAGACCGTGTAATCAATCGAACTTAATCCCCAAAACCTTTGTGTTACAATTTACTCTATCCCCTTCGCTTTGTTTACAGATTCGGCGGTGCTCATAAAATCCGTTGTGATTGCAATGTTCTTCACATTTTGAAATCAACACTTCTGGAGGTTACCAAAGCATGAGAGTCATCCCTTCCCCAGAGGATCAAAGTAATACTGGTACGTCTCTGGACCATAGAACTAAGGATGTTATTCACCAATAACTTCAACTCCTGGTTGAACATGAAAATTTGAAACGCATATAAAGGCAGGGTACAAATTTTCAGCAAATTTTGTCGTATTGTTTCTGCTATCTAGCAGTACAGTTATTTCCAGTTATTTTAGGTGAAAATAACCAATCAAAGATTATATGAAATTCTCGACGCTAGATGGCAGAAACAACCTGCGAAATTTTGCTGGAAATCTGTACCCTGCCTTTAGACGCTCTTCACGTTTTTGCGTTGAACCGGGAGTTGAAGTTAATGGTGAATACGGCCATAAGTGAATCGCAGACCATCGCCAATTGTCCACGGCGTAGCTAAAATGCGATAATCTTAATCTCATTACGAATTTTTATGGTGATAAAGCCGTTTACTTAGTATTTTTATCGAATAAATAGTAAGTATTTCTTAATATATTTTTTACATCATGTAAAATAATGCTCTGCTGCAGTAATTTTTGTAACAAAGATATTTCTAATATTTACTGTAATATACTAGTATCAAATTGCAGATTTTTAATAATTTAATATTTTTCCTTAAAATTTATAAGGAGTAAAGTAATTTGAATTTTACTTTAAGAGTATACTCAATTTTACATAAGACAATTTTAAGTTTAGTTTATCTTTTCAAAACTAAATCATAGCATAACAATTTTTTAAAAGAAAATATCAAGTTTAATGTAAAATTCTATCATTATACTTCTTCATGCTATCCTTTATCAGTGAAATTGAGTTTCAATATAATTCAGAGTTAAAAACAAACATTAAACTTTCCGTAAAATATGATAATATATATTTTAATTTTTTTTACAAAAAACACGCATTTAATGTTGAACAAATCACTAAATTATGTATTCTCTTCTTTATAATTAACATAAAAAGAAAATGGAAGAATTTCTGAACGGATAAAGGAAATCTTTGAAATGCTTTATTTTTTTCAACAGAACATATTTTTATTGATAAAAAAATCAAAAGTCATTGATAGCATGCCTGCATTAATGAACAGATAAACAAGTTTTCCTCTATATTAATGCGTTTTGCATTTTTAAAAAGCAATTTTTAGAATTTAATTTTTTTCAAAGTGACATCTCATCAGGAATGTTAAATACGCAATAAGTAAACGTAACATAAAAAGAGAAATAAATTTGTGTTAAAAATCACTTCCTGAATTTTTTGTGCTTAAACTGCGATATTATAAAAATTTAACTTTTATCTGTAATGAGCATTTGTTTGTCTTTCAAAAATAATGTAAAACTGGAGGAATTTTTCTTAAAATATATTAAAAAATAAAATAAAATAAATAAAGGTATCATACTATTTTTTTATTTATTTTTTTTCATTACGATTAAAAAAAAATGAATGATTTCATCAGAAAAATTATTGCACATTTTTTACTCCCATAAATTTTTTCCGACCCTTCTATCTTTGTGTGTGTGTGTGTGTGTGTGTGTGTTGATAAACGTATACTCTCCATTTTATGTCAGTGCATAGTTTTTTTACACAGTGAAAATTTGCAAAAAAAAAAAGAAAATCCTTAAAGTTTATGTAATTAATGAATAATGTTGAATAACAAAATTTAAAATTTCAAGGACATTATATATAAAAAATCATATGACCACTTTTTAAAAAGTATAAATTGAATTTTAAACAAAATTAATTGAATCAGAGGTTTAATCTTGTACTGTTTCATATAAATTAAATTTGAATATCTTTTTAAAGATAAAATGCGTAAGCTTTAGTTGAGTTTCTATTTTTAGATTCATTTTTTGCATTTAAAAAAAAAAAAAATGTATAAAATGTTGTCTAGATATTTAAATTATGTATGCCCTTTTTATCATTAGTAGAATATAGATATAAATGCATTGATAAACAGTATTAAAGCTTTGTGATATATTCTTTTTTTTTTAAACACATAATATTTTTAGTTGCCCGTCATACTATAGGTATGGGGAACTTAGGTAATCGTGAAAATTTTCGACCTCGTTTTTTGACTTTTTTACACGTTTTCAGGTGTGAGGACTCCGAAAATGACAAAATCTGTATGGTGTCTGTCTGTAGGGTGTCTGTTAGTGTGTTAGTCTGTTAGTTTGTTAGTCTGTGTACACGATATCTCACGAACAAATTGTCGCAGAGAGGTCAGATCAGCTTTGAAATATTACTTTCGACACTGGCAAGAACCCTATTTCATTTGCAACAGTCGAATTAAAAAACTAGTTAACTTATTAGAAATTTACGATTTTCTTAACATGCGAGAATAGGACAAAAATTCACTTAAACTTGCATTAAATGGAAACTTTTTTACTGTAAAAATGTCAGACCAGTTTTAAATTATCAGTTTTGATGCCGGAATGAACATCGGTAACTATAAATATGCTACTTTGAAAATTTCGCAAGTTACTGGGAATTTACGAATTTCTTAACATGACAGTATAGGGCAAAATTTCACATAAACGTCAATTTTGAGAGATATTTTCATCGTAAAGATGTCAGACTACTTTTGAAATATTATTTAGGACACTAGCATGAATATTAATGACTATGAATTTTCCAATATAAAAATTTCGTAAGTTATTGGAAATTTACGAATTTCTTAACATGGCAGAATAGAACAAAATTTCACATAAACGTCCATCTTGAGGGATGTTTTAATCGTAAAGATGTCAAACCACTTTCTAAATATTATTTAGGATACGAGCATGAAATCATAGACTATGATTTTTTTTTTTTTTTTTTTTTTTTTTTTTTGCAATTTAAAAATTTTGTAAGTTATTTGGAATTTACAATTTACTTAACATGTCAGAATAAGGTAAAATTGAGCATAAACTTCCATTTTGAGGATCATAATTACATTAGACAACTTCAAAATTACATTTATGACATTTGTTTGAACATGACTGAATACAAATATTCTCACAGGAAAATTTCGTAAATTATTCGTAATTTACGATTTTACCAACATAGCGAAGTTGTAAATTTTTCATATAAATATGAATTTTGAGGATTATTGCATTGGAAATAGTAGCATGAAAACTAAACATCGGATTTGACCCTGATAAAATAAATTAATATGTTAGAATAAGATAAATATATCGAAGTGAACGATGGATAGCCTATTAGGCGGAGATTTCATTCTGTCACTGCATCAAGCTTTGGTCAAATTAATTTCTTTTAACATGATTATAATATGTCTCGCACTAGAAATTTACGAGAACATAAATATGATGGGGAACTGAGCAGAGTCCACTTATGCCAACTAGTTTACTTGAAAATACTTGAAGTAATCATTGACATGACCATAATAATGAATTGGTAAACACTTCATTATCTTCTGTATTACTGCGAAAGGTAATCCATTTCCAGCATTTTTTTTCTCTGATGCATTGTTCATGAGTAATAAATATCCGTTAGAAAGCAATAATATGAGGAAAACAAAAGTGCTTGAAAAAAAGTTGTGGAAAAAACTTTTGTGAAATTTTCTCTATATATTAAAAAAAAGTTACTGTCACTGCCGTCAAATATTTTTTTTCTGCGACAGCATCTTCTAGTGGAAGGCAGGGTCCTTCGCGTCATGAGAGGTATAAATGGGTTCCGAATACTCCAAGGACATTTCAGCTGCTTAGAAAATTCTATCATTTTAATTAAAGAAGTTATTAACTAAAAACGAAAAGTTTATGAAGGTACTCTACTTGCCATTTTGAAGAAAGTTTCTCCCAGTGACGTTTTTCTTCTGTCATGAAGTCATGTTACACGGGAAAATTGAAATATGATCCATAGTTGTACGTAGGTAGGTAGGTTCGATTTAACGTCGCACCAGTACTGCGCTATGGGTAATTGGCGACGGTCTGGGACGCACCCCTAGAGATGCTCCTGTCACATGCCATCACAATTTTGATCCTTCTCCGAAAAGTTCTCCCCCACCACTTTGGTGATCCCCAGAGGCATAGTGTGGGTGGGAACATGGAGGACTTTGCGGTCACGACAGATTTTATGTGCACCAGCCACAATTAGTGTACACGACGGTCTTTGGAAGGTTCAAGTATCGAATCAGCAATCTTCCAATTACGTGCACGGCGCTTTACAGACTAGAGTACCGCGACCCGAAACCATGGATAAAAAAAATAAAAATAAGTATCAACATTTTTTCTCTACGTTTAGAAAATTAATTTTCTTATACGGGAAAATTAAAATATGATCCATGGTTGTAGGTAGGTAGATAATTAGATAGGTTGTGTTTGACGTCGCACCATTACTGCGCTATGGATAATTGGTGACGGTCTGGGACGCACCCCTACGGATGTTCCGTTGACATGCCACCACAATTTTGGTCCTACACGAAGGGGTGGTCCCCCGATTCAGTGGCCCCCACAGGTATAGTTTTGATGGGAACATGGAGAATATTACGGCCACGACATATTTTACGTGCACCAGCTACCATTTGTGTACACGACGGTCTTTGGCCGGCTCGAGAACCGAACCCACAATCTTCCAATTACGAAGGGGTACCGCGATCCGGATCTAAGGTTGTAAAAAATAAATAAAAAGGGTCATATACTAAATCTGTTATACAAAATGGTCTAGCTATTACGAATTTCTTTCCATTAGAAATATATATAAATATTATATATTTCAATTTGACATTGAATATGAGAATTTCCATAATAATTTTCTGCTTTTGTCTTGTAATATGCACTCTTAATATTCCTTTTCAGAGAAAGAAAACAGCGAATGGGCGAGAAGAACTCTGCATGTGCTAATTAGTGAAGTGAGTCGGGGGTTGGTAAGCGGAGCGAGCAGGGGGCAGAGCCCTCTAGTTTTTAATATATTTATAATGTTATAAATACCAAAAACATTTTTATTAATAATGAATTTCTGATTACAATAAATAACTTGGGGATACTGATTTTTAATTTATGATTATATGTTAAAAGAAAAAAAAAAGGAGTTAAAGCGTGATATTAAAAAAAAATATATTTTTATATGCTTAATATATTTTTTTATTTAAACTACTTAAAGAAAGTTAAGCAACATTTTTGTGACTTTTTTAAATATGTATATATAATGCATGTAATATCTTTCATCTATACATAGATAGACATCATAAACTAAATAAACTAAGATTTTTTTTTTAAATAAATTCAAAAAATATTTTTATAAAAGACACAGTAAAAATTTGCAAAGACATTTGTGTTATGATCACACACGAGATATTACTTCAAAATGTTTTTCACTCAAAATGTATGTTAACTTGAGGTTGCATTTAACAAGACAATTATCAATATTAATAGTATTTTATAGAAAATTTAAAATAAATAGGATAAAATTTTATTTAAATCAACAAAAATATATTTGTTTCAATTTCAGTTCTGAAATGTCTGCATTTTTTTTCTTTGTTAACACGATTTCCATACAAAATTTTTTGTCGTATTATACAGTGATGTTTTGTATTTATAAAGCATAACTGGTAATGTTAGAAGATAACGACGGAAAAAAAAACTCGAGACTTTTTTAACTGTACTTTTAGTTGAACATAGAAAACCTTTTCAACTGTACGTACTCGTTGCATAATTTATCGTTTAACTTCCTTTAACCACGTGATCACACAATGGATAGGCAGAAGGAATGAAATAGAGAGAGCCAGATTAACTGAATTCAAAATGACTTGTAAACATTGTTGTAAATTGTTAAAAACTCTTAACAAAAACGCAAGTGCTATTCTAGCAATATCCAATTGTAGCTTTGAATGTTTCAGAATATTTTAATGTGTCACTGTAGCAAACATAACCTATTGTGCACAAAACACTTTCTTTAGCGTATAAGTTTTAACAATAACTGCGGCTTTCATTATGATATGTGAGGTATAAAGTTACTTAAATGTGTTGTATAAAAATGCCTCAATATTACTTAAATATAATTTCAAACAAAGTTACTTTAACATGATTTACAATAACGCCAATGCATCCCATTGCCATTCTTTCATACACGTGGCTTGCGTTCAGCACACGGTTGTTTAGGGATGACAAGCGAAACCGGTCGCAACCATTAAGATTTTATCGGTGATCCTTCTAATTGCAATAGTGTCATTGACGAAATTTTAATTTCAGTAAGCACCTCTAATAACCCCGCGGTTAATTTTGATGAATAAGCGGCACGAACAACTGCGGTTCACGTCGATCGACTATTAACTATATGAAAGATATTACCAATTATTTTTCTTTTCAAATTCCATTAACATTATAACTCGCTTGGTAGATAATTACGATTTAAAACCCCACCCGACTTTCAAACCTAATTAGCCACTTACAAAGCAATCAAAGGTAGAAAATGTAAACATAATTGTAGGTAAAAAAAAAAAAAAAAAAAAAAAAAAAAAAGTTCAAGCATATGATAAAGCATAAAAATGCGAATTGATATCTGCAAAATGTTATTGTATAAAGGCATCAAAGCACATAGCTATCGAACATTTTAGGAAAAACATCTCTTAGTAAATATTGTTTATGGTCTAAATGTATTTGCTACCGTCAAAACTGGAAAGCAGCTATGCATGTTCGAGATCTTATGTGCAACAAATTAGCATATAAACTTAACATTGTGGAGTGCAAACAAAATTCGGATTTCATAAACAAATTCAAATACGAGTATCGCATAATAAGCTGGAATATAACATACCTTGTGAGAAAAATAAGTGTATTTTCAAAAATATCTCTGCAGTCTGTTATAGATAATTTCAAATAATTCACACTAAAAATGGTGATGTTGCGCTTAATTTAAATACTGACCAGAATCGCTACCAACACGAGATGGTGTCCAAAAGAACTTTTAATGGGAAGTGTATCAAAAAATCCAAGACATCTATAATTAGTAAGAATAATATGACACAACTGTACATTAGGGTGGAACGAAAAAAATCAACTTTTGATTTTTAATTTGTAATAGCGCAGAAAAGTTGTCTTTTGGTGTAGATAACACAAATTAAAAATATGAAAAATATTGGAGTACATCTTGAGGTGCCGCAAAGATGTTAAAGTTTCATAAAATTGAAATTTTCGCGATATTTTAAAGTTTTTTTAGGAAAAAATCAGCTTTTGATTTTTAATTTGTAATAGCGCGGAAAAGTTGCCTTTTGATGTAGACATGTTAAATTAAAAATGTGAAAATTATTGGAGTACACCTTGAGGTGCCGCAAGGTCGTTAAAGTTTCATAAAATCACAGTTTTTGGAACTTTTTTGAAGATTTTTGGGTGTTTCGATTATAAAATAAAAAGTTCCAAATAGGCGTTATAATATGAATAGAAAGATAAAGACAGTTTTACTATTTCATTGACACCCAATCCAGAAGATTGAGTCATCACCGTAACAGATGTTGTGTGGGGCGGGTGGCGGGAGGCGGAGATTTATCTGCGTGCGGTGTCAAGCTCAAAGCACGTGTCAGGTCAGTAGCTTTGCGGAGTTCAGTTGAGTTGACGTCTCCGCTCCGTCTATTGCGTAACAGATTAACGTAATATTTTGTTAGTTTGCGTGCTACTTTATTGTTGTGTGTAAAAATGGCTCAGTCTAAATTAGTGAAGACAAGACAAATATCAGAATGTCCTATTTTTGGAAATTTAGTGATTTGCTTGAAGTGGAACTGCCCACTTATGAATCTGTTATGTAGTTCTACTGTTTTATTAGATGTAACCTCAAAATTGCTTCAGAGAAGGATCCTAGTGTACTATTGTATCAGTGAAATATGTGAAAGGTTAGTTTCCAAAATAGAAAAAATATGGTCAAAAGCTTCTATCCCCGTTGCTTCTAGCAAAAGAATTTTACAAATGATAAAAGCATATCATACTAAATACAGGAATTTATTAAGTTATAAAAGCATAAAAAGGTCAGAAAAGTTTGTCTGTAACCTCGCAAAATATAGAAAAGGTGGAAGAAAGCAGCAAGGAAAAGTAAAAAGCTACAGAGAATAGTTAGGTTTAACCAAGAACGGACCAAAAATACTGGTGCATCAGAAACGGTTACTGGCGACAATGACAGCGCTGAGTGTGTCTTCTGTGATTACACCCCTGCCCTGTAAAGCAACACTAGCTATAGTTTCAGCAGCTTTATCTGATATTCCGATTCGAACAGCAATGCAAGCTACAGATGTCAATTTAATGCACATTTGAGTGTTTTTCACTTCTTCCAGTTATGAAAGGCCTCGTAGATGTATCTCTTCTTGTATATTTGAAGGACTTGGTTGGTTTGTCTCTTTTGGTAGAGATCACTGCTGCCCATCAGCACTGTCATTGTAGCCAGTAACCGTTTCTGATACACTAGTATTTTTTGTCCTTTCTTGGTTAAACTTAAATATTCTCTTTAGTTTTTTACTTTTTCTTCCTGCTTTTTTCTTCAAAGCGCTTGTGGTAGCTATATCAATATTACCTAAAACCATTTTCCTGTTAGAAAGTTGATCGTTTAGAAACTCTTGTTCCATAACCCACTAACAGGCAGCAATATCAAATAGACGTTCAAGATATTTTCTGTATTTTACGAGGTTACAGACAAACTTTTCTGACCTTTTTCTGCTTTTAGACCTAATAAATTCCTGTATTTAGTATGATATGCTTTTATCATTTGTAAAATTCTTTTGCTAGAAGCAACGGGGATAGAAGCTTTTGACCATATTTTTTCTATTTTTGAAACTAAACTGTCACATATTTCACTGATACACTAGTACACTAGGATCCTTCTCTGAAGCAATTTTGAGGTTACATCTAAAATAACAGTAGAACTACATAACAGATTCATAAGTGGGCAGTTCCACTTCAAGCAAATCACTAAATTTCCAAAAATAGGACATTCTGATATTTGTCTTGTCTTCACTAATTTAGACTGAGCCATTTTTACACACAACAATAAAGTAGCACGCAAACTTACAAAATATTACGTTAATCTGTTACGCAATAGACGGAGCGGAGACGTCAACTCAACTGAACTCCGCAAAGCTACTGACCTGACACGTGCTTTGAGCTTGACACCGCACGCAGATAAATCTCCGCTTCCCGCCACCTGCCCCACACATCATCTGTTACGGTGATGACTCAATCTTCTGGATTGGGTGTCAATGAAATAGTAAAACTGTCTTTATCTTTCTATTCATATTATAACGCCTATTTGGAACTTTTTATTTTATAATCGAAACACCCAAAAATCTTCAAAAAAGTTCCAAAAACTGTGTTTTTATGAAACTTTAACGACCTTGCGGCACCTCAAGGTGTACTCCAATAATTTTCACATTTTTAATTTAACATGTCTACATCAAAAGGCAACTTTTCCGCGCTATTACAAATTAAAAATCAAAAGCTGATTTTTTCCTAAAAAAAACTTTAAAATATCGCGAAAATTTCAATTTTATGAAACTTTAACATCTTTGCGGCACCTCAAGATGTACTCCAATATTTTTCATATTTTTAATTTGTGTTATCTACACCAAAAGACAACTTTTCTGCGCTATTACAAATTAAAAATCAAAAGTTGATTTTTTTCGTTCCACCCTACTGTACATTATTCAAAAGACAATTAATGCAGCTGGTAAGTTTGTCGGTTCCTTGCTGCCCGCGTTACAAGAAATGTGTCTGATCCCATGTGAGGTATGAAGTCTGGAAATCTGTTTATCACATGTTAGAAATCCCGATAGTGCACAAATGAAATTTAATAAATGAAATACACTATGAAAAAATTAAAGATATGTTTGGTGAGGAAAAGTTCTTCACTTGTTAGACGCCTGTATTTATCATCCTAGTTGGCATAGGTGGACTTTGCTCAGTTCCCCATCATATATAATGAATTCAGAAATTTCTTGTACATTGCATACAATATTCACGTTCACGCCCTATTTTACCATGTTCAGAAATTCGTAAATTTTAAATAACTTAAAAAGCTTTCAAAGTTGAATAATTTTCATAGTTACTTATATTCCTGCCAGCTTGATACATATATTTCAAAGCTGGTCTCACATCTGTAAAGTTACAGCAGTTCATTTAATTTATGTTCGAGTGAAATTTTGGCCTATTCTTCTTATGACAAATTCCTGTTAAGAAAATTGTAAATTTCGAATAACTTAAGTTTTCAAATTAGAATGTGGAAAACCAATAGGGTTCTTACCAGTGTCATACGCGATATTTTAAAACTAGACCCAACTCTTTGCAATCATTTGTTCTTGAGATATCGTGTACACAGGCACACAGGCTAACATACTAGCAAGCTAACAAACTGACACCCTGCAGACGGATGCCATATTACTTCTGTTATTTTCACACCTAAAAACGCGTAAGAAATTAAAAAAAAAACTGAGGTAGTAAATCTTCACGATTACCTAAGTATAGTATGATAAAGAACTATAAAAACGCTAACTTACTAAATATATAATTATGAGGCAACTCCAAGCTCTTATTTCTACCTCCTGGAAGGAAAAATATCTGCAACTATTATAGTTTTTTTTCTTTTTTTTTCAGAACTATAAGTATTTAGTAAAAGGTACGGTTGTGTATTTAAAGACTCAAATCATCATTCGTGTAGGGGGATATTTAACCTCTAAGAATGATATTTTATAGCTGCATTATTTAACGCACAGTCAAGTAATTTTTTCGTCTTTCTATAATATGCGGCAATACGATTTTAGGAAATTTTTAATACATAAAAATAGCTTTTTATTTCGTGCAGGAAAATGCGTGATACTTTGCTGAATAAATCTCATTATTTCATGGGCATGATGTTGTAAACATTTTTATTTTCATGATTTGTTCCCGGTCAAATGTCATTGCAATTAATGCTTGGTTTATTTATTTCAGTTTCATAAAGTATTTCCATTCATTTGCAAATTTTTTACATATCATGCATTTCTTTGTTCCGTGTCATTAGCACTCATTTATTTCTATGCAGCAAATAATTGAAAACTGACCAATAACTCGCAAAAAATCTATTTTCGGCAGCCAGGCCATTCGGCTTTATTCGTTACCATTAGCAAATACTTTCTTATGATGCCAACCATGCAGCACAGAAAGTTTCAGTTATGTTTCAGAGAGCTTGCAATCTTTCAGAAACGTAACACATTCAAGTATGCTCTCTGATACCTTTCTGAAACATTCGCCCTTTTTGATTTTCTATCTGTTAAGTGATTGTAAGGTTTCTGTTATGTATCCGATTTTTTGATACGGACAATTCTACGTTTTTGAAACTAATCGGAAAGCAATCTGAACGTTTTTAAACGTTTCTAAAATGTTTATATTGCTTCAATGTTATATGATTGTTACGTTTCTGGAACATTTTGTGCTGTTAGGGCACTATTATTAAATCTATAACTTACAATCTAGGTCCTTTCGTAGCAACCCGTATGTAGATTTTAACTATTATATTTTTTAGCTCACAGCTAAATCACAGTCTTCGAAAATTTCTAATACCTTTTCTTTTGTGAGAAGATCAAAATGTGTTAAATTTCAAACTACTAAAGTTAAAAAAGAAAGAATATTTTACAAGAAAGTTTATGAATTTCATATAAATATTTTCATGCCTATAACAAAATAATTCACATTATTGATGTAAACCAAATGAAAAAAAAAATCCATTTAAATAATCTTAGAAAGTTAAAATAATTCATACATTATTAAACTTTTTTATATTACAAAATAATTAAATAATCACATTTAAATTTACTAATTTCAAACCTAGAAATGATCTAAATTTAAAGTATCAAGACATATGTACAAACATTATTTAATAAATATTAAGATTTCTTTACTATTTCTGAATTTCTGTTTAAATAAACATTTTGTATAATATCAAGTCCCTTTACAATTTCATGGTTTTGAAACACGAATTTATTTGAACGCCCTGGGAATTTAATTCTTTTATATATGCTCGAAACATTTTATATTCCCACCAATATTTAAATTAAAAATAAATAAATAAATAAATAAACATTTGCCAATGCATAACAAGATTATTTATTGGAATAGAATTTAAATGGGATTTAATTATCTCTCGAGCTTTGAGAAGTAGTATTTATTTGGGTATTAAATATTAAAAATATTTGTATACTTTGCATTGAATTAATTAGATTTGCATTTTCAAAAATGGTATTTTCGAAAAAAATGATTTACTGAAAGTTTTAATACTTTTTTTATTTAAATTATCTTGTGCTTCATTTTATCATTTGTGGTCTTGTGTTTTTACGCTAGCACTAAATTTTTATTTTTTAGAGAAATGATAATTCATTATAACATTGTAATTCTGTTAAGCAAAAGTAATTTCTCTATTGCTCGCAAAAAAAAGATTATCAAGTGTTACATTTGGATACAAATGATTAATTAATCAAATTAGTTAAATAAATACATTTTGTAACGTTTTTAAATTCCGAATATAATTTCAATATTCCCGTAAATTACTGCATTTCATAATGCAAACTTTTTCTTTATAATATTTTTAAAAAATATTTATCATATTAAAATGATAAACATATGACTTTGATTTCTTTAGAGCAGTGGCCGCCAACCGGTGGTTCTCACTGTTTTAAAAGCCTAGTATCACAGATTTTCAAAACTCTTGCTCCAGGAAAAATATGCTCCCTTATTTCTACTCATATTATTTTTAGATTTTCGAAATTATGCAAAATGGATATTCCTCATCTCCAAATAATAATAGTAATAATAATAATTAAATTAAAAATTTAAATAAGTGAATCTTGTTTTTATATATTACGTTAATTTTGACAATTTTTCTGCTTTCATTATTTTAAGTTTTCCGTTATAAGAGAATTCAGTAATAACCATAAAACCTTTAGCAAAACTTTCTTTGTTTTCTCTGAGCAAAACGTTTTTAAATGTTTTTCTCTTCTTTTTCTCTAATAAATCGATCTTTTCCATTGAAATCAGATTGAAATAACCAAGACTTATTAATTCTAACTATGTATTCAGATTTTTCTTCTGTCAAATATTTTTGATGCATTAATATGCATATAGGCTTACGCTGAGAAACATGTTTCAGCGTTAAACGATGAGCACCATGTTTATATATATATATATATATATATATATATATATATATATATATATATATATGATTAGCTTTAAATCGTATTTTATAATAAATATTGTTCACAGTTCCTACAGAGATATTTAAGGATTTGGCTACAGCTCTTTGGAAGGTTGCATTTTTTTTTTTTTTTTTCAATAGCAGGTGCGACTTAATAAGAGGTGTACATATCTTTGCTGGTAATGCATTTTTAGCTTTTATCCCGGTATAATTCAAAATTTGGAATTTATTTACTTTAACAGTAGTTTTTTTTTCTTACAAATAGAAATATTAAATCCGTGCTTTTCATATCTTTATTTTATAACCGAATAAGAGTATTACTCTTCGTAAAGTTAAAAAAAACTAGCCTTCTATCCACTGATTGTTTTCTAGAGATATTTTAAAGTAAAAAATTATTTTTAGTACTGCAGAAGATACTTAATACCTATTACAATTTGATGTCAGTAACGTTTACATTTTAAAATTTGAATTTAAATTCAAAGAGTAAGTCAAAATCGTCATAAAAAATGTATGAACACCCTCTGCATGTCTCAATTTCTATAGAATTTAAACTTTTCGGATTTGATTGACAAAACAGGTATTATGAAAAACTGTAAGCTTAAGAAAAAATGAAAACAAAATGGTGCAAAAGTAACAGTGATATTTTTGCTAATTATCACTGATTATTTTAATCTTTTCACGGACTATTTGCATTTTTTTACGTTTTATTAGAAATTATACTAATGTTTATTTTTAATTTTTTTTTTTTTCTGAACCACTCATACACACAAAATTAGAATTCTGAATTTCCTGGACGAACTAAAAATAATGGAATATATTTTAATCCTGTATTACAAAATTTGAATTTCATATCAGGCACCGAAATCGCTTTGGATTTCTTACCAGCATTTGGTACGTAGCTACAATTTTCTAAATTTATCATATTATTTAAATTATTTCAATAATTCAAATATAATTAAAAAATATAATTTCATATAAACTTAATTGTCTAAAAATATACATATTACTATATTTAGTAAATACAATTTTATACATAGAAATAGAAATTTATCACTGTAGTAATATCGTCAACATATCGTCTCAGTTTCTTATAATTTGGAAGCAATAAAAAAAGTGTTCATAATTTCCCTGTAATTGTTTTTATTATAATCGAACAATTTTTAAGTATCATTGTTACGATTACCCGCGTATTTATCTTGCAATATATTTTTTTTTTTTTATTGTTCAAAAATATGTATTTCTATTGTTTTACCTTAAGTAAGTTTATTTAATATTAATAAGATGGAATTTTCTGATCATTATTCTAGAAACATGTTTCATGCCTTAAGCAATCATATTAGTGCTCCGTAGGATATTAAATTGTCAGTTTGGTGGTCCGCGAAGTCCAAAAGATTGGTGACCGCTGTTTTAGAGTGTAATAACATCTACACATAGAAAAGAAATGTCCATTGGTCGTTGTCTTTATATCAAATATAAGCTTCTCCACTGAAATGAACGTGTGTCAAACTGATACTTTATGAGCACATGTGACAACCAATTTCAACATTTCTCGTACATATACGAGATGTTTCATAAATCTTCATACACCAAAATATCTCTAAAAGAAGGCAAATTCCCTGAACAGATTGATTTAAAAAGTTTAATAAATTTAAATAATTTATCACGTAAAGGTGTCACAAGTGAGCCTTCAGGCTTCTGCACGCCTTACGTGACACAAAATCAAGTTTTTAAAAAAGAAATCATACTTTTTCTTCGCAGAATTGTATTAAGCGAAAACAATCTGTTTTAAGCCATATATTATTATTATTATTATTATTATTATTATTATTATATTTATTTTTTATTTTTATTTATTTATTTTATTTTATTTATTTTATTTTATTTTATTTTATTTTATTTTATTTATTTATTTACTTTTTTTTCCCTCCAGAATAAGGATCACGGGGTCTCGATTTTTATGTTGTAAAAAAAAAAAAAAAAAAATCCGGATATCCCATGATATTTCAATGAAAAATCGATTCCGCTGAACTAATTGATTTCAAAAGTTCCGGGCATTCAAATGATGCATCATATGATGTAGCATGAATGAGTCCATGGGACACAAATTCAATATTTTCTGAGGTAAACCATATTTTTTCTTCATAGAATTCGTCTTAAGCGGAAAAAATCTGCATTAAATCATGTTTTTTTTTTTTTATGCGTAGGGGTCTCAAATATTTTGTTGCAATAAACGAATAAAATTAAATTTAAAGAAATAAAACCGCCAAAATATCTCTATATAAAAAAGAAATTTCGCTGACCACAATTATTGAAAAAGTGTTGTGCATAAGATCTGTCGAGTAGAGTATCATAGCTGGGACCTCAAGGCCCCCAAATCTCCCACGTGAAGAAAAATGAATTTTTTCAAACAGAAACCATATTTTTTTTTTCCCAGAATCGTGTTAAACCTAAAAAATCTTTTTAATTCATGTATTGCTTTTTTTTTTTTTTTTTTTTTCATTTTTTAGAATAGGAGACCCGAATCTTTGTTGTAAGAAAAGAAAAAAATATATTGGAAATTCGAAAATATCTTGATAAAAAAGCAATTCGCTGAACACAATGATTACAAAAGTGTCGTGCATACAAATGATCTATTAGATGAAGTAACGCATAGGGGTTGCCAAGGGCGCTAGAACCCCACACGTGACACAAATTTCGTTTTTTAAAACAGAAAATATGCTTTTTCTTCAAAATATCATATTAAGAAAGTTAATGGTTTCCACAAAAATCTTACCGTATAGCAATAAGGTAAAGAAATAAAATACAATAAATAATATAAATAAAAGTAATACATATTCTATAAGCATATGTAAAGCTAGTTATAAAATGTATATTACATAAGAATAAGTGCTTGGACTGAAATTTATATAGTTGCGTTGAAAAAAAATTATCATCAGAAATCATAATCAGATATTTTTAATTAATTTTACATAATTTAAAAGAAATGGTCACTCCTATCATTTGTTTCATAGAAATTACACAAAATATGCTTTAAAGTGTAGTTAGTGGAAAAAAAATAAAATCATTCAGGCATTGTTTTGTTTTGATTAAAATACACAAGTTCAAATGGATGTCAGGATATCAAAACGTTACTTCTCAAAATGTAGTTAACGTATTTATTTAAACAATACATTCACATGAAGATTTTTAATCAAGTTTTGAATGCAGTTCTCACAAATATTCAGTATAAAATTATTTTGTTAGATGGAAAAAAAACGTCAATATATATCTCGATATGCTTTAATCTCGATATGCCAGTTTTTCTCTCACTGCAAGACAACCAGCCTATCTTCTGCTGCCGTAAGGTGTGCCATATCATTTTCTGAATGAAGCGCAAAACGACTTAAAAATACGTTTCTACAGCTGGTCATTGTTCACGCATCTGATGTAGACAAAGAAGTGTTACCTTTGCAATCATGATCGCAGATCTCACCGCAAACAACTTTATGTGGGGGTTTGTAAAGTATCCCGTGTATATGCATTCATGTACAACAACTATGACTAATTTGAATGTCGCCTTTAGCATCGATACAGACTCTATAGATTTAAAGTCTGGCAATTAACAAAATGTAATATATGTGACTATCCAGCAATAATTTACTCAAATTACACCAAAACAGGATATAACATTCTTATATTTCCTCAGATCTTAAGCTATGAAGAGCACAACTGCATTAACCGAGCCAAACATCTTCCAAGAAAAAAAATTAAGATGACGGATGATGTGTCGGCCTGTATTGTTATAGAGTCTCTAATACAGAATTTAAGTATGTTGTTTAACAAGAGGAATACGTATTGAACATTGGTAATAACTACATTGAAAACTAGATTTTTTAGTTTTACATGTATGTACCTATTCAATAAATACATCAAATGTACTTTCCGTAGTGAAACATTGATATCCCGCCTTTCATTTAGAAATGTTCTATATTAACGTGATTGTTTTTAACGTACTGCAGTTGTACAACATATTTCTTTTTTGTACAAAAAGTACTTTAGAACATATATTATTAATTTTTACACATTCATAGCTTTGTACAAATAGTTCATAATACCTCAGTATAAAAATGAATTCATAAATAGCACTTCGAAGATGAATTTTATTTTGCTCATGTATAAAAACGCGGTACAAATAAATATTTTGAGGGATGACTGCACCTATCTATAGACAGATAGATAAATAGCTATATCAGTAGGGTCTCGTGAATGACATTTTGGGTTATCTCCATACGGGTAACTTAAAATAGTACCTGTAATAGAATATTTATTTATCTTATTGGTTAATTCGCTTACAACTTAGATAAGATAACATTTTAATTGTTAATGAGATGAATGAGCTGTTAATGGTTACGGAATGTTTCTAAGCACCCGCATGGAGATAGCACAAATCGGTATTCACGAGACGCTACGGAAGTGTATGTGTTTGGGTGAATGTTTAAAAATCTTTTTTTATGTATTTTAGTTGATTTGTATTTTAAAAGTATAAAAATTTCATTTGTTTTATTTATAAATTTATTTATTCATTAGTTATTCGTAATCTCGACCCAGGACATAAACATACCATAACATGCAAGGAAGTAATAATAGTACTGTTTAACAACATGTTTTTATCATTTTATGCAATTATAGTCATATGTGTGAGTGTGTAAACAGATGAAAATCAAGCTACAATTGCATATAATAGCATGAATTACTTTAATTTAACTTTAAACAAATAGTTATTCAATTCCTTCTACATATCGAAATCACAATAATTGCTTTTAGCTTAATGAAACAGTAATTAAATTTCTGCGAATTATAACTATGAATTAGATATACTCACACAATAGATATATGTTCACAAATCCTGTTTAAATTTTCAAATTTTAAGCGTTATAAACATAAAAGATTAATTTAGTGCAATTATCCTCTTTAAAGTTTTAAAATTAATTCACCAGTTGATTTCTATTATACACACAATAAGATGATACATTATATTCATTGCCAGTTCCAGTTTTCTACGCTTGGCATGCGATTTTACAAAACCGATTTTAATTAAATTTACGCCAGTTGCGAAATAACAAAAGTTCCATATGAAAGGATAAGCTATTATTGAATTTCACGGCAACTAACACAGTCATTTCTTAATGTTTAAGTTTGAAAACATTGATTTAAATTAATAAGGGGGAAATTTTTTCAAAAACAAAATTTAATTAGTTTTTAGTAAACATTACCTGTCTTTTTTCACGTTTTTTTTAAACAATAATTAAAAGCCTCAACGAAATTAAAATGCAAAAATGAATATTAGAATAAAAACCATTTTTAATTAATTTCAGTGATGACACGCTATAACATGCATAGATAAAAAGAAAAATAACTTAAGCAACAGGAATAAACTGAAGCTAAATGATTAATAAATAAAATAAAATAAATTTGTACTAAAAAATATTCTAGTTAATTTAATTGATCTATAAACTCAGTACCTCAAGAATTAAGTTTTATATATAACATACAGGGTGGTTTAAAGGGTCACATGTGCGTATGCCAAATCATGAGAACTAAGAATTACATACGAACTGGGTGTTAAAACAGTGTAATTGCATCATGACCGTCACGCAAAGAAAATATAACAAATGCTGTAAAAAATCATTTATTATGGGAAAAATGGAATCAAAGTTACAATATACAAATGAAAAATGCTGCAACACATAAGAACTCAAATTGTGCCCCATTATCCGTGATGCATGCTTCCCATCGTGTGTTTTTGTATGCGTACAAGCTGACCAGATCTTGTCGCCTTCTAGCGGGTTACAATCACGTTTCCGATCCCTAGTTCCTGTGGAACTCTTACTCCTCATGACCTGACACACCCACACGTGCCGTTTGAACATAACCTTTACAAACACCCTGTATTTATGTGCGTGTTTGTGTGCATTTGTTAAACGTTATAAAATGTACACGCAGAAAAAGTCAAATAGTATCAATGTATATGATACTGTTTATACCTGTTTATAGACTGCTAGTACAAAATAATTGATTAAAACAGTTTTTATATTAAAATACTTGGTTATGGTATTACATAGACGGTTACGCATAAAAGAATTTGATCAATATAGATATCGAATATTCATTTTTTACTAAGTTAAAAATATTTTAAGCTATATTTTTGCAATATGAACCCTTAGATCAAGAAAATTTCAAATATATTACTTTTTCAATATTAATATTTTTAAAATTGCAATTTCTTAATTTTTAATTAAGATGTTTTAAAAATTATTTCCTTTACTACCCAAATAATGTCGGTGATAAAAATATTGCATTCAGTCAAAAACTTTCATATCACGTGTTCAGTTCATTTGCATGTTTTAAAATTTATTATTAAAATCACAATCAACTGATTGGAAGAAAAATATGATTTTCTTCCAATCAGTTGATTGTGATTTTAATAAAAATAGTATTTCTTTCTCCCATTATTTAATGGTGTTTTCCTTTACCTGCTGCTTATTTCTGTTGAGCTATCTAAATGATAGACCAGATGTTTCTGCCAAAAGGTTGTATGAGTGAGTAATGCTGACCGATTGTCGGCCTGGATAGCTCAATTGGTAGAGCCTTGACCTTGTAAGTCAAAGATCTGGAGTTCGACTCCCGGTCCAGGCATTATTATCACTCAGTCGGAAAAATAAAATTTCTTTAAAATTTATTAAATCCCAAAAACTTTTTTTTTTTTTTAATTGGTCAGTGATCTCGCACGTCTGTGTTAATGTGGAATCTTTTAAGTACCATATTTCAAAAACGAAAATGGTAGACAAATCAAGTTTTATGATTAACACATATCTGATGTAAAAATGAGTTGGACAACTTTTTGTAAAAATCGGAAAATAAAAAAATGGGGTTGGGGGCAAAATCTCGCGAGGACAAAATGAATACAAAGCAAAAACAAGTTGGTAATTATTAGTAATAATGTATAAAATTTCATGACAACACATACCTTAGTCAGAGCACTGACATTCTGACAAACTAACAACATTTTTTTTTTTTATAAATTTTGCATAAAATAGCTTAAAAACTATATTTATTAACTTTTGTCAAAATTAGTCATAATGAATTCAACCGTGCTTATTAATTTTAAAATTTTTAATCTAAGTTTGTGAACAGCATTCAGCTTTAATGTCAGCAGTAATAACTTAAAAATAAACATAGATAAAATGATCAAATTCAACTCTATGATTTATTTAATTATTAATTATTTATTTTAATTAATTAATTAATATTTATAAGGACCTGTGGCCCCCGCCAAAGATCACACGTGACAAAAAATCAAATTTTCAAATAGATCATACTATTTTTTTGACTCGATATTTTGTCCGGCGGGATTTTGTCCCGCGATATTATGTCCAGATCCCAAAAAATAGTACTTAAGCTGCAGATGGCGCCAAAAGTCGGAAACCTTGTAAATGGCTTAGGCAATTTGCTTCGTTTTCATTACAAAAACAATTCACAAAATGTTCATTTGTATATGGATCGTTCATTCTAAAAATGAATTATCTCCTTGTAAATGGATTTTGAAATAACGAGCTTTTTGAAAAATTATGCAAGTTTTAGTAAATGCTATCGATTTTTTGTGTTTAATATAACTCAGAGTTATAAGAATTTATAAATATTATTAAACATAATTTAAAGTAACTTAGAAACTTCATTTTTACAGCGAATATATAAAAGTTATAGTTTTCTGAAAATAACAAATAATGTCATTTATGGGATTTTAATGCAATTATTAGTTTTTTTTCACTTTTATAATGAAAGATGTGATTAAATAGGATTCATTTAAGCAAAAATATACATATTTAAAAAATATGGAGTCACACCACTTTATAATGAACCGTCTATCTATTCATTGGTTATTACAAGAAAATGTATAAGCGTCATGATTAGATAGGTCAATTTTCAGTCTCAGAAGTGGGTAATCCAAAAAACGCTCTATCGATCTCGTTGTACAGGGTAATTTTTAGATGCTCTTTTATACGTATTATTTGTTTAATACAAAAATATCAGTAGAAGTACTTATTAAAAAGCTCATTTTCTTTTCCTGAAAACGATATCTCCAAAGAAAATTTATAATGGGAACAGTAATCGAAAAGTCATGAGTTTGTTAAAAGCAAGTTTTTTTTTATCGGCCAATCCAGACAATTAAAATGACAAAGTATATTAGCCAGTATTACATACTATTTACCAATAATTATTTGAACACTTTCGAATTTAAACATTTTGTCAAATATCTAGAATAATTCTCCACAAATCATATGTAAACTTTGGAAGAATAAAGAACATGCTGCATCTCATATAATTCAGTAAAAGTTTTGTCCTGAAGAGGAAAAAGGAACCAGTAAAAAAATAAACAATAATAAAAATGTTTTTAATCATCCTCTAAAATACACTGCTTGAGATGCGTTTTGGCTACAGCATGTGATTATGAGGATGTTACTAATTATCTGTATAAATTTTTATAAGGCCACCACATGTATTCATGCAGATAAAAGAATTTCCTTAAAAAACTTGCAAATTAAAAATTACCATTTTTTAAATTATAACACGTAGGTGCAAATTCATTTTTAGGAAACATAGCGTAATACATACACAACATACGGCAAACAGGATGCAAAAATGTTAAATATTTTACGAAATATGAGAATTTTTACTGAACAACATTTAACTACGCATGCACAATCTTTATAAAAGTTTACATGCATAATCTAATAGTCAAAATGATTGTTCTGTTTATATGAAAATTCATAACAAATATCGCGTAAATTCAAAAATTTATGAGTTATAATATAAACAGCATTTCAGTTTTTCTCAAAAAAAAAAAAAAAAAAAAAATAGATTTCATCAATATTTATTTAAAATCAGTGAATACTGTATTACCATTCGGCATTGACTGAATAAAAATAAAAATCTGAGTAAAACCCTTTATAGTTTAACTTCTATTTTGAGAGAACTGAAGTTCAATTCATGTTATCTCTCATGAGTTTTTGAATTTACAAGATATTTATTTAGGACTTTTCTATAGGTCGTTCAATATTTTTGGATATTAAAATATACAAAAAGCTTGCACATGCGCAGTTAAACAGTATTTAGTAGAAATGCTCATATTTTCTAAGATATTTAACATTTTTGCATTCTGATTGCAGTAAGCTGTGTCTAATATAGTATGGTAGCTTTCCTAAAGATGGCTTCGGACTGGGTCTAATATCCTGCGTGTTATAGATTAACAAGAAGCATTACATATATGTATTATATATATATATATATATATATATATATATATATATATATATATATATGATAGCCTAATTTACACAGATAATTAGAGGAATATCCATAATCACATACTACATCCAAAAACCTTTTTTAAGAATTAACTTCTACAGGGTGATGCAAAACATTTTTATTTTTTAGTGGTCCTCTTTTTCTCTTCAGGGCAAAGAAATGTTCAGATGATTCCTAAGGAATTTTTCTAGCTATTTGACAAAACGTCTAAATTTGAAAGAGTCCAAATACTTATAGATAGATAATGCAATAGATAATTAACAGAGACGTTCTTATAAAACGAAGTTGTGAAATAAATTTTAAACAAGGTATTTTAAACTAGTTATCACGTAGTAGATTTTGATCAGTTTTCATTTAACAAATTTGAATATTATTGCACTTCATTTTATTTTTCTTGGTACGCAAAATACATAACCAGTTTCTGGAAAGAAAATAAATAAATAAGAAACAGAAATTATTTTATTTTTAAACTAGAAATAAATAATCTAGAAGTATTTTTTTGTCGTATTCTATCGATCCTTTTTACAGTCTATAAAATTTTCATTTCCCTCTAGCACTTTTGTTAGATACAAATAAATTTGTTTCTTTTAATTATTCTTTTTTTTTCCTATTCCCTTTTAAATTTTAATTCATTAACAATTCACAATATCTTCAAAATAGCACACTACAAACATCCATGTCCGCCCTCGGATTCGAACCCAGAACCTAGGAATCCATAATGCAACTTCCTACCGACCGAATCACCATTCCTTATTATTAGCTATTTTATTTTGCTGAAAAATATTTTGTTGTTACATTAACGATTAATCCTTCCATTAATAATTTTATTATTTCGCCCTCCTCCCCCTCTCCCTCAAAAAAAAAAAAAAAAAAAAAAAAAAAAAATAAGGTATGAATTTTTAAATATGCCGAAAAAAAAAATCTTAAGTTTTTCTTTGTGATATTTTTAAGCCTATCTTTTACGTTCATGGTCTCATGAAATATGTATTAAAATTTTTACTTATTAATAAAAAAAGATAACAAATTTTATTATTACAATGTAGTTTATATTATAATAATAATAAGAGAACGTCTGCATAGTTAAACAATTTTTCCTTTTGGAAATTGGTTAAATTGAAAGGACTTTGTTTCAAAATGCAAAGAGAATCCATCACACAATTTAGAAATTATTATTAGAGACATAATTAAATGCAATAAATATCTTCTTTACACACAATTACTTCCACAGTTACAGAAAGTCAAATGTTTCAAATGTTACAAAAACATAAATAAAAGACAAACAAAACAATATATTCAATATGTTATTAATTATTACATGAATTGTATTATATTAATTCTCCTTAGTTAATGCTTATTTATTTAACTTCTTATTACTTACTTCAGAAATTAAAATTAATACAACAAATAAAACACTGCTGTCGCAAAATCAAAATTTGAGTTATTCTATTTAAACTTATCTAAAAAATATTAAATTCTACCAATTAAACCAGAAAATTCATACAGCAGAAAAATAAAAACGGACGTTTTTGTATAAATTTTAAAAGCTTTATTACTTTTTCCAAAAAATTTTAAAGGTATAAAAGTTGGTTTGAATTTTATATATATATATATATATATATATATATATATATATATATATATATATATTATTATTTTTTTTTCATAATTATATCAGTTTTTATTTAACAATAAAAAATCTGGACTGTATCAACCACATGAATTTCAATACCTACTACTACATCTATACTCTTTCGGAAGTAGTGTGGTCAGACGCCAGAAAAATTGATTGAATAAAATAGATTTCTAATAATTTTCCTGTAAGGGTACACTCATATTTACATTAGAAAGACATATAAAGGGGAATTTACATAGCAAATAAGGAAAAAAATAGTTATAGACATTTTTTAAAACACCCTTTTCGATATTCCACTTCTGGTTACCTAATTTTCACCAAAAGTTGGAAATATTTATCTGTTCACTAGACCTCTTTTGATTCTAGAATTTTGTCGCTTTATCTTTGTTAGCTTTGGAGATATAATAGTTAAACTACACACACATATATACATATATACATACATACACACTGACCAATTGCCGAACATCACATTTTTTTGGCTCAGAAAACCTTAAAACATGCAAATTAGGTAAGAATGTCGATATCGAGATTTTTGTCTAAATACATTACTTCCATTACCTATGGTAGTCGGGTAACGGAAGTAAAATGGGTAACTAAAATTGTTATTGTAGTACGTTATTATAAGTTTTTGTGTTAACATAAGTTTTAGATGTACACAAAAAATGATTAGCTGAGATAACTAAACAATTAATTTCTGATTGTTCTATTAGAGATTTTTAATAAAAAGTAATAACATATTTTAAGTATTTTAAGTATATGAGAACTATATTTAAGTATAAAGCAATACACCCACTGGAATATTATTAATCGATTTAAATTAAAGACAAATTTCTGATAAACAATAATTAATTAAAACTGTGACGCAAGAAATAAATAATAAATTTCAATATAGAGATACGCTTATTGGTTTACACATACCAACTAACAATACAATATAAATGTATCCTAATTGATTACATCTATTATACTATTTATTTATTTATTTATTTATTTCGAATTTATAATTTACAAAATCTGTGAAAAATCCTTAATTGTTTGATATTTTATTAATATAATTATTATCTAATTGAATCCATTTTAATTAAACTTAATTAACTATTTCGAAAATGTAATTCTTTTTTAATAAAATTCAAAATTTTGTGAGGTAATAATATTTTATTTTATTATGTAAAATTATTATGAAAAGTTTTTATTTTCCTTAGATTTGTTCTAAATAGACATAAAATAAAATCTATATATTCATAAGACCTTTTCATTAAATAAAAATAATACAAAAAATTATAATTTCTACCAATAATTTTATTTTTTATCTTACATTAAAAAATGCAGTGCCTGTGGTTCTTTTGCACATTCTTTCCCAAGAAAAAGCCGCAACTAAAGAAAAAATACTTGATAAGGTATTGCTTTTCGGCTGTGGAATTTCTAACTCGGAAAATGAAATTTCTTTAGGTTGTGGAGAAGAAAATTTGTCTTTTGTTTCTTCTTCTATTCTTTTGTAGCTTTTACTGTTGACAAAAGAAACAAAAATTACAAAAGTTAATGATGTGCAAAAAACTAAGCAAAGCATATTTGTTTCAAGGAAAAGCAGAGGAGAAAACAAGTGACGCATATTATTGAACCTAGAAAAAAATTAAGGTAAAGTGAATTAAAATTACTTATATTGACTAAATTTATGTGGTTAGTTTTGCTATAATCTATTATTAGATAATAGAATATTAGATAATAGAATAAAAGCTTGTTCTCTTCTTCATTTTCCTGCACATATTCAGGCTGCAAATTAATTTTTACAGACATTATACATCAAAATTATTTTTCATGATATTTTAATTTTTTTCAGAATTATTATTCACAGTTTGCATTTCAGAAAACTATAACATTAATTATCGAAAGGAAAACAATTTCTTGCCCTATAGATGACATCTTAGGAAATGCACGTTTTTCAGTATTATTTTGTAAAAAAAGAAAAAAATAAATAAAATCTGTAAATTTGTTCTAATTTATAACACGTCTATGTTTTGACTATTCGTTTTAATGAAATTTTATCTGGGCCGGCCCTACCTACCTAGAAAAACTAAGCCTACTATCCACTGGGACAAATAATCTCCAAGTCACCGCATAGGGACACAGTACTTCAGAAAACACCCAAGTGCCAAAGAAATGAACTTTGTCCTGGTGGCTTCGTTCAGGTTTCTTGGGAAACGTTTTGCTGAGTAACTGGAGCTCCTTTGTTCTTTATGGACACGCAGAATCAACCGGTACTACAGCACGTTTAAGATAGCGATCAGTTAATTTTTACTACTGCTCTCACGGAACGCACGCACACAAGCTGAGAGAGACGCGTGGACGAAACCCAAATACTTTTGAGCTTAATGGAAAAAGGTCCCCATTGACGTTTTGACCATTAATTTAACGAATATTCCCAATTCAGTTCAATAAATCTGTTGCTCGCATTACGGAAGTCAATAATCAACGAACATTTTCAAAACAATTACTTGTACCACGAACACTTTTAAGTACATAATAGAGCACTAATTTTGCTGATTCAGGAACTTTGACGCCTAAAGCATAGTATATCACAAACGACCATTCAACAGGAAGTTTGAACGCAAAATGAGTTTTGCGTTGCCAAATATGTAGCCAAAGTTATAAATACATATAAATACGTACACCATCTTATCTATCTTCTGTTATTTTAAAACAGTACCCTACTGAATTATGTATTTTTTCATGCTATATCCTAATTTCTGTTTAACAATTTAAAATATGCAGGTTTATCTATCCATCTATCTATCTATCTATATATATATATATATGAATATATATATAGAGAGAGAGAGAGAAAGAGAGAAAGAATTAGTAAATATGGAAATAAGAACAGGTGTAAAAGAATAATAAGAATATTTTATGAAAACACCAATGGCTCATGACAAAAAGAATAGCACGACGCTTCGATATACAAAGAAATTGGCACGAGGAGTACAACGAAGGAACGAACCTATTACTTTATATTTTGTGCCTAATATTTTACTGCATACGAAAGAAGCTTGAGGACTTAAACTAACGGGATATATAGAGATATAATACATAATTTATATGAAAATGTTAAGTTAATACAGACTACGTTAAAAGTCCAGATTTCCACCTAACATAAATACAAATATTTAAATACGTATATATCGAAGTTTTCGTAAAATATGCTTATTTATTAATTTAATATTTTACGCTTCACTTAATTTCTCTTGGTGATACATATATGATTCCTAGAGTGAATATTCATGCACATTATTCCTTATTTAATAGTTTTTTTAAGTTAAATTTTCGTATAACGTTTATATTTCTTCTATCACGTTTATATAGTGGCATTTGAAACGAAAGACATGCTTATGAATTCTCTAGACGCCAAACATATTTTCTACTTCAACATTTTTTATTTAATAATCCCAGAAATGTCTAAAAAAAATTGATGTGTTTATTTTTCAATCGCCTTTTTATTTCCACATTTAAATTTTAATAAATATCTTAAAGCCATTTTTATTGTATTTTTAAAGTGCATCCGAAATCTTTCGCATTGTAAAATAAGAAAGAAAATCTGTTTTATATTCTAAAAACATGTAAAAATATGTAGAACATGTTTTTCATTTAAAAAATATTTTGTGAACTTTTCATTACAGGAAAAGAAATAATATATTTTACATAAAATATAATTGATCCCTGTGATAATGCAAAAAAAAAAAAAAAAATTGTTTACTATTTTGCAAATTATTCTTAATATTCTACATAAGGGTTATGTATGATCATCTCAAAAAAGTATTAATGATATTAAGCATATACCTGTATTTAAATACAGGGTGATTCTAATTAAAGTTACGATTTCAAAACGCTATAATTTTAAGACTACCCATAAGAGCGATAATATTTGTTTGGGGGAGGAAAAAAGTGGTTCCAACATGTTCCTATAGATGGCGCTGTCAGGGCAATGTCAGGAGAAACGCTTAAATGGGCACATTAAACACAGGAATGCTGTTAGCAACACAATGAAACAGCAGGATACAATAGACTTCAAGGGTTTACTACAATATTCTTTTAGCAAAAAGACAAGAATCCGTGTTTACAGCGGAAACAGTCATTGTGAAAAGAGAAAAAGAGGAGCTTCATGAAACAAATATTTTATGGATAATTAACGGCACATTTCGGAAATACATTTTTTTTTTTTATCAAACAAAATTTTATTGCTTCACGATTGCTCTAGTAAAATATCAAGCCACTCTGATGGGTAGTTTTAAAATTACAGCGTATTGACATTGTAACTATAATTATAATCACCCTGTAAATCAAGAATGAAAAACTAATTTATAATTTTTATGTTATGGCCATCTAAAATTTTCTTCTATCAATTGCTGTATAACAGCACCTAATACCTTCTAACATGCATAAAAATTTAATTATAACTTCTCACAATAAAGATTTTATATAAGCAGATTGGAATAATTGTAACCATTATATATTGAGATGTAGCCATATTGAAAATCAAAGTATGTAAGAAACAGAGAGTCCCCCTTTCAGCTGTAATACTCCCGAATTAAGACAGTATTCTTTATCATAATGCCCATCCCATATAACAAGTTCTTTGCATATATTCGCAATAGAATCTAATATATAGTTTTCCCGTGAAAATTGATGCATAGAAGTATCACCTTTTATCCAATATGCTCTTGTAAAGTCGTAAGACCACAATCACTGAAGTGTTCGAAATCACGTTGAGATTGTAAACGTAAGTTGTCAATGAAGATATTGGTTAACTGAGTGTAAGGTTACCAGTTGAATTTAGCTTAGCTGGCGTTGGTTTCGCAAACAGAGTAAATTGTCCATGGAGGATATCGGTTAGTTGAATAAAAGGTTATCAATCAAATTTAGTGTAGTTGGCATTGGCTTTGGTTGAAATTTGCAAAGTTCTATAGGAAGGTGACAGAAGTTGTGAAATTCAAAATTTCACTTGGGTTGCGGTATTTTCAGTTGAGATTTTTTAAGGTGAATCAAATGGGGATTTCTGTAGTTAATTTATTTTTTAAAAAATCTGAAAATAATCAGGTGTACTTATTGGAGTATAATATGCTTTTGGAAAGTTATAAAAGAGAACATGGTATTTACACTGAGAGCTCTTTTGCTGTCTGTCAAGTTTAAGAGCGCACAGTCTTCATGCACAACATTAATGATTGTTCTAAGTTATAACTGAATAAAATTGAAGTAAATTCATGTTGGAAAGTTTTCTTTCTTTATTTAAAAGCTCTAACAAGACAGAGTGGGATTTTATGCAGTTTGTTCTCATTTGTTCCTTTCGAATGATACCATTTTCAATCCTCTACTCCCATAATTAATATGTTAAAAGTGTACCACAAATTTCATGCTTGCCTATTAATATATAAATTACAAAATGACTAGCAATCTGTGTATACGTATAATAAAATAAGATGTTTGTGTGTGTGTGTGTGTATGTCATTGTGTATGTATATCCAGATACTTCATACACAACATTAAAGATTGTTCTAAGTTATAACTGAATAAAGAGCTTTTAGGAAAACGGGTAATCGCAGAGCTACACACATTTGCATGGAGTTTCGTAATGACCTCTCCTGATGCACCTCGAAGCCCGATTTTCGATTTTTTGATTAGTTTTTCTTAATTAATTAAAATGTGAAAAAAATAACCTTCTAATTTCTGATAAATTAGATATTTAAATTTTATCCATAATTTAATTGTTGCCAATTCTCTCGACAGAATAAAAAAAAAAATAAATAAAAAAAATAAGTACATTTGCTTAAAATCAGAAAAATAAATTAGAAATATCAGTCGTATCGTTACGAATAAGGTACCAAATGAAAGGGACGGATTAAACAGCTTATCGATCGGACAATTAAATATTTAAAATTAATTAAAGTATTAATTTTAGGTGGAAACAGCAGAAATTTGTATGAAAACCGTTTTCTGTTTTAAATAGATTATTCCCATACAGCACAGAATGTTTCAGTTATGTTGCAAAATGCTTACAAACTTTCAAAAACGTAACACATTTTAATATGCTCTTTGATACCTTTGTGAAACATTCGCCCTTTTCTATGTTCTCTCTGTTATGTGATTGAAACGTTTCTGTTACGTATCTGATTTTTTTTGTTACAATCGCTGTCTTTTCTACGTTTATGAAAGTAATCGGAAACCTAACTGAATGTTTCTGTAATATTTACAATGTTTTCATGCTATATGACTGTTACTCTTCTGAAAAAATTCTGCTGTTAGGGTTTAAACTCTATGAAGAATATTTTTATTTTATCAGTTTCATTAATAGATCCTCCTGGGCGATTTTTTAAATTTTGGTGTTGAAGTACACCGAATGTTTTTCGACAAGAAGTTTAATACAGCAACAGCCATTTTAATCTAAGAAGCGCATCAAAAATATATAGTAGTCACACACATGGTTTATTTTTATGGAAGTTTATAGAAAAAATGCTGTTTTAAAGATAGTAAATTTATTTCAGCAAGCACTGCTTTAAACCTATACGCTATTTAAAATATAAACAAAATAGGAAGATTTCTTAAATATAAATTAAAAGGTGTCTGATAAAATTATTAGCAAAATACTCTTCCACTTTTCATACAAAAAAATAAATAAATAAATAAATAAATTCCATCGCTAATATGGCGGCAAAAATTCAAAAGCCGCCAATGGAGCAGCATAATAAAGTTGTGTACCACGATAATGTTTAACTATTTATTTATTTATTATTTTTTTGTATACTAATCACTATGCTAATTTATCATACAAATAAATGAGCCTCTGTGTGTGATTGCACTTGCACGCTGTCCAACAGAAATATTCCATTAATTCAAATTAATATTTAAATAAATAAATAAAAATATAAATATGTTTAATGGAAAGTATATATAACCATAAAAAGATTAGTTGTCTAAAATGCGGCAGAAATAGCGCTCATAGCATATTGTTACAAGTGATTAGGTCTTATTGTTACAAAGGATTAAGTCTAAAATGGTGACGAAAATTCAAAAGTCGCCAAAGAGAACTATATTAAGGCTATATGATCAGGTTTACAAACCATGAATTATATATAACCACAAAAATTAATTGTCTCATGCGACAGACGTAGCCGGTCATAGCATATTGTAATAATAGGCGTGAAATTGCTGTCATTTTATGGTTGATAGAATAAACAAAATAAACATAGGAAATAATGTAAAAGCAAATATTATGTGCACCACGCATAGTGTTGTGCATATGTAACTGGGATTCAAACATCTTTATGTTTGAATACTTCAATTTTTTCGATACTATCTATTTCGAAACTGTTATTTAATAAGCACCTATATGGAAGCCCATTGGTAAACCAATGTCATAGGTAATAGGGACAGACGCCCGAGTTGTAGCGGATGACCAAATCACTGCCGAAGGCAGCAGGGACCTGAAGTGAGCTTTTGAGCAATTTCAGTATTTTGTTTTATTTTATTTTTATAAAGCTATGTAGAATTTTTTTTTTTTTTTAATTTAGTGACCAGCGAAGCGGGAAAAGCCTGCTAGTATTAGTATAAATATATCGATATTTAAAAAATAATTGTATGGAAACTGTACGATTCAAGCACATTAATTTTTAACAATGTTATCATTTATCCAGTGAGGTTACTAAAGGTCAATACAGTGCGGCCACATATCCTAAAACTAACAGTGAGGACGCGTCCAAAATGTTGAAGGGATGCCAGCTTGACCGACAGTTTGAAATTTAGAAAACATCCAATAATTCCGCGCACCGTTATTGCTCATTTTCTCTGAGTCAGACGACTGTCACCCCTATTTTAGCATTGGACTCGTTGAGTTAGCACTTGCGCAGATGCTTCCATGGTTTCATGAAATGTGGTCATAAAATATCCTTTTTTTTTTTTTTTTTTTGCTTTTTTTTTTTTTTTTTTTTTTTTTTTTTCTTTTCCTTCACTGGAAAAAAAAAATGTTGGTACTGTTGATACATTTAAATATATTAGCTTTCCGCCAAAAAAAAATTATAAAACACTAATATTTCGCCGAACCATCTTTTCACAAATCACAGCATATATTCGTTTTTATATTAATTCTGTGAAAATAGACAATTATCTGGAAATATATCTTTATTCAATAGAATAAATTGTTTCCTAGTATCTTCACTTGATGAAGAAAGATATTTATCACCCATTATACTCTCTTATGTATATCTCATATATTCACAAGGAGAATTTTTTTCGAATTTTTCAAATAAAAAATGAAGGCTTTGAATAAACCCTCACGTTCTTAGAACAGATCTTAAAATGGCAGCTCGAGAAATCCTGACATTAATGCTTTTGAAATACTGTCATTTTAAAAGAAGAAGTAATCCGTTAAATAAATTAAATAGTTTTTCAGCATAACACAAATATTAAAAAGTTCCTTTTGCAGCCTGAAAGGCTTAGCTCGTGTTATTCTATAGGAAAATTTGTTTCCATAATTACTCGTTACCTAATTTATTTACTTTTTATTTACTTTTTATTTACTTTTATTTTATTTTTACTTTATATTATATTATTTTATTTTATTTTTTATTTATTTATTTATTTATTCATTTTGCATTCAGAAAATTAACAACCGTTAAATTAGTACTTATTTTTTAAAAATTGATTTTTGAAATTTTTAGTATTTTATTTTGAGACAAAATAAAAAAATAAATAAAAAAAAAGAGAGAGAGAGAGATGCACTTTGTAAAAACTTGCATTTTTGAACTAAAAAATGAAATATAAAATTTTTAAAAAATCAATTTTTCGAAAATGAGTACTAATTTAACGGTTGGAAATTTTCTGAAACAGAAAACGAAATTTTAAAAAATACATTAGTTGATGAGTAATAGTGAAAACAAATTCTCTCATAGAATAATCTAGTCATTCGCTGTCAGCGGGATTAGATATTGTCCCCCTCCTAATATTTACACTGTGAGTACCAATATTATCGAGTATATTAATACGTGCAATACGAGTATATTAATACTTTTCTTTTAATACTAATGCGGCTATGTTGAACGATACATTTTAAGTAATTTCAGTAAAACTCAGAGAGTAGGTCAGTAAATTATGCAGTCTGTTAACTCTTCATTCTACAAAAACGTCTATTACCTGTATTTGTAATACATTGCTGGAAAATTCAGTGTTGACCGTATGATACACTTACCTTTGCATAAAAGTCATGACAGATTTATAGGCATAACTTTATTTTAACCGTAATCTAACGGTGAATTTGTCAGGTATAGAAAAGTGCTACAATTAAAACTCGCACTTTGCGGGTAAAACGTGAATCTGCTGTTTTAGGATTCAAGTCGATTGAGTGATGGAGTTAGTTCCTATCCTAACTTAAATTTGTAAATTGAAATATGCAAATATTTTGGAAAGTAAGATAGATACAGTACTGTGCAAATTAATTGGGACAAGCAGAAAAATTTACACAAATGTTGTTTAATTGGTATAGGTTGACTTACATGCACGGTATAGCAATTTAATACGAAATATGTCCTCCTCTAGCTTGAATGAGATCCTGTACACTGTTTGGCATGGATTCCACTAATTTAGAACATAAATTTTTGATCTCGTCATCACCAAACCAAACTTTTATAACATTCTCAATCATTGTTTTCTTTGTTGAGCAGTCCATTTTACTCACACGTCTCTTTACAATGCTCCACAAATTTTCGATGGGATTTACATCAAGAGATTTACCAGGCCAATCCAACAGCGGTAATTTCTGTTCTTGAAAAAAATTCTTTGTTAACTTAGAAGTATGGCATGGAGCAAGATCTTGTTGAAAGATACCAACACCACCACCGAACGTTTGCATCATAGGCACAATTTTTCTTCCTATTAGAGAAATGTATTTTTTAGAGTTCATCATCCCTTCAACTGGTACTAAGCTGCCAGGTCCTCCAGAAGTAAAATACCCCCAAAACATCTGTTTCTGAGGGTGCTTAACTGTTTGAATAAGATATTGTTCCCTAATGCGTTCTCCATCACTTCGCCTGACAAATCTTAATCGAAACCCTTGCACAATAAAATGTGTTTCAACGCTGAATACAACCTTCTTCCAGTCTCGCGCAGTCCAGGATTCATATTTCCTGGCCCAGTCCAAACGTTTTCTCTTCATTGCAGGTGTTAATAACTTTTTTTTGATTGGTGTTCTTGCAAATCGCTCAGATTCAATAAGCCTTCGTCGAACTGTCGATGAATCCACGTTCACACCAGTAGCTAATAATTCTCTCTGAAGATCTGTACTTGTTTTGCGAGGATGAATTTTACTATTTCGTACAAGAAATTTGTCTGTTCAAGGTGTGGTCTTGCGTTTGCGTCTACATTTACCCTTCCATTTTGGATACACTGTCCCAAAATTCTTTTGCTGATTTATAATCCTAGAAAGACTAGATTTTCGAACTCCAACTGTTGCAGCAGTATCCCTCACAGTCATAGAAGTATGCTGACTAAGGGTAACAATTCTAGTCCTTTTCCTGGGAGTGATATCCATTTTTGAAATACACATCAGAAGCAGACAATTCACATAATCGACCACTTCTTACAGCAACTGAAGCGCAACTGAAAGGACAAATTTTCGACATGTCATGATCACGTGGTCAAACCGGTTTAGATTAATCAAGGGCAGTTGCGCATTGTAAGAAAATGCAGTTGAAACCGGTTTGAGGCAGAAAATCCCCAAGAAAAGAACAATTTTCTTAAAAAATATGTTTGTCCCAATTAATTTGCACAGTACTGTAAAAGGAGTTGGAGTTAGTTGGAAGGGAGATGGTTTTTTTTGGGAGAGTTGGTACGAGCGTTAGTTGAAAGGCGAGTGAGTTGAAGGATGGTAGTTAGAAAGTTAGCGTGAAGGAAAGTATGAGAGTTGAGGGAGCTAGCTGTTAGCGGCTTAGGATAGAAGAGAGTAAGTCCTGTAGCATTGTAGCGTCAGGGAATCCTCCTACATGTGAAAGACTACTTGGTCTTAAAAGTTAATGAAAGTGATTAAAAGTAATTGAGACCATTTGCGAGAAGTAAAGTAAAGTAACGGAGGTTATTTATTAATATCAAAGTATTTAAGAGGGCTGCCCATTTAAACGTAGTAAATCCAACCAAGGTTCAGCGTTCCCCTTCTTATTTAAGCTCAATTAAAGCTCATTTATGTTAATATATTTGGACTCTGTCATTTCTTCATAAATTAAGTATTTCATTTACAGCTTCAAGTTAAAGTTAAATGAGGATGGAGAAGTGCCGTTCTCCACATTGGCGCCCAACTTTGCTCGAATCTCCCCCCCGAGCAAATATTTTTTGACGGCACTAATAGTGTGCTGCAATTTTTTGAGCAGCTTGAATATTTTTTTAACGTTTATAACATCGATCGATCCAAACAATACTCTTGGCTAGCCTATTCCCTAAAAGGAGAACCGAGACAGTGGCATAGATTAATCGCCTACCCTTCAGTTGGGCCAAATCCAACGTATGACGATTTAAAACGCAAAGTTATCGATCTTTTCGCCACTCGGTATGATAAATTACGATTGGAACATGACCGTTCCCTCCCCCCTCACGAACGTCAGTGGGAGACAATATTAAACCCAGTAGAAAAACCGCAAGAAGTTATTAAGTCGCCAGAAGTAAGCTCGAGTACATTAAGTCACGCTAAAACTGGTGAGGAGAACTTTATTTCTAGTGGCAAAAGCCAAAAGCAAGTGACTGCAAACGAACAAACTTCATTTTCAAACAGCGATACATATGAAACTAAGTCTATTATTCAGAATTTCGCTACGGTTAATAAATCCGATAAATTATCTCATGTTGCGACAGGAATTGTAAAAGAAAATCCTATTAAAATTACTGTGGCTGCGGAAACTGCTAAACTAAGCGAAAATGTTAAATCAGTAAATGATTCGGTTAATCCTTGTAACTCAACTTTAGCTGTCAGTTTTGAATCTATACAGCCGACAGAGTCAATTATTTCTAATGAGACCGTGAACTTAAAGTGTCAAACTGACCCGCCGCCTAAACTTAAAGAAAATGAGGTTATTTTCAAGAAGGTAATTTCAACAGGGCATGTAATCTATGGTGAAGTTTCTACAAACTCCTGCAGCCCTGCATGCAAAAGCACGGAGCGACAGCAGTCCCCTGTTGTAATTACGAACAGTGACAAGGAACCGGGCTCGAGTCCATCCCAGAAAAATGCATCTCCGATGCCGGACTCCGTTCTACAAGCCACCAGCATGGAAATTGCCACAACAACTCCACTGACCAGTCTGAACCGCATCTCTTTTGCTGATATCAAGGACTCAATTTGTCAGGTCGTATCGTTCAGTATTTTAGTTTTTCTCAAGTATTGGTTTATCAGTACTGTACTAAAATTTTCGACATGTAGAACTTTCTTCTGGACTTTCAATCATTATCTCAAAGAGATGAACTTTTTAAAATATCACAAATCTAAATTTAAACTTGCTGCATGAACTTTTTAAAATTTAAAAATGCAAAATTTAAACGTGTAGCATGCACTTTCATCTCTCGAAATTTCATGTACTGTTTACATGTCATAATTTTTTTTCTGTATATAATATATGCATGTATGTACGTTAATGTTTTTTAATTCCTAGCCAACACCAGCAGTTTTTGGTAAAAAAACCTTGTTGAACTTTTGTATAAACTTTCCCCCCCTCTTTAGTTTTTTGAATGATCTATATATATGTATTTAAATGCCTTCTGTTTTAGCCAACACCTGCAGCGATTCGTAAGATAAATTTTCTTACCTTTGTATATAAATTTTCTCTCTAAGTTTTTACATGATCAATATGTATATACGCTGCTACTTTTCTATTTTTTAGCCAACAACGGAGTCTTGAAAACCTTTTTGAATAACTTTGTATATATATCTATACATTATATATATTTTTCTAAATGTCGTAAATTGTATCAAATAAACTTTTATAAGTGTATAACCATTTTTTTCTATAGTTTTGTAAATGTAATGTAAAATGTATGTACGTAAATCTTTTTTATTTCTCAGCGATCAACTGCAGTCGTGAAAATTTTGTATCCTTAAATATGTTTTCTAAATGTTGTATAAAGTGTATCAAATGAATTTTCTTGTTGTAAACTTTTGAATTTTTTACTAAAAGTTTTTATGTATGTATATCTATTAGTATGGGGTAAAAAGAGAATTTTTTTTAAAAGCTATTCTGCATGTAAATTCGCGTTTAACAAATTAACCTTAATACACTAGCACTGTAGTTTTTTTCCTTATGCAAATAGCATAGCTAAAATAGGGCTTATGTATAAAATTATGTCATTTATCTATATATAACAGTGTAGTTCACGTCTATTTTTTATGTATACGTTTAAAAAAGTTTTAATTTTAGAAAATCTGAGGTCCAGTTGCTGATCCTGACTCTAAACCCGAAGTACAGAGGTAAAATCTGAATCCAGGCTGATTTCTTAAAGATTGTTACTTTTCACATGAAGTCGAAAAAGTTTTTGGAAGTCTGCCAGCAGCGTTTCTCTTTTCTGAAGTAAAGTGTTTTTGGAACTGTGCCAGCAGTCTGGACTGACATTTTAGTGATAAATCTACTGGAAAACTGCAACTCTTTTTTTTTGATAAACACCTGAAATAAAGACTTTCTTTACAGAATCATTTTACACAAGTTATATTGAATGCTGACTGATCGCACGTTCTGTTTAGGCGATCCCTTTTGTACTACATTTTTTTTTACTTCATACAATTTTTTCCTTTCCATTTAAGGAAAGATGTTCCTGTATTTCCCCGCTGTAATTACGCTGGACTTCTAGTTAACTAAATTGAGTACAAACGGTTTCTGGAGTAAAGCGACTTAGGTTGAGCATAATACGAAACATTTTTTTTAAAAAAAAGCTAAGTGTCCAGTTTTTGGCCGTGTACTCTTAAAATTTTTTTTCCCTATTAGATTTTTAAAACAATATACTTCTTGTTGGGCAGTCTAGTTAAATTTAAGTCCCCCCCCTCTTTTTTTTTCTTTTTCTAAAATATTATATAGTTGAATTTTAAGCAGTAAGTCACTGCAGCTAACTTTTCTTTGCATAGTATTGCAATAATTTAAAATTTGCACGGGTAAAAACCCGTTGGGGATTTTTTCCGCGAAATTTTTTTTTGGGGGGAGGAACTGTCAGGTATAGCAAAGTGCTACAATTAAAACTCGCACTTTGCGGGTAAAACGTGAATCTGCTGTTTCAGGATTCAAGTCGATTGAGTGGTGGAGTTAGTTCCTATCCTAACTTAAATTTGTAAATTGAAATATGCAAATATTTTGGAAAGTAATATAGATAAAAGGAGTTGGAGTTAGTTGGAAGGGAGATGGTTTTTTTGGGGAGAGTTGGTACGAGCGTTAGTTGAAAGGCGAGTGAGTTGAAGGATGGTAGTTAGAAAGTTAGTGTGAAGGAAAGTATGAGAGTTGAGGGAGCTAGCTGTTAGCGGCTTAGGATAGAAGAGAGTAAGTCCTGTAGCATTGTAGCGTCAGGGAATCCTCCTACATGTGAAAGACTACTTGGTCTTAAAAGTTAATGAAAGTGATTAAAAGTAATTGAGACCATTTGCGAGAAGTAAAGTAAAGTAACGGAGGTTATTTATTAATATCAAAGTATTTAAGAGGGCTGCCCATTTAAACGTAGTAAATCCAACCAAGGTCCAGCGTCCCCCTTCTTATTTAAGCTCAATTAAAGCTCATTTATGTTATATATTTGGACTCTGTCATTTCTTCATAAATTAAGTATTTCATTTACAGCTTCAAGTTAAAGTTAAATGAGGATGGAGAAGTGCCGTTCTCCACAAATTTTCTGAAAGAGTAGTAAATCAAGGCATAACTAACAACATATTCCGTTGACATAGCTAAATGGTCCTGTTTCTATATTCCTTGGAAAAGTTCACTCTAGGTTCACTAAAGTTCAATGACTAGGATTTTGTTTAGTTAAAAAGCTTAAACCGTATTCATTTGACTGCATTTAATTGTACGAACAGAAGAGTTTATGCAATTTAAAGTGGAAGTTTGACGATTAAACTGTATTAACAAAATTAATTACTTTCGAACACGATTGTTTAAGATCGATTTTAGATTACGCAGTTTCAATAAAAAAAATTAGTTCATTTTTAACCTTCCAATATTTTACAAAGTGCAAAGGAAATTTTGGCAAATTTAGGTATCTCCTTTTATAAATTTAGTGTTTAATGCAAATTAATCATTTAAGGTAAACGCACCAGTAGTGGACCCTGTACCAGTAGTGGACACTTTTAATTTTAAACTCGGAAAATAAGCTACTTAATAATTCTGAAGTTTCGAGCAATGTTCAGGAAGGACGTTATAGTCCTCTACAGGTACATCCTTTAACTAAAAACAATACCAGCCATTAGTTTTTAAAAAATGCTAGTTTAACTAAAAAAAATTGCACTTTTTGTGATTTTGCCGTTTTCTTCTTATCACTTTGAATAAGGAAATGAAATTTTATTTGCTTCCTTTCAGCTTATTTTTAACTGATTTCTTTAAACTTTTGCGTTCATATGACTAGAATGAGTATGCAGAATTCTTTTCTTTTGCTGTTTTTTAAATCTTGTATTAATACATCGTATTTTTATGGGTGTCCACTACTGGTATTAAAAAAATCATCATGACCAATAGTGGACAGCCGTGACCACTACTGGCTCGTGTGATTTTTAAGGTCAGATCCAGTAGTGGACACAATTCGATAATCTCCCAATTTTAGAGTGGAATTCAGTGTTTATAAACGCCACTCTAAAACTACGCATTTAGCAATTGGCGCTGGTCTGGGACTCATTCCTAGGAGGGTAAGGAGACATGCTATCACAATAATCTTCTGCCGAGAAGGTGGATCCCAGGCTTTCCCAAATTTAGAAAACTGAACAAAATGGAAATTCGCTGGAATCAGGAGATAATCTTGGGACATTTTAATTTTTTTATTCGCATTTCTTATTTTGGGTTGAATATTGGACTTGTTGGTTAAGTTCGGTTCCCATTCAAACATCGACATTGAAATAGCATAACTGCTGTCAGTATTTAGAGGGTTGAGCATGAGTGGATCTTATGTCGCACTAGTGCTACACTATGGGCAGTTAACGACGGTCTGAAACTCACCCCTAAGGATAGTCCGAACCATTTGATAATCCTCAAAAGTTTAACTTTGATGGGAACATGAAGGTCATTGCGGCCACGAGGAGAAAATTGTGATGGGATGTCTCCTGACTAGCCTTATTAGTGATACCCAGACTGTCTCCAATAACCAATAGTGTAGCACTAGTGTGACATAAAATTCATTCAAATTTCAGCCCTAAATGTTGGCCTCAACAGGGATTCATGTATATGAGGACAAACTGCTAAAACAGGTCTGTCCCCAAGATATAAAAACGTTCAGACACCTTAATTTTAAAGCAAAAACTCAAAGATGTCCACTACTGGAACAAAAAAGGGTCCACTACTGGGTTTGTAGTGTGCCCACAACTGGCTCATTTTAAGCTCTCTGTTTTTTTTTATTTTTTACATATATAAATACTACAATTATCAATTTTCATAATACAGTCGGGTTAAGAATAAGTTAGTAAAAGCGTGAAATATTACTTATTTTTTGAAACTCTAAAATTTAGGAAATTACACAAAAAATAGTCGGAAAATGTCCTTAAAGTGTCCACTACTGGTGCGTTTAACTTATGTTTTTTTTTTTTTTTTTTTTTTTTTTTCCTCTAAAGCGTATTTTCTGTGATCGCATATTCTTTTACATCTGTTAGCCACTGCACCGGGGACTTTCATAGCTCATTAGTGCTTGAAAAAAAAATACATTAAACAAATATTGCATAAATGTCGATAACTCATTCTGTCCAACTTGCACTGAAATGCTAAACAACACGATACATTATTTAAATGAAATATTTGGCGGTGCTTCAGGAAATTTTTCAATGTGCGCACATTCTTAACAGTCTTAAAATTTGCATGTTTAAAATCACGTCCATAATTTTTATTTTGACCAAACAGTGTTTTATCTGTAGCCAAATACATAATGTTACAGTCGGCAGAAAAGTATCTGAGCACTAGCCAATAATTATCTTTATTTAGTATCTTTATTTTATTTTATTATTTATATATATATGCATGTATATATATATATATATATATTTACTATAATAAAACATTTTTCATTTATGATTTACAGATATTTTCGAAAACAATTACTTGTGGATTTTTATATAAAATAATTGAATGTCAAGAGAGTATAAAAAATAGTAGTATCATATTTTTATACAAAAAAAGACATGATTTGTTTCAAAATTCACGTAATATTTTTTTTTAATGGATAATAATGATATGATTTTTTTCGTCAAACTCAAACTTTATATATATATATATATGTGTGTGTGTGTGTGTATAAGTATATAAATATGCCTTCGAAATAACTACGCATGCTACAAGTGTTTGACATTTGTCTGAAATAGTATCAAGCTCTAATTCAACTTTAAGTAAAAACATTTATATCTTGAATTATTTTTAATATTAGATGTGTTTTTATATCTAAGTTCAGTAATATTTTAGAAGATATTCAATTTTTAGCATTAAATAGGTATGGCTGTATAAATAATAGCATTGGTTCATTAAAGAAATTTTGTTAATTTTGCTTTTGATGTTGCTTCAACTATTTTTTTTTTCATCTAGTAAGAAGTTTTCACTGCTATCATCTTGTATATAGGGACTGAGATGAGATTATGTATTTGATTTTTTAAAAAGAATTTTGTTTTTATTCAATCCCTTAATTCCTTAAAACGTACTAAAACTTCAACATGTCGTAGAAGAATTGAGGTTATTTATTTATTTATTTATTTTTAAATAATATTTAATGAATTAAAAGGAAAAAATCTACAAGCGAAATTTGAAAAAGAAATCATTTTTTGAGAAATCTTTTTATTTTCTGTTTTGTCTGAAGACGCGTAACACACATCAATCTCAGAATTCTGTGATTTGTACAATCTGTATATAATTGTGTAACGGTGCCAATAACTCCATTTCTCCGATAGAGTATCAAAGCTTACCGATGAACACGGAGTTAACCTTTTGTCCAGAAATATGTTTTTACATACCTATCCCTCAGATTTCAGGTTCGAATACAAAGTACCGCACACGCGTCTCTGCATTTGTGACCGTGGACGCTCCTATGCAATGAGTTATCAACTTCGTTATATGGCTATAGATGGTAACATCATAACTTCCCAGCTACAAAGCTCGTGAAACGTTCCCAGCACAAAGCCCGCCACGCCCCACGCCGTTCAACTTTAGATACGGGCAACTGACAGCACGATATGGTAACTGCTAACGTCTACAGGATTAATATCGCTCGTAAGATGACGTACTCTCTGGGAAGGGGAGTACTGTAGCAACGCCATCAACGTCATTTCTCAGATAGAGTATCAGAGCTTACCGATGAATACGGGTTAACCTTTTATCTAGAACTATGTCTTTGGACTCCTAACCCTCAGATCTCAAGTTCGAATACAACCTACCGCACGTACTTCTGCAATTGCATGATAATAAAAATAAGAAAAATATTAACAAAAAAAAATACTGTGGAACTTTTACAGTATATTAATCTGTTGATACTAGCGTGAAAACAAAACAAACTATTCATTTTCCAAATATATATATATATATATATATTTGCAACAAAACTTCTGTCTAAGGACACTTTGTAGCTTAAGATGATCGAATATTTGAAAGAATGGGCCAAACTTTCTGAGAGAGAAAGAAAGCCAAGTTTCCTTCTAGAAGCAATAATTGCTCGCTTCAAAATGAAAATTAAGCTTGATGTCACCTGTATACCAAACAATACAGTTGTCTTTAAGTCAGTTAATAGACATAAGTCAATCTTTCCTAATAGGGAAACAGATCTTTCAGAAGCTTATGTAAGGCAGAGGTTTCTCACAGTCATGTAATCACAAGCTATAACGAAAAAAGGAAAATCAGCCCATTTTAAATGAAGGGGACCCCATGACAGATACCTAAAATAATCCTTCGACAAGCCCAGACATGTGAATTTCTTCATGCAGAGCAAAGCCTCAACTTTATTAGGCAAATAAAGTTAAAACAACTAAAATAAGCACTCAAGTCCAACTGTGAGAGTTAATTGCAAAAAAATTCATTTTCTATTCACTACTTATACACAAAAAAAAAGGTTAATTAAAAATTGAAATGATGTACTGCTTTTCTTTTCTCTCGGGACCATCATAAAAATGAACACCATTAATTTACCACATAAAAATTGCGTATTTCTGCAATAAACGTGAATTAACTCGAATGGCGACTGATCCGTTTTGGAAAAAGCCAGCAAAAGTTGAGTATATTTGGTAAATTAGACATTCATAAAACGAAACAATCGTTGATATAAGACGAAATAAATCACTTATTTTGGGATTAAACTTTGATAAAAATAGCAAATTGTGGTAATTATTGGCAAAATAGTCACATATTTTAGCGATTATCATATCAGCAACTATCATCATCAGCGATCAACATCGCGTAGTTTAGCAATCGGCTGCGATTAAACGTAATTTTTATTTTTTTATTCAGTGTTAATCAAATTCTACATTTTTACAATCCGTTGCAAAGATTGTTATAAGCGATAAAAAGGTAAAATTTCGAATATTAATTATAAAAAAATGATTTTATAGCATATCTGGTAAAAATTCGGGCTCGAAAATTGACCTTTTATAAAAAAAAAACAAATATTTTAAAATCGAAACTAAACGATTTTAAATTCACCGTACTATCAATAAAATTGAATAAAACTCATCATGAAATTGACGATTTTAAAACGAGCACTTCACGAAAATTAGACGAATTATGAACGTTTCTTTAAATATTCAAACGAGAAAATTATTCATTTCGGGAATTAACTGAAAATTTTGCAAAAAAGATGGCAAGTATGCTTGACAGATGTATCGGCCCCAGGCAAGTAACTTAAAATTTCAGTTTTCAGGACTAGAAAAAATAGTCTTTATGCAGTCTGAAAGAGCAACACAGACCATCCTTCGCAATCTCTAACAGTATTCAACCTAGTCCTACAACAGTAGACAATAGAGTCGTAAATGATGTTAGGACACATAATCACAATATAAGTCCATTGGTCATGAACTCCATGTTATTCCCGTGTAGCTTTTACACGATCTCTCTCAAAAGACCTTTATGTTCTAACGTAAATAAAACTCAATATGCTTATCACAGTTCAACCTAATGTCAATGAACACATCCAAATGATTTTAAAGCAAGATCTTACAACCAAAGAAAAAAATATCAACAAGATTTAGATATCAGCTCCTAGAAATTGCAACAAAGCTTATCTTAGATAGATTGTCAGATAAAGTGAACTGAGAGCGACATTCTAAAGAAAACAATTCTTAACATCAGTGTCAGAGTTAGCACTCTTATCCTGACAAAAAATAGCCATCTCATCAGCACAATCAATAAGTGGAATATCAAGGCTGGTAAGTTGGACTAATTTAGAATGAACAACAGTGCAGTACAAATGCCAGAAGGCACTTCCTCCACTTTAGGCAAACGAAGTTAACACGAACTTTCACGCAGACACAGAAAAAGGACATTCAAATGTACCTAGAGGACAACAGATTAGTGATCCATCTAGTAAAGATAGGAGTAGTGCCCCTTAAGACCAAAACGTAAGACCAAAGACTCTATCAAATGCTTTTTTAACAGGAAGAAAAGCAAAGAGGTAAAATAATTAATTACTAATGCTCTTTTTCAAAAAAAAAAAAAAAAAAAAAGGAATATCGTGTTTTATTAGTAGGCATTCCTGATTGATAAATGTGCCATGAGAAAGACAGCACTATTAACAAAGCATTATACTACCTATAAATAAGTTTTTAATTGCTTTCAACATGAAGAAGGAACGGTAACAGATCTGAAGAGCTTATCTTCAAGGTGTTTATCCTACCGAGGCTTAGAAATGAAAACCACACTGGTATTTCTCCACGACTGAAGTGTTCGCCTATAAGCAATGCATGAACGAAAAATTCTCCCGAGTATGGAAGGTGAGCTAAGAAAATCAATACTCTTTATAAGAAGCTCAGAAATGATACCATCTATCCCTGAGGATTTAAAGGTTTAAAAACTTAATAACTCCCATTCCCTTATCACGAATAACCTCAAACGTTGCAATTTCTCAGCTGACATTACTGCAAGTAAAAGAAGAGAAAGAGTGCTGTAGTTTTCATAAAAGACACTGCAAGAGCTAGGAAAGTTAATTCATATCAATTCAGCTAGTCTCATCGTTTGTTCCTCTGTATCTACCTCATTAGGAAGTCGAATAGCATTGAGATTACAAACTTTAGTTTTTCGCCAAAATTTTTGTCATTTTAGATAAAGGATCATTAAATGCTACCATAAAGAGATTGTTAATGTAGAAGCTGGACAGACCTGTCAGCTTTATTGTAGGAAATGGGTGCCTTCTTATATGCATACCATACACTATATTTTTTAGCCCTATTAAAGATTTCTCTATACTTTTTATGTAAAGACTAAGTTTCTCGTTGAAGATTAGATCTGTTATAATTTTAAAAAATCTGTAATAATTTTCATTTTCAATAAAAAGTCATAAAAATATACTTTTTCTTAAATGTCGTCTGTAAGGCACAAAACTGACTTTGTTTTTCTATTTTGTGTTATATTTCTATGGAATGGAAATCATCTGCATTTATCATGGAAAATAGCTTCAGAGAACAGTTTGTACTGTGGGAGTTAGTTTAAGAAAATATAACAGAAAGTTTTGTGATGGCCACAACATACAAATTTCATCTCTTTTCTGACATACGCAGTTTTACAGATATATATATATATTATTTATTTATTTCCGTAATTGCTGAATCTCAAGGAATATGTAAGATAATAAATTCAACCATTATGGTCGTATAAATAGTCGAAGTTTTTGTCCTAATAGTAATTGCTTTACATCAATTTTGAAGTTAAATAAATAAATAAAGATTCAGCCGTAGAACTCCGTCTGATAATAACTTCGACCACTTATATCCCCATAAATGGTCAAACTATGCATTCCTATGCATTTCGAAATGTAATTTGAAAAAAATTGTAAAATAAATCTACTTGACAAGTAAAGCTTTCACAAAATTCATTAAACTGTTCAATTTACCCTTTTCCTCTTATTGTTAAATAAACAATGCCTCTTTTGCATAAAATTTTATTATCCTATAAAAAGAAGTGAATTTGTATATTTTACAAATATGCATATCTTAAAAACCTATCTATGTTGTATGTCATGGGCTTGTGTAATATTTATATACCAGACGTTAGTTTCGAAATAAATTGAAAAATATTCAACTGATTTTAGGGGATAAAGCTGTCTAGAATTTGATACCAATCGGGGCTTGAATTTTTGTAGAGTTAAGCTGATTGTAAATTTCTGTTTTCAAATTTAGTTTTATTGATAAGCGTAGCACTGAAAAAAAAATTGCGTTTTTTTCTCTTTTTATGGAGCGGTATTTTGTATACGACAATAAGTATATAAATAAATGTATAGTGTATGGGGAGTATTTAATAGCATATTTATGCCACGAAGAAATCACACCGCAAAGTAACAAATAATTAATTTATGCGTATATAAATGCTTTAAAAAAATTAAATAATCATAATTAAAGACAAATTTTTTTTTTTTTCAGTTTTAATGAATAACCTAACATTCAACTTCATTTTCTTCCTTATTAGAAGACTTTAATCGCATCCATATTTAAATTAAATAAACATTTTTATATAAATTATGACTCTGAATATTTGAATAGTTTAACAATGTCTAAGAATTCCTGGTATTATGATGGTGTTACAATAAATTTCTTACAACATTTATAATATAGTGATGCAACAGAATAAAAAATAAATTCAAATAATGCTAATGTAAAACATTTCAGCAAATATTCAGCAAATTTTTCCAGTACTTGAGACTTAAGTTATTTTCCGAGTCTTGATAATTTTTTTTATTTTTTTTCATTTTGTACGCAATGAATCCCAAACGCAAAAATTGTTTTTAAACTATCACTATCAAATTAGAATGAACTCTAAGATTTTGCGAAAAGAAATTATCAAATGATTTTAATTAGGTAACAACTTTAAAAAATATGTCAATTACTGAAAACGTTTTATGCATACATGTCCAACCGTTAGAATAATCTCTACATTATAAACTGCTATACTTTTCTTTATAGCTGTAATTACACTGGTCCTTTAATTTCTTGAATCCCCTTACTGTTAATAATGTTTAATTCATCACATCGAAAAGTTTCAAAATTGCTTAATTTACTAGCTAAAACTATAGATGCATAATTTTTGAAAATTCTTGTACTTACTCTCTAGTAATGTTTATTTATCAATTTATAGTGTAACCATGGTACTCTAAATAATTCCCATTTCATTCTTAAAAGAGCTTAGTAGAGTGGAGGTTGGTTAGTGGTACACTGAGAAAAAAGTCTGTAACTGACATCTGGAATCTAGATTGTGGCTCTAGTAAAAATAGTTCCATGTCATCCTTGTAAATTCTAGTCCCCTTTCAAAGCGAGTTCTAGAGACCCATATTGGAATTCTAGAGAGTTTGTTTATATTACAAGTGTGAAACTTATTTAAAAATCTCAGCAAATAAATGTTAATACAAGAGGCATGTTTTAGCAACTATTATCTTGGTTTATGATCCAATTCTAGAAAATCAAGCGGAAATTTCTCGCCATACAAAAGATTCAGAATATACAGAATATTGTTTCACCATCTAGAAATGTGTAGACTAGAAATTGTCGATCAATTCGTCTATTCAGCTTATTGGCGTGCCTTATGCGCATAGCTCGGAAACCTATATTTCTAGTTTAGGGATTTAAAAAATGACTACTTATTCATTTTAGATGAAGGTGACATATTTTTCCTCAGTGTATGAAAATTAGATGAGTAAGTCCATCTGTATAGATGGAGTTTCTAATCTAAATTTTAATTGGGATAGAAATTTCGCATCCTAATATGCAGATAATATATGGATTCTTCAAGTCGTACATTTCGCTGCATTCATTAGCGATTCATTTTTTATTTGTATGATGACTACAATATATTTAGGAACCGACATTCTCTCGTTACATGTCTCATCGAGTATGCTTGGGACATACTTCGACGACATAACCCAACCAGAATTATCAATTTATGGAAAAACTTTTAATTTCAATATCCATCACTAATTTTTCATTCTAATGTTTGTGTGAGGTTTTTTAATCAAAAATCATATACATATAACATGATTCTTTAAAATTAATGGTTATAACTAAAAAAAAAGAAAAAAAAACGTACAGTTTGGCAACATTGATTGCAACGAACACTTTTGTTTACATTCCAGGTCTTGGAATTTGCACTTTTAGAAGAGAAAAAGATAATAATTAATTAATAATATGATAATCTTAATTTTCACTTCACCGTACTCATATAAAATATTAGCTCTTAGAAAGCACTATTACGGATCCCCGTCCTATTAATAAAATAACTTTTTGACACTTTAATGGAACCAAATTCCTTCTCTGAAGCGCTAATCCATGCTTATGACATTTGAAAAAAAATATATGCTGTTTTTATTGAATTTTATTTTTGGTGTCACTTTATAGTATACGTGAATTTTTAATTTTATGCCCATGAAAGTCTTGTTGCATTATTTTAATCACGTTTTTACTTTTTTCCTAAATTTTGAAGATGTGTAACACAGATCTGCAAAAAAATCGAACGACATGATTTTTTTCAACTTCATGTTTTTGAGTTTGTTTCACCCGAAACAGACCTCTATTTCTGTCCATCACGTAGTTGAAAGTAAGTGAAAAGAGAACTCAGTATAATTAATATTTGAACTCATTATAATAAATTCAAGTATTTTGGATGATTGTGAATTCGACTGTGGCAATCTTCCAAGCGTTGTTAATGGGATTTAATGATTTTATGTTTTAAAAAATATGTATAGAATTTACATGCAAAAGTTTTAGTTAAGGGGGAAAAAAAGCTACTTTCGGGTAATATAAACCAAATGAGAAATATGGAAAATCTATTTCTTCATATAAAGGATTACAATAAATAGGGTAGTATTTTTACAAAATATCTTAAATAGTTGCAATATAATCATTTATTTTGAAATTATTATAGAAAATAAACAATTATGAATAAATTTTCAACATTCAAATTTTAAAAAGTCGGAAATAAATTAAAGTAGTTGGTATTCCATATTCCATATTACCATCTTGGAGAATAAACCAATCCCAACTAACTGTCGTTTGAATTAAATTCATGGGAATCATATTACTAACTAACTGAACTCCCCTACCGGATATGACACAAACTTTTCATTCACTTTACGGTTTCGTAAATCAATTACATAATTCATATTACTTACCTCCGAAACTTTCTGAAACTTTATTTACGTTGTATAACACAAAAATTGCTCTTCTTACTGAAACAAGGTACACTGCAATTCGTATTTGAGGTGTCGTTAAGACGTTTAATGTGCTACCAATAGGTAGTAGCATCCTACAGGTGAAATATAACAGAATTCTATTTTACCCGACTATTCCCTATTTTTTTTTTTTTTTTTTAAGTAGGGTTTATAATAAAATGTTGCTAGTATATTAGATTAAACTAAAGAAATTTTTAACAAAACAAAGAATTCGTTCATGATATATTTGACACTCCTGTTCACTCATTTTATTCGAGGAAAATTTTCTTCTTCATTTTGATGCTTCTCCGAACACGTTTTCGCTTTTATCCCTTCTACTGCGCCCGAATCCTTCCTATATTCTATTTTGTGTATTAGGTTTTAGATTCTCTCTAATAAATATTGTTTTTCGCTTATAAATAACAACTGAATATCGCTTTTGTCGCCCAAAATATAGGATAACATATTTCCTTTTTTGGGGTTAAATTAAATTAAAAATATGCAGTTTTTAAAATAATAATAATAATAATAACACGATGCATTTTTTTTTTTGTGTGTGTGTTTGTTTTTAGTGAGAAAAATGTATAAGAAAAGTACAAAAACCCTGTGCAGTTACTTGGTTGCAGATCTGCTGTAATTAAACACAAAACATACAATGGGTTCTTTAGTTATAATATATTTTAGTTATAATATATTTGTTATAATATATTTTCATATAACATATTGTATTCCTTATATACTTTTTGAATACCTAAATCAACTATGTAAAAACAATTTCAACTGTAGTGTTTTTCTGTGAATTTATGAAACTCGACATCGTTGTACAGAAAGTATATTATCAGCGAAAAAATGCAAAATAGGCTCTAAAAAAACACTTTGTTAAGTATAACTCAACTTTGTTACTCTCAATTACTTTATGCACGCATTTTACAAATTCAACTAAAAATGAAAATAATTTTGATTAATGCAAAATGCCTGAATTTTCCCTTTTTTGGGGGGGTGGGTGGGGGGTTGTCTTACAAATATAAGGTATTTAAGCTATTTTACATGCATAAAATTTTCAAATTGAATTTAAAAAGAAACATAAATTAATTAATATTAAAAAAAAGATCATTTTTATTATACGTGTAATATTTGTATTGCATATTCTTAATTAATGGGTATCTAAATATATATATATATATATTTTTTTTTTTTTTCATTTTAAAAATATAAGGTAGTTTTTACTATTTTAAAATTATCTGTATACATTCTTCTTATTTTGCTCTTATTGTTTATTTAAACTGTCATATTTAAATAATCGTATTTAAACTAATTAATTCAGCAATTACCTTATTTTAAATAATTATTAAAAATATTGTGTGTAAAATCTTCGAAGAACATGTCTCTATGCTTGAATAGTTTCAATTTGAAGAATTTACAAAAACAAATAAAAATATAAAATGTCGCGTAATTAAAAATTTTAACTTATATAAGATTTTTTATTTTTAAATCTATACCACTTATGATAATGTACTTAAAATTCAAATTCCGATGCATAATTACAGTTTGGATATGGGTGCGCGATATTTACATGTTTTTCTACCATTACCTTTCCTTATTTTATTTTAGAGCTAATTGCAGTTTTCTTTTTCTAACTGTTAAATATTATCATTCAAATAATTAAAACAACACATATTTTTAATTATTTTTTTTACTGCACATATATGCATGAAAAATACATTTTTTTGCATTATGAAAAAATAAAATATAAGAACATTTTAATAATGTTTATATTAACATGTTTTCCCAAGTTATGAATACGTAATGAATTTAATATTTTTACGCAATTAATTGTGAAATCTACATAAATTTCCTTTTAACATGTTTTCTTATTACATTAATAAATATTTATTCTTGTATGTTTATAATCTTGCTTGTTAATAAAACACCTCATGGTTGTTTAGTTTTTTTTTTCCTTACCGTTTACACACATCTCAGAAATATGAAAAATGATTTATGTGTCCTTGTTTTTCTATTATATATTTTTTTTAGTACAGTCAATATTTACGTTAGAAAGAAAATAAAACAAAAAAATAAAACTAAGAAAACAATGAAAGATGTTATTTTATTTTTTTGAATAATGCGTAAATAATAAGATGAAAATTATATCCTTTCATGCCTTATAATGAAATAAAATTGTGTAAGTTTTTCTTTTTTCATGCGAGCATTTTATTTTATATAAAATTTCGCAAGTGAAATCAATAAATGCGTGTATAGAAGATGTGCGATATCTAACTAAACCTTTCCAAGAAATCTACAACAAAAATTATTCATAAGAATATATTAATTCAAGAAATGCCCTAAAATAACTTCCATACATTATAAAAATTTTGAACACTTTGTGACGGTCAGTGATCGTTGAAAAGTTTCCCAGTCATTAACTGTGAAAATAAAGTTATTCTTGCAAAACTGGCAGGAATTTTTATCAATGAATGAAGTGGCATTTAATAAACAGTCAATACTCTGAATTTTGTGGCACTTTGTTAAAAATACTTGTACATCGTAAAAAACAAAAACTTGCAGGCTAAATTACGGTCAGTGACCGGCAAATGTGTTCTCCAGTCACTGACCGTAAAAATAAAGTCATGGTCGTAAAGCTGTAAGGATTTTTTTCTCGTAGGAGAGAAGTGACATTTTACAAAGGCTGAGCATTCTGGATTCTGAAGCAGTTTGTTACAAATACGGGAAATGGATTGTTTTATCAAACAAGAAAGCTGGCGTATAATTTAACGGTCAAATGTACAAATTTTACTGAAATTTCTCAGAGTACAGGGAAACGCATGCAATTGTTAAACAGGTGATTTTTTTAAATCTCGGTTAGGAAAAAAAAAAGTTCAAATTTTCACCAAAAAATACAATGTCATTTACCCAAATTGAGCTACAACCAAAATCCTGGTTACACGTTTTACCCTTTTATTGATACATGTTACTAAAAAGGGGAAACAGAGCTCACTAAAACTATAAAAATATTACTAGCAGTTATGAACAACGATGCAATTTGGATTTTAACAGTGGTTCCATGAGAGCTATGTTTGAGCATAAAATTTGCTTTTTGTCGAAACATTTTCATACATATACTGCAATCGACTTTACTTATTTAAGTTAGTTAAATCATTGTTCTAGTTAAGATATTGGTTATCTAAAAATTGCATTTTTTGCTTAGCTATTTTCCTCTTTAAAATATAAATGATAATTTTAAGTAACGAAGAAAAAGTGCATTCATCTTTTTTCTATAACAGTTGAAATATCCCATTTGCAGTTAATGACCTACATAAAATCACAGATATAAATGGAGGCACACTTTCAAATCTAGAATTTTTTGTTGGATATCTAAAGAAATATTTCATGAATTCACTTGAAATGAACTTTTGTGATCTATTTGAATGAATTACTTTAGGGGTAATAAGAACATGTTATTCCAGTGAAAGTTTTGTCCCGTAGGCTAAAAGAGAATCAGTTATAGATTAACCAAAAAATATAATATTTGGGATCACCCTGTGAAAACTACTGCTCGAGATGAGTAACTATAGTATAGGAATGCTAACGGTCATTTAATTATAGATATAAATTTATATGAGAATGGCAATTATTTTAACGATGTAGAAATTTCTTTTCGACAATTTTTCAAAAATGTTTTGTTTATAGCATTCAGGATTTTAAAACCAAAGTAATGTCAATTTTCGAAAACTTTTTATAGTACATTAGACACAATATTCTAAAATCAGAATATAAGAATATCAAATATCTGATGAAAGATGAGAATTTTTACTAAATAATGTTTAACTGCGCATGCTCAAGAGTTAGCAAACTTTCTTTTGCATAGTTCATTAGCCAAACTCCGAAGAAATCCCCAAGGAAATATCAGTAAAACTCAGAAAAATATTTTGGCAATAGAAAAGTATTGTTTTTCCGAGTACTTTCAAAAAGATACAAATCATTAAGGGGTTTTACAGATATTTTCATTTTAAATCAACGAGCAACCATGTACATAAATGAAAGCAAACCTTTCATTTTCTAAAATGAAAACGGGGAAAATATTTAATAAAACGTTATTTTTACTAAACGATACTGTTTATATAACCTTTAGAATAATATATTGATAATTACAAAATACTAAATTAATCTTTAGATGAATAAACTTAAAAAAATAAAGAGAAATTTTCAACCTAAAATTGGAAGACCAAAATAAAAGCACATTAGTTGTAATATCAGCAGAAAAAAAAGGTATAAACAATATTAAACTAAACATTATATAAACGATATATATAGTAAAAGTAATGGTTTTCAGATAATATCATCACACTTTGAGAAAATGCGTAGTGTGTGCCACGCCTTTTCCTATATTCAAAATTAAAATATAGATAAAACCCCGTAGCATTTTGAATCATCTTGAATATACAGTCGGTAACAAAAGTGTCCGAACGCTAGCAAAAATTCCTATGTAAAGAAGTACACGTCATACGGTTTTGTTAAATAAATCCTTGTCGAATCATGTTCTTAAACTGACTAAGAAGAGGTTTCGACAAGGATTTATTTAACAAAACCGTATGAAGTGTACTTTTTTTTACATAGGAATTTTAGCTAGCGTTCGGACATTTTTGTTACCGACAATACCTAAAATTAAACTTTCCTATCAACGATATCGTTTTGAGATTTGACGATATTTGCTTGAGAAATTTTAATCTATACATTTAGCGGGTCACGGTAGTCCAGTCGGTAGAGCATCAAGCTCGTAATTGGAAGATTGCGGGTTCGCTATTCGAGCCAGCCACAGACCGCCTTGTACACTAATAGTGTTTGGTGCACGTAAAATTTGTTCATGTTATCGTCAAAAAGTATACATATGGGGGTCACCGAAACAGGAGTGCCATCCTTCCGTGTATTATCAAAATTGTGATGACATGCCTCCGGACCACCTCTAGGGGTGATTACCAGACCGTCGCCAATTGCCAATTGCCCAGCACTAGTGCAACGTAAAAATCCATCCAACCATCAATCCTATACATTTCGCTGATACATAATGCAGAAACAATTTTGCTAGCGCTTCCACATGCGCAGTTAAATGTTATTTAGTAAAAATTCATATGTTTGATATTTTTATATTCTGATTACTGTATGTTGTGTCGAATGTAGTATATTAAATTTTCTAAAAGTGGAATCGATCTAGCTTTAAAACCCTTCATATTATAAACAAACAGCCCACGAAAAAAAGTAGACTTTATTAAAGAAACTTTGTTAATATAAGTATATCTTTGTTAATATTAGTGCATTTCTCATGTAAGTTTATATCTATAGTTAAATAAAGGCTCATATTTATATACTACAGCTACAACACATTTCGAGTATAATTTTTTACAAACTGATCACAAATATTATATTTTTATTATTAATTTGTGACTTATTCACTTTCAGACTTTGGGACAAAACTCTCATTTAAAAATGTGTAGTATAACATTTTCCTTTTATCCCTGAAGTTTCAATTAGATTCATGGAATATTTCTTTAGATATTCAACAGTAACTTCTACATTCGAATATGTGCCTTCACTTATGTTGGTGACTGTAAAACAGTCATTACATGAAGCATTAATAATTTGACTAGTAAAACTGAGATATATTCCATTAGATTATGATGAAGAAAAAAAATATAGTTAGCAAAAACATTTCTTATTTTTTCTTTAAAAGTATTGCTTTCAGATCCGTTTAAAAAACTATCTCTAAATTTTGTAAATAATTAGAAAACTTAGTCTGAAATGATAATATTTTAGATCATCCATTAAAAGCATTTTTATATTCTAGCTCAGACCAAATGCACACATTAAAAATGGCAGTGTCGTATCTTTTACAAATTTTAAATATTTGGTTATCAAATATAAATATATTTAAGCGTATTTTAAACATTTATTTAAACTTGAAGATGGTTCGGACATATTTTACATCGAAATATTATATTAATGTACCTAAATCTTGGATCTTAAAATCATTTAATAATCTGTATAATATTTTTCTAACGTGGACCAGTTACGATAAATATTGTCTAAACGATATGATAGGGGAATAGGTGCTATCTGATTGGTCAACCCAAATTAGAATGATCTAAATGATCTAGAGATTTGATGTACAAAAATTTAATTGAATACACTAGAGACATATTTTCTTGAACAAATTGAAACATAAGAATATTAAATTATGCTGAAACATAGCCTCAAAATCTTATACTTATAGATATATTGGGAAGGATTTAGAGCCAGTCTCTCATTCAAGGTTGTCGGCTATGTGGCATAGCGCTGGTAGCGCCATATATTTATCGAAATCATCATATTAAAATGCAGATTTTTGAAAGTCAAACTTATATAGATTTTTAGATTTTTCTTTCATTCTAAGTAGAATGAACGTTAGTTCATTTCTGTTATCTATTTATATTGTAGATATATTTAATAACTATGGAAGTTATATTATGTATAGCAAAATGGTAATTTTATTACGTCAAATTTTATGAAATGTTTGATTTTTAATATAATAATAATAGTTTAATTTCTAAGAATTTTTAACTTAGCAGCAGCGAATATATTTTTTTTTAATTGAACTTATAATGCAATTATCAAAGATTTAAATTTCTTTTATTAACGAAAAAAAAAACCTGAAATTTTCCAGTGATTTTATTAATGATATTTTTCTGAAAATCATCAGGTATGTAGCACCAGGTAGCATCAGGTATCAAGGAGATGTTTTGCGCTGGAAAGGTTAGTACATAAAGAATTATAAAATATTTATTTGAACATCTATATTCTTCATGTATTAAGCGATAACTTAAGAATTTGTAATAAATTAATGTAAAATTAATCAAAAAAAATTCTAAAATGGTTTTAATGTACAATAATATAGTATTAGGTATTTATGTATTAACTTGTTGACCTTCTACGCAAAGAAAAGGACACTAAGTTTTTTTCACGACGTAGGGGCTCAATGTAAACGGATTTAATGAAATATCACTTTTATGGCATTCAAAAAGAATGTCGAAGTTTTTTAACCTTTCACCGTATCTCTGTAGGGTTTCCAATATAATCTTGTAGCTCAGTAAAACATCTCTCTTAAGCTCTAATTAAGGTAAAAAGTGGGAGTTTTCTGGAAATTTAGTCCTTAAAAGAGTGAAAAAGGGCTTCTAACAGTTCTACATGCTCTTTTCGCACAAAGAAAATTGCAGTGATTTCCAAGAAAAAAATTTCATTTATTAAAATGTTCTATCTTAGTCCATAATTTAGGTAAAAGATGATAATCTGCTGGAATTTTACACCTAAAGTTATGAAAAATGGTTTCTAGCATATCTACCCATTCTTCGTCCGGGGAAAATCGCAGTGTTTTTCAGTAGAAAATTGAAATTTTGAAAAATATCTGTTTTTAAGCCATATTTGAGGTAAAATATGAGAATTATCTGAAATTTAGCTTTTAAGTGGTAAGAAGAGCCTTTCTAACCGTTCTCTACATGTGGCATTTAGCATTTCTAGCCGTTATTCACACATAGAAAACGGCAGTGGTTTATAAATTATTTCAACAAATTTGAACAAAGCCTGATCATCAGAACTCACAATAAACAATATCTTGCTAACAGGTCGAATTAATTGGCTTTGCTTTTACTTTTTCTTTATTTTTCAAAAAGAAAGAACGGGTAGAACTGCTAGTTGTATTATAATCTGGAGTTAATATTACCATTTCTTACTACTGTTCTACGGCTAGTTAATAAGAACCCTACATAGTAATGCGTAACAGTCTTCTCCATTAAAATGTCCTCTTCTTATCGAATGACTTGTAAGTAATGATAACGTTTTAAATGAAGATAGCATGGGAGTTTTTTAAAGTGATATCACTCTAAAATGTTTTAAAAATTATTTTGATTTTAATTATATTAAGATGTTACGTTATTTGGACGTATACATAGTAAAATGTTTAAATCCCATGTATGAAATTTTAATGAAAGCATAATTTCAGAACGATTTTCTCAACGCATCGCATCGCCGCTTTTTGTTTTCGAATTCTTATAAACCTATACTCAGAAAGAATATATGCATTTGTAGTAACCAAAGTATAAAATGCGAAGCTTCTAGCTACATTATTACTGTGAAAATCATACAAAAATATGGGTTTTTCTGTATGCAACAATGTATGGGTTTTTCCGCACCCCTTCTTATTGTGCAGACTCTAGAAATCTGAAACTCTCACTGAGCTTCAACCAGGGTCATAATCAGTAACTGTGTCAATTTAGTTTAGATTGGTTCAGTGGTATGGTAGGAGATAGCCATATAGTCACATACAATGACTTTTATTAATAATAATATTTTTATATAAAAAGGTTTCTGCTGTTATGAAACAAATTCTGAAAATTATTATTAGTTAATACCTTTAATTTCCCTCATACTCAAAGATTAAAAATATTTTATCAAAGCAAATACCAGATTTACAGATTTAAAATAAATGAGGGATATTTTAATTAAACATTTAAATTAGGGGTTATTAATAAAACAATAAATAGTACTTTTCTAAATGATAAATATGAATCTTTTATCCCAATATACTTGCTGCACATATTGTTTCATTTCTCTAAAACTTTATTTTAGATTTTTTACAAGCAATGTTTTGCCTTGTTCGTCTACAAATTTAATAAGATTATCTGATAAATTTTGAATAAGTGGGATTATTTTACAATTCTTATAAAAAGTTTTTATATAGTTTAAAAATCCAATAAATATAGAGAAAAAACAAATGCGTTTTTAAATTGTTATCCATAAGCTTTGTCGGATTACGTTTTTCTGAAATTTAAAATGCAATGCTTAAACTTCGATCTTTTAATAACATTAAGCTACAGTAAAATTATATTTTGCGAAAAACATAAATATTATTTTTCAATGTGAAGATAAATAACATAAACATGTATTTAATATATATATATATGTGTGTGTGTGTGTGTGTGTGTGTGTGTGTGTGTCTTTTTCTATTTTTCTAAAAATGCCTATAGCTGTACATACAGTAGTTATTTCATATCTTCTTTTTTTCTATTTTACAGAGCATCCTTATAGCTATGGATACAATACTTATTTCGGTAAATGCAGCATAGCATTTATTTATTTGTTTTTCACCAAAAGAATCGCAGCGTATCGATTTTGGTAAAATATTTTAACGAGAAAAAATTTAAAACTGTTTCAAAATTAAAACATGCAGCTTTTGTTTGTTAAACAAACAATTGTACTTTTTATTCATTGTTTCGCAATTTAATCTTTAGTTTTATAATAACACCAATTATTATTATTATTATTATTTATTTATTTATCTATTTATTTATTTCTTTTATGATACATTTTCTTTCGTATATATTAAATGACGAAATATTTTGAGTCGAGGTATGTTGCAAACTTAAAATGTCCTAATTATTATAAGAAAAATTTTTGTCATTAAATTTTTTAAGCATTTTTAAATTATATGTAATTCTTTTAAAATTTGTATATATCAAAAAAGTTGCTGGTTTTATAAGGCTGACCGAGGTTCCAATAGATAACAAATTTTCCTGCACAAAACACTCTTGATTTCGTGAATTGTTTAGTATTTTTAAATTTTACATTTGATGGCTTCTAATATATTATAGGAAAATTACTTGTAAAGAAAATAGGCAAAAATAGCTTAAATTTACAAAGAAATTTTCTGGAAATTCTTTCTTTCTTTCTTTCTTTTTCAGTGTATTTTAAATTTTTTGTAAGACAAATAATTTTAAGGTTTTGAAAGTTTCATGATTTTTTTTTAACCCTTTATTCCATGAGGTCACCTAATGGGCACTTCGACAAAATTACTTTTCCTCCAAACACTGTCATTTCTGGCGTGACAAAACTGTTTCCACAAAACTCTTAAGTCACCTCTGATGTTACAAAGCTATTTTTTTCCCCTATAACACTGAAACAAATGGTAAAATTTATGGACAATATAGGTGTTTGTAGTTCCTCGTGTTTACATTAAATATACCAGAATTACTCATAATATCTTAAAATGTGTCAAATTCTCCTTTTAAAACACGGTTTTTGCAAGTAGCTGTAATAGGATGATAAACAAGGTATACCTATTTTATAAGGTTTAAAAAGGCTAACATAATAATTAAAAATCTAGTAAAGTATGTAAAATGAAGAAAAAAATCATTTTTGATTTCATTACAAGATATTTTCAATTCTTTATGGTCATTACATACATTTTTAAATATCAATCTTTAGTACTAAATTAAGTAATAGATACATACTAATGATAAATCTTTATCCATTTATATAAGACATTCAACAGAAATGAAAAAAAAAAAAAAAAAAAAAAAAATTACGGAGTTTATCCCCAATCCACCATATTTTTTATCGATCGTCTTATTAACTGTTTCAATTCAGCATTTAATGCTTCAATTTGTATGCATATCCGAAGAGCCAGTTTAAGCTTTAAAATGAAATAACTCGATAAATTTTAATCGTGAAAAATATATTTTTATTTTTATTTTAGATTATTAAGATATTTTTCAATAAATATAATTATTGCTACATGATGACAAAGAAAAACCATAGATTTTTAACTTTCAGTATCTCTACAATTTATGTTAAAAAAAAAATATTGTGTAAAGAAATGAATTTTAATAAGTATTCGTCCAATTCCTTTTAATTTTGATTGTAAAATTATTCCGCATGAAATTTCTATTTGGCTTGATTATCAAAAAGGTCTAGCCTAAAATATTGAGCAATATTTTACTTTTTTAATATCAGTATTTGCAATTTACTATTGAGTTTAACGTTGACAATATATAAAAAAAAAAGAATATGTTCGTTGTAGTTTAAAAGTAAAGCAAAAAATTATAAATTATAGATTTACATTTTTCAAAACGTTTGCAAACTAGTATGTTGTGGTCACCACAAAACTTTCTGCAAAATGTTCCTATATTAATTCATTAACTGCAAATAATTTATTAAAACTATTATACATTAAAATTATCTAACAGGATGAATGCAAACAATTTTCATCGTAGAGAAAATTAACACTAAATATTCAAAGAAAGACAGTTTTATTGTCTATAAATAGCATCTGTAAAAATGCTTTTTTATAATGGTTATTTCACATATCAGGTTCCGTACAGTTATATGCCATAGAAGTTGACATATAGCCTTCCAATTATATAGGAAAATCGCAGTATAGCAGCGTCACCTGTTGAGAAGTTGACACCAAAAGTTGATAGTCATTAATGTATGTCAATGTGCATCTACATATAAATTTATATGCAATTCTGTGCAGTAGTTCGTGAGATATAGCCTTTCCTTAAACTGCGGAAATAGCTGTATAGCAGTGCCACCTGTTGACCGATAAGCATTCAAACTGAATCAGCATAATGTCTTATAAATGCCTTCTCACATATTAAGTTTTGTTTGATTATACAGAATATAACCTGAGATATAGCCTCCCGTTAAATTACGGAAATCGTTGTATAGCAGCGCCACCTGTTGAGCGGTTGACACCAAAAGTTGACAGGCGCTAATCTAGGTGAAGGTACATCTACATATAAATTTATATACAATTCTGAACAGTAGTTCCAGAGAATCAATCGCCACAAAATTATTATCACACACACCAGAGGCCTATTCTCTGGGTATGCTAGGCGTGCACTAAAAACTCTCTAAACTTTAAACAGAATTTGTTTAAAAATAAATTATTTCAAAATTTTGTTAAATGCTTCCATTTATACATTATCCGTCATTCAATTTTGAAAAATTGCAGTGAAAGGAAGTTTCTTTTGTTACATTATTCCTGGATAAATCCGAGTGGCTTTTTTTCTTACTGTTGTCGTTACTTCCCTCCCGCTTTGTTTAGGCATGGCTCCCTGCGATTCAGTAGAATAGCGGCTGTTCAGACGCGAACTTGAACAATAGAAACACCGTACAAGGCATAGTTACTCTCCTCTACGCTTGGTGCGCTAGTTACACGTCTCGTCTCGTAGTTAGGATATGTACTTACTTGCGCAAGAAACTTTTTGACAATTTAACGAATTATTTTTATCAAAACTATCTTTTAATGCACAAAACTGTTTGTTACAAATGCAGAATATTTTAAGAAGATTATTTGTAGAAAAATAATTATTTATTTCTGCATTTATTCCTGAAAGTTCAGCTATTTAAAAATTTTCTGCTAAAAATGTTTTAACAAATTTAAAATATACAAATAATAATAATAACATAGATCTTGTATATATATATATATATATATATATATATATATATATATATTAAATAAAATAAAAAAGTCACTAATTATAAACATAAAAATCTGTTTGAAATAAGCCAAATAATAATAATAAAGATAAGAGGAAACTGTATGTAAAGAATATTTAATAATTGTGCTTGAAAAAACAAATCCATATTCGAAATCATTTTAAGTATGTATAACATTATCATCTGAAATATTTTTTTTTTTATTTTATTTTTTTTTATTTTATTTAATAATATCCACAATTTGTACGCACAGTAAACATTTTTCTTTATGTATTTTTTTTTTTTTTTTTTTTTTTTTTTTTTTTGTTAATAATTGTTTTAGGTATTTTTATTATATATATGCAATGAAACTCATTAGTAATTATTATACTGACATTTCTTAAAAATTATTCCAAAAATAAATAAATAAATATTTAAAAAAGTTTTGGGAAAAGAAGTTCTTATGCTCCCTGCTAATTAATTCTTAATTCCTCCCCCCCCCTTATCTTTTTGCTCCACTTGTGGCCGAAAGGTTTTGCTCTCTAAGCTGGTAGAGGGGAGATGCCGGGTTCAAAGCCATGTTGCGATCGTTAATTCAGCCATTCTGATTTATTCGCAATCTTTTCCAATACTTGGTTAAATGCGGGATAGAAAAAAAATATATATATTTACATTATCCCTAGTAGCAAAACATTTGATACTTAATAATATCTACTTCTTGTACTCATACCAAAAAATTCCTTTAATTTTTTTATTATTATTATTATTATTTTGCTTTTTAATTGCTGTTTTACACACACATATATATAATCATTCTACATATGCAGTGAAATATAGTAATTAGATAAAGTATTTAAATGCTATTGTGTTCACTCAGACACATACACATACCTTTATAAAAACAGAAAAATGAATTCAGGAGACCACAAAACGTATAAATCAAAAACCCACAGTGGATTATTATTTTTTCATGGATACAATATTTACCTTATATAGTATATGTTTGAAAAGTAAAAATGAATTCAGGAGACCTTAAAACGTATAGATATACCAGATTCTCATAGTTCGATTTTCTTCAAAATTAAAAGTCTTTTCTAACATAGTTTTAGATAACATTTTTAATTTCTCAACATATACTAAAGTGATAAATTTTTATTTGGGAATAACAACTCTAAAATAGTACACAAATGAAAAAGGAAAATTATGGACATTATAATAATTTTTACTTTCCGTACATGCATATTTAAGGAGAATATTGTAATCATGTCAAAAATCCGACTTTGAAATTTCAATGCTTCTATATGTTTTGAGGTGCCCTGAGTTCATTTTCAGCCATTGTAGATTTTTTTTTTTTTTTTTTTTTTTTTTTTTACATAATCTCAGAATTATAAAAAATCTGCATGCATAGGCATTTCAATGAAACAATATTATGTATATTAAAATTTTACTAGGACTATTTAAATTAAATAAAGTTCAAAATTTTTAATATTTTAAAAATGTTTCCTGCTAACGAATTTTTCTTTACTTCCCTCGATTTTAGAGTATTACAATTTAAAATTATGTGGTTGTGTGGCTTAAGGGTGATTATTACACTAGGGTCCTAGGCCTACAGGTGTAATGCCCTCCGCGGGGCTCTTTGTAAGGGGAGGGGGGGTCCCAGCCTGTATTTTTGTTAGTTTTGGAGAAAATCACAGAAAACTCCTAACGGCTAGGTCAATGAGTGTGACCTGGGGTCGAACCCGGCACATCCTATCTACCACAGATTAATAATATAATCTACGTGTGGTGTATTCATCAATAAGCTTTTTTTTTTATTATTATTATGTTTGAATGTTAAAAATTTGAATTAAATTTCAGCATTCAAACATTCAATTATATTAAAAAAAAAAAAAAAAAAAGAATCCACAAAGTAATATCGAAGTATGTTTAGAATATATTGTTAAAAACTGTAATAATTCAAAATTCAGTAAAAATAAAAAAATAAAAATAAAAAAAATAATTAATAAGCAGAGCGCGTTCAAAAAAAAAAAAAAAAAAAAAAATGATATATATATGTAGTTTTTAATTTAGATAGTTTTCATGAAATTTTCATATACTTATGTAAATTTTCATAACTCTAATGCAATAAATAACAAATATACATATTTAAAACATTTACTATCAACGTAAAATGGTATCAGATGTTTCAAGATGCTCATATTTTGATACGAATAAAAAAAAAAAAAAAATGTCTTTACAGAAAAATATTAAAATGCCCTCTCTCTCTCTCTCTATATATATATATATATATATATATATATATATATATATATATATTACTTTCAAATTTAATTCGTTTTTGATAAAGAAATGGTTCTAAAAGTTTATTATTAGGCATTAGTGTTTCAAATCATCATTAAAGAGCACTAATATCACGATGAATAAACGATCTTTTTATTGTATTTTTTATGATGAAAACATTTTAACAAACATATATAATTCTATATGCATTGATATAATTATTATGTCAATTCAAAAAAAATTTCGACATTTTAATGAGATTCTAGCGTGAACAAATGCATATATAAAATGTTATTCTTATGACCGTACCTTTAAATTAGTGATGAAGAAACGATTCTTTTTATTATATTCTTTGTGGTGAAAGCATTCTGACAAACAAACATATAATTCTACATGCCCTGATATTAATTATTATGCATATTAAAAAAAAAAAAAATTCGGCATTTTAATGATTTTACAGCGTTAATTACAAATGCTTCTGTATAATGTTATTCCTATGGCTAGACCTTTAAACCAGGTGAAACCGAGACTTGTATACAGCGCCAATTGCTGGGTAGCGGTAAAGTATGTAAGTTCTGGTTGTACAGGGTTTTCGCCTTGTCTGAACAGCCGCTATTTAATCGCAGGGAGCCATGGTTTAGGAGACGCTAGGGTGCCTATATTACTAATCGAGGTACCCACGGTTCAGTGGAGGTACCCTAGGAGACGTCTGCTGACCTGATGCTACCTTTCTAAAGCTTGCCCTGATATAGGGATTTTTTGCTATTTGAGGGAATATTAATCGTCCCTCTAATTTTCACTCGTACAAGGAAAAATGGGAGTTCCGCTGTATAAACTATCCAAGTCATGCTATCCCAGGAGAGCATATTATGGAGTTTTAGGCATTTTTTAAGCATTAGGGATTTCGTTATCTTCGGTAGAGATGTTCATATAGTGAGTGCAGCTGGTTTCTCCTACTGACTGATAAGTTAAAACGTATAGTACTTCATCTTACAATGATGTATTAAAAAAACTTTCTTAAAAAGAAAAAAAAAAAAATGAATCTATTTATAAAAGATGATTAAATTGTGAAATAAAATTTGGATACATTTCCAAAAATAATTTTATATGCCAGAGAGGTTGCTTTTATTATTTTTAATTTGTATTTAAATCTAAATAACTTATACCAAGCTTTAATTAAGCTTTAATTATCAAGCGAAGACTTCTGTCAGAAAAAAAGAATGCGACAAATTTTGTTTATTCTATAATATGAATAAAGCAAACTGTCTTCTTTGTGTGTGCCTGTATGCGCTATGAAGATCAGGCCACTGATCATAGATCTACACAAAATTTCCAGATGCGTAGCTTTGATCTGAAAGGTGTGCATAAAATTTTTCTTTTTTTTCTTTCTTTTTTTTTTTCCGAACTTGATTTTTTTTAATTAATAATTTTATTTACTTACTTATTTATTTACTTTGGAATGTTCCGTTAATTTTTCTACTTTATTATCTTAAATTTTATTTAATTTGCGTGTTTTTCTTTTCATCCATCTGCATTAGCAAAGATCTCTATTCTATTTATTTTTCATTCTTTCGCATTACATCACGTGATCACATTTATATATATATATATATATATAATGTAGAAACTTTTTTTTTTGTCTTTAACGTTACGTTTCGAATGAGAAACATTTTCTCAGTCTGGTTATATCTTTTTCTAAGCGAAACTTTTTTTTTTTTTTTTTTATGAAACGGATTTTACTTTAATACGAGGGTTGCTATTTATATTTCTGGCCTAATAATGAAAAAACAAATATGTAGGATCGAAATTGGTTTTATTGTTTTTCAAAATATTCTCCATGATGATCAATACACTTTTACATGCGTTTGAACCAATTTTCAAAGCACTTTTTCCAGTCCGATTGAGGTAATTCCAAAACATGCGTTTTGAATGCATCAACCGCTTCTTCGGGGGTCGAAAATCGTTGTCCACGTAATTTATTTTTGATGTGTGGGAATAAGAAGAAGTCATTGGGTGCCAAATCAGGGCTGTACGGCGGATGACCCATCAGTTCGATCTTTCGCTCAGTCAGAAATGCATTTGTTTGAGTCGATGTGTGAGAGCTCGCATTGTCATGATGAAGAATGATTCACCTGTTCTTCTGCTTTTTTCGAATTTCTCCGATGACTTCTGGCAAACAAATGGTCGTGTACCATTCAGAATTGACCGTCCTGCGTTGCTCTAACGCCACTGTTGCCACATGACTGTTAATGCCGAAGAAACAGGCAATCATTTGTTTCGATGTGCTTCTTCCTCGAACAACTTTTGTTGGTTTTGCCTCGCCTTGGAAGACCCATACAGTTGATTGCTGTTTTGTTTCCGGCTCATATGCATAGATCCATGATTCGTCACCTGTGTAGATGTTATACACAGCCTTTGATGTACCTTGAACGTATTTTTCCAACATTTCATTGCACCAACCGACACGAGCCTTTTTTTGAGCGTTTGTCAGATTATGCGGGATCCAACGCGAACAATTTTTTTTTACGCTCAAATGTTCATGCAATATTTCATTGATGCTAGTCATACTAATGTCCAAAGACGCCTCAATCTCACGGTATGTCACATGACGATCTTGCTTTATCAGTTCACGCACAGCATCGATCTTTTCTGGCACAACAACGGATTTTGGACGACCTGCACGGGATTCGTCCTGGATCGAACATCGACCACGATTAAATTCGTTATACCAATTTTTTACAGTGCTGTAGGATCGCGCTTTATCGCTGTATAAAGAATTAAGTTCATCGAAGCACTCTTGTCTTGACAATCCACGTCGAAAGTTATGAAAAATAATCGCACGAAAATTTTCAGGATTCAATTCCATTTTTTGAAAGAGAAGAACTTTTCAATTTACTGTCAACAACACAAATAAAGCTATAATGGTAAATCGTCTGCTGAATTTACGTTTAAAAATATCAAACTTTCGATTAAAATCGTCTGCGGTCGCCTAGCAACACTTACTGTTGCCAAGGCCAGAAATATAAATAGCAACCCTCGTATAGTAATATAGTTGCGTTTTCAAAAAAAAAAAAAAAAAAAAAAAAATGTTTATCTAAAGGCGTATTACCTCCTTTTAAAGAAAAATGTTTAGGGGAGACCCGTGTACCTAGGGCCATCATGTACCTAGGTCCACCCCACTTTATTTGAATAATATTTAATTTTAAGTTTTAATACTCAATTGGGCGAGTAACAACACCAATTGCTACTTTTACAACTACTTAGGAACTTTTGAGGAGAGTTTTGACAAGTTACGTAAAGAAAACGAATTTACATGGTTTGAAGTAAAATTTTGCAGCTCATCTCTTTTGCTATTTGACAAAGGCAAGTCAAATATTTTTCTTTCATTTCTAGTGTATAATTTTGCTTGTTATATTGAGTAATAAATGAGATATTTAATTAGTCCTCTCTGCATGTGGATTTTTTTGTGGAAGGCATTTTGAATGAAGTTACCAAAACTCCGCATCGCTGGCCACATCGCTGCCTTGTACCTAGGGCCAGTGTGTTTGGACCTTTTAACACTTTCGCGACCACATGTTTTTGTCTTTTTGACGCATCTGTGCGTTTTTCCCATAAGTTACAGTTTTTCAAAACAAAATTTTCGGTATTAATATTTATATTACAAATGGACATGCGTCATACTCTCTCTCTAATCAAAGTATTTGCATCCATAGTATACTGATTGTACAAATATAAATATTGTGTATATTTTTTAGGGAACAACTATAATATCATAAATCATATAGCATAAATGATAAAATCATAAGCTAAATTATAAATCATAAATCATAAAATCATAAATCCAAAATAAATAGCATGCAGGCTGTTATATTATATCGCAAACAGTTCAGAACGACATTGTTATCGTTCAAATCGGTGCCAAAGGAAAATCGCCAAATTCAGCTGTGGGGAAATACTGTAGTTGTACCTTTTTAAGAAACAAATAACATACAAATTGCAAAAGAAACGCCCACTAGTGGAGTTTCATATTTTCAAATGACGTGAATCTACGTCAGCGGTCGAGAAAATGGTAAGAAACACAATACAGCCTGTAGTAATTGGATGCTGGAAAACCCTGGTAAACCAATCACTATACATGACGTTGCTGAAAGTGTTGGCAAGTCCTATCCGTCGGCCTTTACTCCTGTAATTACATTCTATCAGGCTTTCGTGTATCCGGCATATAGCCAATAAATAAAAACACATTCACTGAGGATGAATATTTAAGTTCAAATGTGACTGAAAGCCAAGACCCCCCCCCCCCATTAAAAAAAAAAAAAAAAAAAAAAAAAAAAAAAAAAGAAAGAGGGATTTTCCAGGAAGAAAGTGAACCAACAATGATAGAATTGGATGTCTCTGTTTCGTGTCTTGTTGAAATTTCGAAACCTTTAACATCTAACATCTTTTCGTGCGTTATGCTTTAACAGGTACGAACCTAAGCAAAACCTTTACCTAAAGCAAAGCTTCCCACATCAAAGGAAAGATGTGACCGAAAACCAGAGAGATCTAGAAATCCAAGAAACACTCCAGAGAAAAAAAAAAAAAAAAGCCTCCTGTTAGAATATCCCAAAGAAAAAAAAAGTGAAATATTTCGTGTTTTAAATTAAGGCAACATGATAATTATTATATGATAAATAAATATATTACTTGATATTGTTTCTTTTACAAAATACATGTTTATATGCTTATTTCCTATTCCTTACAAAGTGAAATCTAAATTTGAGAGAATGGCCCTAGGTACAATGACGTCTGGCCCCAGGTACAATGAGGGTGTTGTACCTAGGGCCACGAGTGAAGTTTTTTTAACAACCTTCTATTTGCCGGAATTTATTATTTTAGGTATTTATATTAACCCAATTGGAAGTAATTAGTCCTAAAGATATGTACATATCAGTTTGATAATTTTAAACAGTCAATTTTGTCCTTTTAATACTTCCGGTGTGAGTTTTTTTTTTTTTTTTTTTTTTTTTTATAACACACTTGACATTGTGAGTTTTTTTGCTTTTCTTCCCATGCTATTTCTATGGGTTTTTATCTTTTTTCCCCTCTTTTCCTACACTCTAAAGTGCATTTTGGGCATTGAAAAAAAGCGGCCCTAGGTACACGGGTCTCCCCTATTATTTTTAATGTGTTGTTTCTATGGGAATCAAATGGTAATATGATAGAAATAATTAAACTTGTTTAATTTTTAACTTTATTAAAAATTGTAACAATTAACTTCTTGTATAAGAACTATCAGTGGTCATATAGGTACCCACATTGAAGCGTTCGGTTAAAGCACTGCCGCTAGCAGTAGGATCCCGAATCCCACATAGTGCGGTGCGGATTTTGAAGATACAGAAGAGAGCAGCGGGGACTTGAAGTGAAGTTTTTAGCGATTTTAATGGATTTTTTTTTTTTCATTTCTCACTTTTCTTTCTTTCGGGTTTTTTTTTTAGTTTTTTTTTTTAAGTTTTTTTTTCTAAAGTGCTATAAAAAAATTGTGATTAAATTTCTTTGAAAATTCATTTAAATACAGCGATCAGCGAAGCAATCAAAGCGGCCTTCAATGGGAATCCTTTAGATATATGCTTTAAAGTTAAAGCGACAAAATTTGTATATAAAATTTTATACATGATTCAGAGAAATTGGAGGCCCACCAGCGGCCGTGTGATTCTGCGCTCAAAGCTGGTAGGTGGGAAGTGTCGGGTTCGATCATAGATCGCGTTCAGCGACCTAGTCATCCGGAGATTTCCGTGTTTTTTTTTTCCGAAACTCGCGTAAATATGGGCTAGAACCCTTTAGAAAGACACACCCCCCCACACAAACACACGGAGGACATTCCACCCATACGCCTAGAAATCAAGTGTAGTCAATCGGACTCGAATCGCAGAATTAACCAATCAACCAACCAAATAATTGGAAAATTCCACGCTTAAATTTGATAAAACGATATCGCCTTGATGAGTAGTGTTCCTTTCATAGTTGGCTTCAGAACATGCCCAGATTCAAATATCACGCTACGCCACTGACACGCACTCAGAGACAGACAGGCAGAAGGACAGACAGGCATTTCCTAAAATTGGTCAAATCGTGTTCTGGACAAAACGAGTAAATCGGTCGAAGACTGGATGTCGGAAATTTTTACGAATCCAATACTTTCTTCTATTGAATAAAGCAGAAAGTAAAGAGTAATTATAATTCTACAATATTTAATAAATAAATACACATATTCGTCATTTTTTATTTGTAGTATTGATTAACTATTATTAAAATTTCTTTCTATATTTCATATAACCTTTAAAATTTTTAAAACAAATATTTTATCAATGACATAAATAAACAGATATGCATGTATCTAAGCATATATATATTTCTTGGTTGAATTATTTTGCAAGAGATCTTGCATGTATTGCAAATTTCATTTAGTAAGGGAACTGTAACCTCCGGCAATTCATAAAGTTTTGCATAATAATGGAAAACTTTGTAAGAATTTGTTTGGAATTCGTTACAAATGTCATGTGTTTTCTAAAATTTATTTATAAAAGTTGTTTATTTTGTTACAAACTTTGTGAAATTGTAAATATTTTTACGGTATGCAGATAAAATGAAAAGTAACGGTATTGAATATATAAAATACAAGCAAATATGTAACTAAATACAAAAGAAAATCTCTAAAAGAAAAAAGTTATTTCAATATCAGAAAATATTTTTTTTTTCTGCATTTGGAAAAATTTAATTGATTATTTTGCAGATAAAACTTTATACACTGTAAATACAAGTGTCTGAAATTCAGACACAAATGGGGTGTTCAATTTTAAAATGCGAAAAAGTGTCTTATTTATTTCAGACACTTGACGTATCTTAAAACACATACTGTTTCACACATTTAAAATGTCTGAAATTCCGCCATAATTGATCCTGTCGACAGTGACTTTTTTTCATAAATAAATAAATAAATAGTGGCGTGTTACAGTGTTTATCTGTGAAAAATATATTTTACAATGTCCTAAAGCACAAAAAAAAAATAATTTTTACAAAAACATTTCCACTGCCCGTGCCGGGAATCGAACCGACAACTAACGGATCCAACGGTGAGCGTCTTCCCAACCAAGCCACTGGGACATTATTTATTTATTTTTTATTTGTTTCTGAAGTTAAGTTTTTGATAAATGCAGAGTGATTATAATTAAAGTTGCGATTTCAAAACGCTCTGACTTTACACTTGCTTGTTAAAATGACTTGATATTTCACTAGAACTATCGTGAGGTAATGGAATTTTATTTATCTAAGGAAAAAAATAGTTCCAAAATATGCCGATAGACGACGCTGTTCACTTTTCTGTTGTGGAAGTAAGCAAATTACTAAGACTTGACATGCGCACCGCAGACACGTTCCTATTACATAAACCCGTGTGATTTCTGCTTTTGGAGGATGCATGAAAACTGTTGTTTACAGCGGGCGAATTGCGAATCTAGTCGAGCAACACGAACCGCATGTATTGCATCAGCACGGACACCTTCCGATCTATTATGGAAAATGCCGTTTTGCGCTTCCAATTAGTAACGGAACAAGACGGACGGCATATCGAACAGCTTATGCGGTAATCATCCATAAAATGTTTGTTTCATGAAACACGTATTTTTCTCTTGTCACTATCACTGTTTTCACTGTAAACAAGTATTCGTGTCTTTTCGCTAATAAATTTGTCGTGAATCCTTGCAGTCTATATCATTTCGTTTCAGCTAACAACATTCCTCTGTTTAACGAATCTTTTTCAGTCTTTCTCCTGTCATTGCTATGAGTGTGCCATCTATCGTTAAATTTTAGAAAAAAAAAATTCTCTTTATCCAAACAAAATTCTGTTGTCTCAAGATTATTCTGGTAAAATATCTAGTCATTCTGGCCGATAATTTTAAACTTGGAGCATTTTGAAATTGCAATTCTATATATAATCACCCTGTATGAAGTTGTCCTTGCCAATACATTTTTCAACCACTATTTTTAAAAAGAAAACTTTCGTAATAATTTTATTCAACTTAATAAAGTAAAGATTACTACGGAAAAATAATAATGAAGAAAATTACAGGAGAACGGCAACTTGAAATATATCTTCTCTGTACACTAAATAACAAACAAGTGTAAGACATTTTCAGAAAAAAATTTTTTAAACAAGGACTAAATCAAAAATGCAATTTCTATTAGATTATCCGGTTTATTTGAAAGTCTACTTAAAATCATAATTATTTCCAAGATTTAGAAAAATAATTAGAGTTTCATAAAAATGACTCGAATACAGAGAATTTGCAAAAGAAAAAGAAATCATGTTAAAAAAGTGTTTTAAGATATTGAATAGAAACTCCTGATTGTTTATTTATTTTATTTATTTCCATATTTTAAATATTTTCTTTCAATCCTTTGAGTTCTTGAGGATTAAACCAAATATACCAGTTTCAAATTGAAATGAAAAAAATTTTTTAACTATCAGCGTCTCAACGATTTAATTAAAAATCATAACAAGTAGTAAAATACAAGTAAAAAAAAGAACACACACACTCATATATATATATATGTGTGGGTGTATATGAGTTTGTGTGTGCTTCTATGTATTAAGTATGTGCATGTTATAAAAGAAAACAGTTATAGATGATGTTTATATAATGATATTCATAAACCAATATTTTATTTAAATGAGTGTAAAACATTTTAGTATCATATCCATTTTCTTTCAATCTTATATTTATGTGATTATCAAATTATTAAACCACATGACATATACATTTTCCTTAGCGTCTTTGAAACTTAAAGATAATTTAACGCCAAAACTTCCTTTATTAAAATAAAAAGAGACTGAGCCATTTTGTTAAAATTAGGAATAGATGGTGAAAATTTTTGAAAATTTAAAAGAGAGACAGGGGTTAGTTGGCATAAGGGGTTAAATCAATTATAACTTATGTCTAATTTGAAGAGCTACGACACAAAAATCTCTTTCATCATTCTTCTATAAGTTGTGAATAATTTTTTTCATTACAATTTTTCTTTGTTCTGGTTAACCTGTAGACCCAATTCAGGTACCATTTATAGCGATTTTCGAAAATGGGGTTAATTGTAGCTGCATAAATGCATCATACATTTTGTTTACTGTGTTTGGGATTTTAAAGTGTCCATCTTGATTTAGATATCCTTATGTGTCTAGTTAGCATGATTAGGTATTGGTCAGTTGGCTATTTCGCCATTAAGTTAGTTCATATTCAAAAGAATTTCCCCATGAGGAACAGCTTCAGTCTTTTGATAAGATAATGTTGAAGGTTTTTCTTCGACAATTTCCCTGAACGCAGAGAACAAGAAAAAGATGCCAATAAATCCCATCGAGTAAAATAAAAAACGATTCCCCAAAATTTTGCAGACCTCCTGATCAGCCTAAATACAAAATAAGTGACTTTGTTTTAGAGAAATATTAAGCCCCCCAGCACTAGAACGAAATCAATGGTAACGAAATTCACATGTCCATCCACTGTGGTCAAAAAAGATAAAAATTTTGATGGCCAGACGAGGATAATATGTGCGTGTGTGTGTGTTAAGTACACGTATGTCATAGAAGAAAACATATTTAGATTATGTTTATGTACCAATATTTTATTTAAACAAGTATAAAATATTTCAGTATCATATCCCTTTTCTTTCAATCTTATATTTACGCGGTTATCAAATTATTAAACCACTGACCTATGCATTTTCCTTAGCGTCTTTAAAACTTAAGTTCAAAGTTCATTTACAGCCAAATTTTTTATTAAAGTAAAAAAAAAAGATTGAACCATTTTGTTAACTGTAGGAATAAATGGTGGAGAATTTAAAGGAGAGACCGGAGCTAGTTGGTATAAGGGGCTAAATAATCCGTAACTTATCTCTGATTTCAAGAGCTACGGCACGGAAATCTCTTTCATCGTTTTTCCAAGTTGTGAATAAATTTTTTGATAAAAATTTTTCTTTGTTCGGATGAATCTGTAGACCCAAGTGAGGTATTGGTTATGGCGATTTTCTAATGAGCGGTTAACTGTAGTTGCATAAATGTATCATACATTTTGTTTGCGATGTTTGGGATTTTAAAGTGATTTAGATATCCCTATTGGTCTAGTTAGCGTGATTAGGTATTGGTCAGAAGGCTATGACATAGCGTGGTTTTTCATGTTAGTACATATTCAAAAGAATTTCACCTTGAGGAACAGCCTCAGCCTTTTGCCAAGATAATGTTAAAGGTTTTTCTTCGACAATCCCCCTGAATCCAGAGAATAACAAAGAGATGCCAATAAATCCCACCGAGTAAAATCAAAACGAATCCTCAAAATTTTGTAGATATCTTGATCATCCTAAATACAAAATAAATGACTTTGCTTTAGTGAAATATAAAGCCCCCAGCACTTTAAAAATATTAATGAAACCAATGGAAATGAAATCCACATGTTCACTGTCGTCAAAAAAGATAAAATGATGATGTCTGGCTGAGGATGATTCAAACATGCACGACCAACTTAAAATTGGGAAAAATTAAGATGCAAGTCTCAACAACAACAAAAGTATTAACCCAGTACTAATATGCAAAAAAATTTAATTAATGCAACTCTGCTGAAAAATTCTTTAAAAACAAAACAAAGCGTATAAAAAAGCTTACTATGAAATTCGCTGATTATAATTTGGACATATACAATGTTATGAATCAAAAATATTTTTTTCCTTTCTGCGAGTGTAAATTCTTTGTTTATGTATTTATAAAGTCACTCAGATTCTTTTGTTTATTTCTTTTGTCTGATGTTATGGTCATTCAAAGGAAAGAAGTTTTAACAACAATAACATAATTTAGCTAACATTAATTTATATCGCAGTTAAACGAATACAGCTACGCTGTAAAAGGTTGTCATGAACATTAGAAAGCATGTGAAAGCGTACTTTCAAATTTATAACTTGTAATTTCAATAGTTGCAATATTATGAACTTATATATATATATATATATTCAAATGTACGTTTATTTTGTCAATGTAATTTTATCTAATAAATAAACACAAATTATTCTATCGCTCTAATTTATAAATGGATACAAAATTATAAATATTAATTTTATTATATATTCACAATGCAAGATGAGGATTTCTTAACTACAAAACAAGTAAATAATTTCCAGAAACAAAAACAATCAACCAATTCTTTTTATTATAATTGTATTCAGAGTAAAATTGGACGCATGCTTGGACGCATAATTATTAATACATTTTTTTTTTCATTAAAATTTCTACGTGTACAATTATGCACATTGTTATCATTATCTCCATAAATAATAAAACTGAAATGAAACTAAACCCAATACTTGTAATCTAAAACACACATAACAGAATATTCATTATACATAACAATAAAAATTTACGAAAATACATAAAATAATATTCACAAGAAAGCACGACTAAACTAATAGGTACATGATTTTATACTAAAAATGAAAACTTAATTATCGAACGTATTCAATCAATATATATTTCAATCAATATATATATATATATATATATATTGGAATGTATTGTTATAATAAACTACATATAATCTAAATATGTTATTTTTATAAAGTAAAACTGGATTTCATACAGGCATTTATTATTATCATCATATCTGAAATACATGCTGAAAATAAATTTTTATTGCGTAACTCTACAATCTGAAAAATAATTAAATTATTCTTTAAAAAAATCGCATTAAGTATGCTTATCTATTTTTTATTTTTCCTGTATTTTCCATAAAAAGCTCAAGTAATATAAAAATTTAGCTACGATAACGTGTATAAATATTGTTATGCAACACTGTTTAAAATATCAAACGAAGTATATTTTTATAAAAACATGGTAAAAAAAACCATAATGCTACATTGTTTAAGAAATTTGTGAAGTTGAGACGTCAGAACGTCACCACAGTTGTTTGAATTAAGCTGGATCCAGCAAAGTAGAAAGTGGGGACGGTTAAAATCGCTTCGTCGCCAGTGACTCGGCGAAAGTTCAGGTCGAGTTAGTTTTGTGTCGGTAGGGTGCTGCAATGAAAGAATTAGATTCTGGGTGTTAGATAAATTAGAAGTGATTTTAAAAGGATGGATTGAAATGAAGATAAAGGAGGGTGTAGGAAGAAGTATAAAATGGAGATGGTTTTAGTAGATAGTGGATGTTGGAGTATATTATAGTGGATGTTGGAGTGTATTATATTGTGGATGTCGGAGCATATTATAGTATGGATATTGGAGTATTATGGTGAATTGTGGAACGTCTTATTTTGGCGAGTATTGAGTAGAGGAGATTTAGAGGAGTGAGGAATAAGTCGTGATGAGTGTTAGTACGAGTATTTGCTAGCGCTTGTGAAAGTGAATTTCGATCTGTAGGAATCCTCTGATTGAATGTGAAGTCGCAGCAGTAGAGTTACGAGTGCAACCGTCTCTACACCTTCAATTGCTTGCTGGGGTGAGATATTTAAGATAATCTAATTTAATTGTTGATACATATATTTTGATTGAGTAATACGCTGACTGAGCTAGTTTAATTGTCAGCCGCCTTCCCATTAATCTGCTCAAATAAACTCTTAGTTATTTATAATCCGAGTCTCGTGTTCTCGTACTTATCCATTTAGTGATCTAGTTAAACAATTAATATGGAGTTTGCATCAACGCAAACTTCACAAATTGAAAAATGAATGTTTATACCAAAGAAGTCGTTTCTGACTAATAAAAGATTTAATGGTTTAGAACTAAAATATAAAATTAACAAAAGGAAACTAAGAAATTATACTGTATACTATTTACGAATATAAGTTATTTTTTTGTACTGCCATGCATGATTTTGATGTTTAAAAATCAAATTTTGTTATAAATAAATGTTATAGATTTTTGTAAATTTCAACTCAAGTAATCCATTTCACAGTTAAAAAAATAAATATATAAATCAAAATTTTTACAAACTTGATGCTGTGAGACATGTCATATCTCCTTTTTATGAAATATACGTGACAAAAATTCCAGTTTTAAAATGACATAAAGATATACGAAATAATCGAAAATTTTCAATATTGTATTTTAATGAAAAATATTTTCTACGACGATTTCTTACTTGATACATGCATCAATAAAAAGAATTTGTATAAGCTTGATACGTAAAGAAATTTTTAAATGACAGGTGTGGTATGCAACATTGTCGCACGCAATCACGTCACGACTATTTAAAGTAAATATATAATTAAATATATATATAAACTATGTATTCTTGCTTCGCAAGCATTAAACGTATGGGTGAAATTCTATCTATGACAGAATTTAATTTAGTACGACAGGACTACTTATATTTGTATTTTAACACACTTTTAAAAAAAAAGTAAGAAATAAACTGAAAGCACTAGTC